>HG993131.1:16250000-17500000 GCA_905231865.2 Boloria selene
AGTTGATACACGCATATAACTTTAACTACATACATAATATCTACAAATCTATACAAATAAATCACAACACAGTGACTGTTTTTAATTTCAAATTAATAGCTTTTCACTAAATGCATATTATGAAAAATACAACGAAAACGAAACTAAACGAACGTAACGAAACGAAACGAAAATATACGGTACTAACATCAAAAAATCAATTTTTAAAATTTTTGTCTATCTGTCTATTTGTTCCAGCTTATCTCTGAAATGGCTGGACCGATTTTGAAGGGACTCTCATTCGCAGATAGCTAATGTTATAAGGAGTAACTTTAGCTACTTTTATTTTGGACATTTGGATTTATTTTAATTAGCGGAACCCGTGTCTTCGCTCGCGCTAAATCTAGTGACGAAACCGAGCGAAGCGAGGATAAGTCGCTACTTATAAATATAATTAGAACAGCAATTTATAGTCTACTTAGTAATTTAAATTTGCAGCATAGAAACCAACTGTTGAACAGTTAGCTACATTAGTAGTTAATACAAGTAGCTCATATTGACATATATAACTTACCTAGTGCATTCTTGATGACAATAGGCTCACTTTCTAATGCCTCAGACACTCCCACGGGATTTTGGGCCAAAACTCTAAACATATATTCGCAGTTTTCATTCAACTTTTGAATGCAGTATGATTCAATATCTTTGTTGACTTCCCCTACTTTGACCCATTGGTCTACTTCGGGTTCATGTTTTTCTATGGCGTATTTGATGAGGTCTAGACCACCATCGTCTTTCGGCGGTTTCCATTCTATTGTGATCGATTCGCGGCTGATTTCCCGCAATATTACTGGTCCTTCAGGTTTGCTTGGTTTGTCTAAAAAGTATTTTGTTATGAACTATTATTTGTCTTTATTAGTTATAAAAGTTATGTATATGTTGAATATTTACACTTAATTTTAAAGTTTCAGAATTAGAATAATAGAAAGAGACAATTATTAACACTTTTTAGTCATTCTCCATATATATATTTAAACAAAAAATATTAACCGAAATGTATAAACAGTATAAAAATATTAAAGTATATTCCTTTGCATATAAAATAAAACAAACTTACCAAAGACTCTAAGCACCGTTTCGACAGATGTAGAACCAGCTTTATTAACGGCCTCAACCGAATATTTAGCTGAGTGAGATCTACTGAGATTCCTTATTCTTATAATACTAGAAGATTCTACGGTTGTTATTTCAATATCTTCGGTTACTTCAATCTTTGAACCATTTCTGTACCAATTGACTTCAGGATTTGGTATACCCTCGACAAGGGCAGTTACCACCCATTCATCTCCAACGGTGTGCTTTTGATCAATTTCCTCATCAGATATGGTTATCGTTGGCTTTTCCCTTATTTCAACAGTGCATGAAGTGTCTATTTCTCCGTATTCATTTGTTGCCACACACTTGTAATGACCTTCGGTGTTTTTCGTCACTGTGACTATTAAAGAGGCTACTCTATTTATATATGTAGCTTTGGCTGTCTTTAATAACTTTCCATTTCTATACCATACCACTTTCGGCTCAGGAATGCCACCAAATATGCAACTTAGTTCTATATCCTCGTTGAGAGGACCTACCATATCTTCTAAAGCCTTTTCTACTGTAGGTGGTTGGTTCTTTGCGATTTTCTCTATTTTAATATATTCAGTTATTTCTGATGACTCGCTAACACCTACTTCATTAACTGCGAACACTCTAAACCGGTATGAGGATTTTGTTCGGAGATTTTCAATGCAATACTGCGTCTTCTTTACATTCTCTATCGATATCCATCTGTAATGCCGATTTTAATTATTTATAAAATTGAAATAAAATTTTTAAAAAGTAGAAGAAAATAGTATGAAATACAGACAAAAAAATATACCATATGACTTACATGAAATAATAGATAACAAATAAATAAAAATGTACTATAACACACAGCCACATTTCAAATAAAATCAAAATATCCGACTGGAATACAAAAATTCGCGCTCATCACACAAATGAATGCCTTCCAGCGAGAATCGAATCCACGATCACTTGCACAGCGAGAAGACTTTTGCAAGTGTCGTCAAATCAAGATAAGTAATACTAGAAATTAATTACGCACGGTAAAAATGTTTACTCACTCAGTCGTATTTTCCTCTTGGTATTCTAAAATGTAGCTTTGAATTTCTGAGAAACCTTTGTCTTCGGGCTCAGTCCAGAACATGTTGACTGACGTGTCATCTACGAATGGAACGTTTGGCTTGCCAGGTGGCGACGGAATATCTAAAATTAATAATAAATAAATAAATAAATAAATAAATAATTCCGTGGTAAGCTACGAGGCTTGTATTACGGATACCAGATAGTTGAAATACTACTACACATATAAATTTTAAATACATACGTTATATAAATATTAATACCCATGACTGGAGAACAAACATTCGTGCTCAACAAATGAATGCCCCCAGCAGGACTCGAATCCGCGACCGCTGGCGCAGAAAGTAGGGTCACTGCTAACTGAGCCAAACGTGTCATCGAAATAAATAAAATAATAAAAATAATATAATCGTTATATTTGCCATCTTATTCAAAATTTTGCCTTAAACTGATGTATAAATTAAATAAGAAAGTGCGTGTGTACAAAGTACACATGTCAGAAGTAAAACTTGAATTTAAATTAAGGCTAACTCTTCCCCGTCTCTGAGCGCCTGGTACTATGGACTTATTTTTTCGTTTCATCGAGTTTAAAATCACAACGATTCTAAAGAAGTTTCACTTCAAAAATTACAATGTTCACAGACAAACTAAACGAACACGAGCAACTCACCTAAAACTATAACTTCAATATCAACTTCAGTATATCCACAGTTATTTTCCAATCTCAATTTGTATATACCGGCATCGCTCCTATCAGACTTCTTAATGGTTAAGCTTGCTGACATAGAGTCTATGTTGGGCTTTGTATGTTTAGATTTCTTGATAATCTTTGAATTGATTACCCATTCATCGTTCGGTTGAGGGTTTGCATCGTACTGAACGTACAACGACACATCGCCACCTTTCTTCACTCTATACACCTTTTCATAGTCAATTATCTTTGGTGGGAACTCTACGACTGAAATAGTAAACAAGGCTTTGTATTAAGATTATGCATTCTACTATAGAGAGGGTTTAATAAAAACAAAATGTATGATTTTTTTGTATGGATTTTTTTCACCTAACACCACACATAAACACTATCATTAAATATTTAATGTAAAATCTTATACAAATAGTCATTATTATCGATACAGACTACAGAGGCCAAAAATCTATATAAAAGTTGCCAAATAATTTAAAAACACAGGAAGTGCTACAAGTTTTCTTTTAATAAAACTTTGTGGTGTGAAGTCCTAAAAATCACAAACAAGGTTTAAACTCGTGATTAAACATTTATATCTATACATATGAATAAAAAAATGCATATGAAAGAATAATATACAGTACTAACATTAAAAAATCATTTTTTTTAAATTTTGTCTGTCTTTCTTATTCTGTCTGTATATTTTATTACCATACAAACGTTTCGTAATTATTTTCCAAACAATATACAAATGTACTAGCGACTCACCTCGCTTCGCTCGGGTTCGTCCGGCGAAGCAAGGGTGAGTCGGTCCTATAATCAGCGTGAGTGAAGCCGCGGGTTCCACTAGTTAAAATAAATAAAATTTCTAAAATAAAAGTGGCCTAAGTTACTCCTTATAACATTAGCTATCTGCGAATGAAAGTTTTGTCAAAATCGGTCTATCCGTTTCGTAGATTAGCCGGAACAATGACAGACATAAAATTTTCAAAATAGACTTTTTGATGTAAGTACTATAAAAACTTGTCTACGTTTAGTAAAAAGCTGTCAATTTGAAATGAAGAACAGACAATTTTATTTAAATAAATTTTGAACTGTAGAAATTCAGACGAGTATATCTACAATTTGTTATGAAATTCTTTAACTAAGCATCAAATAAAAATTATATAAAAATCCCGAAAAAAAGGTACCACTCACCTTCCACTTTTAACCTGGTGGTACATCTCGTGTCTAACAACTGACACGAGTATTCACACTGATCCTCTTCCGTGCACTTTCTTATGATGAGAGTTCTTTTCTTACCATCGGATATAAGTGTGAATTTTTCGGAATCATCCAGAACTGTTTTTCTTCGGAACCAAGTAACATTCAGATCTTCACTTGGTATTTCTACTGTAAGGTACGCGTCTGTGTTCGTCGGGACGACAAGTACTTCAGGTAATCTTAAAGTGAAATCTATAGATGGCTCTTCGACTATTAGTCTTGCTGTGCATTTGTCATTACCAGCTTCACATGCGTAGATACCTTCATCGCTAGTTTCACAGTCATATATCTTCAACTTCTGCTTCTTCCCATCTATTGTTAGTTGCATATGATTAGAAAGTTGTATTTCAGCGCCATCCTTAAGCCACCTTACTAACGCATCACCTTTAGTGAGCTCAATTTCGAAGGTCGCCTTATTTCCTCTATTAACCTTTTGATTTTTTAGCCTTTTGATAATTTCTGGTGGCAATTCAACTACGGTAACTTCTGCTGTACATGAATCATCACGTAGTTTGCAAGTGTATTCACCTTCATCATGAACTGATGTATTACGAATGAATAGCTTCCTAACATTTCCACGTTTTTCCAATTCGTATTTGTTCTTCTTCGGTTTAATCGGCTCACCGTCATGTTCCCAAATAACGTCTGCAGTTTCTGAATTGATTTCGACTTCTAATATGGCGATATCTCGTTCCTTGACTTCAAAATCTTGTAATTTCCTAATAAACTCTGGCACTGTTTCGTTTACTATTAGTTCTGTGCTTGTTTCTTGATCTTTGACCACACATTTTATTGCACCTTTGTCAGTCAGCTTTGATTTTTTAATTCTCAGCTTATGAATACGACTTTCTTGCACAATTTCTCTGTGGTCCATTCCACTGAGTTCTTTACCATTGTGGTACCATTTCGTTGAAACAGTATGGGATGTTTCACATTCTAGTATGACCGTTTTGCCTTCTTCTGAAACGTAACGGTCTTTAAGGTTTTTAACGAATGTCACTTTGTCTACATCAATTGTAACTCTGGCACCGTGAGAGGCTTTTCCCGCAGAATTTGCTGCGACACATTTGTAATCACCCGAATCGATTTCGGAATCAACATTTGTTATAATTAATTCGATGTTCTCTCCGTCGAAGTTCTCCGTGATCGTTTCACTAGGTGTGAGAATCTGGTTGTTCCGGTACCAAGTTATTATCGGTACAGGATTGCCTGTGACTTTTGCGTTTAATTTAATAGTTCCATTTTCTTTGACTGTCAGTTCTTGGAATCGATTAATGAATAGCGGTGGTTCTGCGTTTTCTTCTGTAGGCTCTGAAACAAATTAACATAAAATAATATATACTTGCAAAACAAATAAATCATTACGTGACTAATGAATAAAGTTGTGGGTACCTTCAATAGTTATCACAGCACTTGTCTCCGCGGTGCCCTCTGAATTAATTGCCTTTAGAGTGTAAACTCCATCATCTTTTACCTTTTTGGGCTTGATTATTGTTATCGAATGGACATTACCGTCTGATTTTTGTGATGAAGCTTTAATTGGATTGTTGTTTATGTACCACGTAACCTTCGGTTCTGGCGTCCCTACTACCTGTGTGGTTAGGACAAAACTTTCCCCTTCTCTTATAATCATGCTCTTCAACGGCTCTATTACCTGAGGCTTTTCTTTTTCGCCGGTTCTTATTTTTAAAACAATGGGTAAACTTGCTTCACCCTCTCTGTTGACAGCTAAAACTGTGTACGTGCCTTCTTGGAATTTTTTTACATCTGATATTTTAAGGACACTACAATACATGTGCATATCAGACTCAGTTGTAATAGAAATGTTATCATTTGGCATAATCTCCTCTCCTTTGAAGAACCATGCAATGTCCGGTTCCGGAATGGCTACCAGTCTGCATTCTAGGAATATATCCGAGCCTTCGTTAACATATTGCGCCTTGGGGCGTTTGGAGAAAGTCGGTGGTATACCCTCTAGAATATCAGCTAAGGATGACTCCCTAGATAAACTTTTCCGTGATAAAACAGTCATTTCTGAGCCATGATCAGATAACGGAGCTTCTACAATCAATTCAGTGGTGCTAGACGCGAAGCCGGCTGCGTTTTTGGCAACACAAGTAAACGTTCCAGCGTCTTCGGGAAAAACTTCTCTAATAACAAGGGTGGCCACATTGTCATCATCATAATACATTTGGAAATCTTGTGAGGGTTTGATTATAGCTGTTTGCCTGAACCAAGTTATTTGTGGCCTTGGGTATCCTTCAACTTGGCACTCAAACTGTACTGTGGAACCATCTGGCGTATGTTTGGGGCGCAGCTTTTCAACAAATATAGGGGCGACCGCTTGTTCTTCTGATGTAGGTTCTAAAAGAAGAAACATGGTTATTTTCCATAAATTAATCTGTTTTCAATTCGTTTCAAGATTGCAGGCGCTTCCGAAGAGATATATTTAGTAACGATAAAAGGTAAAGATAATTTCACTTTAAACCAAACCAAAAATCAGTCAGTCAATCAAAAGTCCATTAATGTCATACCTTGCAAACAGTTCAGTAAGCAAAGAATTGTAATTAATATTGTTGCAGTAAGAGCTGTTATTTATTATGTATTGTAAGAGAAAGCCCTGTTTACTATTCATTATTATTCGATTATGCTATAAAAATAATAAATCTTTCAAGTGTTCGATATCAATCAAATGATTTCTTTTTATAAAACTATATAATAAATATTGAAAAATAAGGGCATAATAAATATAAAACAATATGAAAAAAGCAAATCTTACTTTCAAATACGGGAAGTTTATCAATCTTCTCATTCAGTTTTTTCTGCAGGTACAGGGTATAATTGGCTTCATCCATGAGATATTGTGCTGGAACCCAACCTTTCTCCTCAGTAAGATGCTTGCGAACAAACCACCAGTCTTGATTAGTTGTATCTACACACATGAAATTATTTATGAGTATCTCAACTATATCAATCCGAATTACATTACATAAAACTTTGTTATAACTGAACTGACAAACGCCAAACTTAAAGAGTTGAGGATATTAAAAAGTAAATGTAATTATTATATTGAGTTGCATAACATTTGTTTTTATAGGTGCGAGTCAAAACTCATATAATCTTTAAAATATTTTAGCTTACAGATTAGAATGCAATAGTTCGATCGTGCGTTTCCTTAAGTACTTGCCTAGAATGTAGAGACGTTCGCCTTCGACGAGACTTATCGCTTCGTCGGTTTCCGCAACGTACGAGTAAACTGCAAAAACTGTGTCTCCGCACCGTACATTGACAGGAGTTTCTATAAGAAAGCACAACAAATATTATGTTATTACTTATTGCATTTTGTTTAATAAAGTTAAATTATTTACCTACATGGATATTTTCTTTAGTTAACCCATCCACTAATTTTATATTTCGCTTTATTACAATCTGATAAAGCAACTCAATGCGTAGTTTTTTCGCATTTCATGAACATACTCGACATAAAATTAATTATATTGTAGAAAATCACAAAATTTACGGTAACAAAAATTGCACATATAAATGGATTGCTTTATTGTTATTGAATATTGAATATATTTGTTAGCAGTAGTACCTGGAAATTCTTGTTCCTTTGAAATACTCATAGTAGCTTCCGCCTCTGAAAAAATTAAGTTATTATAATAAGTTAACGTAATTAAAAATATACAGACATGAAACTTTATGAGATTCTTAGATTTTATATAAAATTTACACTTATTATACTAATAAACTAACTTTGTGGAATCCGTGCATTACTATCATCGATAGAGGCCGAATCTGTAGTTTTTAGAATTTATGTCTGTCTATCTGTCTGTCAATGACCGCATTACGAGAAAGCCACTGGACAGGAAATAGGATACTTTTTACTGCTGGAAAATATGTAATTTCTGAGGAATCTAAATATATAAAAGCGAAAGATCACTCACTTACTTAGTAGTAGGTAGTTTATAGTTAGTAGACGTCCGCTTAGAATAGATTTAGCGACAGGGTCGGATTAAGGAGGTCTAAGAGCTCTCGAATGTTTCATTTTTTGTGCTACAAACTTTATATTTAACAGAGAGTCAGAGAGTACCCAGGGAGAAATCCGAGCGAAGCGAGGGTGAGTCGCTAGTTATTTGTAGATCTAATATTTGGAAAAGTTAATATTACCTTGAACTTTTACTGGCTTCTTAGGTTTTCTCTTAGCTGATATCGTAAGTTCGTCTTCTTCGAATGTTTGACTCATTATTCTCTTTGGCTTGAATTCCACGCTAAGTTCTTCTACTTCACTCACCTCATATGTTGGCTTCTTAGGTTTTCTTTTAATCACCATTTCAATATTTTCTTCAGATTCTGCCTCACTTATAATGACTTCCTCTGCTTGATTGTCGTCTTCTATTTCTTTCTTCAAGCGGATTGAAGTTTCATCCGCTTCTTCAGATACTGTTATTTTTTTCTTATGGGCAATCTTGATATTACTAGAAAGAGATAAATCTTCATGTTTAAATCCTTCTGTTTGCTGTTTTATATCGAATGAAATTTCTTGATTATCTATAACATACTCAGGTTTTTTGCCCAATTCAAATGTAACATCTTCTATAAGCTCTGTTTGCTTATCGGAGGTCTTAGGTTTGGACATAACAACATTAGAAATTATATCTTCGGAATTATCCACTTCCACTCTTTTTGGCTTTTTAAATGGCACTATAATATTGGCACTTTCGTCCTTTTCTTCAGTATTTTCAATTATTTCCACTATATCTTCACCTTCTTTCTCTTCATAGACCTTTATAGATGTCTCATCAGCTTCCTCATTAAAGGTAGGCGTTCTTTGAGGTTTTAATTTAACTTTACTGGACATCGATATTTGCTCCTCTTGGTATGAATCTAGATGTATATTAAATTCTTGCTCCACGTCTTCCTTAGTAGTGACTGATTTAGGTCTAAATGTAACTTCTTCTGGTTCAGTTATTTCTGGAAGGGTAACTGAAGACTTTCGGACAGGTTTTAGTTTCTTTTTTATTGTCACTTCATCAATTATTTCTTCGGTCTTTTTCACACTTGGCCGTCGAGGTTTGATAGTAAAATTCTCAGGTACTTCTTCTTTTTCATTCGGCTCATCATCAACATCTTCGATTGCGTGTGTTTGATCTTTATAAGGTTCGCTTTCGGATGGGTTCTGTGCGGCATCTTTGTTTATTATTATTTGTTTATCAGGCTGTTTTGTTACAGTTTCTACAATATCTTCATGAGTAAACATAGGTTTCTCTAATTCCGTCTTCTGCATATCAGGAAGTTGTGGTTGTTTCAAAACTTTCTTCTTAATTTTTGTTGCTTCTTTTACATTTCGAGAAAGAATTCCATTCTGACGAATGCATCCCAAAAACGTAACATTAGGTTTTATAATTTCTGGTGGCCAATCTGTTATATACTTAATACGACTTTTGAGTTGTATCTTTAGTGCTTTTGCATCAGAATCCTCCTGTTTTGGTTTTATCACAGCTTTCTTTAATTTTAAGTTTTTGAACACTGGTTCATCAGAACTCTCTGAGAATTGAGGCTTATTTTCTTCTATAACCTTGTTTTCAATAGACATGGGCTTTAATTTTGGTTTTTTCTTAATAATGGAGGATGTAATTGACTCTTCGTTTTGACTAGATAAACTTACGACAGGCTTTATATGTTTGTCGTCTTCAGTAAGTTGTATTTCAGAGTCTATAGGTTTCTCAGGAATATTTTCTGCAATTCCTTTTTCTTTTGAATAGTGTAAGTCTTCGGGTTCTTCTAATTCAACTTTTTCTATTTCTAGAGGTTTGGGTGTTTTGAAAGGCTTCTTTTTTATTTTTGCCGCTTCTTTGATATTTCGAGATAATTCACCATTTTGCTTTACACTACCCAAGTATGAAATAACTGGTGTAATATCTTTTGGAGGCCAATCTGTAACGAACTTTATGCGACTTTTAAGTTGGATTTTAGGCAATTTCGAAACGGTTGGTTCTTGTTTTGATTTAATGGTTGATTTCTTAAGCTTAACTTTAGTAAAATGAGGCTGTGCAATGTCTTCTGGAAATTGTGCTTTATTTATTTCGACCGTGCCTCGTTCAATCTTCAGCGGCTTCAAATGCTGTTTAAGTTTTTTAGGTACCTCCTGAAGTTTCTCTATGTCTTCTGTACATATTTGTTTTGGTAGTTCTGAAACAGCTTCATCAGTTATCTCGAGGAATGTTGATGTATCTGTAAAATAAAAAAGAATATCAGAATTACTACTACTTTTTATTTTTAAGCAAATTGTTATATTTAAGAAATTATAAGGATAAGAAGAATTTTCATATATTTAACATACAATACAACAAGTTTCTGTACATACATAAATATTTTAAGATTACAGAGTAAAACACAGTTCGAAAATATTATTATACATATCATAATAACACAAAAGACATTTAAAAACACCAACATTTAATTCCTAAAAAGCTGAAAAAGAACATGGAAGAAAAAGTAAACACTTAGAAATTAAAAATATAAAACGAGGTTCCTCGTATAAAAAAAACAATCACGATTTAACATTTTATTAAATTTCGTGTTCGCGTCCTTCTATTAAAATAAAAAGAAGCTTAAAATGAGTACATGTAACTATAATTCTTTTTCAAAACTTAAGGTTATTTTTTTATGTTTGTAATGTTCACGAAAATTTCAAGATTACAAGAATTTTTGTGCGCATTGTGAAACTTGTAGTGTATATTTAATGATGCGTAATAAGATATCACGGGGTATTCAGTATATTTGGGTCTAAGGTACTTACCATTTACGATCTATTCTATCGAAGCCTAATCGTCCGTATGCTCTTTCATACCTTTCACTACTATATTTAATTCATCTACCTCAATTACTTGAGCCCTACCTGGTTTGTGTAAGTCATCGAGTGGTGTGAGTGTGTGATTAAGCGGTGTGAGTGTGTCCTCACTGAATTTTGTGTGGTGTGTACTGTGACGACAGGTGCTCATCGTCATCATCTTGTTTAGTGCATATTTGTGTAGTTTAAAATTTCTAAATATTAACCTACCTATTTAAAAACAACTTTTAATTATTTTCTTTTGTTTCGGCTTACCCTCAGGCGTTTCGACTGCTTCTAAAATTGTTTCTTCAGGAAGCTCGAAGATTTTAATCACTTTCAACTCATCCTCCGGCGCCTTATCTTCTACAACAGACACTGTTGCAACTAACGCTTCGTCTTCGTTCTCGACTGATGTAAATTCTGTTACTTTCTTTTTTGGACCATGTTCCTTTTTAATGACGCGTTTCGTGGTCTTTACTTTCTGAGTCTCGCCAGTTTCCGTGACCTTTACTTCTTCCGGAGCTTCCTCAATCACTTGGGCCCTATCTGGTTTGTGTAAGATATTGAGTAGTGTGTGTGTATCATTGAGCGGTGTGAGTGTGTCGTCAGTGAATTCGTGTGTGGTGTGTACTGTGACGATAGATGCTTTGCCGTCTTTTTGTTCAGTGGTGATATGTGTAGTTTCTACATAAGGACCTACCTTTTCCTTGATGATGCGTTTAATTATTTTCTTTTGTTTTGGCTTACCATCAGGCGTTTCCACTTCTTCCACAACTGTTTCTTCAGGTAACTCGACGATTTCGATCGGTTTCGAATCTTCCTCCGGCGCTTTTTCTTCTACAACAGACACTGTTGTAACTGGCGCTTCGCCGTCCTTCTCGACTGTTGTTATTTCTGTTACTTCCTGTTTTGGACCTTGTTTCTTTTTAATGACGCGTTTCGTGGTCTTTACTTTCTGAGTCTCGCCAGTTTCCGTTCGCACTTCCGTGAATTTTACGTCTTCCGGAGCTTCCTCAATCACGTGAGCCCTATCTGGTTTGTGTGAGTCATCGAGTGGTGTGAGTGTCTCGTCAGTGAATTCGTGTGTTGTGTGTACTGTGACGACAGGTGCTTTGCCGTCTTGTTGTTCAGTGGTGATACGTGTAGTTTCTACATTAGGACCTACCTTTTTCTTGATGATGCGTTTAATTATTTTCTTTTGTTTTGGCTTACCATCAGGCGTTTCCACTTCTTCCACAACTGTTTCTTCAGGTAACTCGACGATTTCGATCGGTTTCGAATCTTCCTCCGGCGCTTTTTCTTCTACAACAGACACTGTTGTAACTGGCGATTCGCCGTCCTTCTCGACTGTTGTTATTTCTGTTACTTCCTGTTTTGGACCTTGTTTCTTTTTAATGACGCGTTTCGTGGTCTTTACTTTCTGAGTCTCGCCAGTTTCCGTTCGCACTTCCGTGACTTTTACGTCTTCCGGAGCTTCCTCAATCACGTGAGCCCTATCTGGTTTGTGTGAGTCATCGAGTGGTGTGAGTGTCTCGTCAGTGAATTCGTGTGTTGTGTGTACTGTGACGACAGGTGCTTTGCCGTCTTGTTGTTCAGTGGTGATATGTGTAGTTTCTACATTAGGACCTACCTTTTTCTTGATGATGCGTTTTATTATTTTCTTTTGTTTTGGCTTACCATCAGGCGTTTCCACTTCTTCCACAACTGTTTCTTCAGGTAACTCGACGATTTCGATCGGTTTCAACTCTTCCTCCGGCGCCTTTTCTTCTACAACGGACACTGTTGTAACTGGCGCTTCGCCTTCTTTCTCGACGGTTGTTATTTCTGTTATTTCTTGTTTTGGACCTTGTTTCTTTTTAATGACGCGTTTCGTGGTCTTTACTTTCTGAGTCTCGCCAGTTTCCGTTCGCACTTCCGTGACTTTTACGTCTTCCGGAGCTTCCTCAATCACGTGAGCCTTATCTGGTTTGTGTGAGTCATCGAGTGGTGTGAGTGTTTCGTCAGTGAATTCGTGTGTGGTGTGTACTGTGACGACAGGTGCTTTGCCGTCTTGTTGTTCAGTGGTGATATGTGTAGTTTCTACATTAGGACCTACCTTTTTCTTGATGATGCGTTTTATTATTTTCTTTTGTTTTGGCTTACCATCAGGCGTTTCCACTTCTTCCACAACTGTTTCTTCAGGTAACTCGACGATTTCGATCGGTTTCAACTCTTCCTCCGGCGCCTTTTCTTCTACAACGGACACTGTTGTAACTGGCGCTTCGCCTTCTTTCTCGACGGTTGTTATTTCTGTTATTTCTTGTTTTGGACCTTGTTTCTTTTTAATGACGCGTTTCGTGGTCTTTACTTTCTGAGTCTCGCCAGTTTCCGTTCGCACTTCCGTGACTTTTACGTCTTCCGGAGCTTCCTCAATCACGTGAGCCCTATCTGGTTTGTGTGAGTCATCGAGTGGTGTGAGTGTTTCGTCAGTGAATTCGTGTGTGGTGTGTACTGTGACGACAGGTGCTTTGCCGTCTTGTTGTTCAGTGGTGATATGTGTAGTTTCTACATTAGGACCTACCTTTTTCTTGATGATGCGTTTAGTTATTTTCTTTTGTTTTGGCTTACCACCAGGCGTTTCCACTTCTTCCACAACTGTTTCTTCAGGTAACTCGACGATTTCGATCGGTTTCGACTCTTCCTCCGGCGCTTTTTCTTCTACAACAGACACTGTTGTAACTGGCGCTTCGCCGTCCTTCTCGACTGTTGTTATTTCTGTTACTTCCTGTTTTGGACCTTGTTTCTTTTTAATGACGCGTTTCGTGGTCTTTACTTTCTGAGTCTCGCCAGTTTCCGTTCGCACTTCCGTGACTTTTACGTCTTCCGGAGCTTCCTCAATCACGTGAGCCCTATCTGGTTTGTGTGAGTCATCGAGTGGTGTGAGTGTCTCGTCAGTGAATTCGTGTGTGGTGTGTACTGTGACGACAGGTGCTTTGCCGTCTTGTTGTTCAGTGGTGATATGTGTAGTTTCTACATTAGGACCTACCTTTTTCTTGATGATGCGTTTAATTATTTTCTTTTGTTTTGGCTTACCATCAGGCGTTTCCACTTCTTCCACAACTGTTTCTTCAGGTAACTCGACGATTTCAATCGGTTTCAACTCTTCCACCGGCGCCTTTTCTTCTACAACGGACACTGTTGTGACTGGCGCTTCGCCGTCCTTCTCGACTGTTGTTATTTCTGTTACTTCCTGTTTTGGACCTTGTTTCTTTTTAATGACGCGTTTCGTGGTCTTTACTTTCTGAGTCTCGCCAGTTTCCGTTCGCACTTCCGTGACTTTTACGTCTTCCGGAGCTTCCTCAATCACGTGAGCCCTATCTGGTTTGTGTGAGTCATCGAGTGGTGTGAGTGTCTCGTCAGTGAATTCGTGTGTGGTGTGTACTGTGACGACAGGTGCTTTGCCGTCTTGTTGTTCAGTGGTGATATGTGTAGTTTCTACATTAGAACCTACCTTTTTCTTGATGATGCGTTTTATTATTTTCTTTTGTTTTGGCTTACCATCAGGCGTTTCCACTTCTTCCACAACTGTTTCTTCAGGTAACTCGACGATTTCGATCGGTTTCAACTCTTCCTCCAGCGCCTTTTCTTCTACAACGGACACTGTTGTAACTGGTGCTTCGCCTTCTTTCTCGACGGTTGTTATTTCTGTTATTTCTTGTTTTGGACCTTGTTTCTTTTTAATGACGCGTTTCGTGGTCTTTACTTTCTGAGTCTCGCCAGTTTCCGTTCGCACTTCCGTGACTTTTATGTCTTCCGGAGCTTCCTCAATCACGTGAGCCCTATCTGGTTTGTGTGAGTCATCGAGTGGTGTGAGTGTCTCGTCAGTGAATTCGTGTGTGGTGTGTACTGTGACGACAGGTGCTTTGCCGTCTTGTTGTTCAGTGGTGATATGTGTAGTTTCTACATTAGGACCTACCTTTTTCTTGATGATGCGTTTTATTATTTTCTTTTGTTTTGGCTTACCATCAGGCGTTTCCACTTCTTCCACAACTGTTTCTTCAGGTAACTCGACGATTTCGATCGGTTTCAACTCTTCCTCCAGCGCCTTTTCTTCTACAACGGACACTGTTGTAACTGGTGCTTCGCCTTCTTTCTCGACGGTTGTTATTTCTGTTATTTCTTGTTTTGGACCTTGTTTCTTTTTAATGACGCGTTTCGTGGTCTTTACTTTCTGAGTCTCGCCAGTTTCCGTTCGCACTTCCGTGACTTTTATGTCTTCCGGAGCTTCCTCAATCACGTGAGCCCTATCTGGTTTGTGTGAGTCATCGAGTGGTGTGAGTGTCTCGTCAGTGAATTCGTGTGTGGTGTGTACTGTGACGACAGGTGCTTTGCCGTCTTGTTGTTCAGTGGTGATATGTGTAGTTTCTACATTAGGACCTACCTTTTTCTTGATGATGCGTTTAATTATTTTCTTTTGTTTTGGCTTACCATCAGGCGTTTCCACTTCTTCCACAACTGTTTCTTCAGGTAACTCGACGATTTCAATCGGTTTCAACTCTTCCACCGGCGCCTTTTCTTCTACAACGGACACTGTTGTGACTGGCGCTTCGCCGTCCTTCTCGACTGTTGTTATTTCTGTTACTTCCTGTTTTGGACCTTGTTTCTTTTTAATGACGCGTTTCGTGGTCTTTACTTTCTGAGTCTCGCCAGTTTCCGTTCGCACTTCCGTGACTTTTACGTCTTCCGGAGCTTCCTCAATCACGTGAGCCCTATCTGGTTTGTGTGAGTCATCGAGTGGTGTGAGTGTCTCGTCAGTGAATTCGTGTGTGGTGTGTACTGTGACGACAGGTGCTTTGCCGTCTTGTTGTTCAGTGGTGATATGTGTAGTTTCTACATTAGAACCTACCTTTTTCTTGATGATGCGTTTTATTATTTTCTTTTGTTTTGGCTTACCATCAGGCGTTTCCACTTCTTCCACAACTGTTTCTTCAGGTAACTCGACGATTTCAATCGGTTTCAACTCTTCCACCGGCGCCTTTTCTTCTACAACGGACACTGTTGTAACTGGCGCTTCGCCGTCCTTCTCGACTGTTGTTATTTCTGTTACTTCCTGTTTTGGACCTTGTTTCTTTTTAATGACGCGTTTCGTGGTCTTTACTTTCTGAGTCTCGCCAGTTTCCGTTCGCACTTCCGTGACTTTTACGTCTTCCGGAGCTTCCTCAATCACGTGAGCCCTATCTGGTTTGTGTGAGTCATCGAGTGGTGTGAGTGTCTCGTCAGTGAATTCGTGTGTGGTGTGTACTGTGACGACAGGTGCTTTGCCGTCTTGTTGTTCAGTGGTGATATGTGTAGTTTCTACATTAGAACCTACCTTTTTCTTGATGATGCGTTTTATTATTTTCTTTTGTTTTGGCTTACCATCAGGCGTTTCCACTTCTTCCACAACTGTTTCTTCAGGTAACTCGACGATTTCGATCGGTTTCAACTCTTCCTCCAGCGCCTTTTCTTCTACAACGGACACTGTTGTAACTGGTGCTTCGCCTTCTTTCTCGACGGTTGTTATTTCTGTTATTTCTTGTTTTGGACCTTGTTTCTTTTTAATGACGCGTTTCGTGGTCTTTACTTTCTGAGTCTCGCCAGTTTCCGTTCGCACTTCCGTGACTTTTACGTCTTCCGGAGCTTCCTCAATCACGTGAGCCCTATCTGGTTTGTGTGAGTCATCGAGTGGTGTGAGTGTCTCGTCAGTGAATTCGTGTGTGGTGTGTACTGTGACGACAGGTGCTTTGCCGTCTTGTTGTTCAGTGGTGATATGTGTAGTTTCTACATTAGGACCTACCTTTTTCTTGATGATGCGTTTTATTATTTTCTGTTGTTTTGGCTTACCATCAGGCGTTTCCACTTCTTCCACAACTGTTTCTTCAGGTAACTCGACGATTTCGATCGGTTTCAACTCTTCCTCCGGCGCCTTTTCTTCTACAACGGACACTGTTGTAACTGGCGCTTCGCCTTCTTTCTCGACGGTTGTTATTTCTGTTATTTCTTGGTTTGGACCTTGTTTCTTTTTAATGACGCGTTTCGTGGTCTTTACTTTCTGAGACTCGCCAGTTTCCGTTCGCACTTCCGTGACTTTTACGTCTTCCGGAGCTTCCTCAATCACATGAGCCCTATCTGGTTTGTGTGAGTCATCGAGTGGTGTGAGTGTCTCGTCAGTGAATTCGTGTGTGGTGTGTACTGTGACGACAGGTGCTTTGCCGTCTTGTTGTTCAGTGGTGATATGTGTAGTTTCTACATTAGGACCTACCTTTTTCTTGATGATGCGTTTTATTATTTTCTTTTGTTTTGGCTTACCATCAGGCGTTTCCACTTCTTCCACAACTGTTTCTTCAGGTAACTCGACGATTTCGATCGGTTTCAACTCTTCCTCCAGCGCCTTTTCTTCTACAACGGACACTGTTGTAACTGGTGCTTCGCCTTCTTTCTCGACGGTTGTTATTTCTGTTATTTCTTGTTTTGGACCTTGTTTCTTTTTAATGACGCGTTTCGTGGTCTTTACTTTCTGAGTCTCGCCAGTTTCCGTTCGCACTTCCGTGAATTTTACGTCTTCCGGAGCTTCCTCAATCACGTGAGCCCTATCTGGTTTGTGTGAGTCATCGAGTGGTGTGAGTGTCTCGTCAGTGAATTCGTGTGTTGTGTGTACTGTGACGACAGGTGCTTTGCCGTCTTGTTGTTCAGTGGTGATATGTGTAGTTTCTACATTAGGACCTACCTTTTTCTTGATGATGCGTTTTATTATTTTCTTTTGTTTTGGCTTACCATCAGGCGTTTCCACTTCTTCCACAACTGTTTCTTCAGGTAACTCGACGATTTCGATCGGTTTCAACTCTTCCTCCGGCGCCTTTTCTTCTACAACGGACACTGTTGTAACTGGCGCTTCGCCTTCTTTCTCGACGGTTGTTATTTCTGTTATTTCTTGTTTTGGACCTTGTTTCTTTTTAATGACGCGTTTCGTGGTCTTTACTTTCTGAGTCTCGCCAGTTTCCGTTCGCACTTCCGTGACCTTTACGTCTTCCGGAGCTTCCTCAATCACGTGAGCCTTATCTGGTTTGTGTGAGTCATCGAGTGGAGTGAGTGTTTCGTCAGTGAATTCGTGTGTGGTGTGTACTGTGACGACAGGTGCTTTGCCGTCTTCTTGTTCTGTGGTTATATGTGTAGTTTCTACATTAGGTCCTACCTTTTTCTTGATGATGCGTTTAATTATTTTCTTTTGTTTTGGCTTACCATCAGGCGTTTCCACTTCTTCCACAACTGTTTCTTCAGGTAACTCGACGATTTCGATCGGTTTCGAATCTTCCTCCGGCGCTTTTTCTTCTACAACAGACACTGTTGTAACTGGCGCTTCGCCGTCCTTCTCGACTGTTGTTATTTCTGTTACTTCCTGTTTTGGACCTTGTTTCTTTTTAATGACGCGTTTCGTGGTCTTTACTTTCTGAGTCTCGCCAGTTTCCGTTCGCACTTCCGTGACTTTTACGTCTTCCGGAGCTTCCTCAATCACGTGAGCCCTATCTGGTTTGTGTGAGTCATCGAGTGGTGTGAGTGTCTCGTCAGTGAATTCGTGTGTTGTGTGTACTGTGACGACAGGTGCTTTGCCGTCTTGTTGTTCAGTGGTGATATGTGTAGTTTCTACATTAGGACCTACCTTTTTCTTGATGATGCGTTTAATTATTTTCTTTTGTTTTGGCTTACCACCAGGCGTTTCCACTTCTTCCACAACTGTTTCTTCAGGTAACTCGACGATTTCGATCGGTTTCGACTCTTCCTCCGGCGCTTTTTCTTCTACAACAGACACTGTTGTAACTGGCGCTTCGCCGTCCTTCTCGACTGTTGTTATTTCTGTTACTTCCTGTTTTGGACCTCGTTTCTTTTTAATGACGCGTTTCGTGGTCTTTACTTTCTGAGTCTCGCCAGTTTCCGTTCGCACTTCCGTGACTTTTACGTCTTCCGGAGCTTCCTCAATCACGTGAGCCCTATCTGGTTTGTGTGAGTCATCGAGTGGTGTGAGTGTTTCGTCAGTGAATTCGTGTGTGGTGTGTACTGTGACGACAGGTGCTTTGCCGTCTTGTTGTTCAGTGGTGATATGTGTAGTTTCTACATTAGGACCTACCTTTTTCTTGATGATGCGTTTTATTATTTTCTTTTGTTTTGGCTTACCATCAGGCGTTTCCACTTCTTCCAAAACTGTTTCTTCAGGTAACTCGACGATTTCGATCGGTTTCAACTCTTCCTCCAGCGCCTTTTCTTCTACAACGGACACTGTTGTAACTGGTGCTTCGCCTTCTTTCTCGACGGTTGTTATTTCTGTTATTTCTTGTTTTGGACCTTGTTTCTTTTTAATGACGCGTTTCGTGGTCTTTACTTTCTGAGTCTCGCCAGTTTCCGTTCGCACTTCCGTGACTTTTACGTCTTCCGGAGCTTCCTCAATCACGTGAGCCCTATCTGGTTTGTGTGAGTCATCGAGTGGTGTGAGTGTCTCGTCAGTGAATTCGTGTGTTGTGTGTATTGTGACGACAGGTGCTTTGCCGTCTTGTTGTTCAGTGGTGATATGTGTAGTTTCTACATTAGGACCTACCTTTTTCTTGATGATGCGTTTTATTATTTTCTTTTGTTTTGGCTTACCATCAGGCGTTTCCACTTCTTCCACAACTGTTTCTTCAGGTAACTCGACGATTTCGATCGGTTTCAACTCTTCCTCCGGCGCCTTTTCTTCTACAACGGACACTGTTGTAACTGGCGCTTCGCCTTCTTTCTCGACGGTTGTTATTTCTGTTATTTCTTGTTTTGGACCTTGTTTCTTTTTAATGACGCGTTTCGTGGTCTTTACTTTCTGAGTCTCGCCAGTTTCCGTTCGCACTTCCGTGACCTTTACGTCTTCCGGAGCTTCCTCAATCACGTGAGCCCTATCTGGTTTGTGTGAGTCATCGAGTGGTGTGAGTGTTTCGTCAGTGAATTCGTGTGTGGTGTGTACTGTGACGACAGGTGCTTTGCCGTCTTGTTGTTCAGTGGTGATATGTGTAGTTTCTACATTAGGACCTACCTTTTTCTTGATGATGCGTTTAATTATTTTCTTTTGTTTTGGCTTACCACCAGGCGTTTCCACTTCTTCCACAACTGTTTCTTCAGGTAACTCGACGATTTCGATCGGTTTCGACTCTTCCTCCGGCGCCTTTTCTTCTACAACAGATACTGTTGTAACTGGCGCTTCGCCGTCTTTCTCGACTGTTGTTATTTCTGTTACTTCCTGGTTTGGACCTTGTTTCTTTTTAATGACGCGTTTCGTGGTCTTTACTTTCTGAGTCTCGCCAGTTTCCGTTCGCACTTCCGTGACTTTTACGTCTTCCGGAGCTTCCTCAATCACGTGAGCCCTATCTGGTTTGTGTGAGTCATCGAGTGGTGTGAGTGTCTCGTCAGTGAATTCGTGTGTTGTGTGTATTGTGACGACAGGTGCTTTGCCGTCTTGTTGTTCAGTGGTGATATGTGTAGTTTCTACATTAGGACCTACCTTTTTCTTGATGATGCGTTTTATTATTTTCTTTTGTTTTGGCTTACCATCAGGCGTTTCCACTTCTTCCACAACTGTTTCTTCAGGTAACTCGACGATTTCGATCGGTTTCAACTCTTCCTCCGGCGCCTTTTCTTCTACAACGGACACTGTTGTAACTGGCGCTTCGCCTTCTTTCTCGACGGTTGTTATTTCTGTTATTTCTTGTTTTGGACCTTGTTTCTTTTTAATGACGCGTTTCGTGGTCTTTACTTTCTGAGTCTCGCCAGTTTCCGTTCGCACTTCCGTGACCTTTACGTCTTCCGGAGCTTCCTCAATCACGTGAGCCCTATCTGGTTTGTGTGAGTCATCGAGTGGTGTGAGTGTTTCGTCAGTGAATTCGTGTGTGGTGTGTACTGTGACGACAGGTGCTTTGCCGTCTTGTTGTTCAGTGGTGATATGTGTAGTTTCTACATTAGGACCTACCTTTTTCTTGATGATGCGTTTAATTATTTTCTTTTGTTTTGGCTTACCACCAGGCGTTTCCACTTCTTCCACAACTGTTTCTTCAGGTAACTCGACGATTTCGATCGGTTTCGACTCTTCCTCCGGCGCCTTTTCTTCTACAACAGATACTGTTGTAACTGGCGCTTCGCCGTCTTTCTCGACTGTTGTTATTTCTGTTACTTCCTGTTTTGGACCTTGTTTCTTTTTAATGACGCGTTTCGTTGTCTTTACTTTCTGGGTCTCGCCAGTTTCTGTTCGTATTTCCGTGACTTTTACGACTTCCGGAGCTTCTTCGATTACTTGAGCCCTGTCTGGTTTGTGCAAGTCATCGAGTGGTGTGAGTGTTTCGTCAGTGAATTCGTGTGTTGTGTGTACTGTGACGACAGGTGCTTTGCCGTCTTCTTGTTCAGTGGTGATATGTGTTGTTTCTACATTAGGACCTACCTTTTTCTTGATGATGCGTTTAATTATTTTCTTTTGTTTTGGCTTACCCTCAGGCGTTTTCACTTCTTCCACAACTGTTTCTTCAGGTAACTCGACGATTTCGATCGGTTTCGACTCTTCCTCCGGCGCCATTTCTTCTACAACAGACACTGTTGTAACTGGCGTTTCGCCGTCTTTCTCGATTGTTGTTATTTCTGTTACTTCATGTTTTGGACCTTGTTTCTTTTTAATGACGCGTTTCGTGGTCTTTACCTTCTGGGTCTCGCCAGTTTCTGTTCGTATTTCCGTGACTTTTACGACTTCCGGAGCTTCCTCGATCAATTGAGCCCTGTCTGGTTTGTGCAAGTCATCGAGTGGTGTGAGTGTTTCGTCAGTGAATTCGTGTGTGGTGTGTACTGTGACGACAGGTGCTTTGCCGTCTTCTTGTTCAGTGGTGATATGTGTTGTTTCTACATTAGGACCTACCTTTTTCTTGATGATGCGTTTAATTATTTTCTTTTGTTTTGGCTTACCCTCAGGCGTTTCCACTTCTTCCACAACTGTTTCTTCAGGTAACTCCACGATTTCGATCGGTTTCGACTCTTCCTCCGGCGCCTTTTCTTCTACAACAGACACTGTTGTAACTGGCGCTTCGCCGTCTCTCTCGACTGTTGTTATTTCTGTTACTTCCTGTTTTGGACCTTGTTTCTTTTTAATGACGCGTTTCGTTGTCTTTACTTTCTGGGTCTCGCCAGTTTCTGTTCGTATTTCCGTGACTTTTACGACTTCCGGAGCTTCTTCGATTACTTGAGCCCTGTCTGGTTTGTGCAAGTCATCGAGTGGTGTGAGTGTTTCGTCAGTGAATTCGTGTGTTGTGTGTACTGTGACGACAGGTGCTTTGCCTTCTTCTTGTTCAGTGGTGATATGTGTTGTTTCTACATTAGGACCTACCTTTTTCTTGATGATGCGTTTAATTATTTTCTTTTGTTTTGGCTTACCCTCAGGCGTTTTCACTTCTTCCACAACTGTTTCTTCAGGTAACTCGACGATTTCGATCGGTTTCGACTCTTCCTCCGGCGCCATTTCTTCTACAACAGACACTGTTGTAACTGGCGTTTCGCCGTCTTTCTCGATTGTTGTTATTTCTGTTACTTCATGTTTTGGACCTTGTTTCTTTTTAATGACGCGTTTCGTGGTCTTTACCTTCTGGGTCTCGCCAGTTTCTGTTCGTATTTCCGTGACTTTTACGACTTCCGGAGCTTCCTCGATCAATTGAGCCCTGTCTGGTTTGTGCAAGTCATCGAGTGGTGTGAGTGTTTCGTCAGTGAATTCGTGTGTGGTGTGTACTGTGACGACAGGTGCTTTGCCGTCTTCTTGTTCAGTGGTGATATGTGTTGTTTCTACATTAGGACCTACCTTTTTCTTGATGATGCGTTTAATTATTTTCTTTTGTTTTGGCTTACCCTCAGGCGTTTCCACTTCTTCCACAACTGTTTCTTCAGGTAACTCCACGATTTCGATCGGTTTCGACTCTTCCTCCGGCGCCTTTTCTTCTACAACAGACACTGTTGTAACTGGCGCTTCGCCGTCTCTCTCGACTGTTGTTATTTCTGTTACTTCCTGTTTTGGACCTTGTTTCTTTTTAATGACGCGTTTCGTTGTCTTTACTTTCTGGGTCTCGCCAGTTTCTGTTCGTATTTCCGTGTCTTTTACGACTTCCGGAGCTTCTTCGATTACTTGAGCCCTGTCTGGTTTGTGCAAGTCATCGAGTGGTGTGAGTGTTTCGTCAGTGAATTCGTGTGTTGTGTGTTCTGTGACGACAGGTGCTTTGCCGTCTTCTTGTTCAGTGGTGATATGTGTTGTTTCTACATTAGGACCTACCATTTTCTTGATGATGCGTTTAATTATTTTCTTTTGTTTTGGCTTACCCTCAGGCGTTTCCACTTCTTCCACAACTGTTTCTTCAGGTAACTCGAAGATTTCGATCGGTTTCGACTCTTCCTCCGGCGCCGTTTCTTCTACAACAGACACTGTTGTAACTGGCGCTTTGCCGTCTCTCTCGACCGTTGTTATTTCTGTTACTTCCTGTTTTGGACCTTGTTTCTTTTTAATGACGCGTTTCGTTGTCTTTACTTTTTGGGTCTCGCCAGTTTCTGTTCGTATTTCCGTGACTTTTACGACTTCCGGAGCTTCTTCGATTACTTGAGCCCTGTCTGGTTTGTGCAAGTCATCGAGTGGTGTGAGTGTTTCGTCAGTGAATTCGTGTGTTGTGTGTACTGTGACGACAGGTGCTTTGCCGTCTTCTTGTTCAGTGGTGATATGTGTTGTTTCTACATTAGGACCTACCTTTTTCTTGATGATGCGTTTAATTATTTTCTTTTGTTTTGGCTTACCCTCAGGCGTTTCCACTTCTTCCACAACTGTTTCTTCAGGTAACTCGACGATTTCGATCGGTTTCGACTCTTCCTCCGGCGCCTTTTCTTCTACAACAGACACTGTTGTAACTGGCACTTCACCGTCTTTCTCGACTGTTGTTATTTCTGTTACTTCCTGTTTTGGACCTTGTTTCTTTTTAATGACGCGTTTCGTTGTCTTTACTTTCTGGGTCTCGCCAGTTTCTGTTCGTATTTCCGTGACTTTTACGACTTCCGGAGCTTCTTCGATTACTTGAGCCCTGTCTGGTATGTGCAAGTCATCGAGTGGTGTGAGTGTTTCGTCAGTGAATTCGTGTGTTGTGTGTACTGTGACGACAGGTGCTTTGCCGTCTTCTTGTTCAGTGGTGATATGTGTTGTTTCTACATTAGGACCTACCTTTTTCTTGATGATGCGTTTAATTATTTTCTTTTGTTTCGGCTTACCCTCAGGCGTTTTCACTTCTTCCACAACTGTTTCTTCAGGTAACTCGACGATTTCGATCGGTTTCGACTCTTCCTCCGGCGCCTTTTCTTCTACAACAGACACTGTTGTAACTGGCGCTTCGCCGTCTTTCTCGACTGTTGTTATTTCTGTTACTTCTTGTTTTGAACCTTGTTTCTTTTTAATGACGCGTTTCGTGGTCTTTACTTTTTGAGTCTCGCCAGTTTCCGTTCGCACTTCCGTGACCTTTACGTCTTCCGGAGCTTCCTCAATCACGTGAGCCTTATCTGGTTTGTGTGAGTCATCGAGTGGAGTGAGTGTTTCGTCAGTGAATTCGTGTGTGGTGTGTACTGTGACGACAGGTGCTTTGCCGTCTTCTTGTTCTGTGGTGATATGTGTTGTTTCTACATTAGGACCTACCTTTTTCTTGATGATGCGTTTAATTATTTTCTTCTGTTTTGGCTTACCCTCAGGCGTTTCCACTTCTTCCACAACTGTTTCTTCAGGTAACTCGACGATTTCGATCGGTTTCGACTCTTCCTCCGGCGCCGTTTCTTCTACAACAGACACTGTTGTAACTGGCGTTTCGCCGTCTTTCTCGATTGTTGTTATTTCTGTTACTTCATGTTTTGGACCTTGTTTCTTTTTAATGACGCGTTTCGTGGTCTTTACCTTCTGGGTCTCGCCAGTTTCTGTTCGTATTTCCGTGACTTTTACGACTTCCGGAGCTTCCTCGATCAATTGAGCCCTGTCTGGTTTGTGCAAGTCATCGAGTGGTGTGAGTGTTTCGTCAGTGAATTCGTGTGTGGTGTGTACTGTGACGACAGGTGCTTTGCCGTCTTCTTGTTCAGTGGTGATATGTGTTGTTTCTACATTAGGACCTACCTTTTTCTTGATGATGCGTTTAATTATTTTCTTTTGTTTTGGCTTACCCTCAGGCGTTTCCACTTCTTCCACAACTGTTTCTTCAGGTAACTCGACGATT
This sequence comes from Boloria selene, assembly GCA_905231865.2. Lineage (NCBI taxonomy): Eukaryota > Metazoa > Arthropoda > Insecta > Lepidoptera > Nymphalidae > Boloria > Boloria selene. Next base: position 16,275,235 of record HG993131.1, read on the forward strand.
TCGATCGGTTTCGACTCTTCCTCCGGCGCCTTTTCTTCTACAACAGACACTGTTGTAACTGGCGCTTCGCCGTCTCTCTCGACTGTTGTTATTTCTGTTACTTCCTGTTTTGGACCTTGTTTCTTTTTAATGACGCGTTTCGTTGTCTTTACTTTCTGGGTCTCGCCAGTTTCTGTTCGTATTTCCGTGTCTTTTACGACTTCCGGAGCTTCTTCGATTACTTGAGCCCTGTCTGGTTTGTGCAAGTCATCGAGTGGTGTGAGTGTTTCGTCAGTGAATTCGTGTGTTGTGTGTACTGTGACGACAGGTGCTTTGCCGTCTTGTTGTTCAGTGGTGATATGTGTAGTTTCTACATTAGGACCTACCTTTTTCTTGATGATGCGTTTTATTATTTTCTTTTGTTTTGGCTTACCATCAGGCGTTTCCACTTCTTCCACAACTGTTTCTTCAGGTAACTCGACGATTTCGATCGGTTTCAACTCTTCCTCCGGCGCCTTTTCTTCTACAACGGACACTGTTGTAACTGGCGCTTCGCCTTCTTTCTCGACGGTTGTTATTTCTGTTATTTCTTGTTTTGGACCTTGTTTCTTTTTAATGACGCGTTTCGTGGTCTTTACTTTCTGAGTCTCGCCAGTTTCCGTTCGCACTTCCGTGACCTTTACGTCTTCCGGAGCTTCCTCAATCACGTGAGCCCTATCTGGTTTGTGTGAGTCATCGAGTGGTGTGAGTGTTTCGTCAGTGAATTCGAGTGTGGTGTGTACTGTGACGACAGGTGCTTTGCCGTCTTGTTGTTCAGTGGTGATATGTGTAGTTTCTACATTAGGACCTACCTTTTTCTTGATGATGCGTTTAATTATTTTCTTTTGTTTTGGCTTACCACCAGGCGTTTCCACTTCTTCCACAACTGTTTCTTCAGGTAACTCGACGATTTCGATCGGTTTCGACTCTTCCTCCGGCGCCTTTTCTTCTACAACAGAGACTGTTGTAACTGGCGCTTCGCCGTCTTTCTCGACTGTTGTTATTTCTGTTACTTCCTGGTTTGGACCTTGTTTCTTTTTAATGACGCGTTTCGTGGTCTTTACTTTCTGAGTCTCGCCAGTTTCCGTTCGCACTTCCGTGACTTTTACGTCTTCCGGAGCTTCCTCAATCACGTGAGCCCTATCTGGTTTGTGTGAGTCATCGAGTGGTGTGAGTGTCTCGTCAGTGAATTCGTGTGTTGTGTGTATTGTGACGACAGGTGCTTTGCCGTCTTGTTGTTCAGTGGTGATATGTGTAGTTTCTACATTAGGACCTACCTTTTTCTTGATGATGCGTTTTATTATTTTCTTTTGTTTTGGCTTACCATCAGGCGTTTCCACTTCTTCCACAACTGTTTCTTCAGGTAACTCGACGATTTCGATCGGTTTCAACTCTTCCTCCGGCGCCTTTTCTTCTACAACGGACACTGTTGTAACTGGCGCTTCGCCTTCTTTCTCGACGGTTGTTATTTCTGTTATTTCTTGTTTTGGACCTTGTTTCTTTTTAATGACGCGTTTCGTGGTCTTTACTTTCTGAGTCTCGCCAGTTTCCGTTCGCACTTCCGTGACCTTTACGTCTTCCGGAGCTTCCTCAATCACGTGAGCCCTATCTGGTTTGTGTGAGTCATCGAGTGGTGTGAGTGTTTCGTCAGTGAATTCGTGTGTGGTGTGTACTGTGACGACAGGTGCTTTGCCGTCTTCTTGTTCAGTGATGATATGTGTTGTTTCTACATTAGGACCTACCTTTTTCTTGATGATGCGTTTAATTATTTTCTTTTGTTTTGGCTTACCCTCAGGCGTTTCCACTTCTTCCACAACTGTTTCTTCAGGTAACTCGACGATTTCGCTCGGTTTCGACTCTTCCTCCGGCGCCTTTTCTTCTACAACAGACACTGTTGTAACTGGCGCTTCGCCGTCTCTCTCGACTGTTGTTATTTCTGTTACTTCCTGTTTTGGACCTTGTTTCTTTTTAATGACGCGTTTCGTGGTCTTTACTTTCTGAGTCTCGCCAGTTTCCGTTCGCACTTCCGTGACCTTTACGTCTTCCGGAGCTTCCTCAATTACGTGAGCCTTATCTGGTTTGTGTGAGTCATCGAGTGGAGTGAGTGTTTCGTCAGTGAATTCGTGTGTGGTGTGTACTGTGGCGACAGGTGTTTGGTCCTCTTCTTGTTCTGTGGTGATATGTGTAGTTTCTACATTAGGACCTACCTTTTTCTTGATGATGCGTTTAATTATTTTCTTTTGTTTTGGCTTACCCTCAGGCGTTTCCACTTCTTCCACAACTGTTTCTTCAGGTAACTCCACGATTTCGATCGGTTTCGACTCTTCCTCCGGCGCCTTTTCTTCTACAACAGACACTGTTGTAACTGGCGCTTCGCCGTCTCTCTCGACTGTTGTTATTTCTGTTACTTCCTGTTTTGGACCTTGTTTCTTTTTAATGACGCGTTTCGTGGTCTTTACTTTCTGAGTCTCGCCAGTTTCCGTTCGCACTTCCGTGACCTTTACGTCTTCCGGAGCTTCCTCGATTACGTGAGCCTTATCTGGTTTGTGTGAGTCATCGAGTGGAGTGAGTGTTTCGTCAGTGAATTCGTGTGTGGTGTGTACTGTGACGACAGGTGCTTTGCCGTCTTGTTGTTCAGTGGTGATATGTGTAGTTTCTACATTAGGACCTACCTTTTTCTTGATGATGCGTTTAATTATTTTCTTTTGTTTTGGCTTACCACCAGGCGTTTCCACTTCTTCCACAACTGTTTCTTCAGGTAACTCGACGATTTCGATCGGTTTCGACTCTTCCTCCGGCGCCTTTTCTTCTACAACAGACACTGTTGTAACTGGCGCTTCGCCGTCTCTCTCGACTGTTGTTATTTCTGTTACTTCCTGTTTTGGACCTTGTTTCTTTTTAATGACGCGTTTCGTTGTCTTTACTTTCTGGGTCTCGCCAGTTTCCGTTCGTATTTCCGTGTCTTTTACGACTTCCGGAGCTTCTTCGATTACTTGAGCCCTGTCTGGTTTGTGCAAGTCATCGAGTGGTGTGAGTGTTTCGTCAGTGAATTCGTGTGTTGTGTGTACTGTGACGACAGGTGCTTTGCCGTCTTCTTGTTCAGTGGTGATATGTGTTGTTTCTACATTAGGACCTACCTTTTTCTTGATGATGCGTTTAATTATTTTCTTTTGTTTTGGCTTACCCTCAGGCGTTTCCACTTCTTCCACAACTGTTTCTTCAGGTAACTCGACGATTTCGATCGGTTTCGACTCTTCCTCCGGCGCCGTTTCTTCTACAACAGACACTGTTGTAACTGGCGCTTCGCCGTCTTTCTCGATTGTTGTTATTTCTGTTACTTCCTGTTTTGGACCTTGTTTCTTTTTAATGACGCGTTTCGTGGTCTTTACCTTCTGGGTCTCGCCAGTTTCTGTTCGTATTTCCGTGACTTTTACGACTTCCGGAGCTTCCTCGATCACTTGAGCCCTGTCTGGTTTGTGCAAGTCATCGAGTGGTGTGAGTGTTTCGTCAGTGAATTCGTGTGTGGTGTGTACTGTGACGACAGGTGCTTTGCCGTCTTCTTGTTCAGTGGTGATATGTGTTGTTTCTACATTAGGACCTACCTTTTTCTTGATGATGCGTTTAATTATTTTCTTTTGTTTTGGCTTACCCTCAGGCGTTTCCACTTCTTCCACAACTGTTTCTTCAGGTAACTCCACGATTTCGATCGGTTTCGACGCTTCCTCCGGCGCCTTTTCTTCTACAACGGACACTGTTGTAACTGGCGCTTCGCCGTCTTTCTCGACTGTTGTTATTTCTGTTACTTCCTGTTTTGGACCTTTTTTCTTTCGAATGACGCGTTTCGTGGTCTTTACTTTCTGAGTCTCGCCAGTTTCCGTTCGCACTTCCGTGACCTTTACGTCTTCCGGAGCTTCCTCTATCACGTGGGCCCTAACTGGTTTGTGTAAGTCATCGAGTGGTGTGAGTGTTTCGTCAGTGAATTCGTGTGTCGTGTCTACTGTGACGACAGGTGCTTGGTCGTCTTCTTGTTCAGTCGTGATATGTGTAGTTTCTACTTTAGGACCTACCTTTTTCTTTATGATGCGTTTAATTATTTTCTTTTGTATTGGCTTACCCTCAGGCGTCTCCACTTCTTCCACAACAGTTTCTTCAGGTAGCTCGACAATTTCAATCGGTTTCGTCTCTTCCTCCGGTGCTTTTTCTTTTACTACAGACACTGTTGTAACTGGTGCTTCGCCTTTTTTCTCGACTGTTGTTATTTCTGTTACTTCCTGTTTTGGACCATGTTTCTTTTTAATGACGCGTTTCGTTGTCTTTACTTTCTTGGTCTCGCCCGTTTCTGTTCGCACTTCCGTGACTTTTACGTCTTCCGGAGCTTCCTCGATCACTTGAGCCCTGTCTGGTTTTTGCAAGTCATCGAGTGGTGTGATTGCTTCATCAGTGAAATTGTGTGTCGTGTGTACTGTGACGACAGGTGCTTGGTCGTCTTCATGTTCAGTGGTGATATGTGTAGTTTCTACAATAGGACCTACCTTTTTCTTGATGATGCGTTTAATTATTTTCTTTTGTTTTGGCTTACCATCAGGCGTCTCCACTTCTTCCACAACTGTTTCTTCAGGTAACTCGACGATTTCGATCGGTTTCGACTCTTCCTCTGGCGCCTTTTCTTCTACTACAGACACTGTTGTAACTGGCGCTTCGCCTTCTTTCTCGACTGTTGTTATTTCTGTTACTTCCTGTTTTGGACCTTGTTTCTTTTTAATGACGCGTTTCGTGGTCTTTACTTTCTGAGTCTCGCCAGTTTCCGTTCGCACTTCCGTGACCTTTACGTCTTCCGGAGCTTCCTCGATCACTTGAGCCCTGTCTGGTTTTTGCAAGTCATCGAGTGGTGTGAGTGCTTCATCAGTGAATTCGTGTTTCGTGTGTACTGTGACGACAGGTGCTTGGTCGTCTTCATGTTCAGTGGTGATATGTGTAGTTTCTACAATAGGACCTACCTTTTTCTTGATGATGCGTTTAATTATTTTCTTTTGTTTTGGCTTACCATCAGGCGTCTCCACTTCTTCCACAACTGTTTCTTCAGGTAACTCGACGATTTCGATCGGTTTCGAATCTTCCTCTGGCGCCTTTTCTTCTACTACAGACACTGTTGTAACTGGCGCTTCGCCTTCTTTCTCGACTGTTGTTATTTCTGTTACTTCCTGTTTTGGACCTTGTTTCTTTTTAATGACGCGTTTCGTGGTCTTTACTTTCTGAGTCTCGCCAGTTTCCGTTCGCACTTCCGTGACCTTTACGTCTTCCGGAGCTTCCTCGATCACTTGAGCCCTGTCTGGTTTTTGCAAGTCATCGAGTGGTGTGAGTGTTTCATCAGTGAATTCGTGTGTCGTGTGTACTGTGACGACAGGTGCTTGGTCGTCTTCTTGTTCAGTCGTGATGTGTGTAGTTTCTACTTTAGGACCTACCTTTTTCTTTATGATGCGTTTAATTATTTTCTTTTGTTTTGGCTTACCCTCAGGTGTCTCCACTTCTTCCACATCAGTTTCTTCAGGTAGCTCGACAATTTCAATTGGTTTCGTCTCTTCGTCCGGTGCTTTTTCTTCTACTACAGACACTGTGGTAACTGGTGCTTCGCCTTCTTTCTCGACTGTTGTTATTTCTGTTACTTCCTGTTTTGGACCATGTTTCTTTTTAATGACGCGTTTCGTTGTCTTTACTTTCTTGGTCTCGCCCGTTTCTGTTCGCACTTCCGTGACTTTTACGTCTTCCGGAGCTTCCTCGATCACTTGAGCCCTGTTTGGTTTTTGCAAGTCATCGAGTGGTGTGAGTGTTTCGTCAGTGAATTCGTGTGTCGTGTGTACTGTGACGACAGGTGCTTGGTCGTCTTCTTGTTCAGTCGTGATGTGTGTAGTTTCTACTTTAGGACCTACCTTTTTCTTGATGATGCGTTTAATTATTTTCTTTTGTTTTGGCTTACCATCAGGCGTCTCCACTTCTTCCACAACTGTTTCTTCAGGTAACTCGACGATTTCGATCGGTTTCGACTCTTCCTCTGGCGCCTTTTCTTCTACTACAGACACTGTTGTAACTGGCGCTTCGCCTTCTTTCTCGACTGTTGTTATTTCTGTTACTTCCTGTTTTGGACCTTGTTTCTTTTTAATGACGCGTTTCGTGGTCTTTACTTTCTGAGTCTCGCCAGTTTCCGTTCGCACTTCCGTGACCTTTACGTCTTCCGGAGCTTCCTCGATCATTTGAGCCCTGTCTGGTTTTTGCAAGTCATCGAGTGGTGTGAGTGTTTCATCAGTGAATTCGTGTGTCGTGTGTACTGTGACGACAGGTGCTTGGTCGTCTTCTTGTTCAGTCGTGATGTGTGTAGTTTCTACTTTAGGACCTACCTTTTTCTTTATGATGCGTTTAATTATTTTCTTTTGTTTTGGCTTACCCTCAGGCGTTTCCACTTCTTCCACAACTGTTTCTTCAGGTAACTCCACGATTTCGATCGGTCTCGACTCTTCCTCCGGCGCCTGTTCTTCTACAACAGACACTGTTGTAACTGGCGCTTCGCCGTCTCTCTCGACTGTTGTTATTTCTGTTACTTCCTGTTTTGGACCTTGTTTCTTTTTAATGACGCGTTTCGTGGTCTTTACTTTCTGAGTCTCGCCAGTTTCCGTTCGCACTTCCGTGACCTTGACGTCTTCCGGAGTTTCCTCGATCACTTGAGCCCTGTCTGGTTTTTGCAAGTCATCGAGTGGTGTGAGTGTTTCGTTAGTGAATTCGTGTGTCGTGTGTACTGTGACGACGGGTGCTTGGTCGTCTTCTTGTTCAGTCGTGATGTGTGTTGGTTCTACTTTAGGACCTACCTTTTTCTTTATGATGCGTTTAATTATTTTCTTTTGTTTTGGCTTACCCTCAGGCGTCTCCACTTCTTCCACATCAGTTTCTTCAGGTAGCTCGACAATTTCAATTGGTTTCGTCTCTTCGTCCGGTGCTTTTTCTTCTACTACAGACACTGTGGTAACTGGTGCTTCGCCTTCTTTCTCGACTGTTGTTATTTCTGTTACTTCCTGTTTTGGACCATGTTTCTTTTTAATGACGCGTTTCGTTGTCTTTACTTTCTGGGTCTCGCCAGTTTCTGTTCGTATTTCCGTGATTTTTACGACTTCCGGAGCTTCCTCGATCACTTGAGCCCTGTCTGGTTTTTGCAAGTCATCGAGTGGTGTGAGTGTTTCGTTAGTGAATTCGTGTGTCGTGTGTACTGTGACGACGGGTGCTTGGTCGTCTTCTTGTTCAGTCGTGATGTGTGTTGTTTCTACTTTAGGACCTACCTTTTTCTTTATGATGCGTTTAATTATTTTCTTTTGTTTTGGCTTACCCTCAGGCGTCTCCACTTCTTCCACAACAGTTTCTTCAGGTAGCTCGACTATTTCAATTGGTTTCGTCTCTTCGTCCGGTGCTTTTTCTTCTACTACAGACACTGTGGTAACTGGTGCTTCGCCTTCTTTCTCGACTGTTGTTATTTCTGTTACTTCCTGTTTTGGACCATGTTTCTTTTTAATGACGCGTTTCGTTGTCTTTACTTTCTTGGTCTCGCCCGTTTCTGTTCGCACTTCCGTGATTTTTACGTCTTCCGGAGCTTCCTCGATCACTTGAGCCCTGTTTGGTTTTTGCAAGTCATCGAGTGGTGTGAGTGTTTCGTCAGTGAATTCGTGTGTCGTGTGTACTGTGACGACAGGTGCTTGGTCGTCTTCTTGTTCAGTCGTGATGTGTGTAGTTTCTACTTTAGGACCTAACTTTTTCTTTATGATGCGTTTAATTATTTTCTTTTGTCTTGGCTTACCCTCAGGCGTCTCCACTTCTTCCACAACAGTTTCTTCAGGTAGCTCGACAATTTCAATCGGTTTCGTCTCTTCCTCCGGTGCTTTTTCTTCTACTACAGACACTGTTGTAACTGGTGCTTCGCCTTCTTTCTCGACTGTTGTTATTTCTGTTACTTCCTCTTTTGGACCTTGTTTCTTTTTAGTGACGCGTTTCGTTGTCTTTACTTTCTGGGTCTCGCCAGTTTCTGTTCGTATTTCCGTGACTTTTACGACTTCCGGAGCTTCCTCGATCACTTGAGCCCTGTCTGGTTTGTGCAAGTCATCGAGTGGTGTGAGTGTTTCGTCAGTGAATTCGTGTGTCGTATGTACTGTGACGACAGGTGCTTGGTCGTTTTCTTGTTCTGTGGTGATGTGTGTAGTTTCGACTTTAGGACCCACCTTTTTCTTTATGATGCGTTTAATTATTTTCTTTTGTTTTGACTTACCCTCAGGCGTCTCCACTTCTTCCACAATAGTTTCTTCAGGTAGCTCGACAATTTCAATCGGTTTCGACTCTTCCTCCGGTGCTCTTTCTTCTACTACAGACACTGTGGTAACTGGTGCTTCGCCTTCTTTCTCGACTGTTGTTATTTCTGTTACTTCCTGTTTTGGACCATGTTTCTTTTTAATGACGCGTTTCGTTGTCTTTACTTTCTTGGTCTCGCCCGTTTCTGTTCGCACTTCTGTGACTTTTACGTCTTCCGGAGCTTCCTCAATCACTTGAGCCCTGTCTGGTTTTTGCAAGTCATCGAATGGTGTGAGTGTTTCGTCAGTGAATTCGTGTGTCGTGTGTACTGTGACGACAGGTGCTTGGTCGTCTTCTTGTTCAGTCGTGATGTGTGTAGTTTCTACTTTAGGACCTACCTTTTTCTTGATGATGCGTTTAATTATTTTCTTTTGTTTTGGCTTACCATCAGGTGTTTCCACTTCTTCCACAACTGTTTCTTCAGGTAACTCGACGATTTCGATCGATTTCGAGTCTTCCTCCGGCGCCTTTTTTTCTACAACAGACACTGTTGTAACTGGCGCTTCGCCGTCTTTCTCGACTGTTGTTATTTCTGTTACTTCTTGTTTTGGACCTTGTTTCTTTTTAATGACGCGTTTCGTGGTCTTTACTTTCTGAATCTCGCCATTTTCCGTTCGCACTTCCGTGACTTTTACGTCTTCCGGAGCTTCCTCGATCACTTGAGCCCTGTCTGGTTTGTGCAAGTTATCGAGTGGTGTGAGTGTTTCGTCAGTGAATTCCTGTGTCGTGTGTATTGTGACGACAGGTGCTTGTTCGTCTTCTTGTTCAGTCGTGATGTGTGTAGTTTCGACTTTAGGACCTACCTTTTTCTTGATGGTGCGTTTAATTATTTTCTTTTGTTTTGGTTTACCCTTAGGCACCTCCACTTCTTCCACAACAGTTTCTTCAGGAAGCTCGACCATTTCAATGGGTTTCGACTCTTCCTCCGGTGCTCTTTCTTCTACTACAGACACTGTTGTAACTGGCGCTTCGCCTTCTTTCTCGACTGTTGTTATTTCTGTTACTTCCTGTTTTGAACCTTGTGTCTTTTTAATTACGCGTTTCGTGGTCTTTACTTTATGGGTCTTGCCAGTTTCTGATCGTACTTCCGTGACTTTCACGTCTTCGGGAGCTTCCTTAATCACTTGAGCTTGTTCTGGCTTATGCAAGTCATCGAGTGGTGAAAGTGTTTCGTCAGTGAATTCGTGTGTGGTGTGTACCGTGACGATAGGTGCTTTGTCATCTTCTTGTTCCGTGGTGATGTGTGTAGTTTCTAGTTTAGGACCTACTTTTTTCTTGATGATGCGTTTAGTTATTTTCTTTTGTTTTGGCTTACCCTCAGGCGTCTCCACTTCTTCCACAACAGTTTCTTCAGGTAGCTCGACAATTTCAATCGGTTTCGACTCTTCCTCCGGTGCTTTTTCTTCTACTACAGACACTGTTGTAACTGGTGCTTCACCTTCTTTCTCGACTGTTGTTATTTCTGTTACTTCCTGTTTTGAACCTTGTGTCTTTTTAATTACGCGTTTCGTGGTCTTTACTTTATGGGTCTCGCCAGTTTCTGATCGTACTTCCGTGACTTTCACGTCTTCGGGAGCTTTCTTAATCACTTGAGCTTGTTCTGGCTTATGCAAGTCATCGAGTGGTGAAAGTGTTTCGTCAGTGAATTCGTGTGTGGTGTGTACCGTGACGATAGGTGCTTTGTCATCTTCTTGTTCCGTGGTGATGTTTGTTGTTTCTAGTTTAGGACCTACTTTTTTCTTGATGATGCGTTTAGTTATTTTCTTTTGTTTTGGCTTACCCTCAGGCGTCTCCACTTCTTCCACAACAGTTTCTTCAGGTAGCTCGACAATTTCAATCGGTTTCGACTCTTCCTCCGGTGCTTTTTCTTCTACTACAGACACTGTTGTAACTGGTGCTTCACCTTCTTTCTCGACTGTTGTTATTTCTGTTACTTCCTGTTTTGGACCTTGTTTCTTTTTAATGACGCGTTTCGTGGTCTTTACTTTCTGAGTCTCGCCAGTTTCCGTTCGTACTTCCGTGACTTTTACGTCTTCCGGAGCTTCCTCGATCACTTGAGCCCTGTCTGGTTTGTGCAAGTCATCGAGTGGTGTGAGTGTTTCTTCAGTGAATTCGTGTGTCGTGTGTACTGTGACGACAGGTGCTTGGTCGTCTTCTTGTTCAGTCGTGATGTGAGTAGTTTCTACTTCAGGACCTACCTTTTTCTTGATGATGCGTTTAATTATTTTCTTTTGTTTTGGCTTACCCTCAGGCACCTCCACTTCTTCCACAACAGTTTCTTCAGGAAGCTCGACGATTTCAATCGTTTTCGACTCTTCCTGCGGTGCTTTTTCTTCTACAACGGACACTGTTGTAACTGGTGCTTCGCCTTCTTTCTCGACTGTTGTTATTTCTGTTACTTCCTGTTTTTGACCTTGTTTCTTTTTAATGACGCGTTTCGTGGTCTTTACTTTTGTGGTCTCGCCAGTTTCTGTTTGCACTTCCGTGACTTTTATGTCTTCCGGAGCTTCCTCGATCACTTGAGCCCTGTCTGGTTTGTGCAAGTCATCGAGTGGTGTGAGTGTTTCGTCAGTGAATTCATGTGTCGTGTGTACTGTGACGACAGGTGCTTGGTCGTCTTCTTGTTCAGTAGCGATGTGTGTAGTTTCTACTTTAGAACCAACCTTTTTCTTGATGATGCGTTTAGTAATTTTCTTTTGTTTTAGCTTACCCTCAGGCGACTCCACTTGTTCCACAACAGTTTCTTCGGGAAGCTCAACGATTTCAATCGGTTTCGATTCATCTTCTTGCGCCTTTTCTTCTACAACAGACACTGTCGTAACTGGCGCTTCGCCTTCTTTCTCGACTGTAGTTATTTCTGTTACTTCCTGTTTTCGACCTTGTTTCTTTCGAATGACGCGTTTTGTAGTCTTCACTTTCTGGGTCTCACCAGTTTCCGTTTTCACTTCCGTGACCTTTACGTCTTCTGGAGCTTCCTGAATCACTTGAGCCCTATCTGGTTCTTGTAAGTCTTCGAGTGGTGTGAGTGTCTCGTCAGTGAACTCTTGTGTGGTGTGTATCGTGACGACAGGTGCTTTGTCGTCCTCTTGCACCGTGGTGATTTGTGTTGTTTCAACTTTTTTACCTACCTTTTTCTTGATGATGCGTTTAGTTATTTTCTTTTGTATTTGCTTACCCTCAGGTGACTTCACTTCTTCCACAACTGTTCTTTCGGGAAGCTCAATAACTTCAATCGGTTTCGTCTTTTCCTGTGGTGCTGTTTCTTTTATAACGGAGACTGTTTCATCTAGCACTTCTTTTTGTTTCTCAACCGTTGTTACTTCGTTTTGTACTGATTCAATTTTCGAATCCTTCTGTTTCTTAATAACCCGTTTTCCGAATTTCTTTTGCTTTGTCGAATCTTCGTATGTATCTTCTTGTACGTTTACATCTTCCATGACAAGTTGCTCTGGTATCTCGACGATTTCTAAAGATTTGAATACTTCTGACGGTGTTTTGTCTGTTTTTATTGGTTTGGATTCGATTATATCTGGACTTGTTTTTTCTTCGGTCATTTCTTCTATGATTACTTGCGTTGGCAGTCTTGGGATATCATACTGTTCATCTGGCAATTCTATTGTGCTGTGCTCCATGTCAACACTTAAACAAGTGTCATCTCCTTCATACTCCACAATTTTGACGTCATGTTGTTTATCTTCTTTAATTATTCCACCATCATTATTTTCATCGTCAATATTTTCTTCTATGACAATGTCCCCTTCTATTTTAGTTTTATCTTCAAATTTTCTTTTTTTTCTAATAATAGTTCTTTTAGTTTTTATTTGTATAGGTTCACTCTGACCAGGAGCTTGCATAAATTTTGTTACTATTTCTTCAGATTCTTCTACGTCAGAAGATTTTGGAGAATCATTAAATTGATGGGAATTTTCTGAAATTTAAATTTCTGTTATGAGATCGAACTGTTTATCTGACTAACTGTCCATATAGGGTGTAAATAAAAACAATATTGACCTTGATTCGAATCTTTAAGTCTATATATAATATTTTGACGTTTTAAATGTAGCGTTAAATTTACATAAAACTTTTTAATTTATCGTCGAAATGAAAAGCAGAAGAACTTTTCACGAAAATGTACTATCAAATCTTAAATAACATCAAATCTTTAGAAAATGAATATTTTTCACTCAACTTAATATAATATATAAAATGTTTAATGACTATAAATGAAGATTCTAAGCAAAAGACCTAAAACAACCAGTTTTATGATAAAAAAAATGTAAGTAAATTCTACCAAATAACTTATAAGAAACTAGCGACTCGCCCTCGCTTCGCTTGGGCTTTTTCCTAGATTTAGCACAGGCAAAGCCGCGGGATCGGCTAGTTATGCATATAAACCTTCCTCTTGAATCACTCTATGTATTAAAAAAACCGCATCAAAATCCGTTGCGTAGTTTTAAAGATTTAAGCGTACATAAGGATATAGGGACAGAGAAAGCGACTTTGTTTTATACTATGTAGTGATATATAAAAAACAATAATTATAAATAAAGGTTCATAATTAACATACATATTTTGTAAGATATAATTATCGTCGATTAAAAGTAACATTTTATTTCGTTGAGGCTTTTTTTAAGTTGAGACATAGTTTACACTATTTTCTTAATTTCAATAATTTTTTGCATACCATATTTTAAACAATTTTAAACTAAAGTTGCGATCTTGTATTTACTAATTAATTACTGAATAAGACTTAATAATATTACGTATTGACTGAATATTATGTAGGTGTATTATGTATTGACTGAATATTATGTATTTTTCAATAGAATTTATATTTACAATAATAAGTAAAAAAGTACAAGTCTATTTTATTTTCAAAACTTTTAAATGTACAGGTTTTTAATATTTAAAGACTAAATATTACGATTAACTATTAAACCCGCCTTAAAATAGAAATAAACTCATTCAAGTACAATTATTGATAACAATATTTTGAAAAGATAACACCTACGAATATTAAATATATTTGTGTATATATATTTACTTACCTATAATTTCACATTCTTCTTGTAATGATGCTATATTGGCATTTTCTGTGATAATAACTTTACCCTCGAGTAATTTTGGTTTCACTTCTTTATAAGGCTCAATATGTTCTTCAGGTGTTAGATCAGTGATTTGTAATTCATTAGAAATACTTAAAATTGTTTTTGATTTTTGTTTAACTGGTTCTGTAATAAGTAAATCTGATTCGTTATGTAAAGTAACATTGTCTGTAACAAATAGAGGAGCTATGTTTTCTGTTTTTATTGATGGGGTCTGTCCCTGTGCAACATATGTTTTCAACTCATCTACATGAGATTCAGAAACATTTTCTGTACACTGTAAATGTGTTAAGTGTGAAACAGAAATTGACGCACTTTCTTGATGTAACTTTTCTTTAAAGTTTGTTTCAACTTCGCTTTCATGAATAATAAGTTCAGTTCGATTTATAGGCTCAAACTCAAACGCTTCAGATTCAGCAACTTTCTCTTTTATGGTCATATTCTTTGGTAAATGTTCGATGTTTTCATTAATTATTATTTCAGATTGTTCCAACGATTTTATTGGCAAATATTCTCCTTTGACATTTAATTGTTTTAATTCTTGCTTTGGTAAGTGTATTAGTGACTCCTCACTAAGATTCTCAGTGACAATAAAGCTAACATGTGAATCTAAGTCTAGAGAAGCCTTACTCAGCTCTGGTTTAAGTGTTCCTGTGAACTGCTTAACATCTTCAAGTACCGCATTTTCTGAAGTATTTATTCCCAATGAACTAATAGGGATTTCTTCAGCTTTCTGACTCACAACTTTATCAATAGCAGGTAAGTCTTGTGGTTTCTCTTCAGTAACGACTTCCGTCTGTTCAATGCCCTTTAATTCAATTATTAATTCTTCAGCACTTTTGGGAGTTTCATTGAAGTACGATAATTTTTCTGAATCTTCATGGACAAGGTTTTCTTGAGTAAAATAGTTTTGTTGAAGTTCTATTTCGTATTCTACAGCACTTTTAGTAACTCCGTATACATCTGATATTATTTTTGTACTTTCCAGCACTTGTGGTATCAGTGTTAAAATAACATCTTTTTCAAATGTTTGTGATTTTGAACCTTTTTCTTCTTTAGGAGCAAATTCTTTTAAATAATCTGGATTTTCTTGTACTATAATTTCTGTATTCTCTACGGCTTTTAAACTTGATAAGTCTTTTTTTGCTATTAGCCTTTGGGGTTCATTTGAAGGTTTTAATAACTCTACACTTTCTATAATTTGTTGCTGTTCTTTTTTCACGCTTTCTGCTAATACATGTGTTTTTGAAGCTGATTCACCTTTAGGTTCTTTGTATTTTAGTGGTTCTAAATCGTCTTCTACAGCTATAGTTTCACTTGTAGTAATATGATGAGTCGTTTTTATAATAGTTTGTTGTTCTTTACTTAATGGGATGTTCTCAGTATTCAGATGCTCTTCGTTTTCTTTAATGTATGTATCAGTAACCATTACATGTTGTTGAGTGTCAAAATGTAAAAGTGGTTTATTTTCCTTAGGCTTACAAAAAGGTGATAATGATGATTCTTTCTCTGTAGGAATTATTTCTTGTACTTCTAAAGACGATTTAGCTTCGAATAAAGCCTCAACGAATTTAGAAGGTTCACTTGATTTTATTTCCAAAACTTCCTCTTTTTCGCCCGATTCAACTTCAGAAACAGTAAGATGTCTAGACAGTTCAACATTTGCAGAAACATTTCCTGCTCTTTCAGACTCCGTTTTTTCAAATAAGTCTCCAGTTTCTAAAGGTATTATTTCCATTGTATCCATGTGATCACCGGTTTCAACGATGACAGATGGTTTTTCTTCTTTGATTTTTTTACTGAGACTTAAATCTTGAGATTGTTCCTCAGATTTTATTTCACTAATTACCAACGGTTTAACAACATCCAATGTAAAATCTTTTATTTCTTTACTAATATAATCTAAGCTTTTAAGATTTTCTTCGAATTCTGATACCTGGCAAACCTCAATATTTATATGTCGGTGTGTATTTAGATTTACGTCTGATATACACGTGACAGGCAATTCTTCAGATTTAAGATAACTTTCTTTTTCCCCTACAATTTCTTCAGAAATATCAACATAACGTGAAGAAGTAATATCATAATTAATATTTTCGTGTTTAGTTTCACCCACTGAGAGTAATATAATTTCCTGTTCATTCGGTACTATTTCTGTTGTGCCTATGGAAGATAATAGCGGAATATTTGGTGTTAGTTGCAGCAAGTGTGGTTTTGCTATTGGTTCTTCTGATAAAATCATTTCTGATTCCGAAGAAAATACTTCAGTAACATTAATTGACTTTTGCTCTTCTATATTTTCCTTAAGAGTTTTCATGTCAGGTCTAATGTCATTATCTTTTATCCCTTCAGTATCATTTGACGCAATAACTTCTGATTGGATAATCTCACTATGTGGCACGATTGCAATCAAAGCATCATGTTTTGTTATAGGTGCTTTACTATCGAATTGGTTTTCTTTTTCAGCTGCATTTGCAGTACTCGCTATAATAGCCTGCGCTTCAATGAGGTTGGATGTGACACTGGCTTTCAGTGTTTTTTGCTCGACAAAAACACCTTCACTTTCAGCTACTATAGTTTCCGTTTGTTGTAAATTAGAAAATTCAAATGGTTTTATTTCTGGTTTTTGCGTTCTAATGGTCTCTTTGAAGTTCTGAGTAGATTGGTTGACTATTACTTCTTCTATATTAGCTGCTTTGCCGTATATTTCATCAATTTTATATGATGCTTTCTTACCAGGTACTTCAAAATTATCTGAATTATCAAGGTGGTCACATTGAGATATTATTTCTGTGGTTTCCACACTAGTAAATTCGGGTATATTAATATTTACCTTTTGTTGGTCTGGAATATCAACAGGGAATAGTTTATCCTCCTTTTCTGCTATAACCTTTTCTTCATGTTCAGGAACTAAGAGGCTACCAATCATAATAGTAGCTTCTTTTTGAACAATTGTCTCTTGATTATCTAAAATACTTTCAGAAGAATGTACTAATGTTTCTTGTTGTGAAATAGCCTCTGAGGTTATTGTATGTGGAGTAATTGTTATTTCAACAGCATTTGAAGGGATTTTTAGTACTGAAGTTGCCAATTCCGTCTTAACATCTTCTACTATGACAGCTTGATTTGGATTTACATTTAATAATGCTTCAGCTGTTTTTGGCTCTATAGGAATCAGTATACTTTCCTTTTCACTATAATCAGTAGTTGTGACTGTAATCTCTTTATAAGCGATATTTTCTACAGTTGCTTTTCTAGTAGAGACATTTTCTGCTTCAGAGAAACCTACACTTAAATCGACGATATGTTCCGCAGAGACTGCAACAGGACGAGCGACTAAATCAGATGTAATTTTACATATTTCTGCAATGGAATTAATATTTTCGTAATGGTCTTCTTTTTCATGTGTTAAAATCTCCGACACCTTTAGCGTTTCTTCTACTGGTATTACTTGTGGAGAAATTGATTTAAGTTCAGGCGTTATGGGAATATCTAGAATATTTTGAGTATCTAAAGTTTTATTTTCCGATATTTGAATTGGAACGTATGAATCAGAAACTACTTCAGCTTCTTGGCTTTTTACCTTTAACTTGTTTAAAGTATTTGTGGATTCTCGCAAAGTTACTTCAGAAATCACGGGCACTTTATGATTGATATTCACGTCGACTTTTGCAAATTTATTTAATGGTGTTTCTTCAATAATGAGACTATCTTCGGTATAATTGGGTACTGTTTCAATGATATTTAGGCTTTCATTTTCCGTAAAAGTAGGTTTAATTATAGCTTGATTCGCAAGTTTTTCATCAAATCTTTCCAATTGTTCATGCACTGTGGTTTGAAGAACAGTAACTTCCTTATGTAGGTCTGTTTCTTCATGAGCAACATTACTGTTGGATTCTAATGGCAGCAAGATATCTATTTGATCTGCAGTATTTATTACTTGAGAAATAGGAGATGTCAGATGATGAGTGGAACTTGGTTGGGTACTTATGAGCTCTGGAATTACCTCTGTTATAAGGTTTTTCGCGGAATCTGCGAGTTTTGTTTCAAAAATCGATAAAGGCATGTTGGGAACTAAACTTATAGACACATTTTCTGTTGGTTTAGATTCATAAAATTGTGAAACTTCTTGATCATGAACAAAAGGCGAAGATATAATTTTTGCACTTTCTGGAACAATTGATTCAATAGCTACTTTGTTATCTATTGTTTTGGGCGTATTTAACTCTGACATAGAGGACAATTCCATTGTTTCTGAGGTAATAATAGATTCAATAGATTTAATATCTACTGATGCATTTGCCGTTTGCATTACTTCTTTTGGTGGTAGCTCTTTTTCACTTTCATTAACTTGAACTTCTTCAATTAAATTCTTGTCTAAAGCCGATAAACTTACTTGTGCCTTACTACCTAATATGGGCACCCTGTCTATAAAAGTATTTTCTGAATCATTTGCATTGGTTTCTATATTGATCTTATGTTGATGTTCAAGAAAACCAACTTCAGCCTTTTTCTCGGCATATGTTTCATGAAGAAGTTCTGACTCTTTCACATGGGATGTAGTAAAAAAATTATTTAAACTAGAATGAAGTATTAAATCATTTTCTATTTTCGCTTCAACTGGGACGTCCGATATATCCAAAGATCCTTCTTTTTCATGAACTTCTTTTGTACACACTACAATACTGTCTTTTGATGTTATATCAACATTAGCTTCTTGTGAATGCGGTACCTTAAATGCCCCCAGTGAACCCTCCTTTTCTTGTACGTTATGAATTTCAGTAATAATTTGATTTGATACCAAAACATCTTTTTTGGCAGTTTCAGTTGGAACTATTAATTCTGGATAGTATTTTCCAGATTTGTCTTCAACAAAAACTTCTCCAACTTCAACCGATTCTAGCAAATTAAAGTTAAGTTTAGACTTAACTGGCTTTTCAAGATTCTGATGAAGTAATTCATGTTCTCGAGTTTCATCGTTAACTTCTATAACCTTGACCCCTAGAAAAGGTGAAACTGCAACACTGGCAAAGGATTTTGTCACGTGCAACTCCTTTAAAAGCTCTTCTTTATCGGATGTCAATTCCTGTGATACGTTTAAAGCATCTTGTAATATTATTGTTGATTTTGCTTTTTCTTCATGCTTATCGCCTTTACATAGGTTAGCAACGGACATGCTTACGAGAGTTTCGGCCGTGGTGATAGTTTCTGCCGGTACTATACCAGCCTGAGCTTTAATATCAGGTTTTATTCGAGTTGCTTGGTACTCATCTACTGAATTTTCAACTTCTACTTCTGTTATTTGAAGTGATTCTATTTGATCAAATGTTTCATGAATTTTTCTGGCAGCAGGTTTTTCTTTTGCGTGCAGCGGTTCTTCTTTGTCATGTGTATTTTGAATATTATTTATTACAGGATAGTTAGCATCGAGCCTTACACTCGCAACATTCTCTTTTTGTTGCTCAGGTACTATATGTGTTACTTCACTTAATGGCATTGTTTCAATGTTTGCCTCGTATATATCCGTAGCAAGAGTAGAGGTGAAATTAATAGGTTCATTTTCTAATATTTCAGTTTCATCTTCATATAAATGCTCAACGTTTTGCTTTGGATGAAACCTTTGCATAGATTTTGTTACAATCTCTTCTTCATCTTCGACAACTTCTTCCGAACCTACTCTTTGTTTTTTGTATGTTTTGCGCTTAGCTTTTTCTCTTACATCTGCGAAATCATAGTACAGTAAGTAAAGTGTCTTTAAGTAATATAGATAGTAATGTAATAATTCACATATGTATTATAGCGTAAAGCGTATGTTAATTTGTTATTTTGTATAATTGTTTCAACGTTAATTTACGTGTTTGGTAAGTTCTGCATTTTTGTTGTCATAATTTTGTAACTTCTACGTGATTGTTTCAAAGTATCAAAATACAAAAATATACTTACGCACGCACTTCACTTATTTTATTAAGTTTGTTAACGTATCCAAATAGCGTATGCTTCACACTGATATCAACTACACAAAGTTATTTTGAAATAAATTATGTACATGTTGTAAAAGCATTAATACAACGATTACATAAACTCGCGACACTATAATATTAAATGACACTTAACTAAACTAAAAGTATGGTACACTTTAAAACTTAAAAAAAGCTTACAATTAGAAGCCATATCAATCAATGCTTAGCGCTATTAGGCCAGAAAATAAAGCATTTAACCTCGCACTAAATTTCCGATCCAATTTTAATTTTTTTTAGGTTACGGGTCACTTACTGACCATAAAATCTCAAAATGCTGACAGATCCAGGTGGAGCTTCGATCGCAATCTTGAAGAAATGTTTTGGCTGATATCTCAGAAACTATGCACGTCAAGGCAAAAGTTATTTGAACCATTATTGAAGAGAACAAAATTTTGCATCTTTTATTTCTTGTAAACTTTTTTGAAAAAATTACCGTTTACGATTTATGGCATATTTAATGAACCGGTTTTTCTGTCTCGGTAGACAAATCTCAAAATATTGGATTAATCAATAAAATACATGTTAAAATAAATCGTAAATGGTAGGTTTTACATAAAAGTTTATAGAAAATAAAAGATGCGAAATTTTAATTTTTACAATAATGATTTCAGTAACTTTTGCTCTAAAGTGCATAGTTTCTGAGATATAGGCCAAAAACTTTTCTTCAAGATTGCGATCGAAGCTCCACCTGGATCTGTCAGCATTTTTGTTTTTATGGTCAGTAAGTGACCCTTAACCTAAAAAAAAAAATTGAAATTGGATCGGAAATTTAGTGCGAGGTTGACCAAAAAAACGGCTTTATTTACTGTACTATATATTTAAACAAGGTATCCCCGAATGAGTAGGAAATCGGAAGGTAGGAAATCTGAAGAAAGAAAAATTGAGTAGGTTGAAAGTAACCGTTCATAATGTACTCGTATTTATAAATAATTAATATCTATAACAAAATACGGGGGAAAATATCATATTGATTTTAATGAAAAAAGTTACTATAAAAAAAGGATTTTTTTTTTTAATTATTAAATTTCAAGTTATATTTAATGCCAGGTTTAAAAGCTTATAAAATAATTGCATGAAATTAATATATAATGGAAGCGAAAGCTTACGTTATTAGCTAATTAGTATTTTTTGTGGTAGATAATAATATAAAAAGTATTGTCAAAAGGTTCTCACCATCTCTACTTTCTTCAGAAACAACTGTTTTATCTGTAAAAGAATAAGTAAATAAATATGCGTAGCTACGAGGCGTATGTAACGGATACCATATATAACTTAAAGTAGATACATATAATAAATATAAGCAACACTCATGACTGGAATACAAAGATGCATGGAAAATGCATGGAATTCAAAAAATGAATCACCCCAGCGCTACTCAAAAAGAGCCAAATTGAGCAAAAAGAAAAATTTTTATTTTATAAGTATTTTTTTATCTATAAGTATTTGTAAAAAGAAATTGTATTGATAACTCAGTATTGCATACCCTTCAACACTCGAGTTGTGTGTGTTTCAGCGACTTCTTCAGCAGAAGATTCCACGATAACCTGAAAATTATTTCAATTTACGTAAATAAATTACCATCGTATGAAAAAGTAAGGCCTTTATTGTACATGTGCGATTTTAAAGTGATAATTATAAAATTAAACGAAATTTTGAAACGTTAATTAGGTAATCTATACTAATATTATAAAGAAGTAAAGTTTGTTTATTTGTTAAATTGTAAGGGGTAATCTCAGGATCTACTGAACCGATTTTAAAAATTCTTTCACCAATAGAAAGCCACATTATTGCTGAGTGTCATAGGTTATATAAAAAACCGAAAAATAAAAAGGCTATTACGTGGTAGTCCGTTTTGCAAAGTGAATCGGAGAAAAAACGGTCGAATGAAAGCGTTTCTTACAAACGCTGCCTTAACTATGAAAGATATATTTTTGAGTTCTAGAGAAAAGATGTGGAGCTTGAAAATGCCTACAAAAACGTCAACGACAGCATATGTCTAACTTTTATATTTAAGTTACAAAAAGTAGTTTTTTTAATATTAGTATAGATAATTTAATTTTTAATTTTTAATATTAATAAAATAATTTAAATTATTTAAACACTCTGTACTAAAAAAGGATTATTAACATTATGCCCAACGAAGTGGGCACGGGTCAGCTAGTGTTATATAAACAGATATGTATTAAAACTAGTGAGACCAAATTATTTAAACTACAAAGTTAATTAGTAAGTACTAGTTTTAATACAATGAACTCAAAATTACAATAGGGTCGCCATAATAAGGGGATTGTGAGCAGACTCAATATATAAGCTTATTATGCAGGTCAAATCTACAGCAGAAAAAAATATTATTTATTTACTGTACCTCATGTGCTTCCTTTTGTTCCCAGGATCTTGGCTTGAAGTCTTCAGGATAGAAGTGAGCGATGACTTCTTCAACCGACGTGTGTTTTAGTTCAACCATTTTCATAAAAGCTCGGAATCCAACTTTAGCTGCTATAACATCTTCAGTCCGAGTCGTTTCCTCAGTAAGTACTTCAGTTATTAGCGCACCATGACCCTGCCTTTCGACTAAATTTACTAAAGCTGATTGTGATTGAGGAATCCTCAATGCGGGGAAATATTGAGAATCGTATAAACTTTCTATTTGTTCTATTGTAATACCGGTACGAAGCATGTAGCCTATCTTTGCCAATTCACGTAGTGGGGATTCCCCGGGACCAAATTCTTTAGCATTTATGACTTCAAGTAACTCGTTAATTTCGGCCACCATTTTTGAATCATCCTTTACGGTTTTTAATATACCCTTTTGTTTAACAAAAGTTTCTTCAAATGTTTCAACATTTTCATCTTTTACTTGCTGAGATGATATTAGGTATTCGTTCGGTGTAATTACCGGTTCAATTATTTCCGGTACTTCTTTTGTTTTATCTTTCTGTTCAATTTTTTTAAGTACAGCGACATCAGTGGTTTCAACATAGTCGGCTTCACTCACTGTAACCATAGCATTCTCTTTTGTAATTTGTTTCTTCTTCGCTTGTTTCGACTTAACTGATTCAATAGGTCTCGCTTCAGTCTGTGTCACTGATATTAGGGAATCGTCTATAACTTCACTAGCTTTTTCTTCTTTAAACTCTTCAACCTTTAATGATTTTGTTCGTTGAGACGGAATTTTTTCAACTTTTTCGTTTGCTTCGAATACTTGCAATGTAGCTTTGGTAACCGCCATACCGATATCACTAACTGCCTTACATTTATATGTGCCTTCTAACTTTTTAGCAGCTTTCTTAATCATACAAATACTTTTATTTTCTTTAGTTTCAATTATGAAGTTTTCATCAGACCTTATAATTTCATCATCTTTGTACCAGGTGATTTCTAGAATAAAGAATATATGATAGATATTTAGAAAACTACTTAGAATAAGGCTAACTTTAAATGTAATTTTTAGAAGATTTTTCACTAATCTAATCAGCATTATCACGTCCATTTATTGGTATTTTATTAAATCAAGTTAATTAACCTGGAGCAGGAATTCCTTTGTAAACAGCTTCAAAGGTGACCGTTTCATCCTCTTGCACTCTTTCACCAATTATATGTTGCACAAACGTAGGTACTGATTGACTTGCTATAAATCATATTCATAAATTACAAAAGATACACGTATAATCATTAAATTGGACGTATTTTAAGCTGGAAAGGTCAATTGGGCAGAATCATTGAAAATTTTGCAGTAATTAAGTTCTTATTTAGTGCTAATTTAATACTGCAATAGATTGATCAAGAATTAGACAACTATTAGCTTTTAATTAAGCTAGATTATTATAGATCTCAAACGCCCAGTGGTCCAATCATACATTTACTTAGGAGCTTTGATCTCGAATACTGGAGGTTGTATTGATGAGATCAAACGACGCATGGCGATGACTAGGTCAGCGATGGACAAGCTGCAAAAAATATGGAAGAACCGCAAAATAACCAAAGCCACTAAGACCCGGCTAGTTAAAACACTTATATTCTCCATATTTCTTTACGCCTCAGAGACGTGGACCCTAAGAGAGAGCGAGAAAAAGAGGATAGACGCGCTCGAGATGTGGTGCTGGAGAAGGATGCTAAGAATTCCCTGGAACGCATTCAGGAGTAACATTTCAATCCTCGAGGAACTCGGCATCGAACAGCGTCTTACCTTTACAGTTCAGGCTCGAATCTTAGCTTTCTTTGGTCACGTTTCTAGACGTAATAATGTAGCCATTGAACGCATTGTGGTGCAAGGAAAGGTAGAAGGCACTAGAGCACGAGGGAGATCGGCAATGAGGTGGACGGACCAAGTCAGAACAGCAGTAGAGTTACCACTGCATGAGTGTTCAAGATTGGCAATCTCCAGAGAAGAGTGGAGGCGTATAGTCGAACGGGTCATAAGATCTACATGATGACCACGACCAGTCTGTCAAGACTGTACCGACCAAGAAGAAGAATAGATCTCAATGAAATAAGACGAAAAGTAAAAAATTTTTTTTTCGTTATCTCGTTTACTATCCGCGATATTGATACTTGAAAATCGAAAACTGAACATAGGTTCAAAAGGTTAATCTTAAGAACCTATTTTTCTTTAGCACTTAATTAATGCTAGATTGATTTGTTACGCGTTTAGGATTTTAGAAAGCAGACTCTGATAGCTTAATGAATAGCTAGCAGTTTCTAATTTTTGATCAATCTATTGCAGCGTAAAAATATATTTTTTCTGCATTAAATTAGCACTTAATGAACACTTAATTACTGCAAAATTTTTGCAATTCTGCCCAATAAACTTTGCAGCTCAATAGACGTTTAAATTGGTATCTTTATACACTATCTTTATGTTGTTATTATACCTTTTAACGCAGCTTGCAATTCTTCCATATGAATCACCCACTCAGGTTTCTTATACTCCTTTGTTCCCATGATACCTGTGAAATGTATATGAATAATAAATATTATACTATACATTAAAAAGACATTGAAAGAATTGAAATTATAAAATATTATTTTATCTAAAAATAGCAAATAATTGTTATTTTAAATCTCATAATAGTATGGCATTATCTGCAACGTTTAAAAGAGTAACGTTTTGATGTAAAAATTTTTGATTTGGTAGAAGGAAAGGAAAAGGTCAATAAAGGTATTTTTGGTAATATCTCCAGTGATCCTTGATATTTCTGAAAGTAAAAAAACTGAAAACATAAAAAAGAAACGATTATATAATTCATTGGACATATTTTTACTAACAATTTCAATAAGTAGTATGTATGACGTATATTTTTTTAAATAACAAGATTGGACTCTGCTACATCTATTATTATCTATCTTTCCTATCGCTTAATTTTCTAGTTTTAAAAATATTTCTTGAGCTTACTTTCAACTGATAATGCAGCAATAGTAGAGGTAACACCCAAAGAGTTGAATGCTTCAAAAGTAATTTCGCCAGTGTCATCTTGATATACTTCAGGAATTATCAAAATAGAAGTTCCATCTTCTAATTCTTCTATTTGATATTCCTGAGACTGTACTATCTCAACGCCTTGCTTCAACCATCTTATTTCGGGCTTAGGCATACCGATGGCTTTCGCTTCCAACCTATTTATAAAAATGAAATCTTTCATTTACGTTTCATTTAATAGTAATCTATTTTATAAATTAAGTGGCAATTTAATTAAAAAAAAAGAAAATAGCAAAATACTCATATTATATAGGTATGTTATATAAATATATAAAACAAACCTTGTCAGCTCTCCTTCAGTGGTTGACACCACAGTTGGCAACGCTTTAACAATTTTTGGAGCAAACTCCTCGATATCACTCGTTTTCTGCGTCATTATTGAAAAAAAAATATTATTATTTTTATAAATTCCTAACCAAATGTCTAAATATTTCTTAATAATTACTACTACTTACTTCGTCACTTAAAATATCTTCTTCTGATACACTCGGGACATATTCATATGCTAGAATAACAAAATAAAAAATTATATATACGATATGTATAAAGACAAAAATATGAACTGAAAAATGGCAGTTAATTACTAATTTAGTTTAAAAATCCTAAAAGACTGAGCGGAGCGATTTATCAATTTTTAAATTTTATGTCTGCCTTGCAATATTGTAAGTGTTTATGGTGCGTGTAAAGCTTATTCTTAAAAATCATAAAAAAATTCAAAAGAAAAGCTTTTTCAAAATAATTTTAAAATTTCTTAAAAATATATGTGCTCATACAACTTGCTATTCTAAGTTAATCAATAGCCTAACAAATTTCAAATACTACAGATGCATGGCATAATTGTGATGAATGTAAATGTTTGTATGTGCATATCTCACATTCTTCGTGCAATATTGTTATATTTATTAGCGGAACGCATGCATTCAGACGATTATAACTATCACTACCTTCCACTGTCACAATACATTCACAGCTGCTAGACCCATACTTGTTTGTGGCTACACAACTGTATTTGCCTGACATTTCGGGAAATGCTTCTTTTATGCATATTTCACATAATCCTGATTCCTGGCGGCCAACTGTTATATCTCTAGCCCATTCAATATGCTTTCCATCATGATACCAATCTATTCTAGGCCATGGTTCTCCCATAACTGTACATCCTAACAAAATCTGATCGCCATCCATTACCGTAGAAGATTTAAGAGGCACAATAAATTCTGGTATCTGTCCAATAACTTCTTTAACTTCTTTGCTCATTATTAAGGATGCGGAGCAAGAAACAGAGCCTCCGAAGTTTTCAGCTCTACATGTTATTACTCCAAAAAGTTCTTCGCTCATATTTTCAATGCAAAGACATGAAATGTTATCTCTATCTGTGATATAAATATTACGTATTTTATTTTGTTTTGTAAAACTTACGACATCTTTATTGCCAAAAAACCATTGGAATGATGCACTTGGACTCGATTGTACCTCAGTTTCTAACATAACAATATCTCCAATGCTAACTTCTTTTGGTTGCAATGGTTTAATAAATAACGGCGGTGTTACAATATCATCATCTGTTGTTTTTACAAGTTTTACAGTACTTGCAGATTTTAAGACAATGTTATTTTTCTCAATGACTACTTCATATTTTCCTACTTTCTTTTTATCTACATTAATAACTTTTAAAGTGGATTTTCCATTATCTATATTAATATGACAATCATCAACTTGTTCTAGAGGTTGATTGTTGCGGAACCAAGTTAGTCTATCAACTTCTTCTGGATAAAATCTAACTTCCAGTTCAAAGTCATCATTATCACATACAGTCATGGCCCTGATTGGCTGAATTATTTTAGGTCCAACTTCTGTAAAATATGTCTTTGTTAAAGCATATGCCGTTATGTTAGTTGGACTATATACAAGTACAAATGTGATATTATATTTCAAATACACTTATATAATATTTAAAATTAGTATTTACTGTATTGGAATCTGATACAAGTGAAATTAATAAAGTTAGGTTTAAAGTTAAATGCATAAATTACACAAGACATATATTTTTAACGAACATAACCATTCTACATGGAACACAAAATAATAAGAATATTATAAACATTTTAATATTCTTTGAACCTAACAGTTTTAGCTAGACTAGGATATGTTAATTTGCAATTAATTATTATAATATATACATAATACACATGTTTATTTTGTGTGATAATTTATTAAAAAACCTACATTTGTCGCCATGCATCTGTATATAACCTATATTTAATATAAAGTTATGAATACTTAACAGAACGACATTTTATCTTAATTTACAAATAGTATGATATATTTAACTTACCAGATTTTTTCTGTTTGTCCAATTTTTTCTTAGATTTTTCTTTTCTTTGTATTTTTATCACGGAAATGGAACTCGTGTCCTCTTCTACTTCTTCCACTTCTTCTCCAGATAGTATTTTTGAGTCCTCTATAAATTCCTCAGTTACTTTAGATATTACATCATTTGTAGGTTTTAGTTGGACATCCTCACATTTTTGTTCTTTTTTAACTTTTTCTTTTAGAACGGGTCTTAGCTGTACTTCTTGGGGCTTTTCTTCTTCAACTGTTTTCTGTTTAGGTATTGGTTTAAGTACCACTTCTTCAATAGGTTGTTCTTCTTTAGTAGGCCACGTTATATCTTTTTGTTCTTCCTGCTCTTTTTGCTTGTCTTTCTTCACAGGTTTCAGCTCAACTTCTTCAGATTTTTCTTCTTCATGTGCTTTTTGCTTAGGCACAGGTTTTAGAACTACTTCCTCAACAGGTTGCTCTTCTTTTGGTTTCCTTTTACCTGTTCGCCAAGTCACCTCTTTAGGTTCTCCTTCTTCTAGAGTTTTATCTTTTAAAATTGGTTTAAGAAGTACTTCTTCTGGTAATTCCTCAACATGTGCTTTTTGTTTCTGTATTGGTTTTAGAACCACTTCTTCAACAGGTACTTCTTCTTTAGGTTTCCTCTTACCAGTAGGCCAAGATACATCTTTAAGTTCCTCCTGCTCTTTTTGTTTATCCTTCCTTACAGGCTTAAGTTGAACTTCTTCATGTTTATCTTCTTCAGGTGTCTTCTGCTTAGGCACTGGCTTTAGAACCACTTCTTCAACAGGTTGTTCCTCTTTAGGTTTCCTCTTACCAGTAGGCCACGTTATATCTTTTTGTTCCTCTTGCTCTTTTTGTTTGTCTTTCTTTACAGGTTTCAGCTGAACTTCTTCAGGTTTTTCTCCTTCGGGTGTATTTTGCTTGGGCACTGGTTTTAAAACCACTTCTTCAGCAGGTTGTTCTTCTTTTGGTTTCCTTTTGCCTCTGCGCCAAGTCACCTCTTTAGGTTCTCCTTCCTCTAGAGTTTTATCCTTTAAAATTGGTTTTAGATGTACTTCTTCTGGTGATTCCTCAACAGGTGCTTTTTGTTTCTGTATTGGTTTTAAAGCCACTTCTTCAACAGGTACTTCTTCTTTAGGTTTCCTCTTACCAGTAGGCCAACATACATCTTTAAGTTCCTCCTGCTCTTTTATTTTATCCTTCCTTACAGGCTTAAGTTGAACTTCTTCAGGTTTATCTTCTTCAGGTGTCTTTTGCTTAGGCACTGGCTTTAGAACCACTTCTTCAACAGGTTGTTCCTCTTTAGGTTTCCTCTTACCAGTGGGCCATGTTATATCTTTTTGTTCCTCTTGCTCTTTTTGTTTGTCCTTCTTTAAAGGTTTCAGCTGAACTTCTTCAGGTTTTTCTTCTTCGGGTATTTTTTGCTTGGGCACTGGTTTTAAAACAACTTCTTCAGCAGGTTGTTCTTCTTTTGGTTTCCTTTTACCTCTGCGCCAAGTCACCTCTTTAGGTTCTCCTTCCTCTAGAGTTTTATCCTTAAAAATTGGTTTTAGATGTACTTCTTCTGGTAATTCCTCAACAGGTGCTTTTTGTTTCTGTATTGGTTTTAGAACCACTTCTTCAACAGGTACTTCTTCTTTAGGTTTCCTCTTACCAGTAGGCCAAGATACATCTTTAAGTTCCTCCTGCTCTTTTTGTTTATCCTTCCTTACAGGCTTAAGTTGAACTTCTTCAGGTTTATCTTCTTCAGGTGTCTTTTGCTTAGGCACTGGCTTTAGAACCACTTCTTCAACAGGTTGTTCCTCTTTAGGTTTCCTCTTACCAGTAGGCCACGTTATATCTTTTTGTTCCTCCTGCTCTTTTTGTTTGTCCTTCTTTACAGGTTTCAGCTGAACTTCTTTGGGTTTTTCTTCTTCAGGTGATTTTTGCTTAGGCACAGGTTTGAGAATCACTTCTTCAACAGGTACTTCTTCTTTAGGTTTCCTCTTACTAGTAGGCCAAGATACATCTTTAAGTTCCTCCAACTCTTTCTTTTTGTCCTTTTTTACAGGTTTCAGCTGAACTTCTTCAGGTTTTTCTTCTTCAGGTGCTTTTTGCTTGGGCACAGGTTTGAGAATCACTTCTTCAACAGGTACTTCTTCTTTAGGTTTCCTCTTACTAGTAGGCCAAGATACATCTTTAAGTTCCTCCAACTCTTTCTTTTTGTCCTTTTTTACAGGTTTCAGCTGAACTTCTTCAGGTTTTTCTTCTTCAGGTGCTTTTTGCTTGGGCACTGGTTTAAGAACCACTTCTTCAGCAGGTTGCTCTTCTTTTTGTTTCCTTTTACCTGTTCTCCAAGTCACCTCTTTAGGTTCTCCTTCTTCTAGAGTTTTATCTTTAAAAATTGGTTTAAGAAGTATTTCTTCTGGTGATTCCTCAACAGGTGCTTTTTGTTTCTGTATTGGTTTTAAAACCACTTCTTCAACAGGTACTTCTTCTTTAGGTTTCCTGTTACCAGTGGGCCATGATACATCTTTAAGTTCCTCCTGCTCTTTTTGTTTTTCTTTATTTACAGATTTCAGCCGGACTTCTTCAGGTTTTTCTTCTTCAGGTGCCTTTTGCTTAGGCACTGGCTTTAGAACCACTTCTTCAACAGGTTGTTCTTCTTTAGGTTTCCTCTTACCTGTTCGCCAAGTCACTTCCTTAGGTGCTTCCTCATCTTTAGATTTTTCCTTGAGAACTGGTTTCAGATGTAACTCTTCTGCAACTTTTTCGGTAGGTGCTTTTTGCTCATGTACTGGTTTTAGAACTACTTCTTCCACCGGCTGTCCTTCTTTGGGTTTCCTCTTACCAGTAGGCCATTTTATATCTTTATGGTCTTCCTGTTCTTTCTGTTTGTCCTTCTTCACAGGTTTCAGCTGAACTTCTTCAGAGTTTTCTACTTCAGGTGTTTTTTGCTTGGGCACTGGTTTTAGAACTACTTCTTCAGCAGGTTGCTTTTCATTAGATTTCGACTTACCTGTTCGCCAAGTTACCTCTTTACGTTCTTTCTCTTCTTCAGTTTTATCTTTTAAAGTTAATTTTATATGTACTTCTCCTGGTACTTTCTCAACAGGTACGTTTTGTTTGGGTATCGGTTGTAGAACTACTTCTTCAACAGGTACTTCTTCTTTTGGTCTCCTTTTACCTGTTCGCCAAGTTACCTCTTTAGCTCCTTCCTGTTCTTGAGTTTTATCTTTATAAATTGGTTTTATATGTACTTCTTCTGAAACTTCCTCATCGGGTGATTTTTGTTTGGGTATCGGTTTCAGGACCACTCCTTCAACAGGCACTTCTTCTTTTGGTTTCCTCTTTCCAATAGGCCAAGACATATTTTTAGGTGCCTCCTGCTCTTTTTGTTCATCTTTCCTTATAGGCTTAAGCTGAACTTCTTCACGTTTTTCTTCTTCATGAGCCTTTTGCTTAGGTTCTGGCTTTAGAACCACTTCTTCAACAAGTTGCTCTTCTTTCGATTTTCTATTACCAGTTCGCCAAGTAATCTCTTTTGGAGCTTTCTCTTCTTTAGGTTTTTCTTTTAAGACTGGATTTAGATGTACTTCTTCAGTCACTTCTTCATCAGGTGCTTCTTGTTTAGGTACTGGTTTAAGAATCACTTCTTCAACAGTTTGTTCTTCTTTCGGTTTCTTCTTACCTGTTCGCCATGTCACTTTCTCTTTAGGTGTTTCCACTTTTTTAGTTTCAGAATCAGTAAGTTTAAGTATTACTGTATCCTCTATTGCTGTAAGTGATTCTTCAATAAGTAGAGCCTCTGGATTTTGTAGTGATTTCTTAAGTGGTTTTAAGGCCACGTCTTCTAATTGTTCTTTCATTATTGTTATTTTTTCTACTTTTGATGGCTTTAATTTAATTGGTTCTTGGGTCCATGGGACATTTTCAATAATATTAGTTTTGTTTTTTTGCCTCAGTGGATGGCGAATTACTGTATCTACTTGTTCAACGATTTTTAAAATATTAGCTTCTTCTGTTGGATTAAGTTTTTCGGTATTTTCTTCGTCCTCAGGTACTTTTTGCTTGGGCACCGGTTTTAGAATCACTTCTTCGAGTGATGTTTTTTCTTCTGGCTTTTGTTTAACTTCATTTTGTTTTTCGAAATCACTGATTTTTAGCATCTCAGTATCATCAACGGTCAAAATAGACTCGTCTAAGGTTAAAGCGACATCTGTTTTTTGCAATGAACATTTTCTTACTTGTTTTAAAGTTATATCTTCTAGTTTTTCTTTCTGGATAGGTGATTTTTCTACTTTTGTAGGTCGTAATTTTATAGCTTCTTGAGTCCAAGGAACATGTTCTTTTTCTTGAACTCTTGTTTCTTTCTTTTGTGTCAAAGTTAGTTTATTTAATTGGTCAACAGTTTCTTTAACGATCTCATCAGATTTATCGATGCCAAGGATCATAGAGTCTTCTACGATAACTTTTCTGTCAGCTCGTGATTTACGCCAGTTGGTAGTTATCAGGTTCTCAGTTTTTTCAGTAGTTTCTGTATTATCTAGGCTAAGTAAAACACTATCTTCAGATATTTTCTTTTGTACTATTGTTGATTCATCTTGACGTGTTTTTCGCCAGTGTTTGACTTGAGGTAATTCTTCTCTTGTAGCTACTTGAATATTGAAGTCAACTTGTGGCTTCTTTCTCCAAGGAACTTGACGTGTTTGCACATCTTCAACTTCTTTTAATTTTAAAATATTGGTTTCTTCTGTCGTTTGATGTAAGATTCTACTAGTTATATCATCCGATTCTTCAGACAATGAGGCTGAGATCTGAGTTTTCTGACCCTGAATTTGGCGAGATACCTCTTTCCGTGACTCTGAGAACAATGAAAATTCATAAGACTTTGTAAACACTTTTGTATCCTAGAATTTAAAAAAATCTTCTAAAACAAAGTCAAATAGGTAACGAATTACAAAGTTGTTGTACATACGATTAGGTATTTAGCAGGCAAAATGAAAACGCTTAAATGATTTCATTGTAAGTAGTTAAAAATAACGTGTGTTTGGTGAAGTTATAACATATCACTAAAAAACTGCAACATGAATATGATAATAATAATTCTTAGTAGACTTTTTCTTATTTTTCGATAGCGAGTGAATGTTATCTTTAAATAAAAAACAGTTTAAGTTTTTTAATTTTTTCTACATTTAAATAAAAACTTATAAAAACATAGAAAAACTGTTGACTGTATTGACAAGATAACATCTGTGTAGGTTCTTTGGTAACAAAATGTTCTTATTCGAACCAGTAAAATAAAATATTACTAGAAATATTTTTGTTTAATAATTAAAAACTACTTAAACACTGCAGTGCAGTGCCAACTGACGACGATAGCTGCATCAGTGAGTCAGTGACGAAAACAGAGTTTTTTTATATATTAATAAAATCTAAAATATAGAAGTATATGTAATTAAAACTTTATATGTTTAATAAGTCCGCTATTGACAACATATCCCGAGAATTTTGTAGATAAGGGTTCAAAAAAACGACGAAGCGCTTCGAGATAAAGAAGGCACTGCCTTTGCACTTCGCTTGGCTCGTCTTGGCGGGGGCACCGCCGTGCCGTATATATAATATAATAAATATGTTGGGACATTATTAAACACAGCGCCAACTAGCCGTCGTTGTAAGCTACGAAGCTTGTGTTAGGGACACCTGATAGCTGATACACTACACATATATAAAATTAAATACATACATATCTATAGATATAAATAAAATTGAAGTGTCTATTTTTAATTTCAAATTAAAAGCTTTCACTAAATACATATGGAAGTACTTCACTAAATACGAATGACAGTACTTACAATAAAAAATCAATTTTTAAACTTTTTGTCTGTCTGTTTGTTGTGGTTGATCTCTGAAACGACTGGACTGATTTTGGCAGGACTTGCACTCGCAGATAGCTAATGTTATAAGAAGTAACTTAGGCTTCTTTTATTTTATAAAAACCGTTTAATTTATTTTAACATACGCCCAGCGAAGTGCGCCGGGTTTGCTAGTTATTAATATAAACACCCATGACTGAAGTACAAATATTCGTGCTCAACAAATGAATGACCCCAGCCGGGCTTGAACCGCGACCGCTAGCAGAGCAAATAGGGTCGCACGAACTGAGGCAATCGTTTCGTCATACAATATCCACCACACACCACGTCGTCGTATGAATCACATCATAAGAGCAGAGGACATATAAAACACGATTTAATAGTTTACTAAATATGAAATACAAATGATAGTACCTGCACATTTTAATTGAACAAATGAAATAAAATAAATACTATATACTAAATAACTAAATTTTCAATACTGATTAAAATCCAAAATCTCCCCATTGTAACTCCATCTTGAATTGTATTAAGCAGTATTTATATCTAGACCTTTTTTAACAGCATAGAATTTTTATATAAGTAATATGATGTATGTATATTTTACATTTGCATTTTTATAAGAAGTTCTTTTATTTATTATTTAAATCCTTAAGTTGTTTGAGAGGTTCTTACAAAATTGTTAATGTAATAATTCCGCTTAAACCTCTATAAATTTCACTAAACTTGTCATATACTATAACTAATTGTAGCTTACGTTTGTTATATTATCCTTACTTTTCACTATTTTTAACGATAATAAACTAAAAAGACTTGGATGACAAATAAGTAATCGAATGGAAAAAGGTTATTGACTGTTTTTTTTTGCCTTTTTCTTCATTTGTATGTATCTACATATTGAAGCAGCAAGCAGGTGCTTATTTCAATTTAGCACTAAATAATTAGAATAATTTGGATCTCAACAAGCAATTTGAAGCAATTAATATTCAGTGAAACTTAATAGGGCCCATTTAGTCTCCAATAGATAAAACTATTAAGTAAAAAGGGTTTCGTATTTCAGTATTGACAACGGGTTTTACTGCTCCTGACAAAATTCGAAAAGATAGTTTCATTTATAATGTTACTTATAATTTAAAATGGTGTCGTATAAACATAGAAATATCACTTACTAGGGTAGAAGCCTTTAAAAATAATAAAAAGTGAAAAAAAATTGCAGTAGTATGAAACCCATTGGAAAAGGAAGAGAATATTATAAAAATGAAAGGAAAAATAAATTAGAGGCGATCTGAGTTCGGGAAGGGGAAGAGGGGGAGCTTTTAAGGGTAAAAAACGGTTTTTCTCGATTTCCGGCAAAACTAAAAGTCCTGTAGAAAAAAGTTTAATGGCAAAGTTGTAGGTAATTAAAAGATCTAAAACTTACTTACACTTTTTTCACATAACCTCAAAATTTATGTGAAAAATTCAAAAAACCAAGTTTTTGGTTTTCTATTTTTATCTTTTACAAAAAAAGTTCTTTTTTGACAAAATTTGGTGAAATCTTACCTTTTTATGTCCCAAATACGCTGTAATTTATTTGATTTGAAATATTTATTTTTTCACCTTATTCTGAATTAATATCGAAAAAGTAGCCTAATTTTCAATCGAAAATTCACTCGTCAAAATATCAGCTTTTTTCAATATATTGGTGTGATTTCTGTTCGTTGAAATTTCTACTTTCCGATGGTGAAAAAATATATATATTACAATAGTAAATCTAATATATATATATATAATAATAATTAACCACCAGGTTAATTATTGTTGATATAAAAATATTTTAAATCTAACCTTAGCGCTTTAGACAACATAAACTCACAATACACTTTTTTAATATAAAATTCTCGTGTCACAATGTTCGTTTCCATACTCCTCCGAAACGGCTCGACCGTTTCTTATGATTTTTTTTTATGCATATTCAATAAGTCTCGGAATCGGCTACTATGTATTTTTCAAACCCCTAAATGTTAAGTGTGGAACCACCCCCAAAAATTTTTTTATTATTATTTAGACAATTTTTTTGTTTTTATTTTTTATGATAAAGCAGGGAAAAATACATACAACCTCTTAATTTCTACCCTTCTACGACCAACCCCTATTTTTTATTTGTTAATTATAAACTTGATTTATTTTGGCAATATTTTTATTTTTATTTTGTCATGACTTAGAATAATAAAAATTCAAATTACTCTCAATTTTTCACCCTTCTACGATAAACCCCAATTTTTTCATTGCGTTTTTTTTATTTTGTCCACAGATCCGCAATAGGGTTGCAAGATGGCAATCGAATATAATAATGGAAGTAGGATAAACTTTCGTTCAGAGTTTATAATTACAATTTCCTTTAATTATATTTTTTTCTCAATTTAAATTAATCTGCAACCTTCGGCGGTCGATAACAATCGATCAACTGTCAATCAATTTTTGTCATCTCTCATCCAGCAAACATCACGGAGTAGGGATGAGAACGAAACCGGTTTCCTGTCTCACTCACTATACAGTATTGGCCATTTTTTGGTTTTGTTAATGTATATATCGTGGAAAATACTAATAGAATAAATAATTTTTTAACAAAAATGAAAACCGACTTCAAAACGTTACAAATCGAAACTAAAAAGAAAAAAAAATAATTTTAATTACTTAGTTATTGTTGAAGTCGGTGCCAGCCAAGAAGGAAAGTTTTATCCTGCGTTCGCAATGAACTTTCGAACAGATATTTTGAATATATGTATTATGTATTTACAAATTGATACATTAATTAACTTGTATTAAGATTATTTTTGTTTGGACCTTTGGATTGGATTCTTTGGAGTTTTTAAGTTTTGGCGCGTTAGGGCGCGTGAGAGTAAATTTTTACTTAAAAACTGACCGTTGTGTACCTACAAACGCTTTTGTATATCGTTCCAATTTTAGTATAAGTACTGCCGAAGCGAGTACACTTGGATCATTCGTCGGGTCTTCTCACATTCCCCGCAAGGGGAGTGGGGTGACGGCATCAGGGCATTGCCCTCTGGCCGTGGGATCTTACGCCGCCCACTAATATGGGCGCGCCCTGGGGAGTCGGAGTGTGTGGAGTTGTCGCACGGGCGATCAGCCCAGCCGGTTGAGACCCTCAGTTATCTTGAGGGAGGCCCAGCTAAGCGATCAGCGACCGATTGTTGCGGCGACTCCGGCGTCATCGGTGTCCAAGAAGTCCCCAGGGAACCCGAATCTGTCCGGTGGGCGAGCGTGCCACGGCGCGATGTTGCGTATGTGGTCGTGGGATGAGTCTCCAGCATCCCTCTGGCCAGTCTGCGGATAAATTCGTCGACGCTCTCGATACATAAGTCGCGCTGTATAGTAGCGTTTCTCACGTACCGAGGAGCGCCAACGACTCTTCTGAGGGCTATATTCTGTATCGTCTGGAGTCGTTTACGTTGCGTCGGGGAGGCGAGGGCGTACCACGCCGGTGAGTACACTTGGAAGTTTGACAACATTGTATATATACTCAACGAGTTAGAATATTTCGATAGCGCGATGCAGGAGTAAACAGCGTCATATAATATTTTTCAGTTTAACATCATATATAAAAACAAATAAGTAAAAAACAACATATTTTATATGACAATATTGTTTGAGGACTGAAATAAAATGAATTTTTACAAAATTAAAAACAAAAAACAAAAAGCCGTCACGCGGTTTTCCCAGGCGGTCACCCATCCAAGCACTGACCGCGCCCGACGTTGCTTAACTTCGGTAATCGGACGAAAACCGGTGTGTTCAACTATTGATTGAAAATTTTGATTGAAAGATAATTTACTGTGATTATAAGTGATAAAAATTGTTTCTATATATTACTTTGAGTACGTTTGTAGAATTTGAGGTTTGTTGACGTTGTGTGTGTGTGTGTGTTGTTATTTATTTACATCATAAAATAAAATAAATTTTTACATTATTATTTAATATGTAACAAATGTACAAATAAATTAAAAAATTAATAATAGATACAAATAATAATAATTTTGATATTGTAAAAATATTTTTTTTATAATATTTAAATAAACTTTATTTAACTAGATAATGCTTTATAATAAAACTTTCAATGTTTTAAATACTCTTTTTTCTATTATTATTAGTGTCGTTTTTTATAATTGCATAAGTTGATAAAAAAGCATTAAAAAAGCAATAGCTTTACCGCGGCAGTCCCTGAGTGACACATATTTATTTTTCTTTTTAGTTTCGATTTGTAACGTTTTGAAATCGGTTTTCATTTTTGTTAAAAAATAATTTATTTTTATTTTTTTAGTTGAAATTATATATTTTGTTTAAATATAATATTGGTAGACTAACTAAACTACTGCTCCAATAAGTCAGCGAAGTTTTGGAGAGAACGACAATAGTCAGTCGAGATTTGTCCACGTCTATTTTTCCGCGTAACTCCTAGACGTTAATAAAATTTACCTTCTATTATCAGATCAACCTAATATCCTGAAGGAATACGACTATCGGTTCGTAAGTGTGAGTATGGCGATTGTAATTTGTATGACGGCTCACGTTTTCCGACAGTTGGTACCAACAAACTGTAAGAAAAGTTGTTTATATCGATATTTTGTATTAACTATATTTATTTTCGAGTTACAAATAGATAGTTTTAGTTAATATAAAATGGCTAAACGTTTATTATCGATTATCGAGATAGAGAAGTTGATGATTTAATATGACATTAAATATTGTTGGTTAGCACTAAATTATTTAAAAATTTTACTGATCTTCATGAGCCGTCTGCCAGCTCGAAAACGGTATATAATACATATTACGAGTACATGGTATGAAACAAAATCGCTTCCCTCTGTCTGTCCCTATGTACGCTTAGATCTTTAAAATTACGCAATGGATTTTGGTGCAGTTTTTTAATAGATAGAGTGATTCAAGAGGAAGGTTTATATGTATAACTAAAGGAAACCGCGACTTCACTCATGCCAGATCTAGGGACGAACCCGAATGAAGCAAGGGTGAGTCGCTATTATAATATAATAATATAATGATTATCAGTGGTAGACGTTTTTGGTAACACGTTTGTTTAGGAAAACAAGTTAAGTGGTCTGGATCGTCTCTGATATTTCCTTGTCTAAAACATACAAAACAAACCCTTGTCTGACTGTGAAGGAAACAATCGTGAACCACTACGTGTGAGAGATCCCATCAGGATTCGAATGCGGATCCCCTCAAATTGAATTAAAATAACTTGTAAAATAATTTACGAACTAATTTAAATAGCCAGCGCTAGCCAGACCTTAAAAAATAAGTGTACATCATCATATAATACTAAAAATGGCCTTACAAAAAATCTGCCGTAGTAAAAGTCCTTCTCCTAAGATACACTCGCAATAACTACCTATTCGTACCTAAACGCACCCGCGCGACAGTTAGTCAATAGTTTAACGTACTTAGGGCCAGTTTCACCAGTTTCTGATAAAGTTTCAGTTAGTAATCCGCCACTTAACACTAACTAACAGATAACGGTTGCTGATATATTTTTTCTGTTTCACCATTAAACTACCTGATAAACTAACCAGCAGATACATTTCAAGCCACTTGCTATTTTACAGAACGGCAACGTCGCTTTTTTGCGTTTCATTACACAGACGCATATGATCGCTATTTAAAATCTAGTTTGAAAACTAAAATATTTTAATTATTTTTTTATTTAAAATAAGATTTAAAATATGAATTTAAAATAAGACATTTTACTTTTTAATGTTCTTGAATATAATTTTGTTATAATGTGATGAAAAGTAATTAAATCGATGGTAAATGTTATTATGATTACAAGTTTGCATTCCACTTCCAAATGTAATTAGCGTAAAATGAACCCACGGATGTCATAATTATTTCGACTTTCGCGCTTTTTTGTTGTATGTTATATTTAATAGACGCTTGATTAGAACAAAAAGTTGAAACTGAGCTATTAATTTCACTTGTAGAAAATAAAAAATATATTATTGAAAATAAAATCGATCAATCGATGACTCCAACGATCCTAGGAAATCTTGCAATTTCATAAAAACCTAGTGATATGTCCTCTGCATTTGTGGGGAATTTCACATACAAAGGTCTCAATTTGGCGATTGCTTTAGAAACCTTGTGTATGATTCTGCAAGCTGACGCTTTGCTTACTCCACCGAAATCACCACATACAATCAAAAACGTTCCCGTTGCAAAATAGAAGCAATCGTTGCATTATTGAAAAAATCAAAAGTCTATTAAATAAGTAAATCATGAAGATCATTGAAAAATATTACCTACTATCTACTTACCAGTCGGTTGTAATCTTTATATCACTTTCTATTAACGTATGAATATTTTGTACAGACCTTTTGGTATATAATATATGGTGGCAATATAAAATAATTTGCTCTAGGGCGGATTACTCTATTCCTTTGAGGTCGCCAAATACGTTCATAATATTCATCAAATTCGTCTTCTAAAAATTCAAACAAATCCATCTTGTGGCTGCAGACTACTTAATAACGAGTATGATATTATTTATTACCAAAAATAAATGACAGATATTTTTATTCGCGCCCTCCATTCGAATCATTTTAGTTATCTACCAGATACCACCTTTAACGGCTACTTGATTTGGCTGATAAATTACCGGCCACTTTAACTGCTAGATACCACTATTCAAGACTTGTGAAACCGAAATTTGTAGTTCATCCGTCAGATAAGTTCCGGATACGCTATCAAGGACTTTATCAGAAACTGGTGAAACTGGCCCTTAAACATGTGCTTTTTTTAAGCTACATCGCAAAACAAATTTGTTTGGTTAGAAAAGTTTAATAGGAGGTATAATAGTTACTATTATACCTGCTCTGGGAATTATTTGATAGATTAAAATATTATTAACATATTTTTATCGTTTTTTACTACTTATACATTATGTACTGTAATAAATTTAATTAAAATTTTAAACAATTTTGTTTAGCATTGTCTTATTTATTAATATTAAAATAAAACTCCCATGTCGCACATAATATCGGTCTGCGATGAAATTCGAAACTACGTATGCAATATTAACGTACTTTTTTTTAAAGATTAAATAGTTTTTACCTGGAGAGGGATTCCGGGGATAACCCCAGAAACGGTTAATGAAAAATCGGTAAAAACGGAAAAAAAATATTGTTCCGTAGCAACGCGTGGTCGCGTCTGCTAGTATACCTACTACCTACCTATATTCTCCAAACGTCATAATAAACTATAATTTTATTTTCTCCGTAACTTTAATTAATTACATTTCAAGTACTGACTTCTTTGCCTTTCCGACATAGAATTCTATTACAAAGATTATTTCTAAAGAAATTTTATTTATACTTTTTAAAGGAATTGAAAATGAAGTATCGACTTTCTCAACTTTGAAAAAGCTTTCATCATGTCGCTGGTTTTGGATGCGCGGCTATTGGCTTTTAGCTATCACTAACACAAATGCAAAGCTGAGCTTACGTCTCTGTAGAATACAAGTACTGTACATACATAGGTATATACTTATCTATACATATAAATTAAATTGAATTGTCTGTTTTTTATTTTAAATTATCAGCTTTTTACTAAATGCATATGAAAGTATATACGATACTAACAACAAAAAACAATTTTTAAATTTTTTGTCTGTCTGTCTGCTTGTTCCGGATAATCTCTAAAACGGCTGGACTGATTTTGACGAGACTTTCAATGTTATGAGGCGTAACATAGGTTACTTTTTAACCGACTTCGAAAAAGGAGGAGGTTATATTTTAGATTTTTTAACTAGCGGAACCCGTGGCTTTACATGCGCCAAACCAATGCTAGTATGAAATATAAAAATAAATGACGTGCTTCTCAATATAATAATATTCTGTTGTAACGTATTTCTATATATTTTATAGGTACATAATTTTTAGATCTTATTAAAATAGCCATTACATTAATATGAGATGCAGAGGTCGAATTTATAGTTTTTTATTTTCTGAGAAAATTACGAAACATATTTTGATGAAATTTGATATCTTAATAGCTGATTATCGGGTCAAAACACGGGCCTTAACGAATAACATGTAGGATATTTTTTACTACGAGAAAATACCTAATTACTGAAAAATGTAATGAAAAAATTAAATGTATCTAGTTGATAATTAAGATTCTGTGACTTCATTTTTCCGAGTATTGACTTACATCTCAGTTACGCCTACATAAGGTTTTCTTAATTACACGATTGTTTATTTGCCAAAACTGTAAACAAAATAAAGGAAGAATTTCTGCGTAAATTATACCGTAGTACAGAAATACATTGGAATAAAATTTAATTGATGCTGAGTATCTAATTAGGAGGAGGACAACATAATATAAGCCAAATTTAAATACATATATATTAAACTTTTATAAAAAG
Source organism: Boloria selene (assembly GCA_905231865.2). Taxonomy (NCBI): domain Eukaryota; kingdom Metazoa; phylum Arthropoda; class Insecta; order Lepidoptera; family Nymphalidae; genus Boloria; species Boloria selene. The sequence continues at coordinate 16,316,871 of HG993131.1, forward strand.
ATGGAAGTACATTTATTATCGCTGTTGATGTATGGATAGGACAAAAGGAAATAATAAAGATATATACATATACATATATTTATTTCGGGACCTCTTCAAGCTTGAAGAATGTACCTATTAATAACCTACATGCAGTATAAAGGTTATCGTAAAGTATATAATTTCTTAATTTTGTATATTACTGTTGAAATGGAAGCTCAGAAAATAAAGTATTGAAAAAAAAATCCAGACTAAATAACGAGACGTCACGAGAGCAAAGATAAAACCGTTTCTTTATCAATTTGATTTGATTTTTACTTAGGAGGTTTATATTTTTCGAGAGTATGTATGTAATATGTATAATTGTCGGCAAGCTCTGCGGCCTGAACGAGTTAATGGATTTTATCTTCAAAGGTGTCGTTAGATTCTTTTTTAATTGTGAAAGTGACACCGGGTTTAAATTTTGAATCAGAACACAACCTACTTTAGGGTTTTTTCATTTCCAAATTACACAAAAACGCAGTCAGGTTTTTTATTTATTTTTTTAATTACACTAACATGTGTAGATCGATTAAATCAAAGAAGTATTAAAATCGGTTCAGCTGTTTATTAATTACTTGCGACTCACCCTCGCTTCGCTCCCTTCGTTAGTTATACATATAAACCTTTCTCTTGAATCACTTTATCTATTTAAAAAACCGCATCAAAATCCGTTGCGTAGCTTTTAACATCTAAGCATACATAGAGACAGACAGCGGGAAGCGTATACTATACTAGGTATGTAGTGACGAGAGAACATAGGGTCGAACAAACATGTTAAGACACATCCTTATTTAATTTTTCAAACCCCAAATAGGAATTTATTGTATCACATTATGACGCTTTCATATACTAATTATAACGGACTGCTATTATAAATATAAAACATTGCAAGCCTTTTTGTTTGTCCAAACCTAAATACTTAGACTAATTTGAATGAAATTTATAAGACAAATAGATTATAACGTGTAGTATAAGACACACCTAGCAAAATGACAAAAATAATCATAACGTTTTATAGTTTGTCCATTTTGTTAATGGTTTTTTGACAGCTCGCCGACTGACAAGCTATAGTGATGACAAAAGGACGTAATAATCGATTTCTCTTATTTTTAAACGGTTTTATTTAGCTCACTCCGTTTGTTTTATTATTTATTATTTATTCTTGGGTCAAATTTAGTAATTCAAATTTCACCCTTTTCCTGTCAACCGATTAATCTGAAATTTTGTATACACTTTGGATTTTGGTGACAATACAATTATGTTTATTCATTATCATTATAAATTCAAGATGGCGGCCGCTATAAAATGGCGGATAATTTATGTTTTATTAATCCCATCAATATGGGTATCAAATGAAAGGGCTCAACAAGCAGAATACAATATACTATAAAAAAATTGAAATCCAAGATGGCGGCCGCTACAAAATGGCGGATAACGTAGGTTTTTTAGCACTAAATGAATTAAACAGAATGCGAAATAAAAACTAAAAACTAGAAAATAAAAATAGGTAAAAAAACTTTTTAAGTTAAACGGTTTTATGTTAAACATACATTGCAATGTTTAAGATAAATGTACTAAAAACCAAAAAATAATAAAATAGATACAGTCGTGGGAATTATAAACATATGCATAGACTAGACTAAAATAAAACCGTAGGGCACGTCAATCGATTCTTCTATCGCACATTAAGTCGACAATTTGTAGACAATGTCCCACGTGCCCCACGGTTTTATTTTAGTCTAGTCTATGCATATGTTTATAATTCCCACGACTGTATCTATTTTATTATTTTTTGGTTTTTAGTACATTTATCTTAAACATTGCAATGTATGTTTAACATAAAACCGTTTAACTTAAAAAGTTTTTTTACCTATTTTTATTTGAAGTATAAAATAATATTTATTTTTATATTTATTAATATGAAAATAAATATTATTATCGTAAAAATCAAGTGTGGTGGAGAGAACTAAGAGAATCATAATGTGATTCGGGCCGTAAAATTGCATATTTTGATAATTTATGCACACAAGAGTTAATAATTAATATAACTGAAGACTCATCGGACAAATCTAATATAAATGATGATTCTGATGAATCATGTTAATAGAAGGAATTAAACTATTTTAGTTGTTTTATTTGTATGCCTTATACTAAGAAGAAAGTAAAACTTTACTATTAACTTTAATATTTTAATTTATTGGTTTAAATCTTAAATTTTTTTTGTCTTCCTTATTAAATAACATATTACACCTTATTTACATATTAGCATTGATTTCTATCGATTATTTGTAATCTGTGGCACAATCGTAGTAATCGTTTTGTGTGGCACAGCAATTAGGGGGAGGTGCCTGTCCATGAAGTACAATATTAATGGGTATGACATTTTAACTTTAATGGCTAACCATTAAATACGAAACTTCGTGGGCGTGAGCTGTCAAAAAACCATTAACAAAATGGACAAAGTATAGCGAGACTAACGAACAGTGTTTTATTTTTATACTAGCTGACTCGGTGAACTCTGTTCCGCCAGAATACAAATTACTGATTATTGATTTCTGACAAAATTTTCAACCACACTTAACCATAGACAAAATTACGTTTAGCTGTCATTTACGTTTTGTTATTCCATGTCAAATGTGTTTTTGTTACACCATGTTTTATAGTGAATTCTCTTTAACGTTTTATGTCACGTCACAACGTGGGAACGCGGTCTAGGGGGATAAAAAGTCGTCTTTCTTTTATAGATATATACATATTATGTATACAGATTTCTACATAGTAGGTATAAAACAAAAATGCTTCGGGCCGTCTGAAAATTTCAGAGATTCAAAAGGAAGATTTATATGAAAAAGCCGATAATTTCAAAGATTTGTAATATGATATCACTAATAACAATTTTTATGTGCGCTTACATTGCGAACACTGGCAATGGCAATAGTAAATCTTTTCATTTGGTAGTAAACTACCAATCGTTAATTTTGCTAGTGTTCGCAACCTAAGCCATTAACTATTAAGTTAGTCAGTTTGGATTGAAACTTAACAACTGTTATAATTGTATTGTAATAACTGTATTGAGTCGATTTATATAAATCAACACATTTCAACCATGACACTTGTACAGAGGATCTCATTGGAAACAATGCTATTAAAAAAGGAAGTTGACACTGGCAGAAAGTGTTCTGCTTCTATACGCTTATATTCAAAAATATGATACTCTGATATCAATATTTATCTGTAGTTTTTGTTATTTACGCGATGAACTTAAAGAGAAAGTATTGCTTGTTTGATACGAGCCTACAAGTGAACGTTAGGTTCGGTTCCATTGTCCATAACATATAATTTTTAATCTTTTTTTCCATGTAATAATATCAAAATATATTACAGAATCTTAAGCTGTGCTATAGATATTTATCTATTTTGGAAATTGCTTATACTGGTATGCATCCTTATTCAAGTCAAGTCAAGATCTAGATTTTCTATACCGATATCGCAAATATAAAATAAACGATTTCCAAGAATTATGTACATATAATATATTTGCACATAACGAATTAAAATAATATATTTTGTTTATCATTTTTTTAATGTTTGGCGATTTTTTTATAAAGGATGGACGCTGGGCGATGCTTTCCGTTGTACTCGTATTAAACTAATATGAATGTAAATGCACTGTACGTGTTTAATGACTTTTATCAAGCCATTTTATGTGCCACTTTATGTGCCAAAGTTTGTAAAAAGTTCGTTTTGTTGCAAAATTACCTATAATATTTTTATGAATTTTAAATCAAATAGATAATACCTAATCGTTTATTTTTAAAGTATCAGGCAAAGTGAATAACAGACATGTTATTTATCTCTCTACGTAAAAAGAAGAAATTAAGCTTAAAATATGATTATTATCAATCGTTTTAATAAATGTTGTCTGAATTATAAATAATACTTATAAGGCAAAGTCTGTTTTTGTTTGTCTTTTTCTCCGTTTTATTACGCAAAGATTTAAAGAGGGGTTTGACTATCACTCCGAAAGGTTTATAGGTATGTAATCTAGTAGATAAGAGTCGAGAATTTCAAATATTTGTAATAATGTCGTGAAAAACATTTTTGCCCTTACATTCTTAAGGCGGGTTAAACTTTACGAGATAGATAAAAATAATTTACCTACTACAGAATTGTATTTTATAAAAAGGTTTAAAATAAAATTCCGCGATCTATCTTCTAAGGATAACCCACAAATTATATTTACAAAGCCGTTTTAAAAAATATAATATTAGTTCTTGTCCAATTAAATACATTATTTACATAGTTTTTTTAAAGAAGATTAAAAATTCTCTTCACAAATCACAGGTTCGAAATTATTCACTCGCAGCGAGGCTGGCGAGTTAGCTGTTAGCGATATCTAAACCTTTAAATACATCAAAACAACTTGCTAGAAAATTGTAGGATTTAAAAAGACATTGCTATTTTTATTTATTATAAAACTTCGAAGATAGTTGCGATGCGAAGATACGTCTTTAGTTAACTTAATAACAATTGAAAGTTGTTACTCTTTAAAAATCTATTGGAAATATATAATTAGCTTTGAATTAATAACTTTAATAAAAATGTTATTTGAATTTCAGTCTGTTTTCAATAATTACTTATATTTATTACTTAGTCCTCAAAAGTGTAATATATAATATACTATAGGTACTTATTATTTCAAACTAAGAGAAAAATCTCTCGGTGACGTATAGTACAAATGAACGAGATACGAGTATATTCAGAGATATGTATCGAGGTTATAACTTATAGTCAATAATATAGGTATAGCATAGGTACGTTTGTTTTAAGGTACGTATACGTTACTGAATAATGAAAAACTCAAAAATATTCTGTATGTAGGTACCTACTTACATATTGCATTGTAAAAATGTGTAACTGCCACATATCAACACATCCTTTATGATGATGTCACAATTATAAAAAAGTTTTTTAACATATAAATTATAATTTAAAAAGACGCTCATATTTAAGTGTATGATGTATAATTGTAACATTTTTATTACTTTTCGGCGCCCTTTATTAAAGTCACGTTTAAATGTCAAACATTTAATTATTTTAATTGTTGTTTTTTAAATTTATCCCAAATAGGGAAAGGCAAAGGACTACAGTCCATACAGCCTAGTCTAAATTTGTTAATTATTTTAAACTTTTTGACAGAAGTGACAATTTGTTATTTGACATACGTATTTCGTTTAACATCAACAATACAAAAATATGAATTTAATATATTTTATATAATTGTATAAATACAATTATAATATTTTAGTGAAATATTACTTTTATGCTTTTTAGTAAAATATAAATTAACTTACCTTAGTTACCGCACATACTTACGCTTGGCTGGAACCAGTGGCTGCATGGAAAGTCTAACATATTCAAATTTCCTTCGAAATTAAAAGTTAACCTTGTGCTTTATATTAATAATTATGTACTTTAGTGTAATTAGTGTAAAAGTTTATATTTTTAATTTGATGTGCTCATGTGTGCGGTGTGTATACGTTTTCATTTTGCCTTTTTAAATAAATTTTCCTCTATTACTTATTCATATTTTATACATATTCAGTGTGACACTTAAAATACCCACCCACAAAAACCCCAAAATATCAAAATTAGTTAACACGAATCTATGATAAAATTCTAACAAACCTGTATTAGAGTATAGTTAATTAACTGTTTAGTTACAACAGTAGCAAAAGAAAAACTATGGTATATTAAAACTAAATTCTCAATGGCATGAATAGAATAGAGGTTTAGATAGAAGTGTGCCAGTCGATGAAATAAAGCAACTGTAGTGACCGCGCCATCCATCAACGCAGCTCAAACAAGATGTCGTTTTGCAATCGTTGCAGAATAAAAATTTTCAAAATTGTGTTGAAATGACAAAAATTGTAATTAATGTCATTCTGATATTTTTAAATTCCTGTTCTTCAACGATTGTAGAATAACGTCTTGTATAAGTACAAATATTACAAAAGCAGCACTTCCACATCCGCAATCATATAACTCGTTTAGTCTCAGGTTTTTAACTATTTTGATGGATAGTTCCGGCACTAAGTGTCAGTGCATTGACAAGATAATATTATAGATATTGTATATTTTAATGAACGCATTGAAATATTTTGCATCGAAATTTCTAACTACTATTACATCGGGTTGTTTTGCTATGCCGTGTATGTTTGTGTGTAGAATAATGCGAAATGATTAATTTATAGCGTTTATTAAACAGTTTTCACATAAAGGTAACATACAAAAGATTTTTTTCATAAATATATTATTAAATATGGATAGGTAGGCACTAAAATATTAAGTGATAAAATACTGTCACGCCTAATAACTTATTACAATTAGGTGAAACATACAACACAATTTAATTTTAACAATATCGTGCACTTAAAACAAACTAAGTTAAAGATCACTGTAACGTTAAACTATAAAAAATCTCATTCAATTCGGATTTGTACTTGCAGAAAACATTAATAAGGTCACCAACATCGGCAGTGTTTGTCAAAACATAGAAACTGGCAAGGCAAGTAGTGCGTGCGAACTTTAGAGGAGTATTCAACGCCGAAGGCGCGATCGACGTTACTCTAACATGTTTCTTTGTAAAATAAGTTGACAGCGGAATTACAGACTAGAAATGGCTGCGACCTGACGGACAACCGTCGCGTTCGCGAGAACGAACCACCCGGAGCCCACGGCACCTACCGCGTGGGCTTGACTTCGCCGCAAATACTATACGCGCATGACGTGACACTGACAAGTTAGTCGTAGTGGTTAGATGACATTAGATGCGGCCTGCGTGCGTGTTATATCGACGGGCCCTGATAGCGAAGTCGAAATTACACGTTACAAACAATGATACATGCTTGAGAACAAAGCTGAAGCCAGGACTTGATTGCAAAATTCTGTCATGATATGATATTCTTCGTAGTTGCGGTCACACGATTAAGTTAGGATGAGAGATGATAAGTGACATCTTAATATGATCACAAAAGTTCAATCAAGTCCCACTTTCATTTACAACTCTATATTATATTATCCTTAATGAAACGGTACTTGATGATGTAGATTGAGATCGTTACATGAGTTTAACAGGTCAGATCTCAATAAAACACAGAAAGCATTAAGTAAATTTTAATTTTAAAGGTTAATAAGGCCAAATAAATCGTAAATCTTAGCGCAGGCTTACATTACGAGAGAGTATTGGGTGAAAAATACATTTGACGGTACGCCAACAGACGCGTCTAGTGTATCACGTAATGTGTTCTACTTCACAAAAATATTCGATCACAAGACGTACATTTAGTAAACATCGTAGCGGTAAAGCAAAACAAAACAGTCGTAGAATATTTCGTGTGTCGTGTTAATCACATGTTACGTGTGTCCAAATATACAGAGGCTCCTTGCTCGATGCCGGCAGCTCCCAGGTGCAGTCGGCTCGGTGGCTGACTAGGACTATTTACACAAAAAGCTTAAATGTACAGCAATGTTAGATGCAGTATCGCGCAGATTATACTACGAAGTTAAATTTACAACTGAGTCCACTAGCGAGTAATGTTAGGTGCGCGCTCAACGATGTGGGGCGCGTGGAACAGTGTGGTATTCTCTACGGTATCATGAAGTGGACAATTGTGAAAAGCTAGGTGCTCACAGTAGTCTATGCGTCATATTTTCACGACTAGAGTTTACGCGAGGTCTAGGAAGCGGGCGGGATCGTTACTGCGGGAACCGCTACGATTGTGTATGCCGTATATGTTCGTTTATATTCGCTTGTCAACTGCGTTAAGTAGTAGTTTTCACCCGATCTCATTGAGGTATAGAGATGAAACAAAGAAACACTACATTAATGGATTAAAAGTGCGCGACGCGAGCTCGCTGCCTGTATCTATGTCTTACTTTTGACGACTAGTTTTGCCGAGGTCTCGACCTGGCCCGCGGTGGTGGTGGCACGGCAAGTGAAAGTACCAGTGTCCTCTTCATAAGTGTTTCCAATCAGCAGCACTGCATTATTTCCCTCGTGTATCATCTGTTAATAAAAAATAGTCAAATTTTAAAATTGCGACAAATTAATTTTATGTATCTAGGTACGGCATAATTACAATTAGATTATGAATACTTCCACATAATATATTAAACCTGTAATTTAAATAAATGTATAGAATACTTACTTGGAAATCAGGGGTTTCGGGTATAAGAGCGCCTTCTCGAAGCCATTGAATAGTTGGTTTGACTTTGCTATTGATTTGAGTCTTAAATTGTGCGGGCTGACCTTCATATACGACAATATCGCGTAGTGGTGTTAAATTTGGCAAGTTGTCAGCTTGATCTGGTTGTGATACTTTAAGTTTCGCTGCTACAGTAACTCTTCCAGCTGAATTATAAGCTACACATTTGTAATCACCCTCGTCTTCAGGGAAAGCCTCAGATATACGTAGAGTGTAATCATCTGCCGTTCTAGACATTTGGAAGTACTTTGATGGTTTAATGAGTTTTTCTCCTTTGTACCATTGGACTGTAGGAACTGGTTTCCCGACGATCTTACAACTAAATTCAATAGCTTGTCCTTCAGTTACTACTTTATCCTTCAGTGGTTCAATAATTTCAGGTGGAGAGTTAGCCGCTTTTGCTTGCGGCTTTGGTTTATCTTTAGTAGCAGGGGCATTAACGACACATTCAGCATCACAACGTGCTTCACCAGCGCTATTAATAGCAACACATTCGTATTTACCAGAGTCTTGAGTATACGCTTCTAAAATAAGAAGAGTGTATGTGCCATCTTCCTCTAAAATTTTGTTACGGATATCTGGTTGAACCTTCTTTCCGTTCTTTAGCCAGTATACATCTATGGGCTTAGTTCCCGTAACTTTCGTGTCGAACCTTACTAACTGTCCAGCTGTGACATTCACATTTTGGGCTGTTAATGTAAAGCTAGGAGGTATAATGCCACCTCTACCTTGTCGTCTTCGCTCTTCTACGACTAAGTTAGCACTGCATTTTGCGGTACCACCTCTATTTTCAGCCACAGCAGCAAAAACGGCAGAATCTTCAATAAATACTTGTCTAATAATTAATATAGATTTGGTGGAAAATGTGTGAATTTGGAAATCTGGAGAATTTTTGATTGGGAAGTTCTCACGGTACCATTTAATCGTTGGTAGTGGATCTCCGTCAAATTCTACTTCAAATCTTGCCTGTTCGTGTTCGAATGCACGACATGGTTGCATTTTTTTAGTAAATACAGGTGGTGTGCTAGGTTTCACAGGTCCTTCTACCACTCTTTCTTGAGTTTGAGCTTTGTGTTCAACTTCAGTTGTTTCTGTAGATGTTATTTTACGAGTTATTTCAGTGTCTCCAACTACTTCTTTTTGAATTTGTTTTTGTTTTGCGACATGCACTTCTTTGCCATGAACAGTTGATTCAGAAGGATCGGGGATTCTAGGCTTTTGAACTTTCTTTTGAGTTTGCTTTTCAATAACTTCTTCGGTTTCCCTAAAAAGATATCAGAATTGTAAAATAATAATTTTACAGGTATTAAATAATATTAAGAATTTCCAAAATTAATAATAATAATTAAAAATGACTTACAAATTGTCTTCATATTTCTGTGCCATACTCCTAGCAACAGAAGAGCTAGTTACTTTTTCTCCAGGTATAGCATACTGGTGAGACGATTCTCTCAATCTACTTTCCTTTACTATTTGTTCATTCTCTAATTCCTGAAGTTTATTATAATATTCTTCACTCTTCTTCTTCTTGACGGTTTGCTGCCATTCAGTTTCAGCATCTTTAACTACCTTTGGCTTCAATTCAGGTCTATGATCTATTACACCTTGACGTTGCATAGTGTGCCTCTCCTCAAATGTTTTTTCTAATTCAGTTTCAGTGCGTTGATATTGTGTTGTTTCGTCATACCAAGCTGCATAGAATCAAAATGAAATATTAGGTAATGTTGATTTCTTTTTATTCTAGAAATATACTTCAAACATACCTCTCTTCTAGAATCCGATGCTTAGGCAGTAGAAGCAGGTGATTAGCAGATCTTCTTCGCATGGATAGGAGGGAATATAAGGATGCAAGGGATTTTTGTGCTTAAGCGAGTGTGGAGTGTGCGTGAAATGTGGACGTGTGTTAGTGCAGCAGAATCAGATAAGCTTAATACTTCTTTTCATTTTCATTTGGCATATTATAAGCATAGATAAGTTCATAATTTTTTTGAATAGCGTGGTCAGCGTGTCTTATTTGAAAAGTGTAAATACTTACGTCGTGGTGCGTTTTTGAGTACACCTCTGTAATCATCGTGTCTCGGGATAACTTTTAATTCGGTGGTAGCTAAAGCCTCTCCTACTGAGCTTCTGGCGATTACTTCGATTTTACCAGTATCATACTGTCTTGTTTTCGGTATGTCTAGATGGTACATTCCATCGTATGTTAACTTGTATCTAGAACCCTATAATAAAATATGCTTATATAAATAAACATAAATAATCACTTATAGTCCTAAAATCGAAGAAAAATGTAGCGATACAGAGTTAACTCTGGCTAAGGCTATAACTAAAGAATTTTTTAGTTGAACTTACGTTAACAATCGTGTTTCCATTAATGAGCCACATTACGCGAGGTTTCGGATGGCCTGTGACACGACAACAGAAACGGGCCCACTCGCCTTCTTCCACCGTTACTGGTTCTGGACGACTTACAAATACAGGTGATGATCGAGGCTTGGTTTCTTCAACAGTACTTTCAGGTGCACTATTTCAACAATAACACAATAATAAGAAATATTATACTTCTAATTACTATTGGAATATTAATTGCAAAAATACTTACACTTGCCAGGAAGCTTCCATTTCTCTTATTTTTTCAATACTCTTCATATGTTTAGGCAACTGAGAATCGTATACAATTCCTGGTTTACCGGCTGTCTTAATAACAGCTTTAGTTTCATCCATACCGTATAAATTGGTAGCACGACATAGATATTCTCCGCTATCTTCAGGATAAACCCAACCAAAATTCATTGCAACGTAACCAAAGTCATAAATAGGTGTGAAACGATTTTCTGAAAAGATATTTAAATGTTAATATCGCCATAAATTTCCTATTAACCGTTGCTTAAAAAGAGAAAAGAGTCACTCACTGTGTAACAAAGGCTTGCCATTGAAGAACCATTCAACTTTCATGTTTGGATCACCAACAGGTGCTAGCTGGCACTCAAATTTGGTTGATTCCATTTCAACGAGCGTTGTTTGGCTTTGAATTTGAGTGACAAATCGTGGTGGTTGCTTTTTGTCAACATCGTAGAGATCATCTTCTGTCAGGAAAACTTCAGAGGTATATTTTTTAATTGTTGCTTCCATTTGTGTCAAAGCTTCTGATTTCTTCATACCTTTAGGTACTTGGTTTTGTAAAATAATGTCCGGCAATTCTGTATTAAGTAAAATATAAGAATTAAATTACATATTTTATTGAAATTGAACAATATAAGTTATTAAAAATAGCAATATACTTACGCTTGCATGAAACTGTTGCTTTAGTAAAATCTTCTCCAAAGTCGTTTACAGCTCGGCAAACATATTCACCTGAGTCCTCAGAATATACGTATAAAATGTCAAGAGATACAAATCCCATATCATAAACTGTACGGAATCGGTGTCCTGATGGTAATAATTTGCCATTCCTATACCACTCAATACGTAATTTAGGATCCTCTTTTGGTTCAACGCGACATTCAAATCGGATGGATTCAGATTCTTCTATGGTGTGTGACTGAATTTGAGTAATAAACTTAGGTGGAGTACTAATTACAGGTTCTTCCTTAGGAATATCACTTACACGTCCTTTTTCTAGTTCTTTAATTTTCTCGCCGCTCATACCTTGCGGTAATTGTGATTCGAAAATAATGTCGCGTTTCGTACTGCATGTTATCTTAGCAGTAGTGGTGGCAGAGCCCCACTTATTACTTGCCCTACAAGTATACTCTCCAGAATCTCTTGCATAAATATAGTCAATGTCTAAAGCAATGAATCCAAAATCATTAAGCATATGCACTCTTGATCCTGTTGCAAAAGGTCTTCCGTTGTGGAACCAATCTATTCTCATTGTAGGATCACCAACTGGTTCTACGCGGCAGTCGAAGTGAATAGGACCACCTTCATTTACGTCCAGATTATCCTTGATTTCAACAGTAAATCTAGGAGGATTTGGTTTCTCATCCTCTACAGTAATTTCTTCTCGTTTATGCAGAGTTTCTTCTAGTTTTTGAATGCTTTCAGTTCCCGATTTAAAGTGCGACGGAAGTTGTGGTTCAAGTATAATACCTTGCCTACCTTTGACTTGGAGTTTACAAGACACTGTTGCCTCACCATGACGATTCGTTGCTTTGCATGTGTATAAACCGGCATCACGTTGATATACGCCACCAATTTCTAATATAACAAATCCAAAATCGTTAATGGTCTTAACTCTAGAACCAGTAAGAAGAGCTTTGCCGTTATGGAACCATTCAACTGTCATGCTGGAATCATTAACAGGAATTAATCGGCATTCAAAGTGTGCTGATGAATTTTCCGATAAAATGAGATCTGATGGTGTAGTAACAAATTCAGGTGGGTTTCCACTTTCAGCTTCTGGAGTCAAATTATCCACTGTACTAGTAAAACCTTCCAAAGCAGCGATTTTGTCAATAGTGCCTTCCATACCTTTTGGTAACTGAGATTCCAGGATAATATTTCTTTTCCCTTGTACTTTCATAGTTGCTGTTGTAACTGCTTCACCGTAGTGGTTATATGCTCTACATGAGTATTCACCGGAATCCTCTGGGTATGTTGGAGATATTTCAAGAATCACAAATCCAAAGTCACAGAAAGTCCTAAATCGTGAGCCAGCCTTAAGTGACTTTCCGTTCCAGTACCACTCAACCTAAAAATGTATATTAATTTAAGTAACTAGGCAAAAATAATTAATTAATTAATTAATTATAAGTATTAAGCTAACAGTTATCAATGGTACAATATGAAACAATTACTTTTAGTAATATTGAAAATTATAACTACTTACTTTAAGATTAGGATCGTCAGTAGGTGTTAAGCGTGCTTCAAAGTGAGCGTTTTCTCCTTCTCTTAAGTTTTCTATGTTGGAAAGGGGCACTGTAAAGACCGGAGCCTTTCCACGTTTTTCTTCAACTTCAGTGTCCTTTCTGCGAATCATCGAGTCTTCTAATGTCTGCAATTTTTCCAATCCACCTTCCATGCCCTAAAATAAAGAATAAATCAAAGATTAAATCTCCCAGTAGACTAATATAGTAAGCAATTTTGAACAGCATTTTTAAATATTTATTTTAATACTAACCCGCGGTAGTTGCGAGTCCAAAATCAAATTCTCCTTTGATGTGCATTTAAGTGTGGCCTTTGTTGAATCGCGACCTAATTTATTAGTTGCAATACATTCATATTCACCCGAGTTTTCTTCATAGCAGTACAAAATGTCCAATATAACAATTCCAAAATCGTGGAACGTTCTGTACCTATGTCCATGTGGTAATTTTTTACCGTTATAGAACCATTCAACCTTAAGGTCAGGATCATCCACTGGTGTCAATCTCGCTTCGAAGTGGGCGCTTTGCCCTTCTACTAATTTTGTGACATCTTGTATTTGAGTAATAAATTTAGGTGGCTCAGCAGAGGCTTGTGCTGGAGCTTGTTGCTGCAATCCTTGTAAACTCTCCAACTCCCTGATTTTAGCTAAAGACTCAGGTTGTAAGCTATCTGAATATACACCACCTCTTCCATAGCATGATATAGTGGCTTTAGTAAAGTCTTCGCCATATTTATTGTAAGCTCTACAAACGTATTCTCCGGTATCATGATTCTGAGTATAAGCTATGTCGAGAACAACAAATCCGAAGTCAGATATTGTTTTTATTCTTGTAGAATGACGTAATGGTTGACCGTTGTGGTACCATTCAATCTTCATATCAGGATCATCTACAGGTACCACAGTACACTCAAAGTGAGCTGATTGTCCATCTTTAAGGCCTTCGATATTTTGAATATGAGTAGTAAACTTGGGTTTTTGACCTTTACTCTTATCAACACATTCAAGTTTTACACTTATTTCAGCTTGTCCCCATTTATTAGTAGCTCGACATGAGTATACACCAGAATCAGAAGTCTTAGTTCCCAAAATTTCGAGAACTACCATGCCAAACGCGTACACTGTTCGTATTCTATGACTAGCTTCAATATTCTTACCATTATAGAACCATTCTATTACCATGCTTTGGTCGCCAGTGGGTATCAAAGATGCTTCATAATGAGCAATTTGCCCTTCACTTATGTCAGTAATATCTTGGAAAACAGTAACAAATTCTGGTGGTCTTCCAGTATCGTCATCAGGCTTCTGTCCCGGTTCTCTACGAAGAGATTCTTCAAGATTTTGAATCTTTTCCAACCCTTCCTTACCTTTTGGATGTTGTGTTTTCTCAATAAGGTTTTCTTTGCTTGTACAATAAATAGTTGAAGATGTAAAAGCTTCTCCTCTCTTATTGTATGCTTTGCAAGTGTAAATTCCGCTGTCTCTTTCGTATACGTCAATCAAATCTAAGGTTACAAAGCCAAAATCACTTGAAAGTTTGAATCGAGAACCTTGTTCCAAAACTTTTCCGTTGAAGTACCATTCAATTTTCAAATCTGGATCATTTTTGGGTTCTACTTGACCTTCAAGGTGAAGTGCTTGCCCTTCAATTAACTGGTGTTCTGCGACTACTGGCACCACCCATTCTGGTTTTTGATATTCTGCATCGGGAACCGATGGTCTTCGTCCCTTAGCCAACCTAGCTTCTTCTGCTTGTTCAACAGCTTCTAAACCTGCTTTTCCTTGGGGATGCTGAGTGTCAAGATAAATATGCTTATCACCTGTACATCTCAACGTTCCAGAAGTTGTGGCAGAGCCCTTGCTGTTAGTAGCTTTACAAGTGTAAATACCAGAGTCTTCTTCGTACGTATGGTTTATGTCCAAAGATACATAGCTAAAATCATGAGTGCTCTTATATCTAGTACCTGATGGTAGGGGTTTGTTATTAAAGAACCATTCGATTTTAAGAGTTGGATCTCTAGATGGTTCAACATTACATTCAAAGTGAATATTGTCTCCTTCTTTGCATAGTATGTTGTTAAGATGAGTAATGAAAACAGGTGTTTCATAAACAGGCTCTGGTGAATCAGGTTTACCAGGCTTAGGCTGTTCTAAAGCACCAATTCTATCTAAAGATTCTGGGTGAAGTGATTCACCTAGTAGCCAATGACGATCCTCAATTTTTATAGATGCAGTAGATACAGCTTCGCCCATTAAATTAGTTGCTTTGCAAGTATAAATGCCAGAATCATCGATTCTCAGAGAATTGATAGAAAGAGTAACTAACCCAAAATCAAAAGTGCTCTTCAATCTAGATCCAGTTGTTAATGAAACTCCATTCTTAAACCATTCAATCCTTAGATTAGGATCAGTACGGGGCTCAACTTGAGCTTCTAAGTAAACATGTTGCCCTTCAACGAGTTTGTCGAAACTCTTGAGATGAGTGGTGAATATAGGAGCTTGCTGCACACCTGTATCAATGAACATTTCTGGTACTTTGTTCATTGCCGCTTCTTTCATTTGAATTTGTTGCCATGATTCTGGCCTCATAGCTTCATCGATAATTGTTGATTTTGTTTTCACCTTAAGAGAAGTAGAGGAAACAGTGCTTCCCGCCTCATTAATAGCCTTGCACATATATAAGCCTGCATCTTGCGCTACAACTGAGTTAATGTCCAAGGTAACAAAACCAAAATCATGTGTGGTGCGGAAACGTGAACCTATAAATAATTAAGAAAAGTTAGTCTTATATTGATTACGTGCATAATGTAATAAAAATAAAAGGTTTAAAACTTCTTTTTAAATGAGTACTTAATTATACACTTACCCATTTTTAATTCAACGCCATTAATGTACCATTCAAATCGTAAGCTTGGGTCACCGACAGGTACTACCCGTGCTTCATAGTGAGCATGTTGTCCTTCCCATAACTCTGAAGGTCCAGTCAGGACTTGAGTAAAGATTGGCTTCTCGAACTCTCGTTCAGGTTCATCAGGTTTTCTAGGAACAGGTTCTTCTAGTTTCTGAATTTTCCTCATGCCTTCCGGATGTTGTGTATCAATTTGTATAGCTGCTTTGCCTATTACAAGAATTTTAAAATAAATACTATGTACTATTAACTATCATTACTGAAAATTTAAATATTATTTTAAAAACGTTTTTATTATTTCCACAAATTAATTCTTGTAATACAAACAAAATTCTTCACTTCGTATGGAGCCAAAGCCAAATTTTTGGCAACAAAGCCAACAATCATATTAATAAAATTATTATACAATGTCAGTTTAGTCTAAGCCTAAGAAATAAAGAATCGATTCATAAAAAACATGTTTTAGGAAAACTTCCCAACTAAATAGTTAGTATGTTTGTAAGTACATAATTTATACAAAGGTATAACAACGACCAAGGAAGAAAAATTAAACTTACTTTTAATCTTCATTGCAGCTGTTGTAACAGCTTCTCCGAGTAAGTTTGATGCTCTGCACATGTAAACACCTTCATCTTCATCACGAACGTGTGAAATAGTCATTGATACATAGCCAAAGTCATGTGTCTTAGCGATTCTGGAGCTGTCCTCAATAAGCTTTTCATTTCTAAACCATTCCACTTTCAGAGTAGGATCTCCGACAGGAATAAGCCTACAGTCAAAGTGGGCTGTTTGTCCTTCCTGAATGTTATCAATATTTTGAAGAGGTTGAGTAAATACAGGTCTTTGCCTTGTGACCGGCTCTGGAATTTCAGGCCTTTTAAATGGTTCCGCTGATTCTAACTCTCGGATTTTCTCGAGACCTTCAGGACGTTGAGATTCCGATATAATACTGCCTTTTGCGGTTACTGTCATGGATATCGCAGAGGTACATTGACCAAGAGCATTTATAGCTTTCACAGAGTATTCACCTGCATCTTCTGGGACACAGTGTTGGATATCCAGTGACACGTAACCAAAATCAAAAGTGATATGGAACCGTGACGCAGATTGCAGTGCTTTGCCGTTATGATAGAACTCTATGCGTAAATTGGGGTCATGCACGGGTTCAACTTGACACTCAAAATGTGCTGTTTGCCCTTCAAAAACGTGAGTTGTTCCTCTGAGTTCTGTAACGAATCTTGGAGGCGAAATCTTGGGTTCTTCTACTTCAATCCTAGCTGTATGACCCTGTGCCTCGAGTTTTCTTATTTTTTCAAGTCCGTTAGGATGCTGTGTGTCTAAAATTATATTCCTGTGACCTGGAATAATTTAATTATTTTATTTGGCTACAAGATGATAAACTTCAGATATCCGTATTCCTTTATTTATGTAGGTATAATAATACTGACAGTAGTAGCCTAGTGCTAATGCGCTCGATTACATAACCGAATGATAGCGGTTTGTCGTCATCATCTCGCACCTCTGATATTGTCATATTCGGATCTTTTCTAACATGATTATCACTTGTCTTACGGTGAAGAAAAACATCGTGAGGAAGCCTGCATGCCTGAGAGAACCTAGCAAGTTTTCGAAAGAAGGGCGGTGGACTATGGCCTTACGAGGGGGATCCTCGTATTGAAGAGAGGCCTGTACCAAACACGTAGTGGGACGTTAAAAAGGGCTGAATTATAATCATATTAGACGATAAACACTATATATATATATATATATATATATAACAAATTGATTTCAACTAGTATATTAGCTAAAATTACATCGTCGTACAAAATCACAGTCGTTTTTAAAAGTAACTTACTTGCAACCTTCAACGTGCACGTATTAACTGCTTCTCCGAGTTTGTTAGTAGCTTTGCACATGTAAGTACCGGAGTCTTCTGCGTATGAATATAATATATCCAACGCGACATATCCAAAGTCATGCGTTGTTCTAAATCTATGGCCTGTTTTAATCTTTTGACCATTGAGGAACCATTCAATCTTGAGATCAGGATCATTTATTGGTTCAACTCTACATTCAAAATGAGCACGATCACCTTCCTTAAGGTTCTCTAGACTAGTCAATGCTGTTAAGAATACAGGCCTTTGACCTGGTTGCTCTTCTTCGACTGCTTTTGGTCTTTCATATTGTTCGAGTTCCTTAATTTTTCTCAAACGCTGTTCATCTAAAGTATCCAGATAGAGTGAAGCCTTAGCTGTAAAGATAATAGATTAAAATATTAATAAAATTTAATGCGAAAAATAATTAGTTTACAATAATACGTTTATATGTTTTTAAAACATACCATCCACATTAACAGAACTAGTGGTAATGGCTTCACCTACAGCGTTTGTAGCTTTGCACATATATGTTCCAGAATCCTCTGCATATGCATAAAGGACATCCAAAGCCACATATCCAAAGTCATAAGTAGACTTGAACCTGTGACCCTGAGGAATTGGTCTTCCATTGCAATACCATTCAACGCGCATTGTTGGATCATTAACGGGAGTTAAAGTAGCTTCTAAATGCACGAGCTGGCCTTCCGCCACGTGCACGTTCTTAAGAGGTTTTCCAAATTGAGGTTTTTCTGCAATGAAGCCCTCATCACGTATAACTCGTTTATTTCTACTGTCGTCTTCAAGGTATTGAATCTTTTCTAATGCACTTTCATGTTGAGTATCTCTTATAATTGATTCTTTAGCTAAAAAATAATAAAAACACATTATATACACTAATGAAGAAAAAAATAAAGATTTAAAATCAAATATAATATCGCTCGTACACTTACATTGAACATTTAAGTTGATAGAGGATACAGCTTGGCCTAAGTTATTAATGACTTTACATGTGTATTCACCGGAGTCTTCAGCATAAACTGTGAGAATATCCAGAGCGGCAAATCCAAAGTCATAAGCTGTGCGATACCGATGACCACTTTGTAATACTTTTCCATTGAAATACCATTCGACCCGCATATTCGGGTCTGGATATGGCTCTATTCTGCATTCATAGTGTGCACTTTGAGCTTCGATCAATTTCGATGGCCCGTTTAATTGAGTAATAAATCGAGGAGCTTGATTGACTGCTACCTCAATTTCTTCTCTACGCTGATAGCGTGAAGTGTCTTCTAATTGTTGAATCTTTTGTAAAGCTGTTTCATGCTGAGACTCTAATTGTAAGGATGCTTTGGCTAGAAAATAATTGTAAACATTAAAAAAACTCGAAAGAAGTATTAATAGTAGTAGTATATTTTCTATTTTCTGTTTTTTTCTAAGTATAATTGCCGACTAACTATTTATTATAAAATGAAATAAAAAAATCTCTTATATTGTTGCTTACTCACATTGAACAAATAAGGTAGAAGATGTAACCGCTTCTCCTAATTCATTAATAGCGCGGCACGTGTATGTACCAGAATCTTCAGGATTAACGTATTTCATATTAAGGGCAACGTAACCAAAATCGTGCATTGTAGTAATACGGTTTGCTGAAAATCGAAAGTTAATATAAGACAACTCGTATAAATACATATTTAAAAAAACATGAAAATTAATTTGATATACTTACAAGCTTCAATAGGAACTCCATTGCGCAACCATTCAACTCTTAATTTGGGGTCGCCAACTGGGATGAGCCTTGCTTCAAAGTGTACTGCTTGGTTCTCAGCTACTCTTTTATCTTTCATGGGCATTGTAAACATAGGGGCCTGAGTAACAAACTCCTCTTGCGCAGACTGTCGTTGATGTCTTGATGAGTCTTCAAGCTGATTAAGTCTTGGTAAGGCACTTTCATGTTGTGACTCTAGGTAGATTGACTTTTTCGAATGAACAATAGCCACACCAGATGTAACAGCTTCACCAAGGGCATTGATTGCCCTGCAAGTATAAGTTCCTGAATCCTCAGGCAAACAAGACATAATGTCAAGAGCCACAAAGCCAAAATTGTTAGTTTCTGTAAATCTTGATCCACTCTTTAAAGGTTTATTATTATGATACCATTCAACTTTCATTGTTGCATCTGATACTGGTATCAATCTGCATTCGAAATGCGCACGTTGACCTTCCTTAATTTCTACATTTTTCAGGGACGTCGTAAATATAGGTGCTTGAGTGGTTATCTCGTCTACGAAATCAGTTCTATGATATTTAGATCTGTCTTCTAGAACTTGAATTTGTTCTAAGCCGGCTTCATTTTGGGTTGCTCGAATAATATCAGCTGTTTCTCGACATGTTAATCTACAGCTGACTTCATCAGTTCCGACTAGATTGACAGCTCTACATGTGTAAATGCCTGAATCTTCTGCTATAAGATCAATTATGTCTAAGGCAACGTAGCCAAAATCATGGATTGGTCGGAATCTATGCCCAATAGTAACTGGTTGACCATTTTTAAACCATTCAACTTTTAAATTGGGATCAGTGACTGGTTCGAGCTTGCATTCAAAATGCACATGATTTCGCTCTTTGACATTTTCAATTGATTTTGGTTTGGTTACGAATCGTGGCTTTATGTTTATAGATTCATCGATTACATCCGACTTCTTGTACCGAGATGCGTCTTCTAAATATTGAATTTTTTCTAATCCAGATGGATGCTGAGAATCAAAGATTAAATCTTTCTTTGCCATTACGCGAAGAGCACATGAAGTGACTGCTTCTCCTAATTGATTTGTTGCTTGACAAGTGTATACTCCAGAATCTTCAGGATAGACGCTCAAAAGATCTAAGGCAACATAATCAAATTCATAAGCTGGTCTAAACCTGTGTCCTGTTTTAATTGGCCTGCCATTACAAAACCATTCCACTTTCATAGTTGGATCACCAACTGGTTGCAATCGGCATTCCAAGTGCACGTTTGTGCCTTCAACAGTCTCAATATTATGCAATGGTCTAGAAAAGTGTGGTGCTTGCATAACTGTTATATCTTCGTGAACCTGTCTGCCTCTACGAGCAGCGTCTTCAAGAATTTGAATTTGTTCTACTGCCTGCTCGTTTTGTGTGTCAGTTAAAATATCAGATCTTTCAATTACACGTACCATAGCAGATGTATGTGCTGAACCTAAGTGATTTACTGCTCTAACAGTGTATTCACCCGAATCAGATGACGTGGCATGAATGATGTCTAATGCAACGAATCCGAAATCGTAGTATGTTCTAAATCGAGAGCCTACTGTTACAGCCCTGCCGTTATGGAACCATTCAACTCTCATAGTAGGGTCACCCATTGGCTCCAATCTACATTCAAGGTGAATATTTTTACCTTCGGAAACTGGTTGTGGGTCTGACAAAGGTTGAACGAAAACTGGTTTTGATTTTGAAATTTCCTCAATGTGATACATTGGCTCAACGAACTTAGATTCTTCGAATTGCCTTGTTTTTTCATATAAACCATGGTGGATGCTCGAGGTGTCTATACTGGATCGGGCTGTAAAAAAAAGAAAATATTATTTTGAGATAAGGTGTCTCCTAAAATTAAGAAATATTATGTTCATTATTTTTAAAGGTACTCACTTTCGACTACCATGGAAGCACTGAGCTGCGCCTCGCCAGAAGCATTACGAGCTACGACTGTGTAAGCACCGGAATCTTCAGCTCGGACATTAGTAATGTCTAAAGCGACGTAACCGAAGTCATGATACGTTTGAATACGATTGGCTGATTTAATTTGCTTTCCATTGAAGTACCATTCGACCGTCATTGTTAAGTCGCTCTGAGGCTCCACTCTTGCCTCGAAATGAGCGCTTTGACCCTCTACTATTTTATTTGTCCCTTTGAGTGGGCCGAGGAATCTTGGCTTTTGTGTTATTCTAACTTCTTCCTCGGATCGTTTCGAATATCTGCTGGAATCTTCTAAGTATTGGATTTTCTCATATCCACCAGGGTGTTGTGATTCAGCAATAATATCTTTCTTTGTTATAATTGTAAGGTTGGCACTCGTAGTAGCTTGACCAAGTGCATTATATGCTCGACATGTATAATGTCCAGCGTCATGAATCGTAACGGACTTTATTGTTAAAGCTACATATCCAAAGTTAAAGAATGTAGTAATTCTTGAACTTGCCTCGACAGGCCTTCCATCTTTCAACCATTCTACTCTTAAAGTGGAATCACCAATTGGCTCGAGACGAGCCTCAAAGTGGGCGAAACCACCTTCTTTAATATTTATTTGATCTTTAATTGGCGTTTTAAATTCTGGTTTCTGTGTACTTTCAGGTGCTTCCTGATAATATTTTTGATGCTGTTGTTGCTGATAAGCTTCTAATTGTTCAGTCTTTTCTATATATCTTCGTTGTTCAGGTATGCCAAGATCAGATGTGACTGTACTTCTAGCTGCTACCCTTATCGAAGCAGTACTAATGGCTTCACCTAATCTATTCACGGCCCTCACTGTATACGAACCTGCATCTTCAGCCCGTAGGTGCATGATGTTAAGGGAGACGTAGCCGAAGTTGAAGATTGCTGTGATTCGCGAGCTGGCTGTGATAGATCTGCCATCTTTGTACCATTCAACTCTCATAGTAGGATCACTAACTGGAGTAAGTTGAGCTTCAAAATGGGCATTTCTTCCTTCTTGTAGTTCACCAAGGTCTTGTAATGGTCTAATAAATTGTGGTTTTTGCGATACTTGCTCTTCTATAGATTCTTGGTGCTGATATTTAGAGTAGTCTTCTAGTTGTTGAATATATTGTAAACTTTCTGGATGTTGACTAGTTCTTTCAATAGTTGCTCTTGGTGTGACTTGTAACATAGCCTTAGTTTCCGCCATACCTGTAGAACTTACTGCTCGGCAGGTGTATTCACCGCTATCTTGAATATTAAGACTGAGCATATCTAAAGAAATATAGCCAAAGCGGAATATTGAAGTAAATCTAGAACCTGTAATGAAAAAATAACGTGTGAGTGCAGACTATGAACTTTTATGATCATTTTATTAAGGTATCTTGTAAAACTACTTACTGGCTTCTATGCTTTGGCTATTTTTCAACCATTCGATTCTCATCGTTGGGTCACCGACCGGTTCTATCCTCGTTTCAAAATGAATTTTACCGCCTTCCATTTGTGCAACACTTTTAAGTGGCACAATGAATTGTGGTGGAGGATAGACACGGTCTTCTTCACCCGGAGGAACGTATGGTCGTGCTCTTTCCACGTGCCTCAAATATATAATTTCCGGTCCAGGAGCAGGCCTATAATAAAATAATACAATAAGAATCTTAGTATAATTTCTGTTATACCTTTAAAGTTCTGCTATCATTTTGATCGAAAAATTTAAGATTTATATTATTATTTATTCTCTAACTTACTCTGGCTCGATAATTTTTGTAGGCCGGGGCAAGTGCAGACGCTTTTGCTCAGGCGGAGGCTCTTTTGGTACTTCCACGTAAAGCCTCGCCCGAGTTGCTGTGGAGCCTGCGACATTTTGAGCGGTACACTGGTACCATGCCGCATCCGACGCCTTTACTCTGGGTATATCTAATGTCGAGGCCCCACCTTCGGTATTTATTCGTAACTCTGGATTGGGTATAATGGGAACTCCGTCCTTCTGCCACGTGATACGTGGTGTAGGTGTGCCGACAGCGCGTGCATTCAATACAACAGGCTCACCCTCTCGTACATTTAAAGTAATAAAACGTTCAACGAATTTCGGAGCAACTACTTGCTCTTTCTCAATAACGTTTAGTCGACACTGGAAAGATGTTTCACCACTCTTATTTCGCGCTACACATGTTACTACACCACTATCACGTAAATCGACGTTTGTAATCATAAGCGCATGATTACCTGATTCGTTTACTAATATCTTATGATTATAATCGTCTCGGATTTGTCTCTCGTTAATGAACCACGTGACTTCTGGATAAGGTCTGCCTGTGACGCGGCAATCGAATCGCGTCATTTTTCCTTCTGTGACATCCCTGTCTTGGCAGACTTTAACAAATTGCGGAGCAAGAGCTTTTTCACTTACTTCTATTCTTTCAGTCTCTACTTGTTGAGTATCAATTGTGTATTGTGATTTTTGGTCTTGTACATATGTTTCTTGGGGGGATTCTACAGCAAGATAAGCTGAAGTAACGATACATCCATTGGGATTTTCGGCCAAAAGTGTGTAATGACCTGAATCAGATTTTTGTGTATTTCGAACCCTAAGAATCGTTTGATTGTTAGTGGTTATTATATTATGTTTATTTGAATTTACTATTCTCTGGCCATTTTTAAACCATGTCACGCGTGGCCTAGGATTACCAGATAGTTGCACCTGGAATTGTGCGTCAGTACCTTCCTGTAATTTGGAATTTCTAGGTTTTTGTGATATTTTTGGTGGTGATACTGGTCCCAAAGTCATATCGACCTCTGTATTTATCTGTATATCAGATTCACCGATATATCTTTTAGTTATAGTCTCCCTAAAAGATACTTCTCTCAAAAGTCTATATTCAAAGGTATCCACTTTAAAATCTTCAGTGGAAGAGAAATCTGATGAACCATTTGTATATGCGTATTTCTGAGACTGTCGCGATTGTTCTGAAGAATAGCCCTGTGTTCCATAAGACTTGTGTTCCACACTCTCACTTACATGCCTGTAGCTTTGTTGCTGTGAGGCTTGATGTGTGGGTACTGGCACGCCTTCAGGTTGAATATACACCGAGCATATTGCTTCTCCATATTGATTTCTGGCTGTGCACGTATATTCACCTTCATCACCAGGCCCGATTTGCTTAATCAGTAGAGACACGTCCCCAGTCTGTTCATTGTAGCTCATGCTGTATTTATTGCACTCAACTAATGGGGCCTTCTTTCTGGTCCATGATACAACAGGTGTGGGATTACCCCTCAGCTTTCCTTCGAATTTAGCGTTACCGCCCTGTGCAAACCTGGCATTCTTAAATATTTGCTCGAATATCGGTGGAGACGGATCTCCGGGTCTGCCTGAGGTGATGGGTAAACGTTCCATGCCAGCACTCCCCACTGTAACGAAAACAAGAAAAATTTAAATAAAATTTAAACATTCAAACATTAAAAAATAGTTCAATTCGTGTATCTAACTAAGTAGTACTAGTACATACTAAGTACTAAAAAAATAATAACTAAAGGGAATATAACCTCGCAACGCTTTACTAAACATGATTTCGCTTTCGTACGCTGAAAATAATTCTAATATGTGACTATGTTGTAACGTAATAAATATAACTTGTATATTTCCAGACAGGTGTTCGGATTGCCAGGTGATTGTGATATCGATATATTCTGGAGGTAAGTAGTCGAGCTTCGATATATTACATACAATTCTTGGGTGCGCGTGAGTCAGCGATGACGAAGCGAGCGAGCTCTTTTCGCGCATCTATTTTTGTACGCACCACTCGGATCTTATTACGAACTCCATTTTGGTCGAGTCAAACTCACTTACATATTTGTTTAATTTTGTTTACACTACATTCAATAATATTAACGTGTTTTAATATTCGGTTTTAGTGAATTTAATGTTATTAAAACTAAATAATCAACTTTTTTAGCTTTTATTTATAAATAGCAGGTTTATATTACTTACTTTAAAATACATTTTGTATATGGAATGGATATTCCTTCGCCAAGCTTCTAAATTGTTAAGAAAACGACAGTAAAGAAATAAAAAAATACTCGCTTACAAACCAGACTGCAATCAGGTTCGATAAAAAGTGGTAATTTCACATAATATTTTGATATGAACAGCGGGTTCGCTCACTTTATTTTTATTCTAATCGCTGTAATATTACTATAATCTTCTTATCTAATACAGTTATGATAACAGGGTTTTATAAAAAGATTTTTTTGTTTTCTCTGGAAATGTAAAGAAATTACATTGTATAATGTTATTGGAATGATTTAAGGTTTATATAGTATTTTATATTCTCGAATTTTTTAATAATTATTTTTATATTTTCTATAATTTTCTTCAAAATCCATAATTTACAGATAATAGTAACACTTAATATAATACTACGCTGCCATTTATAGGTTCCATTTTTAATATTATATTTTTTTATTCCATATTATCTTTTAATTATGGTAATATAAGTTAAATCATCCAGAACACTGCTTATTATATTTAATAACACTTTTTTTTAAATATATTAAAAAAAGTAATATTAAATATGATTAGCACGAACTGCGAGTGTCGAGTAGGTGCTATAACCATGAAGAAGTAACGACACAAACAAAATTTTGTATTCATAATAGTCATTATTATGCCTGTATAAAATTTGAACTAAGAAAGTCTGGGAGAGTATTAATTATTTGAAGGGACGAGAACGTATATTGTAAGGTCACGAAGCATGAAACGACCGGTTCTGCGGCCGTGGCGCGCTGACGCTCTTTTATTTGTAAGTAATTTGCTAATTTTATCACTTATACGTAATATCTTATCTATTTATTTTATAAGAAACTTGTAAGTTTTAATATTTTTTTATATTTTTTAATACAATAACACTTTTTTATTATATTTGACTTTTTAAATAACACTTATAATTTTGGTTTTCGAAAGTTTGAACTAGATATCAAAATAAGTTCACGAAAAAATCCGGTTAGATTTATAGTTTATAGGTGCATACATACAATATAAAAATATATTAATATAAATTAGCTATATTAGTAGAGGAGACCGTGGTAGATCGACCTTCACCGATCTGATAACCAGATGAGACATATTTTTTATCGAATATAATTTATAAACAAAGATGCCTATCTGAAAGTGCTCATGGCTATTTTAGCTAGGCGACAGTGCTTTAAGTATGATTTTTTGCAGGCATGTCTATATGACTGATTTTGTAATAAAATGATCTAAAATTTGATATAACTTTCGATAAGTTAGCAGAACGATGGAGTCACCTATATTGACTTACCTGTTCACATCGGCTTGCCAGGTAGCTATACACAAAATGAGTAGGTAAGCCTACTGAGGCATATTCTGTGTGTTAAAAACTAACAGTGAAATAAAATTCATTTGGTTATCAAAAGAATGAAAGTGATGAAAAAAAATCGATTAAAGTTAATTTAATTAAAAATAGCCATGAGCACTTTCAGATAGGCAAGTAATTATAGGCATATTTGTTTTTAAATTATATTTGATAAAAAATATGTCTCATCTGGTTATCAGATCGGTGAAGGTCGATCTTCCACCGGCTCTTAGACTTATCAAATTTGGCTATATCAAAGATTGATTTATTTTATAATAATAAACAAATATTGTCATTATAATATTTAATTTAAATGATCTAGTAGAGCGCTTATTAAAACTGAATCATAATGCACAATCTATTATACTGTTCAGTGGCATATTGAAAATTACACAATCAATACGTAGGTATGTAGTTCAAAAAACGCGCGTAATAATTTTTTATTACGCGCCTCCTAAAAAGTTTATAGTTAGGGATCAACATGATAAGGACTAATAAAAAAACCGATTAGTACGACGAACAAACTTTTCGATCAGTAAGTTTGCAGTTAGTTAGTTCTTAGTATATAAAAACAAACAAAAAATCTTAATAAAGCCGACTATTAAATGAACTGCGAAACTACAAAGTCTTATTTGTGCGATCGGGTTGCACTCTCTCATCTTTAAAAGACTGCAAAATTTAAAGTTTTTAGTATGAAAAAAATGTACAGATTAAAACATTTGTGAATTCAATAAAATTGAAGAATTTTTTAAACCACCTTTGCTTCACTAAACATTTAATTAACTTTTATTCATTACGCCGTATTATGAGTACAGAATTGCTAATAATTAAACATTATTATATAAGTAATAAATAATGTACTATGATTTTAAGTATATAATAACAATATAATATAAGGTACAGTTCTTGAGGCATAAGCTCAGCTTTGCATTTGTATGAGTGCAGTGTGTGGATAAGCACGACGATACGGATAAACGTTGCGAGATTGGTTTAAACCTGTTTTAACTGGTTTTTGATGCGCGGCTATTGGCTATTAGCTATCACTCACACAAATGCAAAGCTGAGCTTATGCCTCAAGAACTATATGTTTATAGTGACACGATGACAAAGCTTAGGGTCAAGGTCAAGAGCATTGCAAGTACAACCTAGAGACGGATAGAATTAATTTATATGTATACAGCATTACAATAGAATGAAAAGCAACATGTACTAGACTTCCCATCCCCACCATATCTGAAGCATGTTGTGTTTACCTTCATATAGTTTTACAATTTAGATTGTTATGTATAAATGTATAATGTGTTTGTGATTTTTGTAGTACTAGAATGTATTAATTGTTTAACTGCTGGTAAACCATAAATAAATAAAATTTAAAAAATATTGATTCCACCCTTATAAAGATATAAAAGTAGTAGTGGGTAGTTGCTGTCATAGGGCTAATTTGATATGTTTGGCCGGATTCGAAATTTAAGTAGCAAACAAAATATAACAATCGCACGACTAAATATGACACGATATGACCATAAATTAATATGAAATGAGTTATCAAGGCAGCTGCTCATATTCACATTCATAGCCAACCGAAGTTTTGCGGAGCGAAGAAACTTGAGTTATTTCGATAGATGCGTAGGAGTTGGAAGCCGCCCAAAAGACATGCCAGTAGGTCGATTCTCATTTAAAATTATGAAATACCTCCTTTATACATGTTTTGAAACTATAAATATGTTGACTGAACAAGATCCAGCGTTTTATATCACCTTCAAGCTTTATTAATAAGTGTAAAGTGCTACAACATATATTAGTACCTACTTCGACTAATTTATTGAGTGGGATGCCAAAGCAAGTGACAAAGTAAGGAGTGCGTTAATAGATTTAAAATCGTATTAATTTAAGCTTTTGCATAGCTTCTATCGCGGGCTTTGAGCGCGGCGACCGAATCAAGAAATTTCGTAACGAAAAATCCTAACACCAAAGAGTTTTTAAGTTTTGGCGCGTTAGAGAAAAATGATGATAGTAAATTTTTACTTAAAATCTGACCGTTGTGTCCCTACAAACGCTTTTGTATATCGTTCCAATTTTAGTATATGTACTGTCGAAGCGAGTACACTTGGAAGTTTGTAAACATTGTATATATATACTCAACGAGTTAGAATATTTCAATAGCGCGATGCAGGACTTAACAGCGTCATATAATATTTTTCAGTTTAACATCATATATAAAAACGAATAAGTATAAAGCAACATATTTTATATGACAATATTGTTTGAGGACTGAAATAAAATGAATTTTTACAAAATTAAAAACAAAAAGCAAAAAGCCGTCACGCGGTTTTCCCAGGCGGTCACCCATCCAAGTACTGACCTCGCCCGACGGTGCTTAACTTCGGTGATCGGACGAGAACCGGTGTTTAACTATTGATTGAAAATATTGATTGAAAGATAATTTACTGTGATTACACCTAAATATAATTCGCGTCAAGTAAAAAGAACGCTGGCTGTCAAGTTGCGCAGAGGCGATTAATCGGTAAGACGTGGGGCGCGGGACGTCAAGGCCCGCACCGCATGCGTTCCGGCTCGCTATTGGTTTGTCAGTTCAAAATACCATCGCACACACAAAAGTTATTAATTACGAAATGATTTTATATAAAAAATTGTGCAAATATATTTTTGACCTATATTGTTTTATAAAGAGAGAATCTGATAATATTGCAGTTAATAATTAAAAAATATATATTAAACGAATTAATTAAATTTTTTGTTAGTAAATTAAACATTCTACACTGAATCAAACATATTTTATTAATTAATAGAATTCTATTTAATGACATACTATCTAATGTATTTTTCAATGTACCTACCAATAATCAATATACATCGTGAGCGAAAGGCTAGTTCAACAATAAAAGAATAGGCTTAGGAATTTCTTATGCGAATGTACCGATGCGCAAACACACCCCCCCACCACTTTCTTCCAGCGTTCTTTTTACGTGACGCGAACTGTAGTGATAAAAATTATTTCTACATATTACTTTGAGTACGTTTCTAGAATTTTAGGTTAGTTGACGGTATGTATTATTTATTTACATATAATAAAATATATTTTACATTATTATTTAATATGTAACAAATGTACAAATAAATTAATAATAGATACAAATAATAATTATTTTAATTATGTAAAAATATTTTTTTATAATCTATATTAATAATTTCGTCAAGGGTTACGGTAGACTCGATCGAAACCTTAACTGAATAATAAAACATACAAAAATAAAGATTTCGAGTCGACAACATATATTCGCAAAATTCGGATTGTCGAGTATTTTGTTTAATTCTAATGATGCTGACAGACAAATCGTAGTCGCCATATTTGCCACTCTAGCGAAACGTCACAGACAACAAAATACAAATGAAACAACGAAAGTCTATAAAATAAAATATATATTATAATTAAATAAAATGTAATATATTTACTACATAAAAAAATATTTAATTCCTAAAATACTGTTAAAAAAGAATAATATAATAATGTGTTCTAAACTCTTAAATCATACTTCCGTTTTCACTTATCAAATGATGCGTTATGATTTCTAATAGATGGCGTTATTAATATTTTTATTATTTAATTTTAGTAAGTATTCATTGTATTGCTATAATATTTTATATCTATACTATACTAGCGATTTACCGCGAGCCGAAGCCGCGGGTTCCGCTAGTATTTAAATAAACTTTAACTAGATAATGCTTTATAATTAAACTTTCAATGTATTAAATACTCTTTATTCTATTATTATTAGTGTCGTTTTTTATAATTGCATAAGTTGGTAAAAAATGCTATGCAATAGCTTTACCGCAGCAGTCCCCGAGTGACACACATTTTTTTGTTTATGCCAATATACTGCCAGTTTCTATAACCTATCTACCGATAGACCAGTAGTTACTTTCATACTATTTTGACACATTAAAAGTTACAACCTGTCAAAATCGTATGAAAGTATCTACCGGTCTATCGGTAGATAGGTTATAGAAACTGGCAGATAATATATCCGTCCGCTTCTCCTGCTTTGAAAGGACTAGATCATAATTTAATTCGAACGTATGATGTACAATTCCAACAGTTTTTAAGTACCAAATATATATAAGTACATAATGATGGATGATTATGATCTTAGCTTCGAGCTTTCTGATTTTGTCCTCTTCAGAAATATTTAAAGATTCATAAACTTAAGTAATTTGCCTTTATTTTCAACTATTAGGCTTGTGCCTACGAGCCTGGCCAAGTATGGTTTCGCGGACTTGACATGTCTTTAAAATTCACAGGGTCTGAGTAAATCACACATATAAATCATTGTAAATTCGCAAATTTGCCTACAGCCTACTCCACACATTGACCTCGGACAATATATGTATAGTCTACTAATACGCGGAACCGTTTCGGAAATTCATCAAACGGTATCAAAACCAACAGCCATGAAGTTGAAAATTAAGAAACTATAATAAAATGGTTAAAATTATTCGTATGTGTAACATGACTTTACGTTCTGAGGTTTTTATGTAAATATGTATATACGTACAATATATAGTTGTGTTCTAATTTATTTGATAATTTGTATGAATATCTAAAAAGGAGTAAGTACAGTCAGTCTTTATATTTTTTAACGAAGTCAAAGTTGTACTTCGATTATTTTTTTATCGTCCACTCGATAAGTGCTCTTTGACTCGGAGTAATTTTTGAGAGCTTCCATTACAAATTTTCATCAAATCCGTTAAATAGTTCCTGCGTGAAAAGCTCACTGACTCATAATAAGTGTGGTCTATAGGGACATGGTTCAGTATAAGTAGGTAGCTACTCTACAATCTAAGTGAATCACAATTGCAGTGAAAAATAAGATACATGAGTACAAAATGACAAATAAGGATATAACAACCACGATAAGCTTAGCTCCTTAAGTATTCTCGGCTAGTTTAATACGTAATAAGATTTAATAGTGAAACATTTTTAATTTATAAGATTTTAGATTTTTTTATATATATTTATTTTTAAATGTAAAAGTTTTTATCAGACTTCTTGCGTTGCTTTACTAAAATAGCTGAGTGTACGATATTTCGGTATGTAACAAGAAAATTTTAAACAGTTGTTAGTTTTTATTTTAATGAAATTGTAATATTTTTTTTAATTAAATGAGTTTATTCCATGGAGTAAATTATTTCACCCGTAAGATTGACTGCTTTTAAGAGACCATCTTAAATTCTATCTATTTATTATATTTTATCAAAATAGATTCACTATTGTCGCAGATGTCGCGTAACGCACACACAGAAAAACTGATGGCTAAATTGAGAACCTACTTTTAGAAGTAGGTCAAATATTCTCATTCGCTTTAGTGAAATTCCATTTCATAACTAATCTACATATAAATAGGCAAATACAAAACAATCATTAACTTTTCTACTCTACTTGTCCATCGACTTTTTTTTTGTTTATTTGCTTGACAATTTTTAATTTAACGATTAATAATTTTAAAGAGTTTATTTTATTTTCCTCATCAATTAATTATTTACCGAAATTCGACAACTGGGCGAACAAAATGTCATAAAGACGATCTTGGTAAGTTTCATATATAATATCTGAAGCGATCTCGACATTACTTTTAAATTTTACATTTAAAACTGTATTAAAAAATCTAAAAATTTAAATCTCAAATAAGGTTAGTGGCCAAAAGCGACCACAGCTATTTAAAGAGGCAAAATGCCAGCCTTTTGAATACGTTCTCATTTGGCGAAACAGGCTCGTTGATTCAGAGAGTGCATTTTTTGTTTCATAATTGTCGAACTTCAGTGTGCAATTTTTTTACTATTATGGAATTAAAAAAATTTAGATTTTGGAATATTTCACGACTAACGCAGTCTGAGTGACTTATCGTTTTGCATTTACATGCTACGCTCACGTCGTCATTGTATACAGGCTGAGCCACTTTTCTAACTTTAATTAGGGATTATACTATGTGCCTATGATACTCATCGTAATCTACCTGTGTACTAAAATATCATCCAGCCATTTACACAATAACAAACCATATTAGAAAGCATTGTGATTTGTTCTATTATGAAGTTTAGTTAGAAAAATTTTGAAAAACGATATCATAATGTATTGAATCTTACATAACACTCGAATGAAACAGACGACAAACAAACTCGCATTGCAGCTATTGATTAAGGTCATCGTGTTAATTAAACAATGCTATGATAATAATCACCTAGAAATAATTAATTGTAAAGTTTTTTTCTTAATTTTAAAGTTTTCTTATATAAGTGGCACGTAAATATTTTTATTAATATTTGTAGCGGACCTATATCGGAATATATATAATAAAGACAAAGTAGCTCAGTAGTTTATTCCTCTGCCTTTCTTTTTTTATTTTGTTTAAAACAATTGACAAGGTTTGCCTATATATAATAATTATGTATGTAAAAATTAATTGCTGGTCATTAGTCTCGCTAAAATTTGGACCGATTTGAATTATTCAAAATCGGTTTATTTGATTTTTGTTTGGTTGTGGGTATTGAAAATATAAAAAAATAGGAAAGATAAAAAATAAGAAGTCTATTAACTATAAATTACCTTTCTTTTCATCTCGATTTTCTTCTATAGATTAAAATTTAGTAAGTACACAAAAAGGCTTCTTTTAGACTCCGCGCGAAGCTCACTACTGTTAATGAAGTTTATAAGTTATATCGCGTTCTACAAAGTTCCGCTTAGTTAAACTTACTATAATTACTTGCCCTTTATAATGATCCTACTAGTATATTTCAATAAGTAGTATATTAACTAGTATATTCAGTCTTTGGAACGAGTGATTAATTAACCATATCTGTGTACGTGATTTAACGATAATGTAAGACGTGTGTTGTTAACATAATATGTTGTTTTTTATACTTTAAGTAATTGCTTTAGAAACTAATCTATCCATAAAATCTACACAATTTATAATAAGCGAAGAAAAAAGTTTAGTAGATTCTTTCTACTGTTCCTTAACCGATTTTTTTGTCGTTTTTTTACGCTTTAGTAATATCAATGAAAAAAATAAATAAAATAATATGAATACTTTCTTCTTTTTATTAAAATTGTGGCCGAATTCTGACCATTGCTCCGCGCAAACTCTAATCTATGCTATACTAGCGACTTGCCCTCGCTCCGCTCAGGCTCGTCCCGAGATTTACTGCCAGTTTCTATAACCTATCTACCGATAGACCGGTAGTTACTTTCATACTATTTTGACACATTAAAAGTTACAACCTGTCAAAATCGTATGAAAGTATCTACCGGTCTATCGGTAGATAGGTTATAGAAATTGGCAGTTAGCGCGAGCGAAGTCACGGATTGCGCTACTAAAATTATACATAAACTTGACAAATTATGTACTAAAACCTTCCTCTTGAATCACTCTTTCAAAAAAAACCCGCATCTAAATCCGTTGCGTAGTTTTAAAGATCTAAGAATACATAGGGAGAGACAGCGGGAAGCGACTTTGTTTTATACTATGGGTAGTGATATTATATTATAAATTAATCTACCTGCCAGTAAAAGTTCCATCATAAAGTGTCCAACCGTTAAACTTTAAGAGATTTGCGCAAAAAATTAGACAGACAGGCAGACAAAAACATAAAAACACGTGCTTTTCTTATAAGTTATATATATAACCGCGAAGTAATGTGAGTCGCTAGATATTAATAAAACTATAATTAATGCCAAAAGTTTTATGTGTATACGAATCCAAACAAATCACTCAAATATTTAACCATAAACCGCAAAACCATTTTAAGCCAAATCGGTAATAAAATGTAAGTTTTTGTCAATGGCGTATCTAAGTATATGTAAGACCTAGACTATATAAAAACATTGTATTTCAAACTTTCCTTGTCACAAAATAGAGTTTATTTTTGTATGTCAACATGTTGTTAAATACAATTTGAGCTTTGAAACCGTGTATTTAAGGTATAAAATCGTCTGTCTGTTGCTTAGACCGTTGTATCTTGACCTAGTAGTGCCATATGGTCAGTGGCCCTCCAACTATGAATCATAACGGAGTGATAACTTTACGCTACTCGTAGTAATTCATTCGTCATTATCATCGAATAATCATTCATTAATAAAATAGTTATATATGTTTACTTGTCTGTAACCAAAATTTGTATCTTTTACATGGTTTTGTAATAAGTTAATGACCTAAGCAAAGGCAACGGCGAAAATTAGTCTAATTTTGTTTTTGGTTTTTCGGAATATTATTAACTTCACATTTTGTGTCGATATTCTTATTTTTTGGTTAAAAACTTTTTGCAAGCTTTACCGTTATAAAAAATGTTAGAAATACATAGATTTTTAATATATGTTAACTCTATTAATATATGTTATCTTCTAATTTTCAATAGTAATTATGATCTAATGAGTAATATACGAACCTTCAGGAACACACAGCTTAATTAATATTTGAAAGCTCTTTTGAAGTCAATTATCTCAATCTAAAATGTATTAGGTATAATAGAAAGCGTCACCAACGATACGTACTTCAAAGCTTTGGAACATATTAAAATATTGAACTTTAAACAAAGATATCAAAAGCGTTCAGTTGTAATTGAAATTTCATCGAACTTAATTCTACTATAGTCACTCATTTTTTAAAACGACTTTTTCTCCTATTTTTACCTGTTAAGCGTATTATGAACCCACATCCAAAATGTTGTTAAAATTTAGTAAAATTCGCTTACTGGGTTTTAAAGAGAAGTTTTTAAATCAAATCAAATCAAAATAATTTATTCAGCATAAAAATTAATACATTTTTTTACTGAGCGTCATGAGTCTACTACCAGTTCGGAAAGAAGAAACCTCTGACCTGAGAGGAACTGGCGAAAGAAACTCAGCGGGACTATTATTTTTTTATCTAAGTCTCTCTCTTTTTTCAAATTAATTGCAAATTAACAATAATTCTATATGTTGAAATAGCATGGCGGCGACCACATCATTCCCAAGGCGTACTGTCTTTAATTTATTTTACTAGAATTTGTTAATATTCTATTGCGTCAAATATAGAAACTTTTACAATTATTAATTATTATGAGATTTAGATATAACAGATCTATACCTATTTACATATAAAGCGCAAATATTGGCAAAACTTTAAAATTGATTTCGAGTAATATATTGTAACAAACAATATACGAGCACGAGTATAATTAGCGATCAGTTCGGGCTTAATGACGACTATGCTATGCTAGTGGTTGCGAGTTTGAGCCTCGGTGGAGGCATTCATTTCTGTATGGGTTTTTATATTTATGACGTGTATGTATTAAAGTTATATTATAATATATAATATGATGTGTCGTGTATCAACTATCTGGTATTCATAACACATATTTATATATTTAACTGTTAATCGTTAGTGAAAACCGAAAATCCGTTATTTTACGCGTAAATCCGTAGAAATAGGCAATAGTGAAGCGAAATTGCGTAATATTTTTGCTGAAAATGCACTTAAAACCTGGTCTGCCAGTAATACAATCACCATCTATTTAATTACGGATGGCGTAAGTTAATCAATGCGTATACCTTTAGGTTGAAATTTTCGTTCCACGTATGTTACTAGTATCGTAGTAAAAAGCTGAATCCTATAAAACTTCATTGTTTATTTTGTCTGTAAGGGTGTGGGGTATTGATTTAAAAAGCTTTTAACAGGTGAACTACCTATCTATGGATGA
Organism: Boloria selene; assembly: GCA_905231865.2. Taxonomy (NCBI): domain Eukaryota; kingdom Metazoa; phylum Arthropoda; class Insecta; order Lepidoptera; family Nymphalidae; genus Boloria; species Boloria selene. The sequence goes on from HG993131.1 coordinate 16,353,656, forward strand.
ATTTATGATTCCGTGTGTTCGTTTAACGAAATATGGGAAAGTATGTATTTTAAATCTGTTTTTTGACAGTAATGTAAGTCAATATCACTTAAAGGTATTATTATGACTATAAAACTAGATTTTTAAGTTTTATTAAAAACTAGCGACTCGCCCTCGCTACGCTCGGGTTCGTCCCTAGATTTAGCGCGAGCGGAGCCCCTGGTCACGTTAGTTAAACATATAAACCTTCCTCTTGAATCACTCTATCTATTAAAAAACCGCATCAAAATCCGTTGCGTTATTTTAAAAAATCTAAGCATTCATAGGGACAAATAGACAGAGGGAAGCGACTTTGTTTTATACTATGTAGTGATTTGTTGATAAAATATCGTAAGGAATAGACCTCGTCGAGACTTCCTATCTAAATTATATTAAAACTGCTACGATACTAAAGCCTTATTATAAAAAATGTTGATTCAAAGCCTAAGTAAATTGATCAGGCTTATTAGACAATTTTCCATCTAAAATGGTTATATAGTTTTATAATGGCATATAATTTTATAGGAAAAGAGGGGTGCGTAATAACAGTCTCGTAGTGACATGGCACAATCTACTAACGGTTAGAGAAAGCAATACTGTACAATATACACTACACTATACACTATATGGCTATATATAAGTACAGTAAACCAACGCGACATTTGCGCAACGGATCAAATGATTCGATTTACTCTGTTTTGCCTGTGATTGCGCCTATTATAGGTTTGGTTCAGTTTGTATTGGCCCTACTAGCTGTGCCAGCGATCGCGGGTTCGATTCCCGCTGGCATTTATATATAAAAAATAATAATCATATAGTATTAAAATAACGATTATTTTTCATCATTTTGAAACAAACTTTAAAAATGATATCGTATCGGATTTTGTCGTGGATTCGTACGTTACAAAATTATTTATTTAATTTAGTTACAAACATTTTAAACAATTTACTATATATTTTAAAAAGTACTATAGGTAATTAAATATTGCAATATTAACCAAATAAACCCGCCAAAAACAGTTGATCGAAAACTGCAAACTGTTTTTACTTTCGCCTCGGTAAGGGAATAACTAAACTTAAAATGTACATGTACTTAAGGACGAACCTAATAAAACACGACTTCTATGAAGTTGATACTTATACATTTTAATTTAATTCAATTGATTTATTTTGGAACAGTAGTTTCTAATGAATACAAAAAAATGTAATCTTTTTGCGGAAGACTCGTCAGTGGAAAGTCGATAATTCAGTTATAATTTAAGTAAAAGTGTTAACGTCGCGTGTACAGCTCGTTACTTACCATGTTTTTAGGCCATGTATGTATCATTTGCTTAGTTTAGTTCCTTCTAGAGACGCATTGTATAACGATCATGACTGAGGCTAATCTGATTCGAAATAGGGGTCAATCACCGAAGCGCACGATATCAAAAGCTCTAAAGGAAGTATTTTAAAATTGTCATTTAATCTTACTCCTAATATTGTGTGTTTATATTTAGAAAAGGTAAGTGATAATTATAACAAATTATTTATTGATTCTATTTGCGAGTTTGGGATTTTTTTCATATGAATTGATAAGCGGTACATCTGCATCGCATGGAAAGTTTATATACAGATGAGTATCAAGAGAGAGATGAGAGTATGTCGCAAGTTCGAGTCCTGCTGTTGGCATTTATGTGTGTTATCTTTTCCAGTTTAGACGATGCGTATTTATAAAATGTATAATATGTTTAAAGTTATGTATGTGTAGTGTATCAACTATCTGGTATCCATAACACAATGTACCAAATACCAATGTACCTCACTATGGAACTAGATGGTGATGTGAGTTAATGTCCCAACATAAAAAACACATTCGCTAGCAATTGTAATCCTTGTCTGAAATAATATGTAACCAATATTTCGAGAGCTAGGTTTTTACATATCTCGTATCACAATTTATGTCACTCTTTGACACACCAAATATCTATTCGACGCTTTCAAACATTATATATAGCATGTTACTAGTATGAAAGTACCTGGGCCTTTTGCGGAAAGAATATCTAAATTGCGTTTTTCGGAAAACACATATGATTTTTTTAAATATAAATACAAAATTTAATCCACATCGTTTTAAAATCGGTTCCGACAGACACAAAACCGAATATCTATGTACAAGAATTGCTAATTTAATATTTTAATAAGATTAGTTTGGATTACTTGTAAGCGTCTCGGCATTTTGGCTAAGGTCAAAGTGTAAGTAAAGCGTATTATCAGTACATCAGTACATATAAATAAAATAGGAGTGTCTGTTTATAATTTGAAATTAAAAGCTTTTGACTACATGCATATGAAAGTACATATACCTATATATACAGTACCTACTTACATTAAAAAATCAATTTTAAATATTTTTGTTTTGTCAATGTGTTATATTTGACCGGCTGGACCGATTTTGACGGTACTTTCACTCGCAGATACCTAATGTTTTAAGGAATAACTTAGTCTACTTTTATTTTATTAGAAAATTATAAAAATTTAATTTATTTAAACTTTTGCCTAACGAAGCGAGCCGGGTTTGCCAATTACTAAATAAATCTATATAATATGTAGTTCATAATGTATATTCGCTCCTCGTTTCGTCTAAAGTTTCTGGTTTGTAAGTTATAAGAATTTAAAGGTTAATTTAAACAGATGTAAACTTGATAAGACCTTAACAACCGAAAGTTCCGACTTGCGCTTTCATTGCTCACTACATTGAGTTCAACATATTTAAGACTAGTAACTTATTCGTATCATAGTCAAAACATTAACATTTCTTTTTGTGTGTATGACTTTTATATAATAAATCCTTTTATACGCAGGTTAATATGTGGCTCATCGGAATAGCCAGTACTACACACTCAAACCCAATACAACCTCCCCTCTCTTAATGGGTCGTCGCAGGACCGCTTACGCATTCAAACCACGGCGCCCGGACGAGAGATCTGCCGAAGTATACCACGATTCCACTATGCTATCAGAGAAGTACCAGGAGCAATATGGAACATGCCGGCCCGGCTGGATTGCCACACACTATCGAAGCAGGAATAATTACCTAAATACGAAATTTAATTAAAATCTTCGGATTCGTTTCTGAAATACCCAGTATAGTTATATACTATAGGTATACGTTTTAGTAACAGACAGCGAGGATACAAACAATCACACAAGTTTCTTATAGCTCGTTTTCGCTATTTTTCTATGAAAAAGTTTATCACCACTATGATACAGTTTAGGACCACATATGTTAATGACGGTGTAGGACGCGAGTTCGATTCTCTCTTATGTTTATTTTACTTTATTAAACCAAAATACTGCTAAAGGTACAATGAATTAATAAAAACATCAGACCGTATAAGTCATTAGAGTAGATTTTACATAGTTTGATGTGTATTTAATTTTCGCGTTAGAAAGTCGTTTATTCTTTATTTGTATAATGTGCATAATTTTCTTCAGAACAAGACGTCGAGATTGAATCTATTACATTTTTATTTAGAACGGCGACTTTATCTACATTTACGTTTAAAAATAAACAGTAATGTTAAACGATGAGAGATTATGCGTCTAAAGGCAAGAACCGCAACGAACTACTGTTACCTGGCTAATAAAGGCACTGTACGGAACCATCCTGGATGCACACGTCAAGCTATTTTGATAGGGTCGACTTAAAATATGTTATCAGACAAAAAATTATTGAGATTATCATAAAAATATCCTTATCTGTGCATATAGTAAAATTCTAATTGAGTCAAATCTGTACATTAAAATATATTTTTGGAAAAATTTTATAGAAGTAGTCATTATCGAGTTTGAATATGTAGGTTTTATAATTTTTGTCTGTCTATCTGTCTATAATCGAATCATGAGAAAACCACTGAACGGATTTTGATGTTTTTTTTAGTTATGTAGGTTATACTGATGAATCTCATGATTGACACCGGATATGTTTTAAGAATATAGTATAATATATACAATTGAAATACGCGAGCGGAGCCGCGGTAAAACGACAGTATCTCTCATGCCTTGCTTCAAAAATATCCTAGTTTTTTTCTTATTTTGATTGTACATTGAGATGTTCGTGTAACTTTGAATAGGTCATTTACCACTGTGCGTTAAGATGCTTTACTAAAAAGCGCTAACATAAAAAGTAGTAATAACTTCACTTACATTACGGTACTTTATCTATTTATTATAAAAATATGGTAATTTAATTTCGTTTTGGCGAACTTATATTTAAAATTAAGAAATAAGAGAAAAATATATGCTAATTTCTAATTTTATGATACTCAAATTTTTATTTGATCTTCAGACGTTTGTGTGGAAAGTTAGACGTACAAAAAATCTATACATAATTTTAATAAAATACTAATTGAGTCAAATTTATACATTAAGTATTTTATGAAAAATGTCATTGAAATAGTCATTATTAATTAGTTTCGATACAGAGGCGAAACCAATAGTTTTTATAATTTTAGTCTGTCTGTACTTATGTGATCGCTTCACGAGAAAACCATTGGACAAATTTAGGTGAAATTTGGACGTTTCGAACAATAATGGTCACGGAAGAGACGTCGGGATCAAAAAATCAAAATAAATCCGTGACAAAATCCGAAAAGATAGTTTCATTTATAATGTCAAATATTCGCGTAAGCCTAAGAAAGTATTAAAGGATACCTACTTTTTACTGAAGAATATCTTGTTTTTGAGTACTAACATCCATTAGAGAGATGTCTGGAGCGGAACCAGGGTGAGTCGTTAGTATTAAACAAGTTATATTTATAATTAAAAAAGTGAAAAGCCCTTTTTTTTAAATTATAAAACACAAATATCGACAGTTTCTCTAGAATCGAGACAGCCAATTTTCTGTTTTCCATCGTCTTTATTCTAACGTTCCCACTATAGAAATAGAAAACTAATAATTGGATGAGAAAAACGATGAATGCACTTGCTTGCGCACGCCGCTTGATGTTACATCGGCTTTTATTACTTCGCTTCATTAAACTTTATTGATTGTTAGTAATCTAGTAATATATATAACATATTATAAGAAAATATCTCCGTTTAATCTTTATTTGTCATTAAGAATAAGAAATTCACTAACATGAGAAAACACATAAAATATATTTGGTGTATCTTATTAAAATAGTCATTATTATGTATTGATACAGAGGTCGAATCTACAGTTGTATTAGAAATGTTGTCTGTTTGTGTTGATGTAAAACAAATGGACAGATTTTGATGGAATTTGAAATAGTAATGGGTCAACATATAGGACTTTTTACTGTAGTAAAACCTCATTCTTTGTGGCGTTTATTCTAACCGATAAAATGTATTATTATAAATATTATAAATTTATAGGATCCTATAAAATATATTTATAAGATTTAAACGAAAATAGATTTTCTAGGTTTTTACATCTTTGACAAGTTTTTTAAATAGTATCTTATGCGAAAGTTTGTTTTAAACGTAAAATTTTTCAAAAGACCCAAAATAATTAAGTGAAAAAGAAATTAAAATTTATCATATCTTAATGTATTTAATTATGATTATTAAATTACTCGAAGTTATATAAAGCGACTTAAAATTATTTTAGAGTAGCATTATACCAATAATTTCATCGTATTACCCTACAACTACGAGTACTTCGGGATTTATTCAGTCAATTTCAGTCAATTCAAAACAATGCCTTTCTTTGACGACACGTTTGGCGCAGTTTGTAGTGACCCTACTTACTTGCGCCAGCGGTCGTGGTTTCGAGTTCGCTGAGGGCATTCATTCGTTAAACTCAGATGTTTGTACTCCAGTCATGGGTGTTTATATTTATAATATGTATGTATTTAAATGTAGCATATATATGTAGCATATCAACTATCTGGTATCCGTAACACAAGCTTCCTTCGTAGCTTACCAGTAACAATATATTTATTTATTATTTATTTATTTACTGTCTCTTCGCTCGGGGCGTTCCTAAGTACGTTTCAAAGTAAAGAGTATCCTAAATCTTGACTCGAGTAACACGTTACCACTACACAAAATTTAATTAAAATCGGTCTAGTACTTTATGCGTGACACGCACATTGATTTCATTAAGTCACTTTTTTTATGTAAATATTTACCAAAAAATATTCATAACATTTTATTTACGCATACTTTTATTTAACGTAACTTAACTGTTACACCATCAAAAATCACTCTCGATGTTTATAAAATGGTATGTTTTAATCATAACCGATATATTCAATATTCAGGTTATGGATATGAGTCACGCAGTGTTTACTGTTTTTATTTCTTCCACTTGAAATGCTAACACTTATTGTCAGTTTGAACAACTGGTACTGTCTTGTTGCATAAACGTTATCTACCATTATAAAAGCGAAAGTTTCTATGAACGTTTGTTTGTTACACTCTAACTTAAAACTCCTGGATGGATTTTGATAAGATTTAGTACATATCGCCGCCCCCGGAGAATAAAATGATAACTGATATTACCATAGTTTTAGTGTTATCCCATATTTGAAGTCTACGGTGCCTAATACATCTACCCAATTTTTTTCGTGAACTTCCAGCCATTATTCAAAAAGTTATAGAATAATGCAATAATATTCGTAACTTCTTTAAACACACAAGGCTTCTTGAAAAAAAATATAATATCAAGTTAGTGATACAGTTTTCTCATTAAAGATACGACAAAAACTTTTGCAATAATATTCCCGGAAAACAAAATTGGCGAAATAATTGTGAATGCTATTGTCATTTTGTTCTCGTAATAATCCGTTTAGGCTCCGCGACTAACATGTTTTTAGTATATAGTACTAATGATGACTGAGCAAAGAAGTCATTACAATTATATATTGCCATTCTTTTCTGTCATTAGAGCAAGCTTACATTAGACAGTGATACCACAATGGGTCAATGTGTGCAATTTTCGGCATGTGACAATTTTTGTTTACATGAATCAGTGCAATCCTTGGATGCACATTATAGATTTTTTGTGTTGTTGTTTTTTTTATTTTGAGTGTTTGAACATCTCAGAGAGGCCGCTGATGTGGCTATCCAATGGTACCTCACCGCGCAGCTTGTCTTTCTGGGGGACTTTAACGCCCATCATGAAGATTGGCTGTTCCCATACCAGAAGACCATGCTGGGAGAGAAGCGTGGAAGTTTGCAGTGTCACTTGGATTCTCTCAGTTGGTTGACCTAGCAATGAGGGTACTTGATGTTGACGGCCACATAGCTAATTGTCTAGATCTTCTGCTGACTACTGATCCAGATAGATATAACATCCAGGTTTTATTCCCATTGGGTAGTTCTGACCACTGTCTGGTAAAAACTGTATTGTCTTACTCTCCACCTGATAACAACTCCATTGGTGTTAGATAAATATGGCAATACAAGTCAGCAGATTGGGATGGGATGCAACACTTTTTTGCATCCTTTCCATGGCGGCAGGTCTGCTTCTCTTCTTCCGATCCGTCGAGCTGTGCGGATGCTATAACTGATGTGGTGGATCAAGCGATGGAATATTTCATCCCATTCTCCGATGTACCTCTTGGTAGGAAACCTCGCTCATGGTTTAATACCGAATGCATCTTTACTGAAAAGCGTAAGCATTACCTTGCCTGGGTTAATGCTCGAGACCGCAAAGCTCCGGCTATAAGATCCAAGAAGAGAGCCTTTAACTTAGCCGCCAAGTTCTACAATAAGACATTAAAGAAGGCTCGTCTGGACCGAATTACACATATTGGCGTAAAGCCCTCTGCCCAACCATCTGGCAGCAGAGCTTTTTGGTCCCTTGCCAAAGCGGTTGAGTCGAACTTCCGTCGGCTCTCACTGCCCCCGCTGGTAAAACCTGACGGATCCCTGGCTCATACGGCAAAGGAAAAGGTGACTTTACTGGCCTATCTTTTTGCCCAAAATTCATGTCTAGACTCGGTAATGCTACTCCACCACATCTGCGGGATCTCAATGGCAACAATTTCCATAACTAATAAGGAGGTAAAGAGAGTATTATGTCGTGTAGATGTGAATAAAGCTTGTGGTCCTGAGTGTATACGAGTGATAGTTCTTAAAACATGTGCTCCCGAGTTGCCTCCGATACTGACACATCTGTTTTCTTAGGACTGGAATAGTACCTAAATCCTGAAAGCTTGCCAATGTGCAACCAGTGCCCAAGAAAGGTAACCAACCGTGCCGACCCTGCCAATTATCGTCTGATCTCAATCATTTCCATACTCTGCAAGATTATGGAGCGTGTATTGAACAATCTTCTAATGGCATACCTAGAACAAAACGATCTCCTCAGTGATCGACAATATGGGTTTCGCCAGAATCGGTCGACTGGGGATCTTCTAGTGTATGCCAACCACACCATTGGAGAAGCTCTTGAGCGAAGTGGGGAGGCGATCACTGTCTCCCTCGACGTCTCAAAGGCATTTGACAGGGTTTGGCACACGAGCCTTATAAGCAAGCTTTCAGCCTATTGTATATCTCCTAGCCTGATCGGCTGGATTAAAGATTTCCTGAGTGACTGATCACTCAAAGTTGTGGTTGAGGCATAAGCCTCAATAAGAGATGAATAATCTCACCCGTTAAAGACCAACTCAGGAGTTCCTCAGGGGTCTGTTCTCTTTGTAAACTTGTTCCTGCTGCATATTAACGATCTGCTTATACCCGGTATTTATGGGTACGCAGACGACAGCACTGTTGTAGAGAGATACCTGCCGAATGCTCGGGCCAGTAGAGATCAAATTCAGTCCGAAAGAGAGGCAACGGTAGAGCGGTTGAATCTCACACTCAAGGCAGTCTCCACTTGGGGCGATGCCAATCTTGTGAGTTTCAACGCCACCAAAACACAGGCGTGCCTGTTCACCGCAAAAAGGAGTCCTTTTATCTTGACTCCTACTTTCTGAAATGTGACTCTGGAATACACTGACCGTCTGCAGTTGTTGGGAATGGACATTAGCCCCAACATGAACTACGGGCAGTTCATCGAGTCTAAGGTTAATGTAGCAGCGAGGAAAGTTGGTATCCTCGCAAAGGTCCGACAGTATTTCACGCCGGGACAGCTTCTAAATCTATATAAAGATCAAGTCCGGTCGTGCGTGAAATACTGTAGTCACATATGGGCGAAATGCCATCTGACAGCCTTGGACTCGATTGAGAGGCGTGCGCTGAGGCTTATTGGTGACCCTACCCTGGTAAACGCCAACTTACAAAGCCTCGATCACCGACGTAGGGTTGCCAGCCTTTGTGTATTCTATAGGTTACATTTCGGCGAGTGTGCGCAGGAATTACATGATTTAATTCCCCCATCCCCTTTTCATCATCGGACGACGCGACGAACGGCTGGTCTCCTTCCTTATGTCGTGGACATCCCACCTGTCCGGACGAAGCGTTTCGCTTCCTCATTTATTATACGTACGGCTAAGGATTGGAACAACCTGTCTGCATCAGTGTTTCCGTCCGATTACAATATGGGTGTCTTCAAGGCAAGGGTGAATAGGTGGCTACTGAATTAGTGCGACTTACCATATATGACTGCGTTACCACTTACCATCAGGTGATACGTAGTCAAGCACTTATTCAGAATGGATAAAAAAACCCAATTGAAACTTGCATACAATAAACCTCTACCAGTAAGCAAAGTTTTAAACTCCCTATTACATGGTTTTTATAATTGACTAACATTTCATGATAGTTCTGATGTACATATTAAATGATCAAGATGAGGTAGAATAAGTTTTAAAGTTTATTATGATTAAGTGGTAATATTATAATGATTACAAAAAGATCAGATCAGGAGTACTTCTTTTCGTTAAATTATTTAAATTCATCAATAAACAAATAGTTGATTACTATAACATTGTTTTATTGTAAATCCCGGAATAAAATTACAGGGTTCTATTACCGTTTAATGTAGTTTCAGTATTAACGAGAATAGAATGCCAAGTGATATTATTTTCCGTTAACTTAGTCTCTATTATTGGTTAAAACTATTGTAAAACAGTAATGCAATACTCACAATCTGTTAAAAGTAACGAGAATAAAATGGTATGTGTTATTAGTAAATAAAACCAACAACATACTTTTAGTAACTTTTTAAATTCTAAATATCTTCAGTCCGGATAATGTTACCATAACATATTTTAAAGCATTGTAAAGGTTAAAAAAATAGCTATCCTTGAGCTTATTTTTATCTTTCTACATTTATTGCTTAGCAAGTTATAGTCAAAAATAGGTTTTTTATTTTTCCTGAAAAATCGTGTTTTTGCAGTTACCATTTTATTCTCCGGGGGCGGCGATATTATATAGATTATGTCGTGGAGTAGCACTTATGTTGCTGTTAGGTTCTGAGCGACTTAAAGAAAGCGAGGCTAAGTTGAATAAATTATTCTGTTCTATTGGAGAACTTTTGAATAGTAATTAAAAAGAATGTTTTAATTACCGAGTGTCCATTTGCATAATTTTATTACTAATAAATTTTAAAACCTACGTGTTTATAAGTTCGTTTGTTGTTCCTTAAATCTACAATTAAGACCTCATATAAGTTAAAGTGCCAAAAATAATTATTTTGTGTTTTATGTACGTGTATGACTCTAACGGCAAAAGACATCCAAATCTCGAAGACAGCGCCACCTACCAGGTTTAACTAAAGTTACAAAATTATACAAGTAACACCAGAAGTATTTAATCAAAATTAGTCAAGCTATTTAGAAAAACTTCGAACACATACCCTTTTTTCACCTATTTATTAAGTGTTTAGCGAAGCGAAGTTGTAATGTAAAATTCTATAAATCTAAAAATATTGTAAACAAAGTCATGTATGAATTCCAATTCATATTTTCTGTACATAAATATATATGCATAATGCATATATGTAATATAGTATCTACATAGTATCTCCTTATGTCCGAGAAAGACGAAGTTATATCGAAAATTAAAAAAAATGTTACACATAGTATGAATGTACATACATACATACTTGGATACATATTATACATATAATATTTTTTCTAATATATAAATTGGCAAAAGCAAAACAGTTAAGTATTTTCCTCGTTTGTTTGTTAACCGATCAATATATGGTAGCAAAGCATTTTTAACAGTCCCTTGAGTTCTTAATCCCGTCGAGATTTCTTAGTAGGTGGCCTTTAATGGCCCCATAACTAAATATGAACATTAGGTATTTGAATTAATTGATTTTACTTTAAGCTGCTTTAAGCGACATATTTTATAGACTCGTTTTACTCCATTTTTTGTTTATCTTTTTCTTGAAATCTTCTCAAGTTTTTTTTTCGCGGAATACCTACTATTAATTTCTAATTATTTTAATAGTAAATTAACAGAAATTTAAGCGCATAAATCTTCATTAAATATCATACAATAATATTAATTAAGGTAACAAAAAAATTTAATTACTAACAAAAAAAACTCTGTACTTTTCTGGTTTGTTTGTTTTCTACCACCATATCCTAGTAATTCAAATTCAAATTCCCACCTCATAGGTATTTTTTCAAAACGACACTGTTTATTTAAATATCTAAAGATTGCGCCTGAAAATTATTAAAAACTAAATTGTAATCAACAACAAACGAATAAAATACTATATAATATTTACTTAAGAATATCAAATATCGGTCGAGACCATAATTGACCTCCTTTAAAATGTAACCCTCCAATGGTACTTAATACTTATGCTCTTGTCCATATATGGTTTTGTACCTTAAAAGTAAACAAGTTATTCATTCGCGCTGCCTTAACGGAGAGACGTATCAGATTTACACGCACGTCGCTCCGTCCATAAAACAATTCGCTAACCGATAGTGAGATCATTATATAAAATAACAAGTGTGTAAAATAACAGTAGAGCATTCCTGAGTCCCGGTCCAGCCCACGCATCCCGAAAATAGATGCGCCATCTCGCTGGGAAAACTGAGCGAAACGGCTTCGTCTAAGGTTACTTGCTTTAAATAACATGTCACATATCGCGATGGCAACTTATTTAACTTAATTAAGTTAAAATCTCAGTTAACTGACCTTGCTGTGTGAGCATCTGGCTGTAGTGTTCAGTTCGCTGGACACGTTCCTGCTGAACGACGTGTTCCCGCCTCTCCGAACGTTCCGAACGTTCCCACCGGGACTTCTCCATTTTACACAAAAAACTCACACGACGCTATAAGTCCTTATGTACACTGTAACTTCACGGGCTCATTTAGTTCAAGTCATTATAACCCAATACCAACGAGTAAGACGTCGGTCGATTGCGAATAGTTAGCGGATAGTGCGGCAAGTGGAGCTGCGCCGGAGCAGCGCGGCGCGGGGTGGCGTATTACCGAAATACGACGTTATTTCGAGAGTGCCCCCTCTACGCGCCTCCCGCAGCACCCTACACTCTTACACTCACCTATATGAATATGCTTTAAACATATAGCACTTGTTAAACACACTATAAACATAGAATATACAAGTATAAAAAATTAAGTAATTAATACTTTTATGTAAAAATGTATTTATATACTTACATATAAAAATGGTAATTATTCGCAAAAAAACTATACAATTAATATATAGGTCATACATCATGTGCCTTTTATGTTTAATATAAAACTCACATGCGTTAAATTCATCGAGATCTATTTTATTCTTTTTAATTTCTTTAGTATTAATTTAAACTCTCTTTAATTCATTAATCTACCACCTTTGGGCACGCGACTTTCTTTACCTCACTTAATAAAATTGAATGTACTCGTATATAGATTCTAATAAGAAAACAAACATTGCATAATCTTTCAAATGCATAAAAATGATCTAGGTTTATTTTATACTTTTAAAATAAAAAGTAAATAAAACAAAATAAAATGTAATATCAAATTTCGCAATAAATACAGCAGAGCTGAGATAAATTTGTAAAATAAAATTATATTTATTTACGCAAAAAATGACAATTAGGTACATTTAATGTTAATGACGATACGCTTGGCTCAGTTTGTACTAACAGTTTGAACTAGCGGGTTCGAGTCTCGCCGGGGGCAGTTATTTATTAAGCACCAATGTTTGCACTCCAGTCTTGGGTGTTCATATTTATAATATGTATGTATTTAAAGTTAATATATGTGTACTATATCAACTATCTGGTATCCGTAACATAAGCCTCGTATCTTACCACGGAACCAGATGGCGCTGTGTGTAATAATGTCCCATATAAAAAAATATATATATTATTTGCTTCAGTATTTTGTTCTCTTTATTTGTAAATAATTTTGATAAAAAATAATAACTTAGTCTACACACTTATTTATAATGAGGATGAATGATTATTGAAAAACTTAATATTAAACCTTTAAGATGACAATATACAGTAATGCTAGAATAGAAAAAACCTAACGAAGACAGTTATTAAAATCTTAAAATTAAGGAAAACATCGGAAACATCTATGAAAGTGTGTCTTAATGGTAGTACATTTTTTACGATGTTTGTATTCTATTCTAAGTCTGTGGTAGCCCAGTCGTACCGTGCTCGCTTGAATAACCAAGTGATGCGGCTTTAAATCCGGGTCTCACACCTCTGATATTTTCATGTCAGAATCATTTCTAACATGATTACCATTTGTCTTACGGTGAAGGAAAACATAGTGAGGCAACCTGCATGTCTGATAGAACCTAGCAAGTTTTCGAAAGACAAGTCCGCCAACCCGCATTAGGTCAGCGTGCTGGACCGTGCAGACCTGATCCCTCTCGTATTGAAGGGAGGCCGCCGGAGCTGTGAGATGTTAAAATGGGCTGAATACATTTTATCCTAGATTTTCTGTTCAAAATGTGTACTAATATAACCAAAACTTTCAATAGATAGGTACAAAATATGATATATTTAACTAGACGAAAATCTGACTACAGTCTATCCCACCACAAAAACTTCTGTAATCGAGTAAAAAAAAATTTTCATACTTGCCAGTTTACTAATTTATACACCATAGCAACAAGCATTAAACCTCTAAAAGGCATCGACTCTGCATCTGCCTGGTGCAGACCGACATCAAAAGGATAAATTTCACACACATATTGCAGTAGAAAGTAGTGCTCTTATACTGCATGCAATGTATGAACATCCATTAGTACACAAAGGGATGAAGCTTCTTATTCAAACAGCTCGCGTTTCATGCGGAAGTGAACGATTACACGGGACGTTCAAATATAAGCATCTATAACTACATTTAACATAGGTTTACTTTTTGATGTTATAAGTTTAATGAAGCCTTTATGTAACAAGCTTAAACGAACTTTCTTTGTTTTAAGGAACCCGTTTATAGGCAGCTTTTTGCAAGAACAAAGAAAACAAATCAGCATATCGTTGAGAATTTCTTGATGTAGCAGTATATTACATCCTAGTATTAAAATCAAGTATTAGTAAGTAATCTGGTAAGTAGATCATGCTAAATATTTTTTGGAAGATTACATCTTATAACAATGTACCAGTTACCTACATGTTATGATGGACAAGAGAGCCTCAGATGATCCTTTTGGACCTAACAGAAGTTCAAGAATACGTTTTTTTTTCTTCTTTTATGTAAACTTTCAACCTCTGCATAGGGATTTTTCCCAAAAACATTTCAATTATTTTCATTACCTGATGTGTATTAAAAGGCTTATCGCTATCGTTTATCGCATATCGTTTTAATATAGGCATAATATTCCACTTAAATATAGTTGATACGTCCAAAAAAATAGAGTATTTTTTATTCTAGACTTTAATTATTAATTAAAACAAGCAGCTGTTAAATTCGATAATAATAATTTTTCAATTGAATTAACCAATCTATATAAAAAATACTCTTAAAAATTACTTCTAAAGTCTCTCCCGTAATCATTATCCATTACTGTAAAGCATTTAAAAAGTCAGAAAAAAAGCAAAAGTCAAAACAAATCTACTTTAATTTATAATCTCACCCTCACTCTGCTCTGGTTCCTCCCTACGTTGGAATACATTTCTCAGAAATGAGGCATTTTCCCCCGTAAGAAGTATTTTATATGTTAACCCAGATAACCATCATATAATAAGCTATCATCATACCAAATTTCATTATAATCTGTCCAGTGGTTTTCTCGATAGTTACAATTTCAATCAGGTTTTTCAAAACATGTTTTTGTACAGATTTGACTAGTTAATAAGGGAAGTATTTAAATTGTGGTTCTTAATAAAAATCTTTAGCTATTGCGATATGATTATTATTTTAGGCCACGGCCTATCTATCATAATAATAACAAAATCTCAGGTCTGAAAAAATTCTGGAACATTAAAATTTTTTTTGAAAATTCGACTCGGAATGTCTATCATCATCCAATTTCTTACATAATATACAAGTAATTCTAAGAAAATTTAACTCGATTTTTTTATTTACAACAAAATAAGCATGTTCAATGTACCAAATGATCGATTGAAGTGTTTAGAGAACTACATAAGAATGTTTATACATTTATAAATATACAAATCTGACTTAGAAATGTTTGTTAAATTCCACTACGCCTTACGGCACTGCTAAGGCTCGCGAGGTCGGAGGAGGAGGAGTTGACTGATGGAAAATGGTGTTTTAGTAAGTTTTATAGATCTGATGATTAATATTATGGCATTCAGTAAACATTGTTACATTTTAAACCCTTTAGAGGTTAGAATGCTAGATTGACCCATCTATTATGTAATAAAAATATTTTGAAGCATTATTACACAAAGCGCCATCTAGTTCCGTGGTAAGCTACGTGGCTTGTGTTACAGATACCAGATAGTTAATACACTATTATTTTAAATATAAACACCCATGACCTGGAGTACAAACACTCGCGCTCAACAAATGAATGCCCCCAGCGGGACTCCAGCCCGCGACCCCTGATACAGCAAGTAGTCACTACAAATTGCGCCGAACGTGTCAATCACTTTTGCCTCGTCAAAAAGGTTGGTTTTTAACAAGTTAAATGGTACTTTAAAATAAAGCCTATTTCTAAGGTATGTTATATTTTACACGTTTGCATTATACAACTAATTTCAATTTTAGTGAAGAAACAAGTTGCTCAATTCGTCAAAACGAACCTGTTCATGAGAATTAAGCTTGAAATGGATCTTCTTTTAAAAATGGGGACTTCTGACTGTATTATATAATAATAATCAATTGCCGTTCTTTAGTCTCAGTATAAGTCATAAAATGCTGATCTGATTTGAATAACACTTTTTTTGTTTTTGATCTCAGTAGTGTCTTGTTTTTTTTTGGGAGTTTTGTAAATAATAGGTAAAACGGAAACATAACAACAGAAAAGTCTAAAGTTTAGAACTTTATGGAGGTCATTAACCATCAAAAGGTAAGAAACGTTGGGACGGATGAATAGCTAGCAATAGCTATCTGTATAAAACTAAATAATATTTGTCGTGTTTACAAATTATAATAACAAAAAAATTTACAACTGTAAATATTAATGTGACCTCAGTGAAAGGAGGTCTCGCTTCATTTTGTCCTTCACTGTTCTTCGTGCGTGTAGCGTTTTTTTGCACAAATAGGTATCTCGCAGTAGTTAGTTACTTAATGTACTTTGATAAAAATAAAGTACAGGCAACAGTTAAAGTATTTAAATTATCTAAATAATAGTAAAAACCTTATCAAAATAGTTGCGTAAATTAGACTGATGAACTCGATACAACACAAATTGAAACTTTATTTTATACTAGGGACTCATCCCCACTTCGCCCGGGTACGTTCCCCAGGGACCTTCTATTTAGAATGTAGATTTATCTGAGATAAATATTTTTCCAGAAAAATACCGTAATAGCAGGTAGTATATTCTCTTTTTTATTATTTAATATTTTTTAATGTCATAATATTAGCGATTGCCATTGATAAATAAAATAACCTTGACATAGTTATCGAACAAATGATTTTTTATATTGTCATCCATATACTAAAATTCAATAGGTATTATATTCCTACCATCAGACCCTGGATTGTATAGAATTTGCCAAGAATGTTTTTAAATAGCAGATTGCAGCACTCATAAGACAATTCGAGCGTATTCCTGAAAATGCGTCATCAAAAATTAATTGTATCATATATTACGCTCAGTGATCTCAGATCCTGACGCATAGTGGCTATTTTTGATTGGTGCAAGGGGTGCATCGAGGGGGGTGGTAGGATGACCACAATGTGTGAAAAATAGGGAAATATGCCAAGATTTACACCTCTACACGCTTTATGTGCAACTAGCAACTCATCGCCGCTCGGCTTGGGTTCGTCCCTAGATAAGTTTCATCTGTTTGCATAGGATTTACGGATATAAAAATTTTTCTCGTAATAAAAAGTATCCCATATAACTAAAATAACTAAATAAAAATGTCATTATAATCTATCCAGTTCATCATGATTAGGTCACAGACCGACAGAGAAAAATCTTAAAACATAAATTCGTATATGTATCGGTAATAATAACTACTTATTTCGAAGAAATATTCAATGTATAGATTCAACAGAATTTTGTTATATGTAAGTAAAGCATCTAAATCTAAAATGTACCCGAATATTTCCTCACCAAATATGCTACTTTACATAATCACAAAGCTTAAACGTTTCACAAACTTGCGGTTTTATTCAAAATACTGGTCTCCATAGTAGGTATATATTAATAATTGTAGGGCTCGATATCTTGTCACTAACGTGTATTTAATGAGTCATGACGCACTCGTTGAACCGTACTGCTTGTTGAAATGAAGGTTTTAAATGAACAGTTTTATTATGTACACCCTTTCGCACTTCCACTTCAGTTAATAATTTAAATTGATTTTTAACAATATCGAAACTCATGTTGTCGTTCTGTGTACCGTTTTTCAATTGTGCATCTTTTGGATCGTGATAAAATTGTAAAACATGTGTTGATCATTAAAACTGATGATGAAAATTTTGATCATGATTTCTCTACTAGTAATTGATTCCAATAACACAATACCTATCAGTTTGACTGTCTGTTTGTTCCCGCTAATCTCTGAAACGACTGAGCAGATTTTGATGAGACAGTAACTGGCAGATTGCCGATATTATAATGAGTAACTTATGTTACGTTTTTTTTAAATAATTGGATTTTCTTTTAATATATTAAATAGTACCTATTTGAACATAATGATCATGTCATTCTATCTCTTACAACAAAAACTTGCCAACTAACGGAACTAACAGCCATTAATCAATGATAAAAATTGATAGATAACATCCCAAATTTCTTCATCTAAATTTGGAACCGATATCGGTGTAGTTAAATAACTCGTAAATATTCTTGTAATTCAAAGGTCCATTTAAGCTTATCATTTAGTAGTAAAAACCATAATATAATTATTATTTAATTTAAAAAACAAAAACCTTTAGTGTTTTTAAAACGCATTCTATATGTTAATCCGGATAATCACCGTACTAACTTTCATAAAAATCTGTCCAGTATTTTTCTCTCTTTTTCGTCATGTGGTCACAGACAAACAGACACACAGACTGAACGTCAATCTGTCAATGTTTTGTCCATATATTGATGATATCACTCACATTTCATATTATGGGATTTAAAAATATATCTGTTCGTTTTTTTTAAATTTTTCTTTATACAAACCTTATCCTGACAATAACGAAAACAAAAAAAAGGATTAGATATCCAATCTGCAGTCATTCGAAAGTAATGCGCGTAGATACATTTCGGTGATTGAATTTTTTTTTAAATAGATTAGAGCTCTCTCCTTCAACGACATAAATGAAGAGCCCCCAGCGGGACTCAAGCCCGCCACCGCTGTCATAGCAAGAACATCAGGTCTCATTTACATTGACTAATTTTTCTACAACCAATTTTGAATATTATTAAACTGGCATGTAAAGAGAATCTCTCCAGTCTCCACCACACACTTATAGAAGTGCTGATAAAAATTCTTCACTTATGATGAGGGCCATCGAAAAATTGGCAGATCATTTCACCATGCCAAGCATGCTAATACAAATCATGTAATTTGTCGATTAGGCTGAGCAATTTACGAGACTCTTGGCGACCGCCCAAACTCAAGATATAAGGATGAGACGTTATAGAGAGTATAGTTTTATGCTGTCGTTAAAACTGACAATGACCACCGGACGTGGTGCCAAATCGAAAGATTAGTGATGATCCCGACTGTTTATTTATACTTGTTTATGGTAAAGTCATTTAGTATGAAGCGTTATTTTGTCTTTGAAACGTTTTCTTTATCTATCTAACTCCATAGTAAACTACAAGGTTCAATACGCAATATGACTTTAAATATTATATACATTTTATAAATATAAACACCCATGACTGTAGTACAAACAAAAAAATAAGTGCTCATTATACAAAAGAGTGCCTCTAGCGGAACTCAAACCCGCGACCGCTGGCAGAGCAAGGGTCAATACAAACTGAGCCAAACGTGATAAGTAGAAAAAATGATTTTTTTTACATATTATACTGTACTTCATCATTATCATCATCATCAGCCCTTTTCAACGTCCCACTGCTGGGCACGGGCCTCCCTCAGTACAAGGGGGATCCTGCCATAATCCACCGCGCTGGCGGATTGCGTGTTGGCGGACTTCACATGTCTTTTGAAAACTTGCTAGGTTTTCCCGGACATGCAGGTTTACTCACGATGTTTTCCTTCACAGTAAGACAAGTGGTAATCATGATCGAAATGATTCGCACATGAAAATATCAGAGGTGCGAGACCCGAATAATACCACTATATTTACGTATCCTTAAGCATCATATATTGCAATAAGTGAAATAATCTATCTTAAAAAATAATGGATGCAATAGGCTTGCGAGTAGCTGAAAATTTTAATAGAATATATGGGATAAAAGTTTTTGTAACTCTACTTCGTTGGAAGAGACAAGTATATAAAAAAATTTTATACCTTTTTTTAATAAAAGCAAACATCAACTTTAAGAACAGGCTTTTCTTAGGACAGGACTTTCTGGACAATAATATAATAATTACCTATACTACATTTAGTAAGGGGTCGTCCATAAATCACGTGATGTTTGAATGGGGGGGAGGGGATTCGGAAAAAATCACGAAATATCACCAGGAGGGAGGGGGGGTGTAGTGAGTTATCACGTGATTTTTTCTTACTCACCGTTGGGATTAACCCGCGCGCCGCGACAATCGCCGAACTTTTATAATAATAAGCCTAGTCACCTCCAAAACTTCTCTGAAAAGACCTTTACGGGAAGTATTATTGCAAGAAATGGCACTATTAAAAGCTATGCTATGCTTTAAAAAATTGTGTATTATAAATTCTTCATAACAGATGATGAGACCAATAGGATGGGCCAAACATTCCCCCAGACACACGAAGCGTCGCTATTAGTAAGAATGGAAGTGTAATAATGAACCGATTGGTCTTTAATGACATTCTCAAAAACTTTTACTATATTTACATATGTGAATATCAGCACTGAAAGTTTAAGAAAAGTGAATACTATTTTGACTTAACTTTAGCACCGGGTGATGTACCCAGTGCTCAAAGTTAATTGACCGTCGGCCGAAACTAGAGGGTATGCATACAGTCAAAGACCATACATAAACCACCCAATCCCATTGATTTTGTTAATGAGAAAAAAGAAAATTCTGGCAGGATTTTAGTCGAGTCGTAAGAATTATGTAGGTGCTAGTGCACAAAAAAACTACGGAAAAAGGAGCAGTATAGCCAGTAAGTATATTATGCGTCACTCCTAGTCACATAGGCTAGACTCATACTTCCGCATGACTCTTATGGAACCCAACTTGATGGACAAGGAAGGACAACAGATCTTGAAAAAAATTACTTTTAAAAAAGGCTGCAGAAGTCCACACAGAAGTGTGAAATAATAAGGTTATCGACAGGCATGACGTCTTAGTAGAGTATGTCGTATGTCGAGTAGAATGACAGTGCTTTATTCTAAGACTTCCTTCTCCGCAGTAGTATAGCGAGCATGTGTGAGACAGTCAGTATTTGCTTCAGGTACAATAGTAAAATTTCACGATTATTATTTTGTAATTTATTCTTCTTAATTAGAATTTTTACATTTTTATCACGGTGCTTAATTTACCAACATTTTATTAGATTATACCTGTTAAACTTTATTTAAAAATAATATTCAGATTTTTTAAGGTACTTTGTAAAAAATACACGTGATTTTGAGTGGGGGGGGGGGAATCTTAAACCTCACCACGTATCACCATGGGGGAGGGGGGGTCTAAAAAGTTGCTTAAAAACATCACGTGATTTATGGACGACCCCTAAAATATCACTTTACAATCACTAAACACAACTTACAAGCAATTTAATACCCTTTTTGAAGCCGGTCAAAAAGACATCAATAATCAAAAAAATAACATGTAAAGTAAATATAGAAAAGCATGGTGTAATCGTACATTCCTCTATGTCGTGTCTGTGCCATTGGATGAGAATACCGCGTAATATTTAGAATAGAATATTTTAAAAATAACTAAAATGATAATTATACTTAAGATTCCTATAATTAATATATGTATTATTAAAAATATTTTTTAAAAAGGATTATTAATATTTGCAAAATGTCTTTAAAATTCTTTCAATAAAAGAAAGTAACATAAACAAAAATAAACTACTATCATTACGAAAAATATTGATAAAAGATAGTTTTCCAGAAACATATGTAGGTATGTCGAATGTTGGAGATATTCTGGTCCTAATTGGAGTGGGCGGGGCTCAGGTAAGTAACGCTCGAGAGTGTATTAATAATCACACAACTTTATTAATAGTGAAGCGAGTTTAGGAGAGCATCGTGTTACATCCCTGGCGTTATTAAAAATCTTTTAATAATAATAGGAGTATTTTTTCTGTCTGTGTACTATGTTATTTATAGGAAACCCCATGGTTTTCTATATGTGATAGCTTATGGCTTAAAATACTTAAAAAATATCTAGACATCTTGCGTTATAGATCTAGGGCTTAGGTGACTATCTTGGTTTGTTATAACACTTTTTAGATAGGAGAAATTATATAAATTTGTGTATGTACTTATATACAAAATAATATCTATACATATACTCTACATGAACATTAAAACATTTTGAAAAAAAAAACTGAAAATATATCGAGAAATTTAGTCTTAATTATGTATATTACATAATGAAGATTACAAGATGAAAATACCAAAAGATTACCCACTACCCCATTCCAGCGGGTGACCAATAGGTGTTGGTTTAAAAATAAAACACCTGTCTTACGCAAACATTACTCACGAATACCTAGAGGTGGAATCAGCAGAGCAGTGGGCGTTGTGTTTTTCTGTTTTTCGACCGAAATAATACCACCTACGACCGACCTGGCAGCGCTTTACATCCGTTCCTTACTGCATTTTATACGCTTATGTTTTTCAGAATGCAATTTATATATCAATCGAGCTTTAAATAAGCTCTAGATATAGGTATAGGTTGAAGCTTTCTATTACTACAGTTTTACTCAGGACCTTAAGATCTGTCTTCGGATAGAAGTATAAAAATCTTTTCTCTACTATCTCTGATGAGCTTCGAGTTTACTGTATAGCTGTCTCTTTTTAGTTGTCTTAAATAATAAATATTATAAATTTTAACACGCATTACTGAAGTACAAACATTCGTGCTCAACAAATGAATGCCTCCAGCTGGACTCGAATCCGCGACCGCTGGCGCAGAAATAAGTTCACTACAAACTCAGCTAATTCACTGTGATTTTAGGTCAAATAATTAGAAGGCTAAAAAAAGAGTGATAGGGACAACGCATTTGCGGTCAAATATTTATTTCTAAATATTTTTTAGCTGGACACTACATGTATACCATTATTTTCCTACTTAACTATTCTCTAGCTGCATAAATTACTAAATTAAACGTGCAATATGCACGCAATAATTTGCAAAAACGCCTCTGATTATAACAACGTGTGAGAAATTTGAGAATCATAAAGCGATGACATGAGCATGGCTTGTGAATTCATTCCAGGCGAACGAACATAGCGGTTTTCGATCAGCTCGAATTGCATCGCGTATAAGATTGCTCAAATACAAAGTTAACACATTTAGTTATTGCTAATACTATCTAACTACTATTAGAATTGCGAGACTTTGATTATTATTATGTGTTTGTTATTAAACGAGATTTTTTATCCTTGGGAAGTGGTTTACGCATACCACCAGTAGAAAATAGGTCGTTATGTGGGGCACACCGGTCAGAAACCAGCCAGTACCTACTAGTCACTTAAACTCAAACACCGATCTTCCGTCTTAATAAAGCGTCGCAGGATCGCTTAGGCATTCAACCATGACGCCCCGACGACGGCCCGGATGCAGACCATGCAGCCAAAAGGTTGCTCCACAGTCCACTCTGCTATCAGAGAAGTACCAGGAGCAATGCGCATAACGTTTTATGGCTTCATGGACGGCTGAATTGCCGGACGCTACTGAGCCCCCACCACGACAAGGTAAACGTACGTTGGGGGGAGAGTAGACTAGACTAGATTTACCTGGAGTAATACAATCTGTTAAGCTTCTACGGAATGAGTAGTTTAAAATAGAATAAAAATATATATTTTACTATGACCAGAGGTGGTCTTAATAAGTAAATAAGTATTATATAAAGTCTGTTTTGTTTGTTTACTTTGCAGTATGATATCATAGGCTTAAACAACTCTACACGCCAACAGAACATAGGTATTCCAAACAAATCCGCCATTCTCCGCTTTGCAAAGCTTTAGTTTACATTCAATTTCGGAAATAGCTCGTGCAATTTTATACGAATGGTGTTAGGTTATTTTTTCAGTTTGAAATATTTAACATTGACTTTGAACAAATTATAGTCTCAACGACTTATATATTACACAAGATGTTTCATAATTTTGGTTCAAACGTAAATTATCTACATTATTCTCACACAAACACGTATTTAAAACCATACAGCTGTATTTTAAGACGAAGGAAATTTTAACTCTCAAATCATTAAAGCATCATCTAGAAAAAGTACACACGGTAGAAACGAAGTGCCCATTCCTTTCCTTTGTCATAGTGCCATAAAATTGTCACAAGTAATTGGGTACCAAAAACATTAAGCAACGTACATGTTACAATAAAGGCCTGCTTAAAGTGCATATGAACCCTCACATCACCTATTTTAACCTCACCATATTTGCTGGCCTGTTTCGAGCTCGCTGTTTCGAGAAGGGTAGTATCACACGTTACTACCCTTCTCGTACTAAAAGCTTTAGCAGCTCCTACCTGTGCCGCACTGTATTATTAGGAAATGGAATACATTAACCTCTCACGTGTTTCTTTCCCTATAGGCTATAATCCTGGGTATTTTAAACGGAGCCTAAAACAGCACATGTGCAGACCGAAGAGGTGCGGTTGATCGGTATCGTAATCATGTCCTGGAACCGATGAATCTCATTCCTGGACTCCACTGTCGCTTAACATCAGGCGGCATGAAGTCTTACACTTGAGGGCGGGACAGGAGTCCCGTTCACTAAGTGTGAATAACGTGTCTATTCTAAAAATAAGTGGGAATGACATAAATCTAATGCTTTTATGCCAAAGCGACTTAATTTGTTATTTCCATAGAAGTTTTGTAATTTATTCTCGTAGATTCTCTATTGATTACCATCTTTTTTGAGTATCGCGAGCTGTTTGTTTAACAAGATTATAATAACAAGATAAATAGAAAAACGCACTTTTACAAAAAATTTGGTAAGCTACGTACTAAGACAGCTAGCAGGTGAGACTTACAGAATACTATGGCAATTTGAACCCTCTTCTTCCTTAAAACCTTAAGCCTAAAGGTCTTCCAAAAATGAGCATTTAAATCTGAAAGATGACAAAAATTAAACATTCTCTTTGGAAACAAGTCGTTGAGAAATATTTTTTTTAGTTTTATCAAAATCTGGAACATTCTTTTTTTATTTAAGATACTCTAAATTTGCATATTTTTATTGGAACTTTGCCTACAAATATAAAAATAGATGTGATATATCTTTAGACATACTTTTTTCTCAAAACTATGTCTAAGAACTTTATATACTGTTTCTTTTAATTGCTTTATGCATTTATTTGGGCATTTTATCATCAATTTTTAACTTTTCCTAATCCGTTAAATATGTATTTTGAAATATATCAAAAATGTATCATTAATATTTTATTTAATTCGACCTTTAATACCTTTATCGTTTTAGAAATCATTTGTATTTTAATTATAAACGCATCACTTCATGGCTCTGTAACTTAGTTCGAGATATTGATTTTCAATATGAATGTACAAATTATTCTTCTTTGCTGCATTTAGTATATGTATAGAGTCCCTAAAGCTTACCAGACCTAATTCGCTCAAATTGTATAATATGAATTTAAACTAAAATTTTGAAGACACCTATTTAATAAAGTACTAGTAGGTACCTATTTAATCAACTTAAATAAATAATTTTTGTGTCAGAAATATTATTAGAAAGAATTTTGAAACTGTTCCAGGTCTTATTCCGCATGGAACAATAACAAATGTTGTATGGAAAATATTTATTCTAGATTTAATTATTAATAGTGTATTCCAATAAGCTAGCTCTTCTAGTTTTTTGAAAAGAATTCTATTCAAAAAGTTCTTTAGAAATACTCACGGATTCACATTTTATATACCAAACTAGTAAACGCCGCCGGCTTCGCTCGGCGTAAGTTAAAATAAATTAAACGGTTTTTATACTTTTCTAACAAATTAAAAGTAGCCTAAGTTACTCCTCATAACATAAGCTATCTGCAAGTGAAAGTCCCGACAAAATCAGTCCAGCCATTTCAGAGATTATCTGAAACAAACAGGCAGACAAAAATTTTAAAAATGTTTTTTTTTATTAAGTACAGTATATGGCATTGTCGGCGCCACATTAGCGCCGTGAATTGGAACGCAGCCGCAGCCCTCACCCTATTGGCTAGT
Organism: Boloria selene; assembly: GCA_905231865.2. Classification (NCBI taxonomy): domain Eukaryota; kingdom Metazoa; phylum Arthropoda; class Insecta; order Lepidoptera; family Nymphalidae; genus Boloria; species Boloria selene. Next base: position 16,379,671 of record HG993131.1, read on the forward strand.
GGCTACCACGCGCGGCATGACGATACATGATGTACGATGTCGGGCCAATCACGAGACACAGCCGCTGCTCTCACCCCATTGGCCACGCGTGGCATGACGTGATTTTCTGGTCTTGGGATTGGCTTGATATCACGTCATGCCGCGCTCCACGCGTCTATCGGGAAAAAATGATGCAACATTATTACAACCTGTCATGGCACTGCGCACGCGTCGTGTCCCCCTATAATTTTTCTAACTTTAAATTAAATCCTAACTTATCAATTGTATAAATCGAATTAAATGTGTATTGTTTGAGGACTTTTAAATGTTTTATTTAAGTTTTGTTCCCTATAACGAACAAAAAGTGGCGACCGTGACAGGACACGACGACTTGCACTATAAAGTATAATCTTATATCGAGTCCGGCAGGTTTACAACAAATCATCGACGCCGAAACAGACATCCATCGTCATTGCTGAGGTGTTTGGCGCCAGCAGAAGAAGAGGACCCAAGCAAAGTACCGTGAGCGGTATTATCCCTGCGCCGAAGACGAACGAGGTGAACAAGCACGTGGTCGCGTGCCTTCGAATACGCACGAGGGCAGTGGAGGTGCCTACGTCCTGGAGCCGCCTAATCAGCTGATCCCACGGCTGGGGAACCCGGATACCTACCTACCTACCTGCTTCAACTGCCTACGATCATAAAGTGAGCCCGTTCCTATCATTTTTCCTAGTTTTATCCTCTTCTATCTGTGTATTTACTAAGTGTCTGTTTCTCTAAATGTTTGGTGATCTAATTAATTGCTAGTGAAATATTGCTTGCCCCAAATTTACCTGTAAGCATTTGGCCTAATCATCCACAAGGAATTTGCGAGCTAAATACATTGCACGCCGCCTAAAACATCTGCATTTCACTCAGTTATCTTTCTAATTTCTACCTACATTCTTACTTCACCTGCCTAACTACTTGCCTATTTCAATAATATACTTACAATTACATATGTACTTACGTCTTCTGTCCCAAGCTGCGTGCTAACCTGCTTTGATCTGCTATTTAGCTTGCTGACGTTGATTCCAGCTTAAGCAGTATATTCGGGGTCAGCGGCCTTACGTCGCGCGCATAGCTGCGGGTGCCTATTCCACTCAGCTGATCGTCCGCTTCGCTGACAAGAAACCGGACCTTCGCGCCGCACACCACGGACCACGAAACGAGGAGCGTAACGTACCTATTTAATTATTTATCTTATGCCATTCTGATATCTCATCGCAATGACTTCTGAACTAAAATTTAAAGAACTAATTGCAAAGCGCAGTTCCATTAAGGGACGTGTGACTAAATTTAAAATGTACTTAGATTCATTAGTAGCTTTGGAAAGCATTTCTGCCGTAGAAGTCAACAAGCTAGCAATGAAGCTATCTAGAATGGAAGCATTATTCATTGAGTTTGACGGGCTGCAAAGTCAAATAGAGGTGCATAGTGAGGCAAATCAATCTTCTGAATTGTCTGCCCGCGATTTGATAGAACAAGAATTTGATAATTGCATTGCTATCGCTCAAGATTTAATACAGTCTAACAGCTCCACTCCCAAGCAGGTGGAAGGTAATGCTTCTAGCTGTTCCCATTCCAATGGGTGTCATCACCAGGAACACAACCCTCTGGGGTTCAAGTTACCCACTATAAACATACCCAAATTTGATGGCACTTATTCTAAGTGGTTAGAATTTAAAGAAATATATTCTTCATTAATTCATGACAATCTTGAAATTAAAAATGTACATAAATTTCATTACCTCTGTTCCTACTTGGAGGGTGAAGCTGCTCGGGTGCTAAGTAACTTAGAAGTATCGAATAAAAATTATGATGAGGCTTGGTCACTCCTTTGCAACAGGTACGACAACAAAAGGCAACTAATCAATAACCATTTAAAATCATTATTTGCTATTGAGTCTGTACGGGAAACTGATAGGTCTCTTCGATTCATTATCGATCATGTAACAAAAAATTTAAGAGCGCTCAAAACGCTTGGGCTACCCACTGATAAATGGGATGTCCTTATCATCTATAACCTAGTAGCAAAGTTAGACAACGGTACTGTCTTTAAATGGGAAGAACATAGAAATAATTTAACAGAAATCCCCACACTAAATGATTTTTTTTCATTTCTAAAGAACCGTGCTGATGTTTTGGAAACTGTGAATCGAAACAAAACAGACAAACAGACAGTAACTAAATCGGTACCCCAACACTCAATTCCACACAAGAGCCAGACTAGGGCATTTGTTGTAGCTACGCCTAAAGAGGCTTCTTCTTCTCGACCTAATTTTGTGTGTGTGGTTTGTTCAGGCAAACACCGCATATACGAATGCGCCTCATTCAAGTCCAAAACGCCCGAAGAAAGGAACTCTACTGCCGAATCACTTAATCTGTGTTCTAACTGTTTAAGGTCAGGTCACAATAATAAGGCTTGCCGCTTGCCTGGGACTTGTCGTTCATGCAAACAAAAACACAATACTTTACTACATATACCATTTTCAGGTGACACAACTTCCAACTTGCCTTCGTCAGTGGTTATGTCTGCCTTGTCTTCGTCAGACATTCTTTTGTGCACCGCCAAGGTGCGATTAACTAATCCTAATACCAATAAAACTATAAGCGTACGAGCTCTACTTGACAGCGGGAGTCAATCGTCCTTTATCACTGAGAGTGTAAAGCAAAGACTCAATCTAACTCCTCAGCCATCAAATGTCAATATTGTCGCTATAGGAAATAATACTCTAAATCTATGTCCAGAGCGCTGCTCTGTAAAACTTCAATCTAATACCTCGTCGTTTGAAGTGTCTATGTTTTGTCTAGTATTGAAAACTATATCGGATGACCTACCCAAGCATCCTTTCAATATTAGTTCTCTAAAGTTAAATCACTTTAAACTTGCAGACCCCAGCTTCAACGAGCCATCTCCTATCGACATGCTTATAGGCTCTGACCTGTTCTGGGATGTGATAGGTTCCGAACAGCAGTCTCTAGGGTTGAACAACCCTAATCTTCGTAGCTCTAAGCTCGGATGGCTCATCGCAGGTCCTGCGCCTATTCAAATTCAACCTCCGCCTAATAAGTCTCTAACCTGCAACTTTCTTCAAAGGAAGGATAAGCTTGAGGACATTCAGGAGGATCTATCTAAATTCTGGGAACTTGAAAATGTTCCTAAATCTCAGCCTCTATCTGAGGAGCAAAGGCTTTGTGAGAAGCTCTACATCTCTGATACTCGTAGAGAAAGTGATGGTCGTTTTTGTGTAGGTATCCCTCTACGGGATGAACCCGATTGTCTGGGCGAATCCTACTTCATAGCAAAAAAAAGGTTCTATAATCTTGAAGCCCGTTTTAGAAAAAATCCTGAGTTGAAAAATATGTACTGTGAATTCATTCATGAGTATGCCGACCTTGGCCACCTTTCAGAGTATACAGAGCCCACACCGCCAAATTCCTGTTTTCTTCCTCATCACCCAGTGATTCGAAACCAAAGTGAAACCACCAAACTAAGAGTCGTGTTTAACGCCTCTGAACCTACCACTTCTGGCCTATCGGTCAACGACTTACAGATGGTGGGCCCCACTATCCAAGACTCATTGTTTAACATCTTAGTTCGATTTCGTCAGCATCGATATGTCATTTCTGGAGATATAGAGAAGATGTATCGGCAATGTAGAGTTAGAGAGTCGGATCGCAACTTGCAGCTTATCTTGTGGCGCGACAATGAAGATGAAAATTTGCGCACTCTAAGGCTCAATACTATTACATACGGATTTGCGAGCTCTAGCTTCCTCAGCACCAGGTGCATCTGGCAAATCGGCGAAGAATGTGACGATTCTACAATCAAAACTATTATTCAAAATGATTTCTATTGTGATGACTTATTGACAGGGGCAAGTACTGCCGAAGAATTACGTCGCATTCAACGCGCAGTTTCCAGTGAGCTGGCTAAAGGTTGCTTTCCACTAAGAAAATATCGGTCAAACTTACCTAATGTCCTAGAAGCTGATCCTAACAATAATGAAAACCTAATCATCAGCAATGCCACAAGTACCCTTGGTATTGGATGGTCTCCTCAATCTGACTGTATTCACTTTCCTCTCGAACATTCACCAAGTACTATTTTCACCAAAAGGGCTATCTTGTCTTCAGCATTCAAGATATTTGACCCTCTAGGTCTATTGTCCTTGTGCACTATTAGCTCAAAAATCCTTCTACAAAAACTGTGGAAAGAAAAAATAGATTGGGATGAACCCGTTCCCTACTCTATTCAAGTCTCTTGGCAAAAATTCAACCAGCAGCTTAACACTCTATCGTCTCTAAAGGTCCCCAGACGGGCCATAGCCAATTCAAATAATGTAGAACTTCATTGTTTTTGTGACGCTTCTCAGGTAGCCTATGGAAGTTGTATCTACCTACGCTCTATAGACGGGGATGGCAACGTACATGTCAACTTATTATGTGCCAAGGCACGTGTAGCTCCAATTAAAGCTTGCACCATCCCTCGCCTAGAGCTCTGTGGTGCTGTCCTAGGGGCTGAACTAAGTAACGCTGTCATTAAAGCGTTAAGAATCGAACTTAAGCGCTGCGTCTTTTGGACTGACTCTTGTGTGGTTCTAGGCTGGCTTAGATCTCCCGAGAAAACCAAAGCATTCGTAGCAAACAGAGTCGCTGCCATAGGCGAACTCACCGACCCCAAGGCTTGGCGCTATGTTCCCACTGCTGAAAATCCCGCTGACCTCGCCTCACGAGGTGTAGATCCCCAAGAGGTCAATGATTCAACCATATGGTGGCATGGACCTAAGTTCCTCATGCAACCTGAGTCATCCTGGCCAGCCTTATCGGCTGGAATTGTAGTCAATTTACCTGAATTAAAAGCGATGCACGCTTTGGTGGCGGAGGAGGTACCTGCGGTATCCCTAAACTTTCAAAAATATTCTAAACTTACTACTCTTCAAAGAGTCTATGCTAGAGTCCTTAGATTCATACACAATTGTAAAAACATTAAGAATAAGCTGACTGGAACTCTTCAAGTTCATGAACTAGAAACGTCCATGACTGTTCTCACTAAAACAGCTCAAAATGAATCCTTCTCAAAGGAAATAAATTCTCTACAGGCCAAGAAACCCCTCAAAACAAGCACGCATCTCTGCTCATTAAATCCCTTTCTAGATATGAATGGCTTACTTCGTGTTGGAGGAAGAATTGACACCTCTGCCTACCCCTATGATAAAAGACATCCCATTGTTCTAAAGTCAAATCATTATCTCACTAAGCTTATTTTTCAGTATGAGCATGCCCGCCTATTACATGCCGGACCCCAGCTTCTACTCGCCTCTATTCGAGAGCGCTATTGGCCTATAGGAGGTCGCAGACTAGCACGAGAAGTTGTAAGAAATTGTTTAGTTTGTCGTCGCTTCAAAGGCGACACAATGACTAATATAATGGGTAACTTACCTTCTGATAGGGTAGAACCTGACTTTCCATTCAGTACTGTTGGCACTGACTTTGCCGGTCCTTTCCTAATAACAGATCGCAAGGGACGGGGATGCAAGATAACAAAATGTTATCTGTGCATCTTCGTATGCTTCAGATATAAGTGCCTACATTTAGAACTAGTTAGTGAATTAACCAAAGATGCCTTCATGTTAACTTTAAAACGATTTGTTGCTCGTAGAGGAATGCCTAGAATCATCTACTGTGATAATGGTCGCAATTTTGTAGCTGCCGCAAAGGAAATTGGTAGTTTTTTGCAAACAAATTGTAACTCTATATGTGACTTTGCTGCCCGGCAGGGCATAGAATTTCGGTTTTCTCCCGTTTACGCTCCTCATTTCAACGGTCTAGCGGAGGCCGGTGTCAAGTCGGCTAAGTTCCATCTGCATAGAATCTTAGGGCAATCTCACTTGACATTCGAGGAACTGACCTCTGTATTTGCACAGATAGAAGCTATCCTAAATAGCCGACCCCTATGTCCTATGAGCCCATCACCTAACGATTTCCAGACTCTTACCCCTGCTCACTTTTTGATTGGTAGGCAAATGACTGCGCTACCCTCGCCGAGCTATCTGGACCACGGGACGCATCGACTCGACCGGTTTCAGCGCCTTGAACAAATCAAGCAGCACTTCTGGAGCCGGTGGTCATCGGAATATGTCGGAGAGCTACAGCAGCGTACCAAGTGGCGAGTGAGGTCGCGAGATCTTAAACAGGATGATCTAGTCCTAATAAAGGAGCCCAACACACCACCCCTATGCTGGCGCCTGGGAAGGGTAAGCAGGCTCTACGTCGGCTCCGACCAAACTCCTAGAGTTGCAGATGTGGCCACAGCCAATGGGGTTATAAGAAGAGCTCTCAATCGCCTAGTTTTGTTGTCACCAGAAGAAAGCCATGATTCTTGAAAGCCTCCATCTAGCTTTCAACGGCCGGGAGGATGTCGGCGCCACATTAGCGCCGTGAATTGGAACGCAGCCGCAGCCCTCACCCTATTGGCTAGTGGCTACCACGCGCGGCATGACGATACATGATGTACGATGTCGGGCCAATCACGAGACACAGCCGCTGCTCTCACCCCATTGGCCACGCGTGGCATGACGTGATTTTCTGGTCTTGGGATTGGCTTGATATCACGTCATGCCGCGCTCCACGCGTCTATCGGGAAAAAATGATGCAACATTATTACAACCTGTCATGGCACTGCGCACGCGTCGTGTCCCCCTATAATTTTTCTAACTTTAAATTAAATCCTAACTTATCAATTGTATAAATCGAATTAAATGTGTATTGTTTGAGGACTTTTAAATGTTTTATTTAAGTTTTGTTCCCTATAACGAACAGGCATATATATATTATATACCACATGCATTTAGTAAAAAGCTGTTAATTTAAAATAAAAAATGGACACTTTAATTTTATTTATAAGTTCTGAAAATAGAACCATACAAGCAACTTCTACGTCTCAAAAGCAATTTTGTTAATGCCAGCAAGAAGTTGGTCTTTTAAAAATAATAATTTTGTTTGCAGTATCAGAATACAACTTTTACGTATTGCGAAGAAAGTCATTAGTAGGTATAATGCTATTCGTAGAGTACTATTCATTTCGGTACATCTTGTGATTTTCCTGGGTATAGGTATTACTAAATTATGCAAAATGCTTAAATTATTTCACTGAATATTATTATAAATATTAGTCGACTGTTTAAGTTTGTTTGTAACTTTATAATTTTGGTGTGGATTTCTGCAAAAATTGGATGTAGATGAAAAATAAATAGTTTAAATAGTTTTATTGTAATCAGACCTTTTTAAAATCTCACTGTTGGCTCGGATTTCTCCTCAATACGAGGGAGCGACTCGGTATCAGAATCTGCTTCACTTGGTTCCAGAGCGTGTTAGCTCTAGACTGCCACTTCCTATCTAACACTCCTCCGAAACGGCTCAACCGATTTTTATGTTTTTAGTAGGTATTAAAATAGGTTGTAAAGTATTTTTCATACACCTGTCCCCGCCCCCTTTTTATATTGCAGAACAACGTATACGGGGTCAACTAGCAATGTATGTTATATAGAAAGCGTAACTATTCCGGTCCGTACACGTAATGATGGCAGGAACGCTCGTTGCATTCCTCGTTGAATCGTATTGAATCTTTGGGGCTAAAAACAGGTCACATGTCCTGAATACGCATATTGTGAGGGAATAAATTCAGCTTGAATTTAACGTAAGATTACACGTTATTAACGTGGATTTTGTATAGAAATAGGAAAACTATTTCGTGGACATAAAAATACACATTTTTTTTGTTATGAATATCTACAAAACCTTTTATGTAATATTTTCTCACATATTTATTATGCTCTGACTATCTGTACAATACCTTCTTGATATAGCTACTTTTATCGTCACATTATATACTTAATATTTACTATTATAATAATTTATATTCCATTGCTAGTATAGTTTAGTATACTCGTAATATAGTAATTTAATTAATTTTTGTATTGTTAAAGTTAAAAAACAATAATGAAAATGTATACGAGTATTGTATTTCTGCTTATATTAAAAAATCCCATTTTAAATAATAAATAATCGCTCCAACCGCACTCAAGTGATGCGCTTCTCAAAGAAGAACGGTTTATTTTTATTTACGGTCGCTCGGTGGAGATTCATCCATAATCATATTTTTTTAAAAACACTAAAGCTTATCGCAAAAGCTTCAACAGAAAAATAAAGAAAATCAGCTGACAGACGCGGGAAAAATCGTTGTCTTTGCCTATTTACGAGTATATAGCTAGTGAAAAAATTGTATAAAATTATTTCTTTTAGTTTAATTTTGATTATATCGATTAACTTTTAATTTTATTTTAACTTGCTACTCACTAATGTAAGAGACCTCAGTAAAAGACAGCATCAATTTTTTAAAACACATATGTATATTATAACAAGATTTACTCGTAGCTTTACAACTGATTATAAAACACTTATTCTGACAATTCTATATTTTTTTACTCTAGTTTACAATTTCAGAAAACATCCAATCCATTTGAACTTCTTACCTATCAATCCCCATCTTATGTCCTTTCATTCTTTTTATATTCATTTGTATATTCTTCATTTTTCTAACAATTTTCATAATTTTGACTGTATATTGTATTACTTCTATAACTTTTAAATTATAACAAATTAAAAACTATTTATTTTACATTAAAATAGCGAAACGTCCGTTTCGTCCGTTTTGATGATAAGTATCGTTTTCTCAAAGTTTATTAAGTAATATTTTCATATAATCCAATATGTTGACCCGGAAATCCAACTATCACTAAATTTCATCAAAATCTGTTCAGTGCCTTTCCCGTGATGCGAGTCCAGACAGACAGAGTGACGGACAAAAATTGTAGAAGGTATAGATTCGATATCTGTATCAATAAGTATATATCTTTATCTATAAGATCTATATTAAGATTTTCCAAAAATATTTACATTTCAGATTCAATTCAGTTTGAATTTTAGTATGTACCTGCCTACTAGCAAACCTGGCTCGCTTCGCTGGACGTAAGTTAAAACAAATGAAACGCTTTTTTATAATCATCATCACTACATAGTATAAAACAAAGTCGCCTTTTCTGTCCCTATATCCCTATATCCCTATGTGCGCTTAAATCTTTAAAACTACGCAACGGATTTTGATGCGGTTTTTTTTAATAGATAGAGTGATTCAAGAGGAAGGTTTATATGCATAACTAGCAGATCCCGCGGCTTTACCTGTGCTAAATCTAGGGAAGAGCCCGAGCGAAGCGAGGGCGAGTCGCTAGTTTTTTAATAAAATGAAAGTATCTTAAGTTAATCCTTATAATATTAGCTATCTTCGAGTGAAAGTCATCAAAATCGGACAAACAGACAGACAGTCAAAAATTTTAAAAAAATATTTTTTTATTTAAGTCCGTATATACTTTTATATGCATTTAGTGAAATGCTGTAAATTTACAAACAGACACTTCAATTTTATTTATATGAACTAATACATACAGATGACACAATTGCTATCCGTCATCAGCCGATGATAAATCAGTGTATTCTTCACGGCATTCCGCGTTATTACACGAAACTTGGCACAAATAACTATGGTGCTAAGAAGTAGGACAACTTATGACACCTTCAGAGCTTATTGTTGAAAGCTCAGATATATTTTAACTAGCTTTTACACATTACTTCACACGTGGCTTTGTTTAAATATTCAACTACTATGAAAACACACACTACGAGTATATATTTATATACATTATACAAACATGTACATTGTACAATGCAGGTATATAATATGAATTCAACTGGCACGCTTTGAAGCCATTGAATTGAATTAAATATGAATTGTTACTTTTACTATATAACTAAACTACAATCTTATCTATGCTAATGTTAAATTGTAGAGTTCAGCTTGTTTGTTTGAACGTGCTCAAGGTATACTGGTGTATTTTTTTATTTTTAGTTTATTGACAAAAGTAACTAAGACCTACGCGAATGAAGTAATTGTACAAAATTAAACGATATGGGGGAGCAGCGAAAAAACATTAGTCGATTGATTACGTACTGAGGTAGGTGGTGGCTGTAATATAGTCTAACCACACTGAAACTGAAATGAAAATCCAAATTATTTTAAAACTATTCAATTTGCTTATACTTCGACTTCGCATTCTCTTGGAGTGGGCAGAGCCGCGGTGACTCATCAATTCATTTTTGTATCCGAGCGTGAGACATAGTGTTGGGTCACAGCTTCAATCAGCTCGAGACAAGCAAACCAATAAAAAATCATTTTTTGGAACATTCCCGAAACTTCTCCATTACAAATAACTAAATCAAACGTGTATTTTTCGTGAAACAGAGCAGTGAGCTAACATAGTCAATGTTAGGTACGAGTAAATAGAGACGCGCCCATACATTGCGAGGTTTAATTAGTTTTTGCATAATACTAGCAATTTACCCATACTTGACTCTCGAACAAAAGGACATTCATATATTATATATCTTTGCTATTTACAATATCAATGCAAGTTTCGTCATAATCGGATTGATGGTATAATACTTAGGATAAATATTTTTTAAGCGTCCATAAAATAAAAATCTCGTCGTATTCAAGGACTAGATAGATATAAAAGATTGTATTGAATATAAAATAATTATGTTATTATAGTTAAATTATTAAAACTGAAACATTGATGTCTTCAAACCGATACAATGTGGTCGCATCGTCGTAATTCCACACTTATAGCAAGTACTTAGTAAGCTTCAAATAGTAAACAATAAAAAACTCATGTCAAGTACCGCTGGCTAAGTGAAAGTGTACAGTAGGACATTATAGGGTTTGAAAATAACTAATTTGTTTTTAAGATGACTACCATTACTAAAAAAAATCAATACTGATAATACTAAAAAAGTAAAACAAAGTAGGTACATCAGACTTATGTAGTAATTAATCTATATATAGAATAAAATTTTTAAAACTAAAGTTTTAAATTTTTTTTGTCTGTCTGTCTGTCACTGCATCACGCGAAAATCGCGAATAGCTGGGTATCTGTACATTTAGGATACATTTTACTGCCGAAAACATTTCATTTCTGAGAAATCCACACTAACCGTTAAACAGTATCCAGGGACGAACCCAAGCGGAGCGAGAGTGAGTCGCTAGTGTATTATGTACTAGTGTATAATTTTCTGATTATAAAGGCTTGAATTAAAAAGCAAAATATTTAAGTAAACCTTTACAAAATAATTTTCACTATATTTTAAACTTATTACAAGACAGGCAAATAGAAGAATATTCACAAAGAAACACGTTAGTTTCGACGACCTACATGCTTACAGGTACAGCTGTGTATACTGATGGTCTGGTGCACTTTATAGTAAGCAATATTCCGTCCGCAAATGATTAGAAGTTCTCGAACCGACTGCAAGCTTTGTACACGATCTTTTTTTGGTAAATTATGAAATGGTTTCAATATATATAAATATTATTATTAATATATGTATATAAATATTATTATTTTGTATCTTAAAAAAATATTTAAGAACACGTAGAGACAGGTAGAGATGATGATTATTCATCTATGATGATGATGACTAAAAGTGATATATTATTCGCTGACTTAGTTAGTCACCCACTTTTAAATCTTTTAAACATATTTTCTAAAAAAAATCCTCCCAATTTCATCTTTAGGTAAAATGTTTGACTAGCTTCGTCTTACAATAGTTATCATGGGGTTCCATTCGTTCTATTATAAATCGCTAAGCATTCTTAATAATCGGATTGTGATGAAACTTTGATGACATGTCCTAGACAAGCCCGCAAATTTTCCTGGTCCAAACAAGACTTTTTCCTTTTTTGTATGCTTATCCCCTGTGCTTCTAAATCATATGTCCTTAGGGACGCACCCTAGCAATACAAAGGGAAGACGCTATTTTTTTTAATATTTTTAATCTGTAGGTATATAATCCTGTTTATGGAAAAAAACCGCTTTTGACGGGAGAGAAAATCAAAAAGTTTTACGTTAAGTATACTTATTTATAAGTATACGCATATTATACGAAAAATTACTTTATAATAAGATATCAACTAACATTAACACAAAATCAGTCCAATTCCGTACCCCCTTTAAAATTCGTTCATAAAAAGCTGGTATCTTTAACGTGTTTCACAGGAAAACATCGTTGGGATTATGTAAAAATAACAAACCGTCGACGCGAGTCATGACGCGGGCTCGTAAACGGTCCGGCGATGTTATTCGATGACCCTATTTCTGGATGAAATATGTCAGATCGCGATCAAATGTTATCTGCAGTGGGAATTCATATAGATTGCCCATTACTCGTGAAATTAACTGGTACATTTTATTTTCAGCATACCTTTTGTAAAGACTATGATACGAAAATATATGATACAGATTTTGATACAAATAAATAAATATGTTGGAATGTTTAGGAACTATATAGGAATATTGTGTCATGGATATCAGGTATCCACTACACATAAATCTATACTAAGCTGAAGAGTTTGTTTGTTTGTTTGGTTGAACACGCTAATTTCAGGTACTACTAGTCCGAATTGAATTTTTTTGTGTTGGATAGTCCGTTCATCGAGGAAGGCTATATGCTATATTACATCACGCTACGACCAATAGGAATGTACCGCACATTAATGAAAAGTGTTGCAAAAACGGAAGAAAAATATTTATTTAGATTTTCAGATTTTCCATATATAAATATGGAGTAAATATTAATGTACTCTTTATACATATAAAGTATATATAAATACTGTATGTGTAATGTATATCACTACTTAATATTGTAATTTAATAAACATAGTAATGCAAAACACTTTGTATGTACAAGCATATTGTTATACTAGCAAAACCGCTTCGCCAGGCATAAGTTAAAATAAATTAAACGTTTTTTATAATTGTCTAATAAAATAAAACTAAAAAGGTATCCTTAGTTATTCCTTATAACATTAGCTATCTGCTAGTGAAAGTCTCGCCAAAATAGCTCAGCCATTTCAGACATTAGCCAGAACAAACAGACAGATAAACAGAAAATTTTAAAATTGTTTTTTTTTATGTTAGTACCGTATATACTTTCATATGTATTTAGCGAAAAGCTGTTAGTTTTGTATAATTCGCGTCATGTAAAAAGAACGCTGGCTGTCAAGTTGCGCAGAGGCGATTTATCGGCCAATTTGGTGGTAAGACGCGGGGTGCGGGACGTCAAGGCACGCGTCGCATGCTTTCCGGCTCGCTATTGGTTTGTCAGTTTAAAATACCATCGCGCACACAAAAGTTATTAATTACGAAATGATTTTATATAAAAAATAGTGAAAAAATATGTTTGACGTATATTGTTTTATAAAGAGAGATTCTGATAATAATTCAGTTAATAATTAAAAAAAATATATTAAACGAAATAATTTAATTTTTTGTAAGTAGATTAAACATTCTACACTGAATCAAACATATTTTATTAATTAATAGAATTCTATTTAATGACATTTTATCTAATATATTTTTCAAAGTACGTACCAATAATCAATATACATCGTGAGCGAAAGGCTAGTTCAAAAATAAAAGAATAGGCTTAGGAATTTCGTATGCGAATGTACCGATGCGCAAACACACCCCCCACCACTTTCTTCCAGCGTTCTTTTTACATGACGCGAACTGTAACTACTTAATACAGATTATTTTATCTGTACTGACCGATATCTAATGCTGTCAAAATGCTATTGTAAATTGTTTAATCTATCCATTAATAATAATGCTTGTTATTCAAATTAAGGTAACTTATACGAATGATGACACGGGATAAAATATAAGAAACCGACAATAATCAGATTTTCTTGTATGTTATATTGATTAATATAAACAAACTAGAATAACAAAGCCCTTAGACCTCCTTGATCCGACCCTGTCACAAAATCCGTCCTTAGCCGACGTCTACTAACTATAAACTAGCTCCCAGATAAATTTCATCTTTATACATCAAGCGGTTATCGATATATCGTGTTGAGTGAGTGAGTGACCTTTCGTTGTTATATATTTAGATTAATAAAAAATGTATACTCATAGATTATTTTATTTTTTAAGTTAGTGAAAACGATACAATTTGTAATGTATAACAATAATTTTCTCTACAAATAAAATATTATAATAAAACTCTGTTCAAAGCTAATAAATAAATATTAGTGGCAAATTGAATTCTATATAAGATTTTCAAACATATCGAGAGAGCTCTTTATTTGTCGATGATCAACAAAGAATGTTTTTCCAGTGTACATATTATTAGGTACTTGTTTTGTTACTGACATTTTCATTGTACATTGGTTTTATTTGTTTATATAACGTTACGTGCTTTTTACACATAAGTGTATTTTACACTAGCGACTCATCTTCGCTTCGCTCGGGCTCGTCCCTAGATTTCTTAGTCCCTAGATGCGTGTTCCGTTAGTGATTGTATAAAAAACTTGACAAATTATATACTAAAATCACGAGAACCACTTTATCCATTGGAGAAAACAGCACGAAAACAAGACGTGGCGGAGAACTTTATTTTATAATATTATGTAGTATTACCTACTCCAAATTCGAGGGCGAATCGCTAGTAGATAAATAATATTTTAAAAATATTAAAAATATTTTAAATATGTAAAGGAAAATTTTAGTAGTCGGAGCAACTTTAATATGGTTCAATTAATATATGAAATGTCAACAAGTACCTAAGCACGAATGAGGTCGTTGGAGAAGATATTTTTGGAACGTTCTCGAGCTAATTCTAACTCTCTTAAGTAGTTACTCCAAACCATATTTTGATAGCTGACTAATATTATGAATATGTATGTAAATATTTTTTAAACATTACGTTGTCTATGATACGAACTAAACCAACCAACTGAATAAAGTATCTTGTATAATGTAGCTACGAGTATGACACGAATTTAGTTTTGGTATAACCTCTACAAGGTAAAATTTGTATATTGGGATTTATTATATTATCTCTGAAACAACTGACCTAATTTTCAAAATTCATTATATTACCTAATGCCATATTGGCGATTAATTTCTATAAAAATGCTCATAGAAAGTATAAAAACTTTGGTTGAAGTCATTAACAAAATGGTCTTTGAGTTTGCTGGCTTCTATTATAAAGGAATCATAGCAGTCGCTAGATCAAAGAAGATAAGTCGCTATTGTTATATAAAAACAAAGAACTGTGTTAATTACTAACGCTGAAACCTGAAAATAACGCTTCGCTGGGCGTAGTTTAAATTAAATTAAAGATTTTATAATTAAGTACTTTAAGTTACTCCTTAAAACATTAAGTTACTCCTTAAAACATTAGCTTATAACGGTTTAGCCGGAACAAACAGACAGACAGACAGACGGACAGACAGACAGCCAAAAGTTTTAATAGAGATATAATAGTGCACAAATGTACGCGCAGAGACAAGTGCACTCTCTATTCCTATCACTCTTATACTCCGGTGTGACGACTGTTCGACACGAACAGTGAGAGGTAAGGCGCAGGACCAACGGTTTTACGTGCTCTCCGAGGCACGGGGGTGACTCACCGCCAACTTCCCAACTCCGGGTGGTTACTGAGGCATAACAAACAGAAAGACTCAATAACTAAACTTGGCCCAACCCGGGACTCGAACCCCGGACCTCTCGATGTATGACCGTACATGTTAACCCCTACACCACCCAGGCAGTTGTAGTTCTAATAACAGTTTACTGGCCTGAGACCTAATCCAAATAATTTTTCAAAATATCGGACCAAGGGAGTAAAAGGTTTTCATAAGCTCCGTTTTGGATAAAGACATAAAGAAGAATTTTTCTTATAATATAAATATTAACTATGCAAGCGGAGACACGGGCAAGGGTACTCATGATTTGTAAATATAACATATAAGCAAATAACATAAAAAAACTATCCTAAATTAAAACTAGTATAATTCGCGTCATGTAAAAAGAACGCTGGCTGTCAAGATGCGCAGAGGCGATTTATCGGCCAATTTGGTGGTAAGATGCGGGGCGCGGGGCGGCGGGGCATGCGTCGCATGCTTTTCGGCTCGCTATTGGTTTGTCAGTTTAAAATACCATCGCGCACACAAAAGTTATTAATTACGAAATGATTTTATATAAAAAATAGTGAAAAAAATATTTTTGACGTATATTGTTTTATAAAAAGAGAGATTGATAATAATGCTGTTAATAATTTAAATAATATATTAAACGAATTAATTTAATTTTTTCTAAGTAGATTAAATATTCTACGATGAATCAAACATATTTTTATAATTAGTTGAATTCTATAATGACATTCTATCTAATATATTTTTCAATGTACCTACCAAAACTCAATATACATCGTGAGCTAAAGGCTAGTTCAAAAATAAAAGAATAGGCTTAGGAATTTCGTATGCGAATGTACCGATGCGCAAACACACCTCCCACCACTTTCTTCCAGCGTTCTTTTTACGTGACGCGAACTGTATGTAACTATCTAAATGTGAATTCAGCCCTTTTTAACGTCCCACAGCTGGGCACGGGCCTCCCTTAAACAACAGGGGGATCAGGCCATAGTCCACTGGCCTGATTTGCGAGTTGGCGTTCACATGTCTTTCGAAAACTTGCTAGGTTTTCTCAGACATGCAGGTTTCCTCACGACATTTTCCTTCACCGTATGACAAGTTGGTAGTGACCCTACTTGCTGCGCCAGCGGTCGCGGGTTCGAGTCCCGCTGGGGGCATACATTTGTTCAGCACGAATGTTTGTACTCCAGTCATGGATGTTTATATTTATAATATGTATGTATTTAAACTTATATATGTGTAGTATATCAACCATCTAGTATCCATAACACAAGGCTCGTACCTTACCGTGGAACTAGATAGTGCTGTGTGTAAATGTTCCAACATATTTATTTATATTTATTTATTTATAATCATAGAAAAGATTCGCACATGAAAATCTCAGACGTGCGAGACCCGGATTCGAACCTGCATCACTCGGTTATTCAAGCGAGCACGTCACCACTGTCTGAGCTTAACTTAACTAAATATAAAAGTTCTTGAGAAAATAGTTTGCTAGATTTTTCATTTTATATAATGAAATGAAAAAAAGCTTTTACAAAACTTGTTGACAGTTCCGTTTTAAATTTCTAAACGGAAATATGAACCTAGATTAAAAAGGCCAGAACTGCTGGAATTATTACGTTCTTTGTAATTGGAATATTGCCCCTTAAACTTGGCAAGGTTTCAACTTATTCTGCGTTGTTCTAAGGTGCTCATCTAAAGCTGAATTTATTGAAATATTTATTTGTAAACTCAGTGTTTTTTCGATTTTTACCATTTCTTTTGCAATTGTTCCTTGGTATAGACAGAAAATAAAAATATATGCATGTTAACTACATAGTATAAAACAAATACATGTCAGAATGCTCTTAACTGCCTCAGTGGTGTAGTGGCTAGCATGTACGTTCACACACCGAGAGGTCTGGGGTTCGAGTCTCTGGTCGGGTCAAGTTAATTTTTGAGTCTTTATGTTTCCTAAGTCTCAGTTACCACCCGGAGTTGGGAAGTTGGCGGTGAATCACTAGCGGAACCCGCGGCTTCGCTCGCACTGGATCTAGGGACAAACCCGAGCGAAGCGAATGTGAGTCGCTATTATTAATATATCATAAGTTTCAGTCACTAACTTTTTGGAAAAGTTTAGTGTAATTTTTTCTCGTAATGTAGTCAGACAAACAGACAAAACTACTTAAAACTATTCGGTTTCTGTATCGATAATAATTACTATTGCCATAAGAATATCAGTTAGAACTGTGTTATATGTAAGTATATAATTGTACATAGTACATACAAAGATAATAAAATAGATTAATCTCTGTTCACTCGTAATACTCATTTTATTTTAATCCCGTGTCCACGAATAAACGTATTTTTAGTTTTATTTCGCGTGTGTTTCACAGTAACTTCATTAATTAAGAACTGGAATTTTGTTCGAATGTATTTTATATGAATATTTTTGAAATAACATTTTGCACAACTTATAAATGCAATAGTTTTCAGAAGGATAATATTTTTTTTCAGTCTATGGATAGTACCTACTCGGTTTAATTAAAAAAATATGAACTTGCTTTAAAATTGGGTAGTGCTAGCTCAGTGGCAACGCTTTCGCTTAGAAAACCGAGTAAATGGTTCCCAAGATGATTATCACTTACAATCGAGTAAAACGTCGTGAAAAAACCTGCTTGTCTGAGATAATCTAGCAGGACTTCGAAAGGCATGTCATGTCCACCAATTACATGGAGGACTTTGTCCTGATCCCCCTTATGTTAGAAGGACTCTCTTACACAGCAATGAAACTAATGTCTCACTAGGCACGAGTGTATATGTATAGAGCTGCATACTACTGTAATTTTAGGTAAATTGTATGTTTTATTTTATACATGAATATGGTCAAGACGCATCGCTACTCTATACTATATTATAAAAATTGTTCAACCAAATAATATGTAAATGTATTTTAGTTATTACAGAAGTAAACGACCTTTTGTCGTACAAATAATCCTTGAAGGTATATTAAGAGTAAGACTGGAAGATCCATAAACGCTAAGCGACGGATTGCTGTTTATATACTTTTACGAACCTTGAATGAAGCGATCATTAAATACTGAAAAGACGTAGAAAAAATTGCTAAATTAGTATACTATCTTTTACCAATGACCTACAGAAGCCCTCATGAAGTCATTATTACATGAACTCTAATGAAACGCGAATACAACGTTGTGCATATGCCAAAGTTTGTTTTCGTTTCCTATTGAATGTCTTAGTGACCTATATATTATTTTTTACGATATTAACAAGATAAGGCTGTCATTGACTTCCTTTTAAACATGAAGAGTGAATCTAAGGTGAAACAGTGAAGGGGTTTTGGACTTTTGTAAATCAAGTATTTATAATACAGAAGACCCGACGAGTGTAAGAAATTGATAATAAATAGGAAAGAAGCGATAGAAGTCGTTGCGCTTGGCACTTTTTTCTCTCTGCCTTGTATTTATATGGTGGATAACTCCCATAGACTTCCGTTGTATGAAACAAAATGTTCAGCTCAGATAGAGATACATGTCAGAATGCTCATAAATGTTTTATATATGTATATAACATATGTACCTACATCTAGTAAGTATTATGTAATTATGTATGTATGTACATGAATATTGTTTTACACTTGGGTGAACCTATCTCGCGTTATTTTAATTTAGTACTGCTTATGAAGCGTCGCTTTCACTCTCTACAAGGTTTCTTCGAATAATGCAAGTACTTTAAGAGGTTTTTACTGTCTCCGTACCATTTTCTGTAGAAATTCGCAGTCGAGCTAAGTAGATACGCACATATACCTCGTCATATGGCCTCTACAGGTGACAGGAGAACTGGCTCGTTTGTCAGCAAAGAATCGGCTTGCCATTTAGTGGGGGAATGTGGCCAGCATTCTTGACACTATTCCACGCGAACATGACTTGTAAAGTAGCACGTAATGATTAATTAAGGGTACATTTATTTTGTTTATATAAGTAATCGTAATAAGGCAGTTGTAGGCCAGACCTGGATTACCGAGTGATATGGGCTCAAATCCGTGTCTCGCACCTCTGATATTTTCATGTGCGAATCATTTCTAACGTGATTACTACTTGTGTTACGGTGAAGGAAAACATCGTAAGGAAACCTGCGTATTTGAACTAGCAAGTGATCGAAAGACATGTAAAGTCCGTCAGCCTGACTTCGCATTGAAGGAATATCCGTGCCCAGAAGTGGGACGTTAAAAGGACTGAATACAAACATATAAGTAACCAATTACATTTATAACATGTATATGTTTTATTTATTGTATACAATATACATATATATTATACATATATATTATCGGTAGTGAACTATGGCGGCCAAGTGGCGCGCTGCTCGTAAATTTGGAAGTGCAAAACTCATTACAACAACAGTTTATATGCCCTTATTAAAGCATGAATAATAAATATTATAGATTATATTCGAAGACAAAACATTGCCAAATCATCATAGTTATTAAGACTACAATTTGTTGTGATCTTATGGATTCGTAACTGATTAGGTACCGAGGTACTCTACATGGATTGACTTTACTTTTGTGTTGTACATACGAAACACGGACATAACTAATAAATTGCTCATAATTAATAAATGCTTATAACTAATAAATTATTAATTATTTATTACCACTATACTACAACCTTTTTTGAGCATTTTGTGATACACTTTACAGAAAAACTATAACGCCTATAGATTTGTGCTTTAACATAGTAATTTAAATTCATATCTAACAAATGTTATCTCCCAAAAAAATATTATTTTATAACCATTAAAGAAATGAAAATTAACAATTGTCTTAAAAATAATTGCCCGTTAGAAAGACTACGCGAGTACTACCTCATCAAGCTCAGCTTTTTGCTAATAATTTATGCTAGTAAATCAACTAATAATTTCAGCGCAAACGCATAGTTTGTTATTGAAGAATGTAATGTAATAATAGCAATCCTTTGTTTATAGTTACTAAATAAACAAAATTCTAAAAAATAACGTTTTGCGCACTAAAAACCTAAGTGTTGGAATTTTTTAATAAACATTTTGCTAACTCTGAACTAATTCACAATCTATTTATTTAAAAATCGTTTCTCAGAAATATTATATGCAAAGCCTTCATCCGTATGTTATGAAATAATTTTCTTGGGAAATCTAAACAGTCATATTGTTCAGTTAAAAGTGTTCCAAATCAAGATTACTGTTGTAAGATATTGTATTATGTATATTAAAAGAACCTAAAATATAAGTAAAAATTTGAATCAAATTTGAGTAAATCTTATTAAAATAGTCATTATTATCAATATACATGGAACACAACAACCAGCGGAGAAAGCATTGGCACGCTTTTTTATTAGCTCAAAGTCACTTAGGGGGAGAGGTAAGCTTCGCCAGCTGTCATTGGGTAACTAAGTGACAACCAAGTGACGACTGATTCGTATTGGTCCTTATTTTAACACTTTTGAGCACTTTCAGATAGGCAAGTAATTATAGGCATATTTGTTTATAAATTATACTAGCTGAACCGGTGAACTCTGTTCCGCCAGAATACAAATTACTGATTATTGATTTCTGACAAAATTTATAAGTAATTATCAAATTTTCAACCATACTTAATCATAGAAAAAATTATGTTTAGCTGTCATTTGCGTTTTGTTATTCCATGTTTTATCTATAGTGATTTGTATTCTCTTTGACGTTTTATGTCACGTCACACGGGAACGCGGTCAAACGGTATAAAAAGTATCCTATGTCCGTCTCCTGGTTCTAAGCTACCTCCCCACCAGTTTTTAAGCAAATCGGTTCAGCCGTTCTTGAGTTATAAATAATGTAACTAACACGACTTTCTTTTATATATTATGTAGATTTGATATAAAATATGTCTCATCTGATTATCAGATCGGTGAAGGTCGATCTTCCACCGGCTCTTACACCATAAAATTCCGTCGCATAAGCTCTTCACTTGTTGTTGTGCTACATGTAAATACACGAACAAATCAAAAGATTTTGGAATTTTTATCTGTGTGAATGTCTGTCACAGCATCACGAGAAAACCTCGTGATACATTTTCATGAAATTTGGTATGACGATAGCTATCCGGGTAAGTCTTTAGCATATATATATATATATATATATATATATATATATATATATATATATATATATATATATATATATATATATATATATATATATATATATATATATATATATTTATAATGAAATCGGAGATTGTTTGAGAAACTATTTTAATCTCCCATCTGATACGTATAATATCATAAAAGATCACTTGATGAAACAGAATCCACGCCTGTGGATACACACTCAACGAACAACGGTTCTAAGTGAAGTTGTAACCGCAACATCACTTATGTAATACTATAAGGCCATAGATAAATAGAACGAAAATTTAATATTTAAGGAACTTCTTTCGTCAAACGCTGCATTGGTAAAAGCTTTAGAAGAAAATGTCTCGCTCTAAATATTTACGAGTCTTATTTTATTTCACGATAAGTGAAAAGTAAGTAAAGCCTTTACAAAGGACAAGTTGGCGCCGGAAATCAGCCATTTTAATGTTTTCCATCTAGCTTATGTCATTCGCGTTATAAATTCGAATCAAAAGATGTATATGATAAGATAGATATGTATAAGAAGAATCATCGAATTTATCGACCAAGTCGTCTTGTAATACCAAGGGAACGGACATACATTGTACATATTATGTATTATGTATATACAAGTTGTCGGGTAAATCACTATCACTACATAGTATAAAACAAAGTCGCCTTTTCTGTCCCTATATCCCTATATCCCTATGTGCGCTTAAATCTTTAAAACTACGCAACGGATTTTGATGCGGTTTTTTTTAATAGATAGAGTGATTCAAGAGGAAGGTTTATATGCATAACTAGCAGATCCCACGGCTTTACCTGTGCTAAATCTAGGGAAGAGCCCGAGCGAAGCGAGGGCGAGTCGCTAGTTTATTATAATTTGCAGATCCTTAACAAAATTCAATAAAATAAGTATGTCAAATGAATACAATTTTTTACAATACTATTCTTGAACCTAATAAGTAATCACCCCCTTGTATTGAAGGGAGGTCTGTGCCCAGCAGTGGGGCTTTACAAAAGCTGAAGAAATTCTTGAACCATTGTAGAATAGTAATAATTTTATATAACATAATAAAGAAAAAAGTATAAGAAGTCTACGAGTAGTTCCATGGTAAGCTACGAGGCGTGTTATGGATAAATACACTACACATATGTATATGTGACCATTAAATACATACATAATGTAAATATAAGCAGTCATGACTGAAATTTACACTCATCACACAAATATTTGCATCCAGCGGGACTCGAACCCGCAGCCGCAGTAACGAAAGCTTTGTGAGATTCTTAAGGTTTTATTTAAGTGAACGCTTCAACGTTTGTTTTGAAACCAATTATACGTACAACGAAAATAGTACAGTGAACTGAAATGAATTATGAAAGAACAGACAGTAATTAGAGCAACTGCGCAATAAATGTAGAGATGGTTTGTTTAAATATGGATCACTAGTCCTGGCTAGCTTTGTCTACTTTTGTAGAGCGCAGCGCATTTATAAAATATTCATAAAATTGTACATTCAAATTATTATGAATCGCGCGTCCTTAAGTAGCTCTTTGTACAACTTAAAAAAAAGTACTCCGGATGTACCCTTACTGTATGTATTTAATAATAAATTGAAACTCGATATTATAGTATTAAAATATATTTTTTTGGTTAACGACTTCATATCGCTGTAAGTACAAGCATATTTTAGCACAGCAAACACAAGCAAGTATATTCGACGCATAAAATCTATGCAGAGAAAAATCAAAGAATTTTAAATTCGTTTGTAATACTAGCGACTCTCCCTCGCGTCGCTCGGGTTCGTATTTCAATATGTTTTAGCGGTTAGATTTTATTTTTCAGTAGAATAAAAATAATCCTATATGTTGACCCGGATAACCACCTGTCCAGAAGTTTTCTAGTGATTTGGTCACAGACAGAAAGTAATACAGACGATAATAATTACTATTTAAATATGATTTTTTCAAAAAATATTTAATGTACAGATTGGACCAAGTTTGATTTTAATACAAATCTATACATATATTAGTATTGCTAGAAGATTACTAGCTAGCCTTTTCTTCTGACCTCGATTATTTTCCTCAAAAAACCCTATTTTCTCAAAGAAATTATTAAAGCGAAAGTATGTGTTATCTGAACGAGGTTTGGCACGAGATAGTTAGTGTTCTGGAGACCGAAATAGTTTGAGACGTTTTATTCAGGGAAAAGAACGATTTCAACTGGAAATTGAGTTTGT
The DNA here is from genome assembly GCA_905231865.2 of Boloria selene. Lineage (NCBI taxonomy): Eukaryota > Metazoa > Arthropoda > Insecta > Lepidoptera > Nymphalidae > Boloria > Boloria selene. The sequence continues at coordinate 16,403,676 of HG993131.1, forward strand.
GTGAGCGTCTGTACCTATAGTCAAATAAAAACTTAAATATTTTTATTAACTAGAACTTATCCCCGCTTCAATACGGTGTATTTATAAAATTATACATACAGAGATAAATAATTTGGACAAATGTTTTTACTATAGAATTTTATTAAAGTTAATACCTCAAAATTGGTGAAAAACTATAAAAAAGTTATATATATGTACAAACGTCATACCTATAAACTTGTGACATTAATCAAGTATCTAATAATTTGTATTGGCAAAGAGACGTAAAATTATGTTATAACTTTTAAACAGTACATTATTTTCACTGAAAATATAAATGAATAACAAACAAAACATGCCTACAAATTGTTATTTTATGAGTTAAGTATATATCTATATAGAAACACTTTATAATCATCATGTTTTGTACTGACATCAATTATAAATTTCACTCAAATCGATCGAGCCGTTCGTACTATAAGTTGACGCCACAACAGTTTCATCATATTTACCTATTAATAGTATTAAAAAGTTAAATTAGACTACGACCAAACGCAGTGAAAGCATACAAAGTGAGAGTTGATGTATATGGTAATGATAAGCCGCATTATTTACATAGTATTTGCATCGATTATATTCATTAAATCTTTCCATATACAAATCATAAAACAGTTTCACTCTAGTTATTATTGGATTGGAAAATTTGTACAAATTATTTCGTGATATTAATGGTGTCGTTTTTGTGATTTTCATTTAAAACATAATCGTATTTAAATTGAATATGTTGGGAAATTCTTATTTTTATTTTATTACACTCAGAAATAAAGTAAAGTATCTGCCACTCAAAATCCCTTCAAAATCGGTTCAGCCGTTTCGGAGATCAGCCAGAACAAAGAGACTAGAAATAAAAAATCGATGTGTTTATCGTAAGTACTGTGAATATGCATTTTGTATAAAGCTGTTTGATAAATTACAAACAGACACCCCAATTTTATTTATTTGTATAGATTATAATTTTTAAGTTCTAAAAGTTTTTTATGGACTATTTTTTGAAATTTGTCCTACACCGGATATAATAACAGAAAACATTTTCTCATCGGAAATCGATTCAGCGACTTCCCTCATTAAAGACAGTGTCGCTGGCAACAACGCTCGGAAAATAACGATTACGTTCTAGACATGTACTCGTAATAGAATTAAAAAATTGAATGGAAGTATGATACTTAATTTTTAGGCTGTTGATTCGATATAAATAAACTAGTGGAACCCGCGGCTACGCTCGCGCTAAAGCTAGGGACCCGTACGAAGCGAGGGTGAGTCGCTAGTAAAAAATAAAATAAGTATTGAATAGAAGTTCCTTCCTATCTAAGCAGATATAATAATAATAGGTATTATTTTTTATTTACTAAGCATTTTGAATTACATAATATAATATGATGAAATTCTAACTCGATTCTGTTATAGTTAAACAAATATTTTTTGAAAAATCTTATTGAAATAGCCATTATTATTGATATAGAAGGCAAAGCTATAGTTTTAGAGCTAGGATTTTATTTAAGCGCGAGCGAAGCCACGGGTTCCGCTAGTTATATAATTAAACCTTCCTCCAGAACTACTTTATCGATTGGTGAAAACAGCATGAAAATCGGTGCAGTAAGTAGTTTTTGAGTTAATCGCGAACAAACAGACAGACGCGGCGGAGGACTTTGTTTTATAATATGTAGTGAAATGCACACTTGTGCAGAACCACAGACCATAGCAACACTGAAATAAAATAATAATGAAGAGAACTGCGCTTACCGCTTCATAAAACCTCTAAGTAAACTTTCCCCAAATAAAAAATGGTATTAAAGTTATATTTACGTATTATACAGAAAAATGATAACCGACTTTAAAAATTTTCTAATTTAACTTTAAACATTTTTGATATCATAATATTATAATCCTTTGTGTTTCTGTAATTTTATAAAAGGACTTATGTAATTGCTTATGGTATTTTTTTGACCAAAATGTTTTTCCCGGAGTTTATACCATCAGTAGCTCTTGACCTATACCCATAGCATCTTTATAGGATAACAACTTTATTAAAATAATCACAAAAATCGGTACATAGATACCTAGTTGATGATGATCCTCATTTTTTCAACATGTTCAACAGTTAATTAGTAGTAAAAAAGATCACTTGATGAAGTGTAAATACATATATGTAGATATCCATCTATACATATATCTATAATCCACAAAAGGTATACAGGTAGGTACTACAGGAAAATATTTTATTTTCACGGAAAACATAATTTAGCAGATTTTATAGTGGAGTCCTCAGAAACGACGGTGGATCTTTAAATGGGGAATTAATAGTTGGTACATAATAAATGATAGCATTAAGCCAAAGATATTTTTTGTACTTTTAACGCGAGTGAAGCCTCGGGTCCCACTAGTATTATATAAACAAATAAATTAAGTTACGATCCCATAGGAAGTAAGGATTACTTATAGTCATGAGAAAATAACCGGTATTAAAGTAAATGTTGATATGATTGTGTAAAGTCCCGGCATTCAATGTGTAAATGGTATTTGTAGTAAATGTATTTTATGTATTGCGAGAACATCTCGTTAAAATTAGATTCGCCTTTTTTTCAAATACACCTTCATTTACCTCCCTTGTAATTAACTTGAAAGTGGATTTTAGTGCTCTTCTAATTATTATCTATTTATATATTTATAAAGTCAATTACTGTTCTTTAGGCTCTCTCTTTTTGGATTTGACTAAAACTCAAAAAAGCTTCAGAAAAAAAGTTCTTTTCATATTCAAAAAAGCTTCAGAACTTTTCTTTTTAGATGGAAATCACTAACTGAGGGTCAATTGTTAGTCCTATATAATAATTATAGCATATCTTGTCACCTATAAAAATATAATATGTACTATTTTTGTTTTGTGTATAATTTTCATGTCTTTTTAGGTCTTTACCATCGTCAAGATTCATCAGGATGATCTAACATTATTCGAATTTCTTTCTCAATATAGACACTTTCATTAAGCAGGAAAAAAATACAAAATTGGACAACGCCACAGGCAACAGCTTGTATAGTTAAGCCGCCGACAATGTGGCGTGAAATGTAAATCTGAATTTATTTTACAATTTTTCAATATTGAAATACGGTTCTATAGATGGCGAGATGTTTTCTCAGCCAAAGCGTAACCGTGTTTGAAAGCAAATGGGATAGTAGCAACGGCAAATATTTTTCAACGATATGAAATATTTTATAGTAACTCTATTTATTCAATCTAACATTTTATTTTTATTACGAATATTGGATAAAGGAAAAAGCATAGCCTACAGTGAGTTTTAGTTTTGCATTTTATCATGTTAGGTTATCGAAGCGATACATGATTCATATTTGGTACACATGTTAATAGTTGTATTACGAGTTACTTAGTCAAATTTGTACATTGAACATTTTTTTTTAAATCTCATTGAAATAATCGTTATTATCGATACACCACGACGTTACAGTTTTATAATTTTTTCTTTCTGTATCTGACCGCATCACGAGGAAACTTGATATGTTTTGATGGCTATGAATATGATGATAACTGGTTATCAGGGTCAACATGTAGGATACATTTTACTGCGAAAAAATATCTCATATTTGAGAATAAAACTACATTAATATTTTCCGTTTATTATTCGTATATTTTATTCTCATCTGATCTTACAAAAGATTTCAAGTTCTTAAAACCCAGGCAAAAGATACAGTTAGACATTTATTTCATTGCTTCGGAAGCAGCTCTAACTAATTGTAAATATCAAATTTTCATTTTAATAATATGTTTGTACTTTTAGTAAATATATATTGACAGATTTATTGAGAAAAAAACGCATGTGTTATATCTTACCCGAAAAACATCACAGCGAATCTCGGTCGCGCAAATAGTATATTATGTACATTGTACATACATTGTGCTTAAGTGTGTATTGTCGTCAGGATTTTTAATACTTTCCTGTGAACGGAGTCACCTTGGTTTCTGGCATCGCTCCAGTAAGTCGCTGTATGTAGATCAATACGCTTTTAAACGATCATCCTTAGGATTTCTTTACATTTCTTATTATTGTTACATTAGTCACATTACGCACGAATTCTTTATGGCTGTGTGCCACATTTATAATCTGCATCATGCATCATAGATATTCTTGGTAATGCTTGTAATTGATGATCGTTTTAGTTCGTCTACACTAATACATTTTTAATGGTACCATATTCCTATCCTATGGATTTCTTACATTATATATAAAACAATATTTATACCATCTGTGCAGAAAACACATTATATTAGTGCAAAATATATACTAAAAGATAAAAGTATCATTACAAGAATAAAAATAGAAATTAAGGCTAAGGGCTGTCCTGCGTATTTTTTTGATAGTTTCCTCAGACCTGAAACTTTTTTCAGGCACTTTGAAAAGGAGCAGAGTGACTAGGGACCGGAATAGCAAAACTGGTTAAGCCGAATAATCAATACGACAAATGATACATATAATACACCCAAACACCATCTTTTGGAACTAGTTAAAAACAACATAAAATTGCGAAATTGAGCCTTCAATAATAAATCCTCCCTTTCATAGTTAAAATGCACATAAAGTACACGCAAATATTTTTACTTCTAAACATATTTGCAAACGTTGTAAATGGAATGCTTTTAATTTTAAGCCGGTTAAGCCATTTCCATTTTCTGGAATTTATTAGATGCAGTCTTCCCTCGTCTGTGGAGCTTTTTCGAACCGGTAACCTCCGAATAGGCTTACCTCTGAGTGCATTAATGGACGGGGCTCTTAGCTACCATTTCGAATAAGCTTCCTCTCAACACAGCGAAAAGTCTTATTGTTCCGTAGAGACTTTACGAAACTACAACCTTACCAATATTGTTTTGTTATTTTACAAGACTATGTTAATAATCTCAGTTAAAAAATAATTAACTCTCTTCTGTACGTGTGTATGTCACTAAACTATGTATGTATGTCACTAAACTATGTATGTGTATGTGTATGAGCGGACCGATTTTGATTAAAATTTGTAGAATACCAGATATGATGAAGACTATAAACGGGAAAGCGTCTCTCGGTTACTATTTAGAATTATTATTTGTCGTTCTGTTTTTAGCTTACTTATATATAAATATTCTTATATGTACATACTATTAGTATGACGATTAAAGTATTCGAAATCTATTCAATTTTATTCAACAGCCTATTATATTAGACACTATACCGGTCTACGAATTTCACAACGTAAAACATACATTCATTACTATTAAATATTAGCCACGTACTCTCTCGCACTGCTCGGGTTCGTCTAGTTATGTTTTAACGGTTTGGATGAATTTTATTTTTATTTCTAGATAATAAGATATTTGGAGAAGCTATCATCCTACCAAATTTCATCAAAATCGGTCCAGTTTTCACGTGATGTGGTCACAGACAGACAGAAATTCTAAAGACTATTTCGGCCAAGTTTTTCTAAAAAATATTTAATGTACAGATTCGACTCTATTAGAATTTTAGTATAATATGTACTTATATGGTTTAGTTTATAAGTATATTTGAATTTCAGAAAGCTGCTGACCCGTAACTTCTGACGTTCGTACTCAACATCTACTTTATCTGGAAATAGCTGGACCATGTTAAGCTTTATTGAAATTTCACATGGCGTTAAGTCAAACTTGATTTGAGCCGAATTTCTTACTCAATAACTACCTACCAAAAATAAATATTAAGAATGAACATGGCAATGTAGCCCAGTGGTAACGCGGTTAGTAGGTTCGAACCAGGCCTCGCGCCTCCGCTATTTTCATCTCCAAGTCATTTTTAACATGAATACCATTTGTCTTAGGGTGAAGGAAAATATCATGATATGTCTGAGACAGCGTTTAGCAAGTTTTCGAAAGATATATGAAGTCCGCCAACCCGCACTAAGCCAGCGTGGTGGACTATGGCCTGATCCCTCCCGTATTGAAGGGAGGCCCGTGCCCAGCAGTGGGACGTTAAAAAGTGTCCTAAATACATATATATAATTAACGTAATATCGTTCAATTTCATTGGTAATTATTCAATGAAGCTTAATAAATATCAGTTAAGTTCGCAGTGAGATAAATAAGCTCTCATCAGTCGACTAAAGTGGTTGTGTAGATAGTGTTATTAAATACGACAAATGGCATAAAATCTTGAATTATTTTGTTTATAGCAAATAGGTAAGATATAACCTGTGATATAACTAAGGTGAAATCTATATAAAAAAATTAAAGAAAATGTATATAAATATATATATACAAACTTTTTCTTAAGTAGGTTCAAACTTCAAAGTGTCTATATAGTCATAGTGGCATTATACCTTTTAAACTTAAACTAGGTATCTTATTTAGAATTTTGGTTCTCGACGCTTCGATTGCTTTACAGCAATCATGAATGAGAGACTATCAGCAAATCAAAATAAATCCGCTAAAAAAAGGTTTGATTTCAGAAAATACTTAATAGATTTTAAAAGCTAATTTTAATACTGACACTATAATATAAGCTCCAGATCATACTTTATCCGTGTTCTAGTTTCATTCAAATCAACCCACCTTTTTTAGAGTAAGTATAAAAATTATGTTTAAAAGACTCAATGTAATATTAAGAAAAATACTGTGCGCATCAAATTTAATTAAAGTATCTCTAGAAGCAAGGGTAAGGTGTTAAGGAAAACAAAAGAACGTAGGGACAATAATGAAAATATTAATTTTAATATACTAGCGACTCATCCTCGCTTCGCTCGAGTTCGTCCCTAGGTTTAAACTCAGCGAAGCCCCGGATTCCTCTAGTTATTTAAAATAAAATTTCAATTCGTCTATAAATAAAATTTCTAAAATATAACCTCCTACTTTTTGAAGTCGGTTAAAAAGTAGCCTTACTTACGCCTTATAACATTAGCCTTCTGTAAGTGAAATTTCATCTTCCTGTCGAAATAAGTCTAGCCGTTTCAGGCATTAGCCGGAACAAACAGACAGACAGAAAGACACGACAGACAGACAAAAAATTTAAAAAATTATTTTTTGGTATTAGTATCTACCATATATTCTTTCATATGCATTTAGTCAAAAGCTGAAATTTTATTTTATTTTATTTGAAATAAAAAACAGACACTTCAATATTATTTAGATTTAATATATAGTATAGTATAGATTTAACAATAAAGAAATATATTGTTTTTCGTATTCTTATCTCTTTTTATAATTTTATATAGGTACGTATTCTCGAGCAAGTTTCATGTGACAGCTTTGAGATAGGTATATATTTTCGTTGATAAAGAGACTAAGGGTAGCTAATATCCGATAAAAAATGATGAGCTGTCACATTGTCATGAAATAGGATATAAATAACCTAGCAGTGTGGTATCTGTCAAAAAAAGGATGAAAACATGACGCGAAACCGTCTCCAGATCGACACATCCAACACCCGTCGGCCTCCACATTGTAAATTAAGAGAGTTACACAATACGAATACTATTTTTAGCGATGGTGAAACAAGGTTTTTTTCAGTTTCAATAGCCCTCACTGCGCCCTCTACTAGAGTTTCTAAGAAATTCATGATTGATGATAACACCAAACGTTTCTCTTTCCACCTAGATTCAAACCTTTCGCTCGAGTTTTCGGCAACTCCGAGAGATGCCGCTGTGCCACCGACGACCTTCATCAATATGAATATTGTGCCAAAAATGTTTTCACCTTCTTATATTATTAATACTATTTCCATTCAATTACAAAACCATCTATTAAATCATTTTATTATATCCTCGTTAATACAGTTTAACTTCATTTAATCATTATCAATAACGATAAGCCATCAATAAAAGTTCGGCGCGCTTCGCCTGAGTGTCTGAGTTATTCCCAGCCTGCGGGGTGTGGGATGTCGCGGGGGGGAAGGGGGGCGGTGCGCGCACGCAGCTCAGTGTGGCGCGCGCCGCCGCCGCCATGGGCAACCAATCCTCCGCACACTCGCACAAAGCCAGGAAAAACGTCCACTGGAAGTCAGCAGGTGATTATAGCATCCTCAAACACGCACTCATCACCCCCCGCGACGAATGTATTACCCCCCACTCACACCGGACGCACGCCGACGCCCCAGCCCACACAGCTATTTTTAAAAAGACCGCTCGCTGCTAGCGTGGCGCACCAAAACAAAGCCCTGGGTTCGTGTAACGATTACACGGCTTTTATTAGCAACGTAATGTCAGTTTGATGTTTTTAAATGTATATACATATGTTATTATTACGAACAAATTAAGTCAATACGAATATTTGAATTATAGTTCTTTAATTTTGTAATTACAGGGCGGCCGGCGGTGCCTGGCAAGCCAGATATTATTCCTTTACTGACGGATGATGAGCCTAACGCGATCACGTTGAGATGGGTGCCACCAGCGCACGACGGAGGCGCGCCCCTCCGCGGATATCAAGTGGAATGCAACCGTCTCGGGTCAGTGGACTGGGTACGCACTGCTCCCCCAGTCGTGCTACGACCTGAACTACTCCTAACAGGTCTGGAACCCCCGCACCGATACCAGTTCCGAGTGGCAGCTTTAAATGCTGTGGGCCGCTCTGAGTACAGTGAACTCTCCGATGTTCTCACAGTCAGCTCCGACAGTCCCGTTAACCAACCACCGCTATTCCTCCAACATCTCGAAGATGTAATTGCTCTAGAAAACGACAAAACAGAGTTTCGAGTATCATTTTCAGGCATACCTCCTCCCACGATAGCATGGTTTAAAGATGATTACGAAATATTTAGTAGCAGAAGGACCGCAATATCCACTAATGAATCCACTAGTATTCTTATATTTCATCAAACGCTTGCTAGCGACGAAGGAGAGATCAAATGCACAGCGACCAACCGCGCTGGTCATGCGGTGAGTAGAGCCAAGCTGTCACTGGAAGCCGCCCCGAAACTACGGTACCCGAGACAATACGAAGATGGGCTTTTATACGAAATAAACGAAACTGTTTTCTTAAAAACGACGATTGTTGGCAAACCTACTCCTGTCATTGAATGGCGTCACGACGGCCTACCAGTAGTAGTCGATGATAGGGTACAAATCTCAAATACACCAAAGTTTTCTATGTTAAAAATAAATGTGGCGCGACGGAGTGACCGTGGGGAGTACCAGGTCCATGCTAAAAATGCCATAGGAGAGGACACAGCAGCGTTTCTGGTCACTATTACTGCTCCTCCAGATCCACCTCGAAACGTGTCAGTAGCGAGGCAAGTCGACAAGTCTGTTTCTTTGGACTGGGAACCCCCAGAAGATGATGGGGGATGTCGTATCGGAAACTATGTAATAGAATATTACCGCAGTGGCTGGAATGTGTGGTTGAAAGCGACTACTAGTCGCAAAACATCTGTCACGCTTTTCGATTTGATCGAAGGAAGTGAATATCGTTTTCGTGTGAAAGCGGAGAGTCCTTATGGGATGAGTGCGCCGAGTGTAGAATCAGCGCCCGTTAAAATTCCCGGTCGGGCTGTCGATATGGAATTTTTGGCTGTAGAATCTCGGATTATTACTGATGTATTGACGCGTGAAGAAGGAGAGAGACCGGTGTCTCCGGCGCCGAGACGTAAGAGATTAGCTGCCTCCGCAGCATCCCACCCTGCTCCGGAGCCCGCCGCCTCCCCTGTTCCCCTTCGGAAGCACAAAAGAGTTTCTGTCCCTAGTGAAGCCACCAGCAACGAGTTCATGTTGGTGCTATATCCAGATAGCAATAAATCAAACGATAAAACTGGTGAGTAACGCTGTATATTTATTTATATTATAATTTAAAAACACTGCAGTGGTCTGTGATGTCAGTTAGTAGGTACTCTTAATTTAGTGAGGGTAAGCTAAAGCGTATATAACTTCTATATATAACCTTCAACTAATGTATTTCATTCATTGATTAAATACATATAAATATTAAAAGCTTATTAAAATCTATTATATTGATGGTACTAACTATAATATTATAATACTGTCATCATAACTTCTATATAAATTAAAATGATTTTTTGTATGTTTCACATCTATGCTAAGCCGGTTATGATGAAACTCTTCTGGGTTTTTTCTCTATAATTCTGTAATGGTTCCTAAACAATTCGAGAGTAGGGACGCGCTTGAGCCATGCGACTGTATACCGCTAGTATAATTAAGTATAACTAATAATAAGATATTTGCATTGTGAATATATTTTTAAATGTAAACATAAAAATCGATTACTGATTTTAAACCAAACCTTTCTTTATACTATTGTCTGGTACGAGTAAACTGTTACGTAACTTAGTTATTTATTTTATTGCCTATATATTGTGTTGTTTGGCCTATTGCTATTATTAAATCCGCGCCTGAAATACCACCGTAAAATAGCTTTTTGAAGCGTTTACTGTAGTACTAAATAACGTTATTATGTAACAAGTGTTGCCAGTTATTTCCTTCAATTTAGTTTAGTAAAACCATATAAAAGATATGTTTCTCTTGAACTTCATCAAAATCAAAATAAGCGTTGCGAACAATCATTTAAAGTTATTATTTATTACTTACTTAATACTAATTATTAAGGTTATTATAACACGTGAAAAGCAAAAACGAAATCTATTTCTATTGAAAACACTATCAATTTCGAGAAATCTTTTATATTGTTCTATAAACTTTATGTGCCTCTTCTGTTCTTTAGTTAAAGTAGGTAGGTAAATTTCAAATATTTTACTTTCAGTATCGACTGAATTTGTAAAATATACAGTTTTAGTAAGTTAAGCCTGATTGGAGCTTAAACTTTTACTAAGCTAACCTACTAAGCTTATACTTTAGTTTTAACGGATAGGCTGGACCGATTTAGATAAATTTTAGTGTACAGATAGACTAAAACTTAGAGCAACACATAATGTGTAAATCACCTTGATTTTGCATTTTTGTATATAAATAGTAATATACACACATAGAGAAGTACATACACAATGGTCCGATTGTCGTATAAATTGGCAGCTCTAATATTTGTATAACTAAGTGGAACTTTTATTATGATCCCATTTCATTATGCAACACATATATTTGTTATACCTACATACATGTTATTCTGTGTGAATCAGCCAAAAGGTTTAGATTGATGAATGCGATAAATATAGATGATTGATCGGCGGTTGAATAGCTTTGCTGATTACGGGTATAGAGGCGGAAATCTTTTCCATTTATTGGCCATCTCTTAAAGTATTCAAAGTTCGATTCCTATAAATCTTCAACCCTTTTTAATGTCCCACTGCTGGGCAAGGGCCGCCCTCAGTACGAGAGGGATGTGGCCATAGTCCACCGCGCTGGCCTAAAGCGTGTTGGCGAACTTCACATGTCTTTCAAAAACTTGCAAGGTTTTCTCAGACATGCAGGTTTCCTCACGATGTTTTCCTACACCGTAAGACCAGTGGTAATCATGATAGAAATGATTCGCACATGAAAATATCAGTGGTGCGAGACCCGGATTTGAACGAGAATCACTCGGTTTTTCTATTCGCATAGAACTTTATAGTCATAGTCTCTGTGTTGTCTTCTTAAAACAATGTACTGACTGCCTTTCTGCTTTTTGTAACATAGATATTTAAAAAATATAAAAAACTTTACAAAACTATTAATTGCCTAGTATGTGCATCCAGCTAGCGAATGTCATCAATAATATTAAAAATGAGCATTTGCAAATATTATGCATTGCGATATTATAGATAATAGAAAATCTGACACATATTATGTTATGTGTCAGATTTTCATACATAATTATTGTATTAGTACAGTAAATAAAGCCGTTTTTTTGGTCAACCTCACACAAAATTTCCGATCCAATTTTAATTTTTTTTTAGGTTAAGAGTCACTTACTGACCATAAAAACACAAAACTCACATAAACTTTTATGTAAAACTTACCGTTTACAATTTATTGAACATGCATTTTATTGATTAATCCAATATTTTGAGAGTTGTCTACCGAGACAAAAAAACCGGTTCATTAAATTAAATGGGCCATAAATCGTAAACGGTAATTTTTACAAAAAAGTTTACAAGAAATAAAAGATGCGAAACTTTATTCTCTACAATAATGGTTCAAATAACTTATGCCTAGAAGTGCATAGTTTCCGAGATATCGGCCAAAAACTTTTCTTCAAGATTGCGATCGAAGCTCCACCTGGATCTGTCAGCATTTTGTGTTTTTATGGTCAGTAAGTGATCCTTAACTTAAAAAAAAATTGAAATTGGATCAGAAATTTAGTGTGAGATTAAATGCTGTATTTACTGGCCTGTATAGATTTGGATACGATAATGTCCAAATATGAGTTAAAAAAAACCTTGTATCATTACATGTGACTATAATGATACATATTTCATATGGAAAATCATATGTATCCTACTATTTTTATATTGAAATGAAATATACTGATAGATGATAAAGCAAACCAAAAATAACTCAATCGTTTTCACTTTTTACTTTTCAGAAAAGAGGAAGTCGTTTCAGTTGGATTTAGAAGATGCTTTGTCCCCACCACCCATTTCCCTGTCAGCGCCAGAACTAAGCTCGCGATGTATCATGCCATTTAAAGCACTACGGAACGCAGTTAGCTCCACGGAATTGCTTCACGAGCGGGCTATGGCTAGGTTTTATAAAGCTGTCGCATTAAAAGAAGAACAGTCTAAAACTAAAAATGAAAAGACTCCCCGACAAGAACCCAACCACATTCCGCACAACAAGATCAACAATAGCGATCGCAACGACACTCACGAAATATCAAAAATGAATAATATTCAATCTAAGCTTAAAACTCCAGAGATATTTGTCAAATCAGATTCCATGGAAGCTAAGGAAATAAAATTCGGTCCAGCACGACCAGATTCAGACTTGTCAGATAAATGGCAACATATGTCCTTTGACGAAGATTACACTGCGAGTACAGTATCAACTGATGGTGAGTTTTCTGATGAAGAAGAAGATAGCCTGGCAGAAGACGAGGGAAGAGAAAATCAATTGATGGAGGAGGAGCAAACTTACAATCCAAGAAATAAGATTACTCGACCTTCTCCTGTCAAGGAAAGCATGGAAGTAGAGGAAGAATCTGAATCTGAAACTGAACCTATTAAACTTTCGCCTCTCCCGGATCCTAGCTTTGTACCAAAACCAATCTTAAAAAAGAGGGAAATTGACAAAAATATAGATACGAAGATCACAAAGCAAGAAAAATATTTTCCAATTAAACAGAAAAAAGAAGAAAAAACAAATATCTTTAAGAAAATAACCAAACAAAAGCCTTTTAGTTTTCCCAAAAAGCTTAACAAAAAAGAAAATGAGAAATTGGAAGAAATACCAAAAGCTAGAGAAGAAAAATCTATAAAGACAGATGAACCAACTGTAGAAGACAAATTAAGTGACGAAGGCAAGACTGTTATAGATTATTATGGTAATATTGTCAAAGAGTATGGAAGTCACAAAAAATCTAACACTCCTCTTTATCTAAATACAGAAGACCTAAAGCAATTAGCAGAGCAACAAGAAGGTAAAGACACTAATGAGAATGAGGTAATAGAAACAAAGAAAAATGTTGTGCAAAAGTCGACAGAGAAAATGAACTCTGTAAAAGCAAAGAGCAAGCCCGTTCCTAAACAGAAGGTGAAAGCGCAAAAAGTGAACCAACACAAAGTATTAAATGAAATCAAAGAAAAATCTCCCTTAACTATTCAAAAAATAGTTCAAAAACCAGACAAAAGTGCACTAGACACTCAAGTTGTTCTCAAAACTACCGAACGAGCAACAGTTGTCATCCCAATAGATTACAAAAAGTTAGAAGAGAGAGCCAAAGAGAATGTCAGATCTGCAATTGATTATACAGTAGATTTATGTCTTCTTCTATTGGCTTTCTGGGTGTACTTCTTTAAAGATGAGAGATTAGCGATTCCATTTTTAATCCTCATTATCTATCGCCAGTTACAGGAAACTATCTTACAAAATATTCCTGAATGGATTAACCACCACACACCCCACTGGCTAAAAAAGAAAACTTCTTAACTATTCCCAAAGACATTGTGCGATTATGTATTTGGTTGTTGTGAACTGTATGTTGTGCGAAATTGTGATTTATTTCACTCGATAAAATAACATTATAAAGTTTTTATATGTTTTACGTGTCATTATTAAAATATTGTGTAAAATCTATTGGGCAACGAAAGCAAAGACGTTTGTAATTTCGAAAATTTGTTTTTTACTAAATTCCATGTGTTACATAAAAAGCTAATTATGTTTCATTACAAGCACTGTAAAAGATTCGTTAGGCTTATATCACAGTTCAAAATACCAGTAGCCGAATGTGTTCCCTACGAGCCCCCGCGAAGAGTATTCGATCCGAAACTTTGTGCCCTCCGTGACAAGGGCTTGGTACTTGGCGTGTATTATAATGAAAATGTGAAAGGGGAAGGAGCAATTCTAACGGCGAGTGCTCAAAAATATGATAAACAATGCGATGGAAAACTTTGGAAACAGTTAAAATTGACTCCGATACCGAAACTAGGTGAATACAGAATATTCTATGACTTAGATAGCACGTACGGTTATGTAGCTGTTGCTGGACTCGGTACGGAATGTTTGAGATTCGATACGAATGAACAATTGGATGAAAGTAAGGAGGCCATACGAATAGCGGCCGGTCTAGGTGCTCATGCTCTGCAAAAGTTTAAGCCTTCTGTCATACATGTGGAATCTTTTGGAAATGCTGAAGCCGCAGCGGAAGGCGCGACACTGTCCACCTGGAAATTCCAAAAATATAGACAAACCTCAAGTACACAAATAGTACCTAAAGCAAAACTACAATTATTTGATGATTGTGATTTTGACGGATGGAAAATTGGTGCCCTGAAAGCTGAGTCTCAAAATTTGGCACGATTCCTGCAAGAGATGCCTCCTAACATTCTAAATCCTATAGCCTTTGCTAAAATAGCTGTAGATCTTCTATGTGAATTAGATATTAATGTGGAAGTAAAAACTCAAGGCTGGGCAGCCAGCCACGAAATGGGGGGATTTATTGCTATAGGAAAATCATCGGTACAACCACCATTATACGTAGAGATAAGTTATTTTGGTGCAGATGAGTGTACGAGACCTGTTGTTTTAATTGGTAAGGGTGTTACATTCAACAGTGGGAGCCTTGATCTCAAACCAAAGGAGGAATTAAAATATATGAAAGGCGATATGGCGGGGGCAGCCTGTGTTTTAGCTATCACTCGAGCAGCGGCTCTACTCAAACTGCCTGTAAATATTCGAGGTATTCTTCCTCTATGTGAACTGATGCCAGGCGGAAGTAGTCCTAAATTTGGAGATGTAGTGTCCAGTGCTAACGGTAAAACGATACACATTAGATTGCCTTCGCGAGAAGGTCGCCTGCTTATAGCCGACAGTTTAGTGTACGCCAGGAATTATTGGCCTCAATTTATTCTAGATATAGGAACTATGTCGAAAGAACTTCTCTACACTTTGGGAGGTGCTGCTTGCGCGTGCTATACTAACTCTGAAGAATTATTTAACTATGCAGAAGCAGCGAGTTCCCAAACTGGAGATAGAATTTGGCGGATGCCGTTATGGAAGTTTTACGAGGAACGCATAAAAAATTGTGAATGCGCCGATATAGCAAATACTGGACACGAGGATTGCGGGGATTCCCCCAATTGCGCCGCGTTTCTCAAGCAGTTTGTATGCGATAGCAGGTGGCTACACTTCGATACATACAACGTCGCTTATACTAAAGGCTTAGACTTCCCCTACCTCCACAGAGGCATGACCGGCAGACCTACAAGAACAGTCATTGAAATGATTCACCAGTTACTAGCGAATTCTAAGTTGTAATACCATTATGATTTAGCTCTTTTTCTGTAAGAAACACATTTTCGAAACGATTTATACATATATTTGTCGTATAATAAATTTAATATCGATAAAGCTTTATTTATTTTATTCCATCCAAATAACGAAAGTATATTTTAACGACATTCTCAAAAACATAAGTATAAATCAGCACTACATAGTTAATGAGAAAAAAAGAAAAGCCTGGCGGGGCTGGGGCCTGCCGCCTGGGATCTTTGTCGACTGTGGCAGGCGTGAATAGAAATCTCCCGCAACCCGAATGGGAGCTCTAACATCCAAAGAAAATGAGCCCTTATTAATATTCAATTTTATTGACTAGTTTTAGTTGTTTATGTATCTATATTCCCATTGATTTAACAGTTTAAACGTGAAAAATAATAATTACATTATAATAATATAAAATAAATATAATAAAGTCGATTTTTTTTTACTTTATATTTCTTGAAAAGGCAAATGATGATTATAATAATAAAATATATATATATATATAAAATAATTTCATTGAGTTTATTAATTTTATGAAATAAACACAAATGTTGTACACCTCTGTCATTGGAATGTGAATTGTTTTTAACGTCAAAGTTATACGCAGAGCGCATTCCCCATGCCGAAGACCCCGCTCGTGGGTTCACTAGTAATATGTATGGCGGCATGACGTTTGAGTTGTAATGAAAGTGCGGTGGAGACGAATGGGTTAAACATTATGTCTACTAATACTAAAAAAATACAAATTATGGACTAAATATTTGCATTAGTCTTTCTTCAAAGTTAAACTGTTGACAACAGTCAACAAGTACCTACCTATATTTAAATTGTTTGAGCCAATACCATATAGGTCAGTAAAAATTAAATTAAATCTGGCACTTACCCTAAACCCTTAACATTTTTTATAACGTTTAGGGTCACTTACTGAGCATAAAATCACAAAATGCTTACCTACTGATCCAGGTCGAGGTTCAAGCGAAATCTTGAAACTAAATTTTTGGCTTCTATATCGAAAACTTGCACTCTCAAGCAAAACTTATTGAAACCATTATTGTAGAGGATACGCATCTTTTACGGTTCTTGATCACAGATATGCAGACGCATCGCAGGCAATACGCGCAAAAAAATGCACACTCCCACACTTTGTAATTAAATGAGACATATAATTATGAATTAAATAAATATTATATAATTATGAATTAAATAAATAAAGGTTGTGTAATAAAACAGATCTGAATGTTTAGGACTAAGTTGGAATGTCCGAATTCTTACAAAATGAAGTTTAACTCAGTAAACTTCAGTTTTGCCATATTTTCTGCTCACATGGTTTTAATGAAGAGTTATACAAATAAGGTCTATAAAATCTGTTCTACGGATTAAAAAAATATTTGTTAAGGGTCTCCTGCGACACTTTTTTGTGTTTCTAACACGTAACATCAAACTACTAACAAATATTGGCGTGGCCTTGAATGTTTTGTTAGCAAAAACAAGCAAACATGTTATTCGAGGGCGAGGCGGACTGATAACATCCCCGTGTTCGCGGGGAGGGGAAATTCATTTCATCGTTGCATGCGAATATTGATGTTACGTTTCGTATTTCCTGATTTATCAGTTAACTAGTGTATTGTGTGTATTTTAATATGAATTGGAATAAGGTCAATACGCTATTTGCGATTTAAGAAACTTCTTCCTCCGTAGTCGAGTAGATGTTTGATGTTAGTTAAAAATTGCAGGACACTTAAAAATGTTTTATTATTTTTGGAGCATGAGACACGCCTTTAGTTTTCAATCAGACGTTTTAAATTAATAAGATTATACGAGTGTATAGCACAAATACATATGTGATGTAATCATCGATAACATTAATGTTAATAATTATAATGACAACAGGAATAAATAAAACAACATTTTTTTACATTTTTTTATTTGATTACCCTTGAAACATATATGGCACACTCAATATGGCGCTATCCGCTAATATTTGGTAATGTTTGATTCATATTATAAACTACACTTAAATTTGGCTTCACAATTATTTTTTGTATCGAAATTACAGAACCTTCTTTTTTCTTTTAAAAATGCACAAATTTACATCAGTGCCACTCTTAAGTGTTTATAAGTACTTCTAAACAACCTACATATTATTTTACTAACTACTAAGTAAATGCAGATGTAAATAGACGTCAAAAATATAAAACTATATCAGTCGTTAGTATTAAAGAATAACTTAAACAAAGTATAATTATAGATTCATCAATGGACAATATTTCATAAAGTTAAAACAGATCTGAATGTTTAGGACTAAGTCGGAATGCCCGAATTTCTTACAAAATGGAGTTTAACTCAGTAAATTCGGTTTACATAATATCTCATGATACATACAAGAATATATTGTATATAGGATACATCAATTTTTTTATTTATAACCCCCCACTTTTGTGGTAGGTATGAAGGATTTTTTTGTTTTTTTTTTTAAATATATATTTTTCTTTTTTTTTCTTTTTTTATATGGCACAATTCGTTTTAATGTTTGGTGTAGTCAGATACTACAACAAAGAAATCACGAAATCTCAAGTTTAATTCTAATAAAATTTAATTACTACATATTATTTATTATCAATTAAGACCTCGGTTATAATTAACTAATAATTTCTAGGGTTCTGTAGTCAACAGTGAACCTTATAGTCATGGCGTACTTGTTAGTCATTCTGTCCGAAGTCAGCTTATAGAATCTTTAGAACTAGATCCTCCTGTACTGATATTTTTTACTCATATTCTACCCTCGGTTGTGTCATTATATAGAACGTTAAAAAATACTATGTTAAAACAATTTTTATAATAATATAATAATAATAATGTTGGGACATTTTTACAACAGCACCATCTAGTTCCGTGGTAAGCTACGAGGCTTGTGTTACGGATACCAGATAGTTGATATACTACATATATATTTTTTTTAAATAAATACATAACATAAATATAAACACCCATGACTGGAGTACAAACATTCGTGCCCCAGCGAGACTCGAACCCGCGACCGCTGGCGCAGCAAGTACGGTCACTAAAAAATTTTTTTTTAAATACATACCTACATAATATAAATATTAACACCCATGACTGGAGATAACCTGTGGCCCACTAATGTGGAGCATTCGTGCTCGACAAATGAATGCCCCCAGCTGGACTCGAACCCGCGACCGCTGGAGCAGAAGGTAGGTTCACTACCAACTGAGCTTAATATTGTTACGTATTTAACTAAAGTATTAACAGTATAAAACAACAAAAGTTCCTTAGTCTACATCATAAGCAACTACGGAACCCTAGATTTCAAATATATATTATAAACATACTTAGATCAACCTCAGTATAGACACCTATGTATTACCCTGTGGGATAGGGATTAGTACCATTAATGAATGACAGCTATCTTTAGTAGGAAAATGGCACAAGAACTACTAGTCATTTTCATAATTTCAAGATTATATTTTGATATGGAGTTGTTTCAATAAGTAGAAATGATTAAGTGAATAATTAAGTATTACCTAATATATATTCTAAGTTAACATTTTATGCTAAATTTTCTTATAAGTTAAAATACAGCTAAGCTTAAAATTAATGTGAATGAATCACATATTTTTTCTTAAGTATGAAGACATGTTGGGGTAACGCGCGTTGTTGTGTAACTAACACAATATTAACCTAAGTATATAATAAAACATCGATATACACGGGGGCAATACGGGCCCCTAAAATAAGCCATTACAAAGGCATAAAACATAGCCATAACTAACATATTATCCTATAATTCATATATACCCCATAATATTGGAGATATTTTACAACTCTGAGTGTATATTGTAAGCCTCGTTCATAATAACTGAATCTTCAGTGTCACTTATATATCCCTCCATTCCCGTGTAATGAGTGGGATGCATTAAAAGAGGATCGGCGGATAGGACTCGGAGGTTTCGAAGGTGTTTGGGAAATTTCTCTCTCCATACCTCACTGAAAAAGTATTGCAAACAAAATAAAATAAAAAAAAATGCAGCATAAAAAATAAATAAGACTAGATTAGAGAGATCAAATCTGGGAATAGTTAAGAAGCAACACATGCAAGATTTTCGCTTAACGCCACACATGTTGGATGTAGTACATAAACGAACCTATTACAGTAAGTCGGACTACAAGAATGATTGTGTGATATGTTATTACGCTCATACCACTACCAGGTTTTTTTGCTTGGGGGACGTTGGGTTTATTTTCTACTTTGGAAGTTTCGGGTGTCTTTTTATCTTTTACGTACTTTGGGTGAGAGTCATACATTATGGGCAAGTATTCATCGACTGGGAGCAGATTCTTCAGAGGAGTAGCTCGCAGAAGTTTCATGGCACCCTCGTAGCTGAGGATGTAGCCGAGGGTCCAATATGAGTACGATGGACGGACAGTGTGTTCTGTTATTCTGGTTTCACCGTTTTCTGACAGTATTTTCCGTCCAAGATACCTGAAATATAAAAAGTGTTATTCTGAGAATAAAATTATTTGAACTTAAAAAAAAAATTATTTTTTTAGAGATGAGTTTAATGTCTCAAATCATAATTATCTATATTATACGTATATATAGCACAAAACTGCTACTACCTAAGTCAGTAGTAATAAGTCTTTAAAATCATCCGACTTTCCCTTGAAATCTTCGTAACCTTCAAAAAGAAAGGCTTTATTATACAGGTACTTACAGCAAATCATATTTGTAGCCGTTAGCCTCCTTCAAAACACGAGCCAACTTCTCTCTAAAGTATGGCACAAATTGAATATCATCTTCCAAGATCATGGATAAATTGTAACCTTTCTCAACAATCTAAAAAAAATGGTTAAAAGTTAATTTAAAATAAAAGTTCCATTTATAAAATTACAAATGATACATGAAAATCAAAAAATATGTACCTCACTCCAAATGTTATAATGACTTAGGAAACATCCAATCTCACCAGCTTTAATCGGCCTAAAAAATTAAATAAAGTTAAATTAAAATGTATACAAAATTTAAAAAAAGTATAATATATCACAATATATTTTGTAACTGGTACTAAAACTTTTTATTGTATGCCATTTCATTTCATTAAAAGAAAAAGTTTTTTTAATTTACCGTGATGAATGGGGATCTAAAAACTCTGACATCGTCTGTATTTCTAACTCATCAAGATCTGCCTTCGTCAGTTTCCTAAAAAAAATATAGTTACAGTGAAACAGAAAAACTAAGTAGTTTATTATTATTTCACAATAAATATAATATACAGGGTAAATTTAATCGTCAAGCGAGTACGGGGCAAAAGGCTAGGTTATAACCAATTGTACCATACTCCTTTAAGTTACATATACCCCGCAATATAGTGCAACACTTGCTACTATTTCATAGGCCTAATCTATCACCGCTGATGTTTTGAATGGAATTTTCTAGAAATATATATTGAATGTACCTACTATATTTTTTTGAAAAATCGATGTTGGAGCCAGTGGACTACTTACTTTCCATCTACAGCATCATATATGTCAACCTCCATGCCCAACTCCTTGAAATTTTGGGACATAAGGTAACGTCTTTCGGTCCGTCTTGCCAAGTTGATCATGAAAATCTTGCACATTGTCAGTTTAGAGGGTTCTGGATAGGTTACGTATTTAGAAACCACATGGTGTAGAGGGAATACAACCCCCTTGCTTAGAGCCTTCAACTTTATGTTAAGTAACTTTTGCAGCTCTTTGTCGCGGTTGGAGAAGTCTAACGGCATTGTTAAATATCCATATGGTCTTACGTTACACACTTTCAGCTTAGAACCTGAAAATTTTGTTATACATTATTATGACTGAAACTCAAAAATTAAAATTGTATATAATTGTATGAAATCTGATAATTGGTAACAAGCTAGACTTAGTGATCTGTCTAATAGAGTTAGTAAGTTATTCTTCATCTTATTAATCAAAATGTGTACCTACTACTAAAAATATTTTGTAATTAGGTGATGGCTAAGACATAATAACTAGGTATGAGAAAATTTTTTTACGTTCAAAGAATAAAATGCTATAATAATTATTATATTATATATTTTTAATTTTTATTAGTTTTCCTTTTAATCTTTCAATGATTTTATTATTTCTCCAAAATAATATAAGGAGTTGATGAAAGAGATATGTTCAAATCCAGATTAGTAAAAATAAACCTGAGATAATAATTTTAAAGTTGGTTTACCGATTTTCATACTGCTGACAGATAAGGCGATTGTATCGTCCATCGGCCCATTATATTCAGCAAGTGTTTCTGGATCAAAGGTCAGCTTATCAGAATCTTTGTGTTTCAACCATACAAGTACTGCTGTATGCACCATGGGTACATCATGGCAACCCATAAGTTTCTTTTCACGTTTTACTATAGAGGGATACTCCTCCGACCGTCTGTAAGTGTAGTCCTTGGACATATCATGCCTGAAAGAGAAGAGACTACATAACAAACACAAGAAAAAAGAATAAATCACTCACATATTAATATATAGAATTTGTTTATACCAAAAGTTTGAATAGAGGCCTTCTGATTCAAGCATTGGACCAGTGACTAGACTCTCACTCAGCCAGACTAACGACTTCAAAGTTTCCGGATCTGTCAGAATAACATCAGCATCTAACATCTTCAAAAATAACACACAATGATTAGTGATATTGTAAATATAATATTGTATTAAAAAACATTAACAGAATATATGGCCGCTGCAAAATACTCACAAACAAGTAGTCTGACCATGTATTTCTAGCAAACTGAAACCCTAGTTCTCTTAATCTTATTACATGCTTCCTTCGATTGGGTGTCCAGCTGGTTATATTCATCTCATCCGAATGGTACATTGGCGTTGAATCATCAGTTTTCAAATAAAACTTGTGATATTTAAACTCACAGTATTTTTTCCATTCCTTTAAAATTTCTATAGAGTTGTCAGAGTTATAGTCGCTATATATCCTTTAAACAACACAAAAATTCTAAATGACATTGTGATAAATTCAATAAATATAAACTATAGACAATAGGAAGGAGATATGTGTCTGTAACTACATCAACATATTATTCAGTTAATGAACTTTTATCTAATCGTGACCCACAAAAGACTACATGTTTAATACTTTGTATCAAATCAAAATATACTTTATGTAAATAGACTTTAACAATCACTTTATAATCTTCACTTTTTACATGATAAATATATAGAATTTAGATTAAATGTTGGTTAAGTCTGTGAGGAAGCTACCACCATTTCGGAAGGCAGTTTTGCTGAGAAGCATAAGCTAAAAACTCAACAGTTTTAACAGCCATAAAATGTTAAAGAATACAGCAAATGCAAACAGATTTTATATATTATCTCTCTCTCTTACACACTCAATACCGAGAGAGACTTAATGTTTATTCCAGATACATCTAAAAACAGAATGATCACTTGTTCTTGCATTAAAATTATTTGGATGTTTTGATTACATTTCATCTTATCTTTGAGTATCCATTAAATTAATACTTTACACTATTTCAATTCTGTTTATAATTATGGCCTAAATACCTATCATATATATTACAAAAAACCATTACATTAATTAAAACAATCATTTTTTATTGCTTTATCAAGCTAAGGGATCTTTGAGGTTCTAGCAATATTGTACAGGCAAGAGAATGTGATTTCCCAGTATCTTTTTTTATATAATCTTTAAATCTTGGATACCAATCAATACTTAGAGGATTTATAGAATCCAAGTATTTTTGATCTAACAACTAAAATGCGAGAGAGGTGTGGACTTCCATATAGAAAAATAGAAAAGTTATAGATATATAATGATGTGATTAAATGTATGTGTCAAATCATTTGACGATAATAGTTTGTTGTTTATTATAAAAGAAGATTCACCATCCTAGAAATAATTCTGCTGTTATCATTTATCTAAGTTATGGTAGATGTTTAGCTTATTGACCTTTGGTGCCAGTCTCACCCAACTTAAAAGCCTAATTTTTGTTATTGTATAGGCGGAACTGTTATACATGTTCTTCAACATGATGTAAAGTTGGCAAACTTGAAAGTGACTTTTGGTTCAATTAGTTCCAAAAAAATTTGTTTATTGGCGTTTCATTGCTAGCTAATACTATGTATCTTTGCTGCCAATCTACACAGCTTATTGCAAATACTCTTTGTAATACTTGATTATGGACAAAGGCATGGTACTGGTAAGTCAACAACTGACTTCCATGAAGAAAAATAGACAGAAAATCTTATAGATATAAAGTTAGATGTGAAAGTAGATGCACCAACTCCACCCAATGTTAATCTAGCTTGCGAGTAACCATAGGTTCAAAGGTACTTTTCAAGACAATTAGGTAATGATAGATATAAGCATAGTAATAAATATTAATACTATTTTATATAAAATATTAATTAAAATATTTTCTATAAATTTAATCTCAATTGAAGTGCTAAAATATGCTACATTTAATTTCATTAGTAAATCTTTTCTTTTATAAATTAATTGAAAAAAATGTTCGCCCCGGTGCTAGAAATGGCATTTGCAAGCTTAAAATTCGCCATTTTTCTTTTATGGATTTACATTCGCTTGCACCTTTAAATAACGTTTAATTGAAATCTAATCGAAATATAAAATCAAATATGATGTTGTAGTTAGTTAAAATAACTTATAAATGTAAATCTTACCACATATTTATACTGCTCTTTGGATAGTCCAGTCGATCGATAGCAGACAGAAAATAGGGCAATGTATGCGCTTTATTCCTCACTAAAATCGCGATAGTGATCGTTGGTAATTTTATTTGAGACCGAATTTCCTCTTCAGTTTGACAATATATAGCAATTTTGAAAAGAATATATGCCATGACACAAAATCTCATTCTTAAGAACGCCATTTTATCAATCAATCAATATATTTAATCGAGCACACGAGGCGTCCTTATCCCAGGAAGACCCAAAGAGGAAAGGCTCTGGGCAGGACATTAAAAAGTGTCCTGGTACATTATAAAACATGCGCCGCAAACTTTTAACTATAGTTCACGCACGCAGTCGCCGATCAATAATAAATTTTGAATTTTTTTTAAATTTATTAAGAGCTGGATTCGAGTCCATAGAGTATATTGATACATATATAATTCGAGTCCTTCGCTCTATAAATTTTGAATAGTATCACAGTGTTGTCAACGCACAAAAATATTTATCCCCAGAGCTAAAGTGAAACCCCCTAAAATCACCCAAAAAATTTAAAAACACTCCATTTTATGTAAAGTTATTCAATGGGCAGGTTGATTCGGGCGGTGACATTGCACACAAGAGTTAATAATTAATATAACTGAAGACTCCTCATCGGACAAATTTAATATAAATGATAATTCCAGGCCTGGATTTACACTAGGGGCAGTCGGGGCGAGTGCCCAGGGCGGCAAATTTTTTAGGGCGGCAAAACATTGAAAGTCAAAAAAAATTTTATAGTCTTATCAAGATTGCTCAATATAATCCCCCTCCACCCCTAAATTGTCTTACGTAATAAATGAATGACCCCTAATTAGTAAACTCGAGTGCTTAATATTTTTTTTAATTTTGAGTATAAATATAGGGTAGACCGGGGACAATTAAAACAGTTCATGATTGCAACAACCTCTATTTCTCGAAAACCATGAGACGTAGGCATGTGATGCATTGTTCGTTGCTTCTTTGACCATATTCGGTTTTGTAGTTAAGTGCGGCTCGAGACAGCGAGAGACACAGTCGTGCACAGGTCTCCTCAAAGAATTTTGCATCAAAAAGTATGAATTCACTATGTTTTAAATTATGATATTTTCCTTATTTAAATCTGGTTGATCAATACTTTTTTTATTTTGGTGTCTTTCTCAGCTATTTAAGAGTGTTTTTATTACTTTAGATTAATATTTAAGTTAGTAGAAAACTAAATATTGAGTATTGAAGTAGAAAATATGGGATGGGTACATTTGAAACAACTTGTATGTGGACGTTTGAAACGTTTCAATCGTCCGTCATCATTTTTACCCAACAGCACAGAAAAGTGTTGTGTTTTCTAGAGTATAAATAATGTATGTTTGTAAGTTATGTTGTGTTAAGCTATGTATGACATTTAAGGCATAGTCACCACTGCGCTTCCCCGAGCTATGACTTTATGGTAACATTCAAACTAAGTTTCGAGTTCTGGAATTTGTCCATATAATACTCAAATATTCAGTGATTTGGATTTTGCACCCTCTTATGCCACGGACAGACCAAACCCTAATATCAGGGTTTGAGAGATTTCAAAGCCAATTTCTTGTGCTGGAACTGAAATTCCAGTGCGATTAACTTAGACAAGCTTGAGGGCTCTACGACCAAATTTGTAATATTAAATGGGGAACACCTATCTATTGTATACTAGTTTTAGGGTATTCATTCCCAAAAAAATATTTTATTTTTAAATACCAAATAATAACTAAGTTGATTGATCTTCTCTGAAAATGAATGTCACAAGAAGTGTCATATATATTAAAAAAATAATTGGTATGTTCGAAAAATTGTCATGATTAAAACATTGTTATGATTGGAACGAGCTGTTTTGTATGAAACTGGATTACCTTTTTTTCTCCTTCATGTAGTGATATTACAGCATAGTAAGATATGAATTTTGTTAATTATTTGAAATAGTATTCACTAGCACAAATAAGATCACTAAAATGATATAAATAAAATATATACTGAGTTATTTATGTTAAAGATGTTTTTGTCTTTATAATTTTTGAAATAATAAAGCAACGTTGACGGATTTGGCAAGATCTTAATAAATAAAGTAATGATAAGGTAAGTTGTTAAGATTGATTAAAAACCTTTAGTATTTCCTGATATATTTTCAGTGTTTCAATTATCCCTACATAGTGTTTCAACCGTCCTTGGGGTGGGGTCAATAGAAACAGTATCCCCGGTCTTCTTTAATAGGGGATTGTACGTTAACTATTCCAAATAGAGTTATAAATTACGTTTAATTTAGAAGCCAGATAACGACTCTTTCTGTTATAAAAATATGATACATGTGGATACTATAGATACTTCACTGTACACGGTTGAAGCAAAATTGTTTCATTTGTCCCCGGTCTACCCTACAATTAATTGAAAAACATGTCCGATGGACGTAAAAAATTGAGCGGATTTGAGCATCGGAAGCGCGCTTTGGACAAAAGTAGAAAGGAACAAGAGGTTTTTAGTAAAACTCCCAAGCTAGATGATTTTTTACGAAGATAGAACGTGATACACAAAAAACGGAATCTATCTATAAAGATTGTACAAACTTGATTGATTGTTTCGAATGCTTTACAGCAATCATGGTCACGGGCATAGCTGGGCACCGTTAAACAAATAATTAATTCGTTAATCGTTAATCCGTTACTTAAAAAAGTTAATTTCGTTAAACGTTAAAGCGTTACATTTCAAAAGATTTAGCGCAAGTTAACGTTAATCGTTAATCTGTTAACACGTGATTAAAATTGTATTTTTATATCATTGCAACAATAATGATCTACTTATAAAATCTGTTGATTTGGGTTCTGGAAATTAAAAGTTTCTTAGCATTTCGAGGAGGCGGGACCGGGCTTTTCAGAGGCTCAGTTCAACGCTTTCAATACCCAGCTGTTTGGGACTCTACAAGAGCCTCTTCGCTATCATGAGGCACCTCTCTCTGGCCCTGGACGGACGCTGGACGTTCCTTTTTCATTTCTCCCAGTTCACCCCGATACTGATGGAAGCCGTCTCGACTTTCGGTAGGCTTTTGCCGAATGTCCGGGGCATTGAATCTCTTTGCCGGTTTTGGAGATTGTGAGGTCCATGGCACTGTATGGTGCCCCCGTTTGGATAGACGCCCTCTCCGTCCCGAACGGGGTACATTGTGCAGTACGCAGCAAGTCCTGGCGGTGAAGGCAATAAGGGGATGACGCACGGTATCCTTCTGGCGGGCGGTTTTGGGCGAGTGAGCGTGCGCTCGGGAAACTTCCAATGTGGAATCCCTCCCGTCTAGCTGACGAGGCCATGATCCGGCGATGGAGAGAGCAACTGGGAAACCCTGGGACCCTGGGAAATAGGCTGGCCTGGCAAAAGTGGATGCAGTTCATTCTGTTTGACTGGGTCAGGAGGCCCACCCGGTGTCTTGACTTTCAGACTGACGAGTAGGTACTGGATTAACGATAAACGGACTTGAGAAAATGTAACGGAAGTTAACGAGTCCGTTAATTTTTTTCTAGGTTAACTTAAAAGGTAATCGTTAATCGAAATGTTAACTTCGTTAATTAACGATTAACGGATTAACGAGTTAATGCCCAGCTTTGGTCACGGGAGAGACTAATTAATTATTAGTTAATTCGGCATTAATTTGAATATAAGTTTTAATAAAATTAAAAAGTTAAAAAACAAATTGTATTTTAATTTGATTATTTTAAAAGTTAAATATCAAGCAACACTACAGAAAACTAAAATCTAAAAATATAATATTAATCAGATCTAATTATGCTCTATTCACATAGAGCCCACAAGTTCTTTTGAATTGTAATTTATCTATACTTATAATATTATAAAGCTGATGAGTTTGTTTGGTTGAACGCGCTAATTTCAGGAACTACTGGTTCGATTTGAAAAAATATTTTTGTGTTGGATAGTCCATTTATCGTGGGGGGCTATAGGCTACATAACATCACGCTTCGACTTATAGGAACAGAGCATCAATGAAAAATGTTGCAAAAACAGGAAGGGCGGGCGTTAGTACTGCGAGATACCATTCCGCGCGACTCAGTAGAATTTGGTTTCCGATCCTTAGACCGCGTACGAAGCCGCGGGAAATGCTAGTAGAGTATATTTAATTGAATGTCTGTAACAAGTATATAAACCTCTGAGACGTCAAGTATCTTAGTCTCTCCTGTGACCATAATTGCTGTAAAGCATTTGAAACGTCGCGTCGTTTCGAATGCTAATCCGCGACAAAATCTGAAAAGATAGTTTCTGTTTGAAGAGAGTTAAAAACTTCTTACGTTCTACAATGACTGCTAATAGACTAACTTAGCTATTCTGTGCATCGAATCCGACGTACTTCAACGTTTAGATTGCGAAGATTTAATCGACCAATTCACCAGAAAGAAGTTGGCTCGGTACTTTGTATTTTTTTATTTCATTATACGTCAAAAAATTGCTCCTCAAATGCTCCAGCAGAATCTGTAATTGCTCCAGCGCTAACATTATTGGTTAATTAATAATTAATTTTTTTAGAATCCATTTTTGAAAAATTAAAATTTTCTTAAAAAAAAAGCGCGAAAATTCATTATTTCTTCTTCAACTATATCTCAAAAAATTGCTCCTCAAATGCTCCAGCAGAATCCGTAAATGCTCCACCGCTATCATTATTAGTTAATTAATAATAATTTTTTTTAGAATTATTTGCAATACAAAAAGTTAGGCGTGTTTGCCTGTGAAAAAATTGATGTTAAAATTGATGCAAAATTTATAATTGTTAGAAAAAACAACAAGTATTTATTTATGTTTTTGGAATATGTAACATACATTAAAGTTTCTGCAATAAATTAGAGATTTTAATTTTGAGAAATAAAATATATAAACTATAAGTTTAAGTAAAGTTCCAATATTGGGGCGGATTCTTTTCCGGTGCCCAGGGGCGGCATTGAGTTTAAATCCGGCCCTGGATAATTCTGACGAATCATGTTAATAAAAGGAATTAAACTATTTTAGTTGTTTTATTTGTATGCCTTATAACTAAGAAGAAAGTAAAACTTTACTATTAACTTTAATATTTTAATTTATTGGTTTAAATCTTAAAAATTTTTTGTCTCCCTTATTAAATAACATATTACACCTTTTACGTTTTAGCATTTATTTCAATCGATTATTTGTAATCTGTGGCACAATCGTAGTAATCGTTATGTGTTGCACAACAATAAGGGGGCGGTGCCCGTCCATGAAGAACTATATTATTTGTATGACATTTTAACTTTAACGGCTAACCATTAAATACGAAACTTCGTAGGCGTGAGCTGTCAAAAACCATTAATAAAATGGACAAAGTATAGAGTCAAATATGTCATTATAGGACTATAGCTTTTTTAATATATTATAATACTCTTTGGACTATAGTCCTTTGCCTTTCCCTATTGGGGATAAATTTTAAAAACAAATAAAAACAATATGTCATTATATTTATATGTCACATTTGACAGCTTATAGGCTTATAATTTATATTATTATTATTTTAAATAAACACATTTTATATTATAAAAGTATTGAAATATGCTACAAAAAGCTGAAAATATGAAATTATATCTATTTTTCTACAGTGTTATACCTTTTTCAGACATCAAATCATTCAATAATCGTCCAAATTCTGGTAAAGTAATGGCGACTTTATTTACAAATTTCAATACAGCAGAATTTCCTTAACAAAAAACCCACGGTTGCGGTTTATAATCGCTTGGCAGGACGATGGCAATGGGAGGGAGTGGATGAATAGGGGAGATGCTCCCTATTATCCCTATACTACTCCCATTACAAGGTAATTCATAGTTCATGAGAAAATAGATTTTGAATGTAGTACTCACCAACCGCCTGAGTCCTATTGTTATCCTTCTCTCTCACGTTGTTTTTATTAATTTTCTCTAAAAATATGAATTACATTGTGTCGTGAGTGTTATTATTGTGTTCAGTGAATCTACAAGAAGTCAACCTACCATATGTATAAGTTTCATTCAATAACTCCTGCCAAGCGATTGTAAACCCAACTCAAACGAACATTTTAAAGTAAACATACATTTATTAGTATATCAATAGTCGCAAAGAATATTAAAAATTATTATTCATGCGTTTACGATCCTGTAATAAGTGATAAAAGCGTAGAGGGTGAGGCGGTACACATAGGTACCAGCGGGGCTCAAGTGGAATAAAATAAAGTAAACCCATATGTAGCTTACTTTTTTTAAGATTTATTATTTATTAAGTATGATTGATTATAATATTGGATTTATCCTGTTCAAAATATCTGTGATTATAAATTAAAAATAAAAGACAGATGTAGTTAGTACATGATGTAGATATACGACAAAAGGACTAAATGAAACAACATCTTTTTTTCTTTTTATTTAATTAACCTAGGAACATAATATATAGCTTAACCTAGAAACATCAACATTAAATTTAAAATACACTTAATACACATTATTTTCTTAAATTTATTGTTAGGTAGGTATTCCACGACTATTTTCGTACTAACTAACTAACTAAGCAAATGTACAGATGTAAACAGTTTTCAAAAATATGAAAGAATTTCAGTCGTTAGTTCATCAATAGGCAGGGTTTTGTAAAGTTAAAAGAGATCTGATTGTTAAGGGCTTGTGGTAGAAATGGCTTACGAAATGGAGCTTAAATTAGTAAATTCGGTTTAATATAAGTATATAATATACCTACTTATTAAGTTTTCGGAAAAGTTCGCGTATGTAGTAAAATTTTTTAATTCTTCGGCTGAATGTAAGTTTACTCTATTTAAAGCGTTTTGTAATGAGCAGAATAAATAATAATACGATTTACGAAGATGCTATATCTGGAATGGTCTGCATGAAAGAGGCAATAAAACCTCCGAACCAAGGTCCACTACTTTTTATTTAGTCCTTAGTGTAGTCCTCCCTGTTTCCGATACGACACACTAAGGTAGGTGAACATTTTCACACGCTCTACAGGTTCCGAGCCTAGTGTCAGTGGTAGAGAGTTTCTTCCTTCAGTGCGCATTTCCTGGGTCTTTCGTGTGTTAATTTTGAGGCCATCGAGGACCGCTTCATGCTACAGATCGTTTAATTTGGCTTGCATGTCGATGTGTTTGTGGCTGATCAGACACAGGTCATCAGCGTAGTCTAGGCCATCCAAATGTTCAGTTAACCCCTACTTTATTACTGCTTAACATCGATTGTTCTGTGCATTATGTCATCTAGTACGATGAGGAACAGCAGAGGTGACCGATGGCGATGACAGAATTGCCTCACCCCCGCGTGCACAGTAATGTCTTCGGATTTAAGATCATCATGCTCTACCTTTCAAGAGTATCGCTTGTATATGGTCTTCAGCATGTTAATAATCTTGGGTGGCACTCCAATCTCATCTAACCGGGACCAGATTTTAGACCAACTATGTCGAAAGCATTTTCGATACAGTCCATTGGTCTTTCATAGACTGAAGGTAAGGTACACCTGGCGTTGACATTCTGATGGTTCCTCAACGATGATTCGGAGAGTGTTTATTTGGTCCGTGCTCGATCGGTCCGGTCTAAAACGTGCCTGTTCTCTTCTCAGCAATGGTTCAACAGCCTTTGATAATCTGTTCAGCAGCACCTTGTAGCCTAGCCTTTTTTTTTAACAAGGCGAGGGAATTGCGACAAAAATGTAGCAATCAATAAATGCATACTGAAATTTGAAAATCGATAACTTGTTGTTATGAAGATTTTAAATTTTAATGATTACATTGAATTTGTGTATGGTCTATTGATTTTAAGTACTTAAAAAAATATAATTTTCTTGGGTACAAAATTTTCTTAAAAGTTATTTCTGTGCTTGCGGCCTCTTGGGTACTGCATTAGTGGGCCTCGTGGTACTGCATTAATGTTATTTGTTACAATTCCTGTAACTACAGCTAGTGCTGAACGATCAAGGAGAAAATTTCGCTACCATGTTTACGTTTTTGAGCTGTCCGTGAAGATTGAGAAGTTTCTATTGGAACCTGCACGTACTCGTAAGTACTTTTCCAGCTGTATTTTGCTTTTTTTGTCAAAAATATATTTGATCTCTATTCTGTCATTGGGAGCTCCCATAAACGGGATGTCTTTGTCTATGTCTTCCAAAATTTTTTGTTGTTCGACACAATATTATGTTGTCATTGCTTATGTCACGTCATGGGTGTGTCATGCTCCTAGTAGAGTGGAGTGGACTCTGGAGCAATCCTTCGACTGTGTGATCTTCTTCGACAGACTTGCTGGATTGTCGGGGTGTCGCGCGTGAATGCGCAAGCGATCCTGTCCTACGCGGATGGATGATGGGTGCATCGTGCATGGGTTTTAGTAAGAAGAACCTGTTTTCTATAATTGGTATGCATTAATTCATTTGCCATAGCTGATCATAGGTGTTATGACCGCAGTGAATATTTCTAGTTTAAGCTTGGGTTTTAGACCCCAATTCTTCCTAATCATCCCTCGGCTTTGCCACAAGGTGACGCTGGTTATACATAGATATTTTACCTCTGTGGTGAGGTATACATACCTGACTTTGTTCAGAGTGAGTCTGGGCTTTGGGATATATATTTGGAATATAATATTACTTTCCTACCTGTGTGTTCAGTGTTGCCAATGTAAATAAATATAACACGCCAAATTTATGCCTTCAAAAGAGGCTGCGAACTTTTCCGACTGCCTTTGATTATAATACATAAGAAAATATAAATATATTGTGGTTGTTGGGAATTTCTTTTTGTTTTTTTTTATTTCTTTGTTTTGTTTTTTATATATAATTTTTGTATTTTTTTTATTTTTTGTTTTATTTTTGATTTTTAATATTTTTTATCTAATTGTATTGTTTCTTTAGTATGTTTTATTAACATACTTAAAACGAATAAGTTATTATTATCTATTTAATAGATGTAGTGAATATATTACATAAAGCGATATTATTTAGATCAACATTATATTTAGACACCTGTGGTTAGGGGTTAGTACTAATAATTAATTAATTAATAATATCTGAAGTCATAAATCACTAGGTGCGTTATTGACTTTTATCCTTACGAAGAAAATGACACAAGAAAAATAAACCAGGTTTTCAATCTGGCATTGCATATATAAAATATTAGTCATTTTACTAAATTTTGAATATATTTTGATATGGCGCTAATTAGACGTAGAAATGTTCAATTCATTTTACCCACATTTTTTACGCTTAATTAACTAAAGACATTTAATTATATTAAACATCAAGATATAGGTACGGTACACATATATGCAACGTTAAAGTATAGCTAATATAGGCATTTTTTATTTGCGAATAGTAAAGCAGAGAAGAATAGTAGAATAAGTTTAATAACCTGTGCACCTCGGACGTTTATAATAATGCATCTGCAACGATTTTGAGCGTGATGGCCCAGGTTCGACTTATATGCATAAAAAGTTTTCCAGCTTTTTTGGATAATTACGTAAATACCTTCGTTATACTTAGTATATCCATTGCTTAATCAGATTGGAATCTGGGAACTCTATATTAAGAATTCAATCTCAACAGCAACCTTGCATTGTCTCGCGCCTTCTAATATATCTGTTGCTACATATCATGTATTAATTATTAAGTTACAAAGTAATTTCAAATTTTGTCGTTTCAATTTAGATTACAGACAGTAAATTTGCCATAAACAAATTGACGCTTAAATATTTTTCAAGTGAACAATACAATGTTATGCTAATAGATGGTAAATATCACTAGATATTGTCGATGTATTTATAGTGATAGTTAATTTCCTTACTTAGGTATGAAGACACGTTGGGTTAACGCATGTTGTTGTGTAGGTTTATACAGTATACACAATGTATTATTAACCTAATTATATAAGTAAAATATCGATATACACCGGGGCAACATGGGCCCTTAAACAAACTCATCAGAATATAGTTAAGATAGCCATAATTTCAGCACCTATTTACAGCTCAATATAATAATCTCTAGGCATGTTCAGAATTTCTGTATTCTCTATGTCACTTATACTACCGTTCGGTCCATGAAAGTTTGTTTGAATCATTAAAGGGGGATCGGCAGATAGGGCTTCTAAGGTTCGAAGCTCTATGGGGTATTTCTTTGTCCACATTGTACTGAAAAAGCATTAAAAAATATGTAAGTTTTATTAAAAAAGTATTATTATGAAGCACATAAGAAGTATTATACTTACTGTGTTTGAGCGTCATACATTATAGACAAAAATTTGTCAACTGGAATCAGATTCTTCAAAGGATTAGCGTCTATCAGTTTCTGAGCACCGTCATAAGTGAGAACGTAGCCAAGAGCCCAATCTGAGCGCAGAGGACGAACAAGGTGACTTGATATTTTCGTTTCACCAAATGCCATCTGTTTTTGCCTTCCAAGATATCTGAAATGTAAAAGTAAAATGTTATCTTAACAATGAGCTCCTTGGCATAACATTATAACTCATTTTGAATTTTCGGGTTGAATGAAAATCTCTATATCTTTTGACACCTTTGTTTCCGACAAATAATTTTATAATTTATTTTTGGACTCACAATAAACCACACTCCGCCAGTGGCCACAGTACTTATACTTAACTGCAGCCGGTATCATACTTACAACAAATCAAATCCGTAAACATAAGCTTCTTCCATAACTTTAGCAAATTTCTCCATAAAATACGGCTGAAACTTTACATCGTCCTCCATTATTAATACTTGTTTGTATTTTTTGGTGACAATCTAAAAGAAATTGATTTGTTAGTTTTTTATTTAAAATTATAAATGGAATCAAAAAAATATACATATTATTTTGTTTACCTTCCTCCAAATATAGTAATGACTCAGGAAACAACCAATCTCACCAGCATTCATTCTCCTAAACAAAAAATTAGAACTTTTATGACTCTCTATTTATCTATCTACGAGTATATTGTGGTATGTGTCTGTTTCAAATTTTGTCTGATTGTTCGTCGCGACGGCACCAACATTTTCACGAGAAAATTACAAGAAAGATTTTAATGTCTGAGCTGGTTATCCGAGTCAACTATTGGAGTTGAAATTTTTTCCCTAGAATATTGATGTGATGTGATCTTAGTGATGTGATGTAAGATAATTTATGTACCTATTTGTATTAAAAAAAGTACATACATATTATACTTTCTGTTGTATTTGTTATTTACCATTATGGCTAAAAAGTAAAAATATAAATACTTTACCGATGAGTTTGGGAATCTGCATATCCTGGCATCATGTACACTCCCATGCCGATTAGTTTCGCTATGGAGAGAGTGCTAAAAAAAGAAACAAACTATAGAGGACCAAAAAATTAAACGACTAATTTTCTAGAGAAATAATTTATATTTCTTCTCTTTAAGTTTGTCCATAATTTACAAACTTATATCTGTCTTAATTTCACAATAGAAAGACACTTAACAAGTGTCCAAAATTTTACAGCGGAATCAAATAGATCAACCCATCGCTAAAAATATTTATCATTTAACAAAATCTTGTATTGCACTCTTATTGGAGTCTAAAATAGTTCTCCTTAGAGGTGAATAATGAGGAGTGATCGATTTATATTCCTAATAATATGCTCAATGTCACTTTTATCTTTGCTTTTACTTAATTATGTGTATTTTTAAAAATCACAGAATTTGCCATATTCCTAATTGCTACGAGCATAGTAAGATGTATAACTTAAAGCGATCATTAAATGGCTACTTACTTCCCATCCTCAGCATTTTGTACGTCAACATCCATGCCCAATTCCTTAAAACTTTCCATCATAAGACGACGTCTGTCAGGTCTTCTAGCCAAGTTGATCATGATAATCATGGACATGTTCAATTTGGAGGGGTTTGGGTAGGAAATGTATTTGGAAAAAACAGGATGTACGGGGAACGTGATGCCTTGGCTCAAAGCCTCCATTTTAACGTTAGTTAATTTTGTAATTTCGTTCTCCTTGGTGGAGATTTCATTTGGCTTTGTGACATATCCAAATCGTTGCGTATTGAGCAAATTTAGATATACACCTGCAAATTTTGTTTTACATTATATTTACGTAAATAATGAAATTCTAAACAAATCGAATTCGTGTATTAAATATATTTTAGCAAATCTTATTGAAATAATAATTATTATCGATGTCTGTCGAGAGATTTGCGAAAACAACACTGGGCAGATTTTGATGAAATTTGGTTTGTTGTCCAGGTACATAAGTAGGATACTTTTCACTGCGGAATAATACCTATTTAAAAAAAAATCTATACCTACTGTTTACTAACGTGTACCAAGAAGATAAGAAATCAAAATTAAAATTACTTAAATGTATATACGAGTATTATGTATAAATGTAACAATAACTATATTAGAAACAAGCGATTGAGCTATTGAATGAGTCCTGAAAGAAATGGAATGAATGGATGAAGAACAAAATTAAATTTGATGAATTAAATGACTGTGTTCGTTAGATAGATAGAGTGTGTTCTAAGAGTGACTTATATAATAGACTTACCATATTTCATGATATTGTTAGAGAAGGCGAGTGTATCGTCTAGTGGTCCATCATAGCCCTCCACCTTTGCTGGGTCGAATGTTAGGCGATGAGAATATTTGTGCTTCAACGATACGACTATAGCTGTATGTAATACGGATACATAATTGTGACCCAGGTACATTTTATCGCGATGTAATATATTGAAGTATTCGGGCGTCTGTCTGGGCTTGTAGTCTCTAGTTATATCAACCCTGGAAGACGAAAGATTTAAAATAAAATTTAAAAATCAGATGAACTATTAAATTGCGATATGGTCACTTTGACAATAGAGCAAGATATGTACGAGAACAACCAATTGGCATCATAAATAAAATGAAAAATATGATTTAAATCGGTTTGTGTGAGTTCTCACGCTCCTCAATAACATTCAAAATTTACGCAGCTTAATGCATATTGTTTAGAGTAATCATCAGGATTAAAGCGAGTGGATTCTTAATAAAAATAATACTAAAATCTTATGTATTTATATTTTCTTATATTTATTTATTTACTTTTAATTAAACAGTGCAACAAAAGCCATATTGTTTGATTTTACTATACACTGTGGATTCCTTATCGCTAGTTAATTATATGTATACTAAATATATTAATCTATTATTAGAAAGAATATATTTTTCAAGTCTACATGCAGTATCTCGCTCGCCATTATACTGGTATACAACCGGTTTGTTAACCGGCCTATAATATAGGCTGTTCCAGCTAAAAATATTTTAATATTTATTTTATTTATTCTTTTATTAATTTTTTGTTTTAAAGTTCTAGGTAGAGGTTATTTATTAGATAAGGAATCATATATTCTAATGTCCCTTTTCCATAGTTATTTTTAATGTTGGTAGGTAGGAGAAAAATTAAGGTTATTTTTAAAAACACTCGTATTTCAATATTTAATTCATATTCATATTTAATATTTTTAATATTTTGATGCGTATTAATAATGTACCCCTCAACAGTCAACACTTAAAATTATCGATTATTTTTGTGAACGGTGAAATAAATATAAACACAATATTTATATATACATTTTATATTTATGTATAAGAATAAGTAATATAAAAAGTAAAATACATACATGTAATCGTTTTTTTTGAGGAATAAAATTCCAAATATTAATGTATTTAACACTACAATATATTTTATAATACAAGATAAATAATATTATTAAAATATCTCATAAATGCAAGAGTAAGAAGACTGTCATTATTTCTTTCGTATTTCTTAAGGCCCGTGTTCTCTTGCTAAGTGTCTTCTGCTCCTAAAAATAAAATAAAAAACTAACAAAACATGTTAGTAAAACGAAACTCAACATCAATGTTCACAAGCAACGATACATCCGACATTTCATACTTACTACTATACTAATTAATTTTTATGCTAAAATATTTTAATATAGCCAATTATAAATTAAAGATTTCTGCATGTGTTCTCACTTTTGACCAACTTTTACCATCAACGAGAAGAAGAGTATCATCAGCATATGAAATTATTTTACAATTTGGAATGGAGAGCTTAGACAATATCATTGAAGTAGACGAAGAATAGTATTGGCCCAAGAACTGCCCTGTGGTACTCCAAAACTTAAACCAACCTCTTCACTCACGGTACAAATAATTACCACGCACTGTGATTGACCAGTATGATCTTTTAATAAATCTTTTACTACTCCTCTTATACCAATGTTATTAAATTAACTTTTGTTAAAAGGTTAGGAATTGAGATCGTGTCAAAAGCCTCCGTTAGATCTAAAAACATTCCAAATAACTTTGTTTTTATGGTTGTAATTTTGTAAAGTCCAAGATAGCATCTTCAGTTGACTAACCACTTCTAAAGCCATATTGGTTCGGAGGCTATGTGAACTTGGCACCCGACTTTAGAAAAATTGAGTTCTTTTTGGTTCTTTTGGAAGATTTGGGTTAGTAGTGGATAGTAGTGAAGCTAATTTCGTTTGTAGTTTTTCCAAAAAAAAATATAGATGACAAAAAAAAATGTCATCCCCTGGCTTTGAAGAAAAAAAATTTTTTTTGCAGTTTCTTATAAAGAAGCGTTAGTAGTGGTTTGTAGTAATTTTTTTTCGTTTGTAGTAAAATACAAAAAAATAAAATAAAAAAAAATCGTCTCAATAAATTTTCCTTAACGACATTTACTAAATAAATTCAATTTTAAAGCCTACGCGACTACTATTAACGATAAAAATGATTATGAAAGGTTCGTAGAGGTTAGTAGTAAAGAAATCTTTAAGTTTAGTGAAACGTAAGTTCAGATAGCGTTCAAGCATTAGTGGTCTCTTGTAGCAGAGTTCTTTTCGTTAGTAGTATCATAATTTCGTTTGTAGTACCACAATTTCGTTTGTAGTAACGTTAATTTCGTTTGTAGTAACGTTAATTTCGTTTGTAGTATCATAATTTCGTTTGTAGTAACGTTAATTTTGTTTGTAGTACCACAATTTCGTTTGTAGTAACGTTAATTTCGTTTGTAGTAACTTTAATTTCGTTTGTAGTATCATAATTTCGTTTGTAGTAACGTTGATTTCATTTGTAGTATCATAATTTCGTTTGTAGTAACGTTAATTTCGTTTGTAGTACCACAATTTCGTTTGTAGTAACACAACTTCGTTTGTAGTTGTTTGTAGTAACGTTCATTTCGTTTGTAGTAACGTTAATTTCGTTTGTAGTATCATAATTTCGTTTGTAGTAACGTTAATTTCATTTGTAGTACCACAATTTCGTTTGTAGTAACGTAAGTTTTGTTTATAATTACTTGTCTTCGTTTGTAGTATGTTAAAATCGTTTGTAGTACCGAAATTTTGTTTGTAGTAACACAACTTCGTTTGTAGTTGTTTGTAGTAACGTTCATTTCGTTTGTAGTAACGTTAATTTCATTTGTAGTATCATAATTTCGTTTGTAGTACTACAAACAACTTCAAACGAAGTTGTGTTACTACAAATGAAATTTCGGTACTACAAACGATTTTAACATACTACAAACAACTACAAACGAAGACAAGTAATTATAAACAAAATTTACGTTACTACAAACGAAATTGTGGTACTACAAACGAAATTAACGTTACTACAAACGAAATTATGATACTACAAACGAAATTAACGTTACTACAAACAACTTCAAACGAAGTTGTGTTACTACAAACGAAATTTCGATACTACAAACGATTTTAACATACTACAAACGAAGACAAGTAATTATAAACTAAATTTTCGTTACTACAAACGAAATTTCGGTACTACAAACGATTTCAATATACTACAAACGAAGACAAGTAATTATAAACTAAATTTACGTTACTACAAACGAAATTGTGGTACTACAAACGAAATTAACGTTACTACAAACGAAATTATGACACTACAAACGAAATTAACGTTACTATAAACAACTACAAACGAAGTTGAGTTACTACAAACGAAATTTCGGTACAACAAATGATTTTAACAAACTACAAACGAAGACAAGTAATTATAAACAAAATTTACGTTACTACAAACGAAATTTTGGTACTACAAACGAAATTAACGTTACTACAAACGAAATAGTGGTACTACAAACGAAATTAACGTTACTACAAACGAAATTACGATACTACAAACGAAATTAACGTTACTACAAACAACTTCAAACGAAGTTGTGTTACTACAAACGAAATTTCGGTACTACAAACGATTTTAACATACTACAAACAACTACAAACGAAGACAAGTAATAATAAACAAAATTTACGTTACTACAAACGAAATTGTGGTACTACAAACGAAATTATGATACTACATACGAAATTAACGTTACTACAAACGAAATTATGATACTTCAAACGAAATTAACGTTATTACAAACAACTACAAACGAAGTTGTGTTACTACAAATGAAATTTCGGTACTACAAACGATTTTAACATACTACAAACAACTACAAACGAAGACAAGTAATTATAATCAAAATAAACTTTACTACAAACGAAAAAAAAGTTACTACAAACGAAATTATCGTTACTACAAACGAAATGAACGTTACTACAAACAACTACAAACGAAGTTGTGTTACTACAAACGAAATTTTGGTACTACAAACGATTTTAACATACTACAAACGAAGACAAGTAATTATAAATTAAATTTACATTACTACAAACGAAATAGTGGTACTACAAACGAAATTAACGTTACTACAAACGAAATTATGATACTACAAACGAAATTTACGTTACTACAAACAACTTCAAACGAAGTTGTGTTACTACAAACGAAATTTCGGTACTACAAACGATTTTAACATACTACAAACAACTACAAACGAAGACAAGTAATTATAAACAAAATGTACGTTACTACAAACGAAATTGTGGTACTACAAACGAAATTAACGTTTCTACAAACGAAATTATGATACTACAAACGAAATTAACGTTACTACAAACAACTACAAACGAAGTTGTGTTACTACAAACGAAATTTCGGTACTACAAACGATTTTAACATACTACAAACAACTACAAACGAAGACAAGTAATTATAAACAAAATTAACGTTACTACAAACGAAATTGTGGTACTACAAACAAAATTAACGTTACTACAAACGAAATTGTGGTACTACAAACGAAATTAACATTACTACAAACGAAATTATGATACTACAAACGAAATCAACGTTACTACAAACGAAATTATGATACTACAAACGAAATTAACGTTACTACAAACGAAATTAACGTTACTACAAACGAAATTGTGGTACTACAAACAAAATTAACGTTACTACAAACGAAATTATGATACTACAAACGAAATTAACGTTACTACAAACGAAATTAACGTTACTACAAACGAAATTGTGGTACTACAAACGAAATTATGATACTACTAACGAAAAGAACTCTGCTACAAGAGACCACTAATGCTTGAACGCTATCTGAACTTACGTTTCACTAAACTTAAAGATTTCTTTACTACTAACCTCTACGAACCTTTCATAATCATTTTTATCGTTAATAGTAGTCGCGTAGGCTTTAAAATTGAATTTATTTAGTAAATGTCGTTAAGGAAAATTTATTGAGACGATTTTTTTTTATTTTATTTTTTTGTATTTTACTACAAACGAAAAAAAATTACTACAAACCACTACTAACGCTTCTTTATAAGAAACTGCAAAAAAAATTTTTTTTCTTCAAAGCCAGGGGATGACATTTTTTTTTGTCATCTATATTTTTTTTTGGAAAAACTACAAACGAAATTAGCTTCACTACTATCCACTACTAACCCAAATCTTCCAAAAGAACCAAAAAGAACTCAATTTTTCTAAAGTCGGGTGCCAAGTTCACATAGCCTGGTTCGGAGCTATAGTATTATTAGCGGTTAAATAATTAAGTCTACGGTTTAATAGTAATAATAATAATAATAATCAATTTGAGAATGCGGTTAGAATTGCAAAAGGCCTGTAGTTATTAATTTTATTGGTATTTATAAGAGAAGCAACTATAACATATACCTACGTTCTAGTTTAGTTTCTCTAGTTTGCGTGTATTAGGTGTATTAGGTTAAATATTTTAAAAAAATATATACCAGAAGTTTGAATAATCTTCTTCCGATTCTAACATCGGACTAATGACCAGACTATCTTTCATTACCAACTGCATTAAAGTTTCCGGTTCCGTCAGGATTACATCAGCGTCCAACATCTATAAAAGTGGTAATAATTTAACTATTAGTAACATTAAATATATATATATTAGCTGTATGGATGGAATGTGGCCATCCATCCACCATCTACTCACAAAAAAGTAGTCCGACGATGTGTTTCTAGCAAAATTTAACGCTTCTTCACGCAATTTTATTACATGTTTATACCGTTCTAGTGTCCATCTGCTTACATTCTTCTCGTCCGAATGAAATTTTGGCCCTGAGTCGTCGTCTCTCAAATAATACCCCTGATATGCACTCTCACGGTATATTTTCCATTCTTTTAAAATCTTTATAGAGTTGTCCGAGTTGTAGTCGCTGTGCATCCTTTGAACAAAACGAAAATCTCATTGTAATAAATAGAAACTGAAATTCATAAGAGAATGTGTAGTTTTGATGAAATGAAATGACTAGGAAAAACCGCGACTTCGCTTGCGGTAAAACTTCGAACATTTTCTTGTGTTGTAACTTATAATTGATGCCTGTAAAAAATTTTGGAAGTGAGTAAGTATGTGATGTGAGTATAATTATTTTAACTCGCGCATCGAATGTGTTCTTATAATATAACTTCTTCATTTCCATTTTAATGTTCGATATCTTACTATCATGTTGTTATAACAGTTATGTTCCTTATATTTTTACAATTGTCATTCAACCTGAAGCCAAAAATACTTCTTTCCATTCGTCTTAGGTATACATCTAGCTCGTGTTCTTTTTTCTATGTTAAGGGATAGGGTTAACAGGCGTAAGTAAGGCATGGAAAAATGAAGGTGTTATAACTTATAAACCTTTTTTTTCTGAAATGGTAACAATTTTTTTGTGATTTTCTTTATGAGCCAGAATCTTTTCCAGGTGTTGTTACTCGTCTGCAACTTCTTTTTTCGATAGATACTTTACAGATATTACTTGGTATGCATATTTGTTTACGATTAGTGGCTCGTTGGTGTAACTGTGATTGAAGATACGAGCACATTGAATTGGTTTTAGGGTCATTTATGTTCTTCTTAATCCCTCTTCTTTTTTTTCTATAGCTACATTATCTTTCTTTAAGTCAAGTATGCTCAATCTCTGAGAATCTTCTTGCTTTTTAAAATTACGGATTTGTCTAGTAGTTCGTGAATTAAATACCTACTGAAACCATGTTATTCGGAAATAAACTGAAATTGGAGTGTAGTAACTTAATAAGGAAATGTGACTCTTCCGATAAGTTAATTTTTTTTTAAATCTCGAGCCTAACATTTTAACCTTTCTTAGGTCACATCTAAATCTATGACAATACAAGTTACTTTAGTTCTGATTGACAGATCAAATTGCAAGCAGAACTGCTTCAGTTGTTGTTAGCATTGGAAATATCTCCCTAATTGAATCGATTGACCTCGAAATGTCCCCCTGCGTAGCTGTACCTACTTTTGAGCTCGATGAGCTTAACTAACTAGAAAATCTTTTGACTTGTATATTTAGAGCATATTGTATATTAGAGTTGCAAAATTAAAACCGTTAACACATTAGCATATTTTAATGTTATAGTGTTTAGATTTTCTTAAAACCCTTCACAGTTATCACGCAGAAGTAGCTAACAATGTTGTATGATTAGGCCTAGCTAGGCTAGGCCTACATAGATTTATTACATAATCCCTAGGGATTATGTAATAAATCTATGTAATACAATATTTTATTTGTAGTTTGCGTTTCTGTCTTTTCTAATAAAATACCTTACATTAATTTTAGCCCACCTCTGTGTTATTCATAGGTCTACTGTAAA
This sequence comes from Boloria selene, assembly GCA_905231865.2. Classification (NCBI taxonomy): domain Eukaryota; kingdom Metazoa; phylum Arthropoda; class Insecta; order Lepidoptera; family Nymphalidae; genus Boloria; species Boloria selene. Next base: position 16,448,397 of record HG993131.1, read on the forward strand.
AATGGTTTAGAAGGTTATAGACTATAATATCCTAGTAGGATGTTAAGAATATACAGCAATGATAATTGTAACATCCGATAATTCTCGAGAATTGCGAGTGTCAAAGTTATAATAAACATGTTATATTATACCTACTATTGCAACTGTATGTTATAGTACGGTTTTTAAAGCTTTACTGTCTGTCATCTGTACCGCATCACATGAAAATCACTGGACAGATTTTTCAGAAATTTCAGAAATCTATCATGTGAAGATAGATCCCGGTTTTTAGAAAATAACATGAGCAGAGCCTGGGCGACTGGCTAGTCTAAACATAAATTTATATGGTTTTATTTTACCACGTAAGCCTTACGACAGCCTCGATAGTGTAGTTGCTAGCATGTACGGCCCACATTAGTACACATCCGAAGGCCCTGAGTTCAAGGCCAGTGTCGGGTCAAGTTTAGTTATTGAGTCTAAATCTGTTTGCAGTCGTCCCACCGGAGTGTGAATGTGATAGCCGGAATAGAGAGTGCATTTGTATCTGTGCTTACACAGTGCACTACAATATCTCCTGCGCAGATAGCCAGTCTTCGGTGTTGCTTAGTGTAATAATTGTAATCCAAAAAAATAACTATCTTCGTAATTTATTCTAAATTGAAATGACAAAATATAACAAATATATGTACAAAGAATAATTTAAATAAAAAAAAGTCGTATTGCGCAAATAGTTGTATTTGTTATGAGCTTAAAATTCGCCATCATTCTACGTTTTTGAATTCATAACTTCGCTTGCTAATGTATTTTTATGTGCAGCTCTGCATTTAAATAAGAACCATTCGCAATATTATATTAAAAATACCGGCTTAAACTACACATCATTTTGTTACTGAAATTATGAATATTTAATAACTAGGTACTTACCACATAGTTAACTTCTTTTTTGGATAGTCCAGTCGATCAAGGGCGGTCAAAAAATAAGGCAATGTATGCGCCTTGTTCCGCACCAAAACAGCAATAGTGACTGTTGGTATATTATCTATCTTAGGTTCACTAAAAAAGTTGTAAACAATCAAGGCTAATAAGAAAAATCTTATTTTAACAAAGAACACCATACTTCCAGAAAAACAAATTTTATTTTCGAGATAAGAACGCGATCTTATCAGATAAAGATTTAAAGTAGAATGGACCGATCCTTGAATAGGATTCAGGTCTGTATCAGAAAGAAACTGCGTCTCACGCACTAATTGTTTACATCGCGCATGATCAATAACACCGGGAGGAGGAGGAGGAGTTTTGAACAGGCTCCTGGAAAACTACTGGCTGGTATTGCCATGTTGGACAAACAGAACAATATTATTGTTTAATATTTATTACTTAAAAAAATATTATTATTTTCTCATGTAGGTATGTAAACTATTGTGGGCAATTATATTTATAGTTTTGAATTAATGTTATTAAGAAAGTACTAATATATAAAAATAGGCGTGGAGTGTATAATTAATTACGCGCGTTATAAATCTTTGTTTTTTCGGGCATTTTATACCAAATTCAACTTGATTATTAGTTTTTAATAACGTATCATCCCACATCTACAGTATTTATTTAATCTGTGTTACGTGTAAGTTATTTTAGGCATAGCCAGGTTGTTAATCAATATTTGCGCATGCGTAGTGCCAATGTGCGCCTAGATTCTAGAACATTCGACGTACCGGGGGGTGGAGGGTAGCTTTGTATTACAGCTGGTATGGGGCAGGGGGTATTTAAAGAAATACCAAGAGATCTTCTAAAGAGAAGAGCTTATAATTGGGCATTCATTGGGTTTGAAACCAATATTGGTTATACGAAATCTACTCTCAATTTCAGTTTACTGTTTTTAAAAAACAAGTCTTGACAAGACAGGATGGAAAAATGGATGGGACATGGAAGAAAATTCTGTTACTTTCTTACATAGCCATCAATTATTAATATAACATGTAATTTCATTCTCCTACTATAATTACTGTAAATTTATTATAATTAAAATATATTGAAAGTAAGTATTATAAGTCTACCGGCATACATGATGACCATCTTATATATATTCTTATTTCAAAATACCCGCCTAAAAGGCGGGCTACGCAGACTGCTGGCAACACTTTCTAAAGGAAGTCCCCACTTTTATAATAAAAACTAATAATATCGCTTTGTATGTCGTGTCTAGATACTACTGTATACAAAGGAAAATAATATTTGTACAGATCATTTGAGTAATAAGTACATGATAGTTGATACCAGTGTCATAAAATTTAAAAAAATGTATGGCACTCGGGGACTGCCGTGGTAAAGCTAATGCATTGCATTTTTTATCAACTTATGCAATTATAATTATTTATTTAATTTTTATTTATGCAGTATTTTTTTTTCTTTGTTATTAATTCAAGATACACTTTTTAAGCGTGGTGACCGATAAGAAAACAATTATTTTTCTTTTATTGAATAAATGAGTAGCTAATATTATTTAAAATATTTTTATTATCTTACAATACATGTAGGTTATTCAGGAATTTTTATCATTGAAACTATAGGTTTATCTGAAATAAGAAATGTATACGTATTCGTCCAATTTCGGAGCAGCTCGTCTCGATCCGTGCGAGCTTCGTACAGTCGTATCATATACATACAAGTTAAGCGAACGCTCGGCCGAGCTACAATGCCGCACGGCCGAGAGCGGAGTGGGGGGTGTTAGGTTTTATTTTCGTTACGGAATTTCTTGATTCAGTTCGCGCGACGACTCAAAGCCCGCGATAAAAGCTATGCAATAGCTTAATAATTTATTTTTAATTGTTTAGTGGAAATCAGATATTATATGTATTTTGTTAAAATATAATACGGATAGGCTAACTAAACTACTGCTCCAATGAGTCAGCGAAGTTTCAGAGAGAACGACAATAGTCGATTGAGATTTGTCCACGTCTATTTTTCCCAGTAACTCCTAGACTAATTAATAAGATTTACCTTCTATTATCAGATCAACCTAATAGCCTGAAGGAATATAACTATCGGTTCATAAGTACGTATAATATTAAAAGAATTTTCTTTCAACTCCTGACCGTTGAGGAGATATACCTTACATCATCACAAAATCTTGAACAGCTTTAGAAAATATATGTAAAAACATAATAAATGCCTGTAAAATTTGAGAGTTGCCCTCGATTTCCCTAGGATCCACCTTATTCCTGCTCTGTCACAAAATTCATGCTTGACGGATGTCTATTGACCACAAATTAAATTTAAAGTTTGTTGCACGAAAGATAAGGACTTACATAGAAATTTGCTACAGCCCTTAGACCTCCATAATCCGGCCCTGTAGCAAATAAGTTTCTTATCAGAATTCTACTAACTATAAACTACTTTCCTTCCAAATAGTTTGTAGCACAAAAAATAAAGAAATTTCATACAAACTTGAATTTAAAAAAGCTTGCGAGAGCCCTTAGACCTCCTTAATCCGGCCCTGTTACAAAATTCGTTATTAGCGGACATCTACTAACTATTAACTAACTCCCTGCCAAGTTTAAAGTTTTAGCACAAAAGATGAAGGACTTACATACAAACTGGCGAGAGCCCTTAGACCACCTTAAAAAATTAAAGTTTATAATTAACAAATAAAAAATAGGGGTTGATCGTAGAGGGTTGAAAATTAAGGGTTGTATGTATTTTTTAATGTTGTATCATAAAAAAAATAATTTATCTAAAAATTAAGGGGTGGACTACTTTTAACATTTAGGGGGATGAAAAATAGGTGTTGTTTGATTCTCAGACCTACCCAATATGCACATAAAATTTCATGAGAATCGGTCAAGCCGTTTCGGAGGAGTTTACTACAAACACGAGCGACACGAGAATTTTATATATTAGAATTATAATTCCGTTCCCGTATCTTGGTATTTATATTGTTAAAGGCACGCGGCACCATTTGTAGTCTAACCCATAGCTACTTAAAAAAAAATTATATAGAATATAGAAGATAATGTGTGTGGTGGATAAATAAAACAACTAATGATGCTCGAATAATTTAATTTATTTTATTATAATATTTAGAATATCGCTCAAGAACAACATTCATAATTTTTTATAGAACATCGCTCACATTACTGTCCTTTAGAGACCATTTCTTATAATATCCATACCATACTACTTCAAAGACACAAGGAATGCGTTCAATTTATTCATTAGGATCTTAAACAATTAAAAACTACTAAATTCTTAAAAACTACGTTATTTTCAATATATCGGTAATCGTTTAACGAGCCAAGTCTTGTCTTATAAATACGAATATTCACCATATTTTTAGAATATCTGTTACTATAATTAATTTAGAATATGTTTTCGTTGTTTAAAACTAAATCTAGGAAAAAGATATGACACGTCGATATTTAAAAATTAGTAATAAATAACATTTAAAATCCTTAAGCACTATAAGATATAACAAGCTTTGATTTCCAAAGTAATATCATCAACAAATTATTACTAACATTATATAATTTCTAGTCAAAACTACGACAAATAGATGACAATTTTAGATCTTAAACAGTCTTAATATAGTACTAATCCACATAACCCTTAACCTTCCTAATAAATATACAAACAACTATAACTAATAACAAATGTAGATCATAAAATTTAGAATTTCATTAGTCTTAGACGTGTTTTTTAAAAAAACATGTACATATTCCAAAATCTATATATAATTTGTATCAACAACATATTTTATTAAAGACTTGGTAATACATATATGGAGTATATTTGATATAGAGAATATTGTTTCTAAAAAGTTTCAATATTAAATATATACTTATTAATACCAACAATATACAATTCTAATTGACAAATTAATTTTTATAGATAATAATATATATACCTTTAATTAGTCATTTAACCGGAAGCGTTTAAGCGACATCCGGATATAAAGGTAAACGCACACGCCGAAATATACCCCACACAGCTACTTCATATAACAATTTAAAATTAATTCATTTTATATTAATACTATAGAAGTCCAGAACCACAAACCAACGAGAAGATTAAGAATGAGATATTCACTTATTTAATAACATACCTATATCATTTAACCACTAATAATTATATTAGCACTAATTTTATTAGTCTTCAAAGTTCACTAAAGTTGTATTATCGATATATATCGTGTCGGATTTCTTTATTTCTGAGGGGGGCAGACAAAATGGTGGGGGGTGTGACCAAAATCCATTTTCAGTGCACACTATAGACGATTCGCCCAAAATTTCGTACCCCTCTTCACAGGAATACATGATGAGATCTCCGACAGGATATTTGGATTCTTTAGTTGATAAAGTCAAGAGACGGCCCTTTTCGGGCACGAGTGGATCCGGACAGTAGATTGCTGTAAACAAAATATTATATTTATTATTTACTTCATATTAATGTGCACACTAAGTATGTAACATTAAATAAGTTCCAATAAAAAAAATATGTAAAGATCCACCACGCTCTGTGCGTCTGCACTATAATGTCCATTTGTGCTCAACAAATGAATACCCCAGCGGGACTCGAACCCGCGACCGCTGGCGCAGCAAGTAGGGTCACTACAAACGTGTCGTCATATTATTGTCGCGGAATAGAGTGCGAGCCCGTCATAATAGCACGCTTGTACCATGCTTTACAACAGCGAATGTCAATTTCTAACTTTTGACAGTTTATTGCAAATTTTAATGTGTCAGAGAGAGACAAAGCATTTTCAGGAAAGATTTGGAAGTTACTAGAAACATTTTGAATGTTCGATACTAGAATGTTCTAAAATTACACATATAAAAAGGCCGGCAGTGTGTCGAGAGATCAGTTGAAGTTGGGAGTTAAGTGAAGATTACGAAGAGATAATGAAGAAGAGTACAGTGAATACTCAATTGAACTAGTTTTGTACACAAACTGCGCGTGTCAGTGAACATCTTGTTAAGTGTATATAGAAGAAATAAAACATGTTCAGTGCGAGAACGCTTTCAGATCCCGACACCGTAGTACGTAACATTATTATTAAAGTCTCTCCATTCGTGACATTGGCGAAGTATTCTGTGGTCAACTGGCACGCTTTGAAGCCATTAACAAGAGAATTAATTTGAATAGGGTTTTTACTCCATATGAAAAACAATCTAAAAACCTATTATTGAGATAGCTTAGGCAAAAAACAGTAGGGAAATTTTAGTTTTATTTCATAAAATAACAAAATAAATTTTAAAATTAAGTTCAAAATTTTCAGTATTTTTAATCTGTTTTTGAACACCACGAAATAGTAGCTACCGCGTTATGACGTCATACTGTCCTGTATACAACAACAAAAAAGTGTCTGTGTTAATTACTGATCAGTGTATTTACTTTAGTAGGTAGTTTTATTATTTTCGTCAACAACGTCATTTTTATTATTTAATACCATAGAAGACGGTTTCGTAAAGGGAGACAACACCAATTTGCCAAGAATAAGCTCTTTGATGGTCGGCAAATTACATAATACTTCGGGATCCCTTTTCGCAAGTTTGAACTAAGTCATATTTATATCAGTTGGCACATGAATCCATAATTTGTTCGGTCTTTGTACACCAGTATTCTTGTATTCAGGAACAGCACACCAACGATAAGTAGAATAATAATTCATTTTTAAATAATAAACAATTATATCAATTTCAAATTATCAGCGCATTTGTTACTATTAGACATCACGATGTCATGACCACAGAGTAATAATGGCTTTCACTGTTTTCGGCGTTTTCGTCCAATTAGGTGCGAAATGTGAAAATGTAAAAATTTAAATCCATATTTTTATGATACTTATCGATCGAATAAAAATCTGGTATTTTTTTAGTGGTGTATTAGCACTACAGAATGAAATTGAGATACTTTTCAAAAATTTGTGTAATACCCCATTATGAAAGTGTCAACTCACGAGCGCATCTAGGAACATCGCCGCTCCACCGTCCGTCCTGCTCGCACTCGAGCCCGGGCGCGCCCAGCAGGCGGTAGCCCCACGCGCACGCGAACACCGCGCGCCCCCCGAGCGCCGCGTCCTGCTCGACCACACTGAGCGCGCCCGCCGCACGAAGCGCGGGGCAGAACGTCTCTACACAAGTTGGTGGGGGAGATGACCAACGGCCTGTTATTATTATATTCATTAATAAATAAATATGTTAGGACATTACTACACACACCGACATCTAGTTCCGTGGTAACCTACGATGCTTGTGTTACGGATACCAGATAGTTGATATACTTATAACCTTTAAATACATACATATTATAAATATAAACACCCATGACTGGAGAACAAACATTCGTGCTTAGCAAATGAATGCCTCCAGCGGGACTCGAACCCGCGACCGCTGGCGCAGAAAGCGTCGAAAGAAACGTTCATTGAAAGAAAATCATACAAATGTTCAACTACACCCCCCTCTATACAAGTTGATGGTTGAGATGACCAACGCCCTATAAAATATTAAAAGTTCACTGAAAAATTTTACAAAATTTTAACTACCCCCCAAAATGCGAACGTATTTATCAACGAAACAAGTAATAGAACATCGGCTTTTAAAGATTCGCTAAGCTATGAAGGAAAAGTTAATATGAAATATTTGTTTTAGGTACATTTTCCCTATTCTATAATGCTATAAAAGAACTTATGTATAAAAACATTTAAAACCCAAACATTAAGAAAAGGAATAAGCTCATCATTTCTCTATTATAATCATCTCCCTTACCGTCCCCCATGCAGTTGAGCACACTAGAGCCATTGAGCTGGTAACCCGGTTCGCAGCTGAAGTGAACAGAGTTTCCGAGCCGCGACCCTTGTGCGAACTGATGAACATGGGGTGACGAAACGTCAATCGGCGGACAAACTATGTCTGGAAAAGATTATTTTTTATATTGTTTGGATATGGTGTATATGTAAGATTTTTTTTGACAGGACGATTTAGATGAAATTTGGTGTGATGATAGCTGGTTATGCGGCTGGATTTTATATGTTAGGATACATTTTATTGCGGGAAAATATTTTATTCACAAATAATTATATGCTAACGATCAAAACGTACCTATTAGAAGAAGTGAGTAATAACCAATATATATTTAAAATATTTGCATGTATAAATGTTTACTTAGCATTTTGGAACCAACAATTTGTTATGATATTTTACTTTAAATTATCTATTTCTTGGCATAATTTCATTCATACAATGTACGATCAAATACGTAGTGGTGGGTAGTTTCATATTAAGTCTAAATACAATAGACTGGACCATTGCAACAAGACTTATATTACAACTAATATTAGTGTGTTGGTGTAGTTTCATACCCGGATAGTCAGGAAGGAAAGATGTTCGTATAATTTTTGTTACGGAATACTTATCTGAATGGGGCAACATATGTATAAGATTACTGTTTACTGCGAAAAAATATCACATCATTTGCTCTTTAGCAAAGGCAACTAAAAAAAAGAAAAAACAATACATCTATTAATTTGGAACCAAATAGTCCCAAATAGCCCCATTTTTATTGAAAAAAAAAATAATTTTAGAAATCTACCATGCACTACATAGGCTACGCTTTCATAGATTACGCAATGTTAATTTTCTAATAGATCAGTAATGAATATTATTATATAGAATCATAAAATTGTAACAAAGCTGAGCAAAAAAATAAACATTAAAAAAATTAAACTTCTTTGACAAAGAAAATATTCAACGTATCAATAGCTCCTTATGTGCTCTAAATACATATTAAAATGTATCTATAAAACCAGTTCAATTTGCATACTTTAAAGTGAAGTTTAAGTTAAATTAATGCAACTGTTAGTTAGTAAGCTTTTAAAAATAAAATAAATAGATGGCTTAATTCAAATGAAAAGTAAAAATTAATTTTTTTTTTAAGATAAGGTACTCTTGTTTTTGTACTTGTTTTCTGAAAAAAAAACGCTATTTAATTTAATTCTCATAAATATCTTTAGAGCCTTTTTTATCTAGTCTTATGACAATCTCACATAAAAAGAGATAATTCAATTTAAAACACTATATAAGTGCATCAGTCGTCCCAATATTTCTGAATATATAGCGAATTCTGTATACTGCTTTTTTATTAGCAAATAGATGACTCCTTGCCGTAAGATATTTAAAGTAAATTCGACAGTTACAACGTTTAAGATTGTAATACTGAAATTCATACATAATCTAATAAGCATGATTTATTATTACGGAAATAAATTTGAACCTAGTAAAGTAGCTCCATGCTCTATCATGTTAAAATATAATATGAATGAATGTTTACTTGTTTTACTTATTGTTTTTGCAATATCCAAAACGTAGTTCTATTCTATTCGCCACCCTGTATAACATTTAACAACAAAGTTATTGAACATTATAATAATTTAAAAACGTTTTATGTTTTAAAACTTCGCTTGCGAAAACAGTATCACCTAAATAAATAACAAAATAGACACGCTATTTTTAAAACCTTAAATTGCTGAAAAAAATATTAGCATCGGGCCCGTCAAAACCAATACCCAAGCCTTACCATATTGCCCAAAAAATACGGCTAAAAAATTTAAAAAAAACTTAAAAATCAAATTCAATACCCAATCCCCACCAAGCCACACAAAAAAAAACACGACCATTGTCCAAAAAAAAGCTGTAAGCCCCGAAAAATAAACAAAAAACACTAAATAAGCTCAGCACATGCAATATGACTCACTAACAACTTTAACGACGATAGTGTTGGTGCTGCCGGTGGGGGATGTGCACGTGTAGGCGCCGGAGTGCTGGGCGGTTGCGTAGTTAATCACCAGTCTGTAGTTGAGCTCCGTCTCGCCGTTACGGCTGACCCAGGCTGGTAAATTATATCCTCTCAATCTTTTGGCCGAATTATCGAATAACTATTTTTTTTCTTATTAAAACTGCCTTTTCGGATTTTTCGCGATTGGTTTCCTTCGTTTCATATGCTTTACAGTAATTTTAATCGACTCTAAATATTTCAATGATAGATCCGACAAAAAATCCGAAAAGATAGTTCTATTGAAAATATCAAATATTCGCCTAATCCAAGAAAATTATCATTATTACCGATATGGGGACAAAACCTATAGATTTAAAATTTTTATTTATCTGTCTGTGATCTTCATTAGGAGAAAACAACTAGTAACTAAGATACATTTTAAAATTAAAAAAAAAAACACTTTTCCTAAGTTTCTAAACATTTATTTTAATTGTAATGTTTCGATTAATTGTTTAATCTTTTTTAATCTAGTTTATTATTATTAATTAGAATATTCTTGTTCTGTTTCGTGTTACTATACTCTATTCACGGAGTGAACCATGCAAAGCGCTTTCTCTGTCCCACAATTGCATACAAACTGATAAGGACAGAAAAATGTCTAGCTCCGCCCAATAACGCTTGCAACTGGTTTGAAATCAAAGGGCTCGTTCATATTGCTAATGCATTAGTGACGAATTATTAATAAACACAACAAAATATAGTATAAAATAAAGTCGCCTCGCTTTGTGTCTGTCCTTATGAATGCTTAGATCTTTAAAGCTACGCAATGGATTTAGATTCGGTTTTTTTAATAGATAGGGTTTTTTTTTTATTTCAAGAGGAATTTGTAATAAAATAAAATCAACATGAAAGTAAAATTAATTTTATTTTTAAATATTTATTTATACATTTTTTTAACTTTCATATTAGATATACTATGATCGCAATAGATCAGGTAACTACGAGAGATATATCTTAACGGTACGGAGTGCAACGACGGACTAATTATAGTATGTATTGTGAGCGCGACCTTAGCGTCTTATCTGCAACCAATCATGCGGAAGCGCAAAATCTCAGTGCTTGGTTCATTCGGTGAATAGAGTATAACAATGTTGTGTTTACCTATCATTGGTGTACAAGAGATGACCCCTTATTGTTATATTTTTTAAAAATATTACTTTTATACACTGTTGATAATCGTATATATAAATTAATAAATAAGTTTAGATATTTACTGTATGTATGTACATCTTTTACTTTATCGAGTGCCTGTAATATTATCTTCATTGAAGTTTGACTGAAATCTAACTTACCGCTTTCATGGGTGTTGGACGTTGTCCAGCTCCAATCCGGTTTGCCATATGACTTTGGCCAAAGGCAGTCCAGCCATATGGTACTCCCAGGAAACACGTACAACTCACCGCTAAGTTCCACTATAGCTGAGCCGCTCACAGCTTCGAATTGGATGGTGGGCGGTGAATCATCTGTATATAATAGGGAAATAAGATTGAAATAAACCTCAGATGGCAGTGATAGCTCAGTGATAACGCAGTCGCTGGGAAAACCAAAGCAGATTCAATTCTTCGTTCAAGATGAAGACCGTTGTCTTGAATGAAAGGAAACATCGAGAGAAAACCTAAATATTTGTGAGAACCTACCAAGTTGTCTAAAGATCTAACCTGAGTGATAAACTGTAACCTGATGCCCCCGTATTGAAGGAAGCCCCAGTCTCATAAAACATACATACCAGTAAAGTTTGTGATGACAGAAGTGGGGACACAATGTGGCAGCTTAGAAGACCACTCCCCATTATCACATCTCAGCATATTACTCCCGATAAGCTTGTGCAAGCCAAAGTGCTTGCACCTGGCTACTATTACTGACCCGTGGGAATAATTTGTATCGACCTGGTTAAAAAGAAATACCATTAAGACCTAGATGTTTTACAAATCGTCATCTTAGTGCTTATTTATATATTTAAGAATTTTTAATAATCATATTTAATATTTTTTGGAAAATCTCATGGAAATAGTAATTGTTATAGATATAGAGGACGAGGAGACGAAATTTTATGAAATTTATTTTTATTTATTTATGTACCATAAAATATGTAACACAAAATGAAATAACATAATGTTGACAAAGGATATCTTATCTCTAGAGATCTCTTCCAGAAACCGTATAGACGTAAGATAATATGTGGATTCAGAGCACGCGGTGTAGGTCAACATATAACAAACTGCGGAAAAGTATTACATTTTTACAGATAAATCCGTAATTTTAATAGGAATATGTAGTATTGATTGCAATAGATATTTCTCGTTGTCAAATAGGCACTAAGGCGACGAAATTTTGTTGGGTTTTATATACTCTTACTTACTTATAGTTAAACCTATAACTGTGGGCTAAAATTATCTAAGTGTACTTGTTTTAATGGCAATAAAGTTAGTTCATAATAAAATAAATGAGTGTGTGTTAGTGGAGTTTCTAGTTTTTAATGTAATTAATTCCAAAACTAGTTACTCTTTGCTTAAAAAGTGCTATAGCTACAATCCTTTTCAAAAAAGCATACAAAATAAGTATCTCAGTATCGATAGCTACAATATATTGTGTTATAAAAAATATATATATTTCATTCAGCATTAAAACATTATCACCAATTTTTTTTACTGAATATCATGAGTCTAACCACTAGTTTGGAAAAAGGAAACCTAAGACCTAAAAAGAACTGCCAAACAAAACTATGGCACTAAAATAACTTTATAGTTATTGTCTATTGAAAATAATTCAAGCAAGAAAAATTGTGATCATTATTTTCAATAATTCTACATAATTCGTTATCCGGAATGCATGATTAAAATATAAACCTTTTCAGGTTAATTTTTCTCAAGTCAGTGAAGAGAGCTGAAGCCAAACCCAAGCATGTAAAATCCGGTAATTTGAGTTAGCATATTAGTAGATATAATGTATTTAATGTAGTTTATTACTTTTGTGAAACTGTTATCAAAGTGCAAACTCTAAAATTGTAAAATGACAGTATCAAAGCATATACCTATAGCCAAGATATTATTAGTAATTGTTATTAAAAAAATGTCTAAAACTAACAAACCAATCATGTTTGATGTCTGTTGCTCTCTTTCTGTAAGATCAATTATGTTTTAATTAACCATTTTTCTCATAGAAAAGTTAGACATTTTACTTTTGTAAAAAATAAGTACTTACCAGTATAGTTTTGTTTTCAAAGGCATAAGCCATAAGAGGATCTTGATTGTGTAATGGACATCTCCGAAAGACCGGCTGGAAGAGACTGTCTGGAATTGTTTCAACTATTGTTGCTATTAATTATACCGTTCATGTTATCCATAGTTATCAAACTATTATGTTAATTACAATAAGACATAAATCAAACTTAAACTTCATATTTTTTTAAAACACATTCATATTCACTTCTTATTTATGTATTTTATGCAGGATTTTGAATAATTTTTATACAATATTAATAAAATATTAGAAACATGAAAGAAATTACTAAAATTACATTATTATTTATTATTGACAACTTACATATAAGTTAATAAAAAAAATACAAATAATAAAGATAAACTAAAGTAATATTTACTTGTAGTTGGAGAGCAAAGCGGGCCGATCCAATTGCCATCTACACATTGTATCTTACAAATGAGCCGTTCATTAGTGGGTCCAATCACTCCGGGGAACTTTACCTGTGGCAAAAATTGTTTTAGTGTTGTCAAGTGTTTTTTTTATTTATACTTTGAAATTATTTTTGTTATACATATTATGTTACTTTGGTCTTGTAATGGGCAAATATATGTGCAACCTTTAACCTTAAGAAATGCCAAAATTCATAACAAACCTCCAAGATTTTTGTAAAGTCTGCTCTGAATCTGCCTATATCGAGATTGTCATCCACAGTTGTAACATCAGGTAGGGAGCATTTAAAATCATCTGTAACAATATTATTTTATGAGCTTTATTTCATAAAACCATACTATAACTTAAGTTTTTCTATACTACTTTTACTATAACTCAAATTGTTTTGTTTTATAAAATGCAGCCAATATTTTTTGAAATTTATCAAAGGCTCCCCACAACATGTGCCAGACAATTCCAGACAAAGACATATTCCCAAGGATTTGATTTAATCACAAAAGAAACCTTAATACAATTACCAAGAAAAGCTGTGCTCTATCTAATGGCCCTTTACAATTGTATATCAAGAGTACAAGACTTTCCATCGATTTGCAAGGTATCTCAAATTATTATGATTCGCAAGGCAAGTAAATCTGCAAAGGCAGTAGAGTTGTACAGGCCTATAAGTCTTCTTCCGATTCTGTCCAAGGTCTGTGAAAGAATAATATTAGAGAGAATTCGACTTCTGTTGGACAAATGCAAAGACATACCTGACCACCAATTTGGTTTTAGACAACAACACTCTACAATAGAACAGATCCACCGAGTGACTAGCAAGATCAGGGGAACCCTCGAATTTTTTTTTCCTATTTAATCCGCGATCAGTTATAGTACTATAAGCGGATGAGCGATGGGATGTGATATGGACGGAGTATGCACTCCAGTGAAAGCACTACTCTTGATTTGGTTGCAGTCTATATTTCTCGACTGCAAGGGGTAGATAGTTTAACTTGAGGTGAATCTTTGGTCCAGCTCCAAGATTCGAGCCCTTTTTAATCGTTTTGACATTTCTCCACTGTCAAGCACTCCGCGAGCCAGTTCATTAGGGTGTGACTTGTAGTTAGCACAGACTACACTAATCTCCTCTCGAACTGTGGGGAGATTCGAGATCTGGTGGACTTCTGCGTTGGTGATAAATCATGGTGCCTTGGTAATGGTTTTCAAGATAGCATTTTGAGACCATTGAAGAATTTCAACGTTGGAGTGGCTTGCGCTTCCCCAGAGTTGAATACCATATGTCCAAATGGGGTTGACTCTAATACCATACCATATGTCCAAATGGGGTCGAAATAGCGAAATAAAATTGTTCATCACATCCAGTTTCATAGTGAAATGCATTTATTGATGTTACTTAAAATTACCTATATAATTAGTTACATAAATTGTTATTCTACATTAAAAATAACTTTTTTTTTGAGCGACGGGCTTTTCTCTTATAGTCGTTAGTGGCAGTATCCCTCGGGCTAGGAGGCTCGAACAGTAGTCTGCAAGCATGGCTGACTCCCATCTACCTTCGTAACGCGTCTCGTATTCTGCAATTTCTTGATGAAATCTTTCACCGTGTTCATCGTGTACTGAACCCATGTTATCAGGTAAGAAACTTAAATGGGAGTGTAAAAAATGAATTTTCAATGACATATTGCATTCTAGTTTGTTATAAGCATCCAGCATCCGATTAATCTTTTCATGAAAATCCGGTAATTTGTGATTGCCGAGAAATTTTTTTATGACGTCAACAAAAGCCAACCATGCATTTTTTCAATAGGTCTAAGGCTCGATAAAAAAGCAGGATCATTGACCAATTTCCGTATGTCAGGGCCGATGAAAATACCTTCTTTAATTTTTGCCTCACTTAGCATAGGATATTTTGTTTTAAGAAATAAAAATCTAGGTCCGTTTTTAGGGAGTGCTTTTACAAAATTCTTTAACAAACGAAGTTTGATGTGTAACGGCGGTAAAATGATTTTCTCAGATGGTAGTAATGGTTCGTTTTTTACATTTTTCTGACCAAGCACGAAACCAGTTTTATTTTATGAAGTGATCTGAACGCGCTCTGCTATCCCATTGGCTTTTTGTCACTTTTAGGCGTAAATTGACCACAAACATAACAAACTAAGCTAGGAGAATTAACACAGACCCGCGGCATATTGTATACTTATGAATGACATAAATTTATAACTACCCTCAACTAAGTGTCGCGGAAAATAAATAAAGTAAGATTATAATCTTAAAATTACCGTTATTTTTGTTCCGGGACGTGATATCTAAATATTAATTTGATTCCTGTTGTTTACTAAGCATACCTAATACAAATTACCACCTGGGATGTCAGTGATTTTTTTGATGTTTTTTACTATAAAAAAATCTATAAAATCAGGGTTTTATTATGATCACTTAGCCAATGAATTGGTTCCCCAGTATATATTGTTGTGAGGCTAATGTCATCCAGGCTTTTTTAAGCTCCCTGCCTCTAGTTGTAATTAGCCCAGAACCCCATTGAGTATGCTCTCTCTTGAACCCTCGAAATGAACTAATACTTAGAAGTAGGTAAGTAGGGGGGAAAACCCATTATCCCACAGTGAAAACGTGATTTATCTTGGCATGCGCCTAGATAGCTGCCTAACTTGGAAAACCCATGTGAAGACAAAAGAAAAGAACTCAAGATTAGGTTCAAATCAATGCTCAAATGCTTCAATGCTTTGGCTACTGGGCCACGATGCCAAACTTAAGGTGGACAATAATTCTGATCTACAAAATGATACTCAAACCTGTTTGGATGTACGGCATACTGTTATGGCGAGACAGCCCCAGTGACTCTATCATAAGTGTAATCCAAAGAATGCAGAACATGATCTTATGCAATATAACTGATTTACCTTGATTTATAAGTAACAAAACAAAATACATAATAATATAGACATGAGCAATGAGAAAGGAAAGATCCATTTCCAAAACACTACCAATTACAAATGGCCAAGCATCAAAATTAATTGGCAGTCTATCTAGAGCCGAAAAAATATCTCAATCACCTAAAATGTCATGATATACTGACACTACCATAGAGAATATTGTAGTTGTTGAATATCAAAATAATATGAGCAATGCTCATAATGGAGTGCACACTCTATGCTGACACACAAAACTTGTCTGTTAAAAGTTACTGACTGAGTGTGGATTATAATAAGAACAAAAAAAATTATCTAAGGCATTTGATTGAGTGGAATATGGAACTTCTACTACTTAGAACTTAGTTATTGTGCCATCCTTGGCATTGCCTTGATCTCATTACTTCATATCTTAGTGGTAGTCTCCAGAAAGTCACCGGAAACAACATTGATTCTTCTAAATTTCTCCTAAGAAAGAATTTTCCACAAGGATTTATCTTGGATTCATTTTTATTCCTATTTTATTTAAATGATCTCTTTTTTAAGTGATAAGTATACTATTTGAAGACAATACATCTTTATTTTTTAGTTTTAAAGTTAATAGTAATATAACTACTTAATAAGTTAAAGTAACAAGGGATTTATCACATATACTTAAACTTAACACCTTAAACAAAACATAAGAGGGCATATTTAAAGTAATTTTATTGATTCTTAATGATGCTGATTTTCAGTATCCTGTGTGATTTTAAGTTATTAAAATTCTAGAGAAATAATAGTTCAGTGTTAAAACAAGATGGCTGCCACCGCGAGGGGGATCATGCCATAGTCCACTGCGCTGGCCTAGTGCGTGTTGGTGGACTTCACATATCTTTCAAAACTTGCTAGGTTTTCTCAGACATGCAGGTTTCCTCATGATGTACCGATCAACGATCACAGCTGGGCTACCACTGTCTTCATTCTTCATAAGCTACCAAAATATTAGTAGGTGTCTAACAGGCCCTCAAGACATTGAGAAAAGTCACAGGTTTGATTCTTGATTCAAAGTTGTTTGTACTAAAAAATAGAAATTTTATTTTAGAGTATTTCAGGTTTATCTTAATTTTTTTTTGTTCTTTTTAGGTAGGTTAGGTTAGATATATGACCACAATACACGCGAGCGAAGCGAGCGTGTCGCGGCGGCGGCCGGTGAGTGCTACATTCAAAATTTATTTTCTTATGAAGTATGAATTACCTTGTAATGGGAGTAGTATAGGGATAATAGGGAGTATCTCCCCTACCAATCAGGGAGTAGATTGGTCATTGTTATCGTCCTGCCAAGCGATTGTAAACTGCTACCGATTTTAGTCTAAAAATAAATGTTCCAGGTCCTTGCATATGATGTTATATAAAAATTAACGTCAATTGTTTTTTTATGAAACCTTCCTGATTTACATAAATTGAATGATTTAAGTATAATTACTTTTTAGAGAAACATAACTTACCACTATCTATACCATTGTTGGTGTCACAGAATGCTGTATACGTAGCACAGAACAGAAATAATATTAACTTATTCATTTTGAAAACTCTCACTCACACTTTTCAACTCTTTATTTGTTATTTTTTAATTTAATAATTTAATAAACGAACATTTTCTAAACACCTGTTATCCGGCGAACAGGCGGAAACTAGAGATGGACGATATATCATATACATCGATTTATTTAAAACACTCGATGTATAGTAACGATGCATCGTATTAAACCGATGTATTGTTAATACTTCAACATCGAATATATATCGATGTTTTTTATTCGATGCATCGACCAAGCAAATTATGAATGAGTATAGTGTTGTATAGCCGCCAAATAGCTATAGTTTATTGTACGGGGTTCTTTTAATTCGCCCGTTGGGACGCTGGTGTTCGACTTGTATTATTCGTTTGTTCGCGGGAAAATTAAATTAAACTTGATTTTTATTATGTGAAAATACTAGATTATGAATTCGCTTTAAATAAATACTCGCTGAATTATGGTTAAAAGTTGATTACTTGCGCATAATCAACGTTTTATTTAAATGACAAAGTTACAAGTATTCTTGACAATAAAATGTGTGCGAAAATTGTTAGCGTGGCTAACTGGACTCGTTCGCCCCGAAAAAGATTGAACCCCCGACCCCGACTGAAGGGGAAGAGATTAAGTAAACCTTTGTTTTTACAAAGCATTGACAAAAAATATTGGAATATGTAAAGAAAAATGTGTTGGTTGTGTGATTTTGAATTTGAATAAATAATAAATATATTTCCTGCTTTTATTAATATATATTTTTGTTTTAATTAAGGCCTAACTTAACCTAAAACACGTCATGGCGAAAACAATCGATGTTTAAGAAACATCGATGTATTTCTCAATACATCGTATTACCATCGATGTGACCGATCGATGCATTACATCGAAAAACACATCGATGTATATTTTAAATGTTCATCTCTAGCGGAAACTGGAAAGATGTTTGCCACAGATTAAGTATAGATGTTTGCAGGCCGTGGAAACTGGAAACTTGCCTTATAAAAATAAATGTATGAAGTTTATTATAAATCGCTTACCAACCTTGTAAAAAAAGTACAGTGTTACAATTCTTATAATTATGGTAGTATAGGAGTAAAATAAAAAATAATTATTTTCTAGTTTTAAGTAACTATCTCTAAAAAACAGTGCAAATAAATATCATTCAGATAACTTGAGAACTAAAGGCAATTTTTTGCCTTAATTTTCACTTGAAAAAGATAGATTTCAAAAACTAAATGCTACCATTTAGTATTAAAGAAATACTAAAGAAGAATATAGTAGTAAAGATTGTTTTGTATGGCAACATTATTTATCCAACATTCAAAACTCAAAAATTTAATTTCCACTCGTTATTCTTCTCCTGCCCCTCTAGACAAATGGCAAACGCTCCGTGTCGATTCTATTTCGATAAACGCTAACGCCTTCACTCTTCAGCCTTGCCGTACGCTAACAGCAGAATTCGTTTGTTAAAAGTGACACTTCTGTATGGGGAATTATAATTCACGTCATGTAAAAAGAACGCTGGCTGTCAAATTGCGCAGAGGCGATTTATCGGCCAATTCGGTGGTAAGACGCGGGGCGCGGGACGTCAATGCACGCACCGCATGCTTTCCGGCTCGCTATTGGTTTGTCAGTTCAAAATACCATCGCGCACACAAAAGTTATTAATTACGAAATGATTTTATATAAAAAATTGTGCAAAAATATTTTTGACATCTGATAATATTGCAGTTAATAATTAAAAAGGAAGGAAGGAGGAAGGAAATTAAACATTCTACACTGAATCAAACATATTTTATTAATTAATAGAATTCTATATAATGACATATACTATCTAATGTATTTTTCAATGTACCTACCAATAATCAATATACATCGTGAGTGAGCTAGTTCAACAATAAAAGAATAGGCTTAGGAATGTCGTATGCGAATGTACCGATGCGCAAACACCCACCCCTTTCTTCTAGCGTTCTTTTTACGTGACGCGAACTGTACATTTAGCTACCAATTACAAATTCGATACGTTGAATCTAATCACTAGTCGTAAGCTTATGTCAATCCCATACATTGATTATTCTATTCTACTAGCGTTTATGCCACTTGTCTAGAGGGGCTGAGCCCTGAGCATGGGCAGCCCCTCTAGACAAGTGGCAAACGCTCCGTGTCTATTCTATTTCGATGAACGCTAACGCCTTGGCAATATCGATAACAATTTGGTAGCCAAACGTACAACGACATGTCGAACGCTGAGTCTATTCGATCGTTCGACAGTAATCGAAAGTAGTCTATGGTTTCGCTTATTAACGTCATTGCCGTAGTAACTAATACTTAATCTGTGGTCATTGCGAAGTGCGCTAGCCGCTAACTAAAATTTTGAAACTTCAACTACGTATGTATGTATGTAGATGTAATTGAATTGTTCGCCACAGCGTACCATTTAGTCTCTCAACCAAACCGTTTCCTTGGGGATTGTAAGGGGTGGTGCGATGTATCGGTTTTGAGTGTTAGATGGAATCGGCCCTTTAAAATCTAAGTTTAGTCTTTCGAAAGATGCAGTTGCCTTTATGAGATGCCCTTGGTGTTTTATATAACGAGGTTTGATTTCAGCACAGATAGGGCATGCTGCCGTCATTCGTTTCACTTCTTCGATGGAGTATGGTAAGTTCTTCGATCTGACCCAATGAACCATACGTGCAATTCCAGGATGGCAAAGAGATCGGTGAAGTTCAACAAGTTTGGAGTTATTAAACAAAATATCTATATGCATGCAGACTCGAGAGAGCGCATCGGCAGCAAAGTTCTGTTTTCCGGGTCGATAAACAATGTCGTATTTAAAACAAGACAATTCTAGGCGCCATCTCTCGATCTTTTCGTTCTTGATCTTATTAGAGTGTGTTTGATTGAACATAAATGCAACAGACTGTTGATCAGTTATTAGTAAAAAATGTTTTCCAATCAAGAAGTGTCTCCATTTGCGTAAAGCTTCAACTATAGCGCAAGCCTCCTTCTCAATGGAAGGTTGTCTTTTCTCAGAATCGTTAAGTGATTGTGAGAAGAACGCTACGGGACGCCCTTTCTGTGACAACGTTGCTGCGATTGCGAAGTCAGAGGCGTCAGTTTCAACAGAAAATATCTCTTTGTGGTCTATTCCAGCCAAGGCTGATTTAGAAATGTCAATCTTTAGGTTGTTAAATGAGTTAATAGCCTCTTCAGATAAAGGAAATATAGCTTCGATCAGAGGTCTGATTTTGGCAGAAAAGTTGTCGACCCACTTTGAATAATGAGCGAATAGTCCAAGTGCTCTTTTCAAAGTAGCTGTATCAGATGGGATAGGAAGATTTGTCAATGGTTCCAATCGAGACTTGTCAGGTTTGATAACGTTATGATGGATGGCATAGCCGAGAAGACTTATGGATTCTGATTCAAAAGTGCATTTACTCATATTTAGAGTGAGTTTGTATTTCTCAGTAGCTGTCATGAATTTGCGAAGGTTATCATCATGATCCTGATTATCTTTTCCGCATACAGTTACATCGTCTAAGTAAGCATATGTACCTTTCAGTTTTTCCGAATCAATTATATACTGTAAAGTTCGCTGGAAAGCCGCTACACCATTTGTGACTCCAAATGGTATTCCTGTGAATTGGTAGAGATTCCCGCACGCTTCGAAGGCGGTGTATATCTTCTCCTTTGGAAGAATGGGAACTTGGTGATAAGCACTTTTGAGGTCGATTTGGCTATAAATATTGTATTTAGCGACTTGAGTTATAATAGAATCGATGCTAGGTAAAGGATATGCATCTAGTTCCGTGAATTTATTTATAGTTTGAGAATAGTCAACGACAAGACACTTCCGATGATAGCCATCACCAGTAACGAGTACTTGTGCCCTCCAAGGCGAGATACTGGGTTCGATAATCTTGTCTTTAAGTAAGTTGCTTATTTCGTTAGATATAAATTCTTGGTCTTCTTGAGAATGCCGTCTGAAGCGAATAGCTACAGGTTTTATATTTGGTGAAAGATTGGTAAAAACTGAAGCTGGTGGGACAGATGCCTCCAATACATTGCAAACTTTCAAGGGCCTTTTGTATCCCCCGAACTGAAGTTCAAATGATGAGTGTTTTCCTAATATATCATGCCAAATGATAACGTCAGCACACAGATCGCCAACAAGGAGCAGAGGTTGATGCTGGTATATAGGTTCACCAATCTGAATTGTAGCGTAGCATAGTCCCTCGACATATGATATATTGTTAAGAGATGCTAAAGTTATCGCTTGTCGACAGGGCTTTCGTTTAAGGTTCATGGTTAGAGCAGGAGTCATGGCACTTAAAGGTTAAAAAGTTACAAACAGAAATTAGTGAGTTAAGAGCTGCGGCAGAAATAAGAAAGAAGAAATTAATGCTGCAGGAGAGAGGGAAGCTGCTGCTTTAGCAGACTTGGCAGAGGCTAGGGCATTATTGCACCTGGTCAATTCCCAGGATTTACCTTAACCTTAACCTCATGGTGAATTATTTATTGATTTGATTTGATTATATGTGCCTAACAACTAAAAAACAATGTCTACAAATTTGAGTAGGATTGTTAATGTTAACATTACATAAGATTGTTGTGTATTCATAATTTTTATTGGCATTATATTCATATATTTAATATGGCTATAATTTTAGCTGCTAAAGGAAATTCGTTGTTTGCTGAGGTAGAGGATAAGCGTCAAGAAATGGCAAACTAATTCTAGAGTAAGTAAACTTTAATTTTCCGGTGCTTCCCTTGACACCGTGAGAGCTGACAGCGTCACCGGGTACATACACACTTTAAGTAAATGCTGTACACACCTGTAAAGGCGAATCATACTTAACTGTAAATTGTAACATTAATTATTGTGAACTTATGATAAGTTTAAGTGTATCGTTCAAAAATAAAAAAGTTAAAAAATTGCGGGCCGAAGTGTTATCAAGAGGGGTTCTCAATTAGCTAGTGCAGTACAAGTGGGAGTTAAAGAGAAAAATAGCACATCTGACAGCTACTAACAAACAGTCACCAGTACAAATTAATGACAACGATGTCAGTTTAAAAGTAATACATGTAAAGAAACCAGCTATTGAAGATGTCAAGAAAAAAGTGTCATTCAATTAATGTATAGAGATTATTTTTATATGTCTACATGTTTTATTAAATTTACCAATTATTTAAATTGAATTGTTTTATTATCTTTTTTATTTTTACCCACGAGTCACGACGGCACGGAGACGGTATATGCGTTTGGGGTGAGAGGAAGTGTGTTTGTTTGTGCAAATACATATTGCCATTTTTCTCCAAAACTACTGGCCAGATTTTGATGCAGTTTTTAGTTATGGGTTCAGGTTTGATTGTTGCATGTTCTTAGATAGGATTTACGGTGACAACTCACCAGGGGGCACTGCAGCAAACATTTTTATGCAAATCAATGTTGCCATTTTTCTCGAAAACTACTGGTCCGATTTTGATGCAATTTTCAGTTATGGGATCGGGTTTAATTGGGGCATGTTCTTAGATAGGTTACTAGCGCCATCTATTGAGGAATAGTAGAACTAACCTAAACTTCTTCTTATGATTTAGCCACTGTTAGCTTTAAAATAATTATTATATGGATGTTAACTTTTCTATGACCTGAGTAATAAGTTATCACTACAAAATGTGGTTAAAATTGGTCCAGTACTTTTTGTGTAATACGATAGATAACATATAAACAGAAAAACAGACATACAGACAAAAAATTTAATAACTATTCTACATTCACAATAAAAGTATTAGTCATATTATAAAATTTGTCAGTTCTATTGAAATATCTTTTGAACATATAAATAATGAACCTACCTATGATGAAAAATATCAAAAGTTTGTAATAATAATTTAAGTTTATGTAAGTTATATTTTAAAACTTTACATCACTATCGTGCAATTAGTAATTAAATAAAATTCCAAAATGCTGTGTTTTGAATATCATTTCAAAATAAGTTAATACCATATATTAAATAGAAAAACAAACAATATCAATTAATAAATTTATTTTTTATAATCAATACTCGGTATAAGTAAGGTAAAAGGTATTCGAGAATTGCTGATCCCATTCCGAACTTTTTTATCGATTAGGACAGAGGCATTACTTTTAAGTTTTTTTTCGGAATTCAAGAACATTCTTAGAAATAACAGAAAATTTAACTTTAGCAATGCAAGCTAAGGAAAAAACAGATTTTCATATGAACTAATAAAGAAATCATAAGAATCAAAAATAGATACCTAAATTACCTTCCTGTTACATAAATGATAAAACTATTACAAATAATCAACTTTAATTATGATTGATGTCGACAGCCATGTGCGAATCATACATAACTCCTATAGTTATTAGTTAATAAACTGCGATTTATTTGATCATGCCTTCTTATATGACATGGTCTTCTTGCAAAGCCAATATGAATGTCTTAAATCTTTTATTTTATAAAAAAATTGTATCGGTCAGAAAAGTTTTCTTTAACTTTACATGTCTAGGTAAAGACAAAACCGTTTATTTTCTTCTACAAACTTATTTATGAAAGCTAGAGATCAACATTCCCTACTGTACTCTGTAATTACATATTTAAATTACAAACTAATAAAAATAAATTTTATTTCCAAAGCACAAAAAAGGCACTGTTGAATGTTTTATAATTGATAATTGTCTTATAATTGAAGACGTGATAAAGGTGATTCGTCGCATTTTCGAATTGTAACTGTTTTATACAGTGAAAATAGCCACATTTAGGATTATAGTTCAGTTCACTTGACAGCCATTTTATGTACCTGCACTCAATACATTACATAAACTTTGAACTCGATTTTCTCGAAATTTGAATTTTACGACATATCACCTTTATACTTCATGTCTCCGATTATAAATTTTAAATCTAGAGATCTCGATACAAAAGCGAAGGTTATCAATCATTAAGCTAAAATTAATAATGTTAGTAACATTATATACTATACTCTAACACTCTAATTTAAAAACAAAATGGCCAAAGGGCTATCAAAAAAAATACAAATACTACTTAACATAAAATACCAAAAAATCCATATATCTGGCACTAAGCTCCGATCGACAAAACAATTGGTTAGTTTGTA
The DNA here is from genome assembly GCA_905231865.2 of Boloria selene. Classification (NCBI taxonomy): domain Eukaryota; kingdom Metazoa; phylum Arthropoda; class Insecta; order Lepidoptera; family Nymphalidae; genus Boloria; species Boloria selene. The sequence goes on from HG993131.1 coordinate 16,473,466, forward strand.
CCTATAATAATATAATATATAAAAGTGTAGATAAAGATGTAAAACACGATAAATTAAATAGAACTTTTACTTTTTACATACTATGGTTATTTAATCTAACAAAAGCTTGCTAGCTCAAACATACATGTATAATCGGCATTGTATAGGTAATAGAATGTATAACAAAAATCATTTCTGAGCTACTGTAAAACTATGAAAGAATAGGTGACTAGGCATTGCATTCGCTGATAATAGCGTATTATTACTGTAAAAGCCTGAATATTTGTAAATCTTAAGGTTAGGTTAGGTTAGAATCTTTACATTGAATATAAGTTTAATATTAAGATTTTTCGATATTTCACCGCAGCACACTGGGTTTTACTATAAATTCTAGGAATAAACATAGTTCAAGGTTTAACAGTAACATAAAACGACTGACACAAATGTCGTCTTAGATTCAAAGACGAGTGCGGGCTCGGTGGGATAGTAGCTGTGATAACCATTGACTTCTTTTTATAATACCTACATAAATTATCTGTAACGCAAATATATTTTCGTCTTAAGTAGGTACTAACTAGTAACTACTAATAGGCCAGTAAATAAAGCATTTAACCTCGCACTAATTTTCCGATCCAATTTTAATTTTTTTTAGGTTAAGGGTCACTTACTGACCATAAAATCACAAAATGCTGACAGATCCAGATGGAGCTTCGATGGCAATCTTGAATAAAAGTTTTTGGCCGATATCTCGGAAACTAGAACATGCATTTTATTGATTAATCGAATATTTTGAGAGTTGTCGGCCGAAATAGAAAAACGGGTTCATTAAATGAGCCATAAATCGTAAACGGTAACTTTTACAAAAAAGTTTACAGGAAATAAAAGATGCAAAATTTTATTCTCTACAATAATGGTCTGAATAACTTTTGCCCTAAAGTGCATAGTTTCTGAGATATCGGCCAAAAACTTTTCTTCAAGATTGCGATCAAAGCTCCACCTGGATATGTCAGCATTTTGTATTTTTATGGTCAGTAAGTGTCCCTTAACCTAAAAAAAATTAAAATTGGATCGGAAATTTAGTGCGAGGTTGACCAAAAAAACGGCTTTATTTACGTGACTATAATACGAAATATGAAATATGTCACAAGATCTATTAATCAAAATAGATTTTGTTATAGTACTATCACTGAAGTAAAATATAATTCGCGTCATGTAAAAAGAACGCTGGCTGTCAAGTTGCGCAGAGACGATTTATAGGCCAATTTGGTGGTAAGACGCGGGGTGTGGGACGTAAAGGCACGCGCCGCATGCTTTCCGGCTCGGTATTGGTCCGTCAGTTCAAAATACCATCGCGCACACAAAAGTTATTAATTACGAAATGGTTTTATACATATTATATAAAAAATAGTCAAAAAATATTTTTGACGTTTATTGTTTTATAAACAGTATAGAGCCTCATAATAATTTTAAAAAATATATTAAATGAATCAATTAAGTTTTTTGTAAGTAGATTGTACATTCTACACTGAATCCAACAAATTTTATTAATTAATAGAATTCTATTTAATACATTCTATCTAATATATTCTTCAATGTACCTGCCAATAATCAATATACGTCGCGAGCGAAAGGCTAGTTTAAAAATAAAAGAATATGCTTAGTAATTTCGTGTGCGAATGTACCGATGCGCAAACACACCCCCCACCACTTTCTTCCAGCGTTCTTTTTACGTGACGCGAACTGTACATACCTATTTGAAATATGATTAAGTCATTAAAATTATTATAAAAATATTTAAATCATGGGTTTCACAACAACAAAATCTAAAATGAAAAATGACAGGGTGGAAATAATATGTGATTAACTATTCACTAGCTCGATATAAAAGAGACTTACGTATCTACAATGTGATGTTAAATCAAATATAAAAGTTAAAGCTTAGCATTTTCTATACATTTTGATTGACAGACATTCGATAAAACAGACAACGTTACAAAAGATTTGGTTATAAAAGATCAATCAATCAGAAGGCCATTTCGAAGAAAAGAAACGTAAAGTGAATTTTGTTCACATTTTTGTATCGGTAAATAAAAAAATGATTAATCGTCATATTCATTCATTCAGTTTAATATCTATATCATTGGCACGCCTATGAGCCACAGGACAAGAAATAACATGTCTATATGAATATAAATATTTGTAACACCAAATTTATATTCGATATCAATTTTCATTTATTTTGTACGTCTCGGAAATAAGAAATAAATAATATTGTAAATCTAGTCAGTCTTACATTTAGGCACCCTCAAATTACAAAAGAAGCGCACTGAAAACGTCAACATTAGGTAAACTAAAATTTAATAACATTATTTAATTACAGTGTATATGTTAAAGAAGATTAAAATATATAATATAGCAAATCTCTTAAATATTCTAAATAGCTTATTACTAAAACTAATGATAGCAATGTTTATCAAAATATTTTCACAAACCAATAGAGTAGATCGATGGTATGATAGTCATATTAGTTAAATTATTGTCATAAATGTTGCTAGATTAAAGATAGCATATCCACTTTAATTATAAATTCTATTTAAAAAAAAGTACAAGTAGATTTTCTTACAATTAAGCTCTTAAATAGGGGTAATATTGAATACATACTTGAGACTGAAAGGCAATATAAAATTATGTTAAAGTACACCCCTAAAACACATTGTATAAGCAGAAAGGTAGAAAATGATATATCCAGCATTCAAAACTGCGAGAAGCAAGCAATTCGCAGTATTCATGTATACAACATTTATTCGCAATGCAGTTACAAATATGTATTCATAAATTTTAAACTACATTTCTAGAACAGTAAAAATGTATGAAAATCTAGGCCTATCTTAGACTACTTATTAGTATATGTGAAACATAAAGCTGAAAACGCTGAGATAAACATGCTTAGAAATGCTTTATTTCTTGTGGTTTTTAGAGACAAAAATACTAATCTATAAGTTGCAAATTGTTACATGCCGTATTAATTAAGATGTATCTCAACACACAATCTAAAAAATTATTTTGTCAGATATTACCATAACAAGCGGGCATGAAAATATTAGTCACATTTTGTAATATTAATATTTTTTTTATTTATTTACAAGGTTCAATTTTATTAATCAGCTTGTAAGCTTTAGATGCATTCAATGTCATCTCAACTCTCCTTGACTAGCGGGCAAGGCTACCAATTGTCAGCGCTTATTAAGAATAATAAATTGCATCAGTGTGTTTATGATGACGTAATCTATTGATAAGGAGATCCATATTGTGTACAAACTTTTCTGACACGAGAAGATCATTTGATTTAATTGAGCAATTTCTTCTTTGTATATTTGAATGAAAACCACAAGACTGTTTTTGCAGTATATAATTTTAAAGGCAAATCCGAAATAAATATTATTGCAATTTTACTTCATATTACTGGTAGAAAAATTATGTTATTAAACATTTTAAAATGCCCAAAACCATGAAGCTATATAAAAATTATAAACCTACAGAATATTGGCAACTGTAGATTTTTTTACAAATAATTTAGTTTATTTCACTGTTATACACAGGCACATGAATATAATAAGTGTATAGTTTCGAAATAAAGGAGATCATTTGAAATTTTAAAGATAGAAGTTCTTAATGTTCAAAATATGTAAATACATAACTTAAACAAACTGGTTGTAGTAGGGAAGATTGAAGGCAAAAGACCACGCGGTCGATCACCTACCCGCTGGTCAGATCAAATTCAAAATATAACGGGACTCAATATTCCTACTGCCCTGAGACAAGCCGAAAACAGAGTGGTATGGAGGAAGCTAGTCAACAGATCAGTAAAAGCCTTTCAGGACAAGCACGACCTTCAGTAATGAAGCATACGACGAAGAAGAAGAACTTAAAGAGGCAACAATATCACTGGAATGTAGCTTATAAATAGAGAATATGGTTTAGCACTATTTTCTCAACATATCCACTATAAAGTTATTGCTCAAATATATAAGTTACTTGCAAATTTTAATAGATGTATTTTTAATTACCCAAAATCCAATGGAGTATGGAGGCATAGAAATATGGTTACCATATTTAATGTAGTTTGGTTGAAGATCCAGGTGTGGAGACTCATAATACAGGGGCCAACCATTCAACAAAACTGTTTTAGTTCTCCTATTGTTTGACGGAGCACTGATAATGTACTCATCTATATTCAAATCATTGCCATGAAAGGCAGTCCCATTCAAGAGAAACTTTGCTTTGTCTAATTGTAAATTTATAGCAAAAATGGTAATAGCTGTTGTGTCATTTGTGTATTTTCTATTAGTGCAATGTGCATATATTCTTTGAAATTCAGAACACTTACAATTTAGATGCAGTACTTTATTTCCAACAAGTTTTTTATATATCACACTAATCCACCAATCTGGCAGTGGTTCTAATTTATCATCAATTAGACTGTAATTGCCTCCATATAAGCTCTGTCTTATAACTGTAGTTATGTTATGTTTTGCTGCTAATCCTAGCTTATCAATCCAAAGAGGGCTTCCGGCATATGTATTGGACAACCCTGGAGCCCCTCCCCCATATGAACTGCTCGTTTCAGTCAACCACATTGGTATGTTATGATATTTCTTTGTATGGCTTTGCATAACTTCAATCTCCTTTTTTAGTAAGTCAAATGTATCAGGATTCCAGAAGTCATCTAATTTTGCTGTTCTGCTATTTAGGTAATACTGATGCCAAGATCTTGCATTTATATAGTGAGAACCATTAATTAAGAAATCCACCATATATTTTAGACAGTTGGGTTGATGTTCTTGTGGTCGAGTGGTGTCGGGCCCAACTAGCAGTGATTTTTTGTATCCATGACGATTTAATAGCTTACGAAGCTTTTTGAAATCATGTGCTAATGTTTGAGGACTTATACTTATGTTAAAAACATGTCGAAATGAGTTTGGTTCATTGCCAAGTTGAAAATCTACATCAAAATTTTTCATTTTGGAATAGTCCAAGATATCAATGGCATTTTGAGAATCCCACTCCTCTTCATTGCGAATTAGCACATTAAACGTAAACAGCAGTTTAATATTAGTGGCTTTACAAAATTCATTTATTTCAGTCCATTTCTTTCCAGTCATTATAAAGAAAGGTAGAAATTTTTGCTCGCATAATTTTCTAACAGCCAAGCAAGTCGTATTAGACCCAGAATTAGAATTACAATGGTCACATGAAGCTGAAAACTCGTCTTCAGAGCTGAATATCAATCGCTCCGACATAGTTCCCCCGAGGCGGAGTCTCGCTGGTGCCAGCGCTGCAGTCAACTCTCGAAATTTTGCGCTGTTAAAGTCTATTTCATTGTAATTTTCTATTTCAGATGTGTCGATGCCGAAACTGAGAAAGTTGTCAGGTATATATGGGTGGTTCTTTTGATGCACATTTATGGTGATATAACATTTTTCCCCAATGTTATATTTAACAAACAACCCCAGGAGCGCAATGTTACTGCAGAAAATAATGGCACATGTTGTAACTAACCGTTTGTTAGACAGCATTTTTAAGAAGACACGATGAAGCGTCTGTTGACGAACTAAGGAAGATAGATGAAGTTATTCATTAAAACTAAACTTGCGAAGTTTTTTATAAAAAGACACCACTCCAAAAATGTTAACACTGGTAGTGTGAATACTGACAATTTGCCGTTATTATTTTTTACTACAATAGTAGTCTTTGCTGACAATGACGGGTGTCGACTAGACATGTGTAAGTAATGCGAGTAATGCATTACGCGTAATATTACCCGAGCGAGTACTGTATCATCACTCATTACTCGACCGAACCAAACATTACTTATTACGTCAAACATGACGCGAGCGTGATATTCCATCGTTCGGGTTAACTTGGCATCACTCCGTTTTACGAATTTTGAAATAGCAAAGCAATTCGAAATGTATTTATTTTAAAAAGCAATAATTAACACAAAATATATTTATAATAAAAATACAAATAGTTATAAGCAAAAAAAGTTATAATTGCTAGAAAAATGATTTTTAAATACGCCAATATTATAAGTTAGGCCAACGATATAAGGTTTTCATTACTAGGTCCTAAGCTGCGCCTGGTCTTCACAAAGGGTCATTCATATTTACAACCTTTAGCTAAACAATACAATTTTATTTTACTTATTAATTATTTTGCAAGATGCTCAGAAATTTCGTAACTGGTGTTTGTAAAAAGAGTTTTACAATATAAGGGAATAGGGATCCTAAAGAACAAAACCAAGTCATAAAAGGTATATCGCTATTTACGTACAAATGCCGCAAGTTTAAAATAATTATTTGAGTATGACAAAATGCAAAATTGCAATATATAATAAAAATCTAAATCGTATCAAATAAAAGTCAACATTATAAAATTAATTGTATTAAAATACAATGATAACGCGTGTTATATTCCGAGATAGATCCGTAATGTCTCACGCATGGCAAGGTGGTGTTTAGAGAATTGTACTGTAGCAACACTCGACCGAACGAAACATTACGCATCACTTCAAAGTTCAAAGTTCAAACATTACTCAAGTCATTACTTTAGTTGTTGTTTTTTAAATTTATCCCCAATAGGGAAAGGCAAAGGACTATAGTCCATACAGCCTTCATTACTTTAGTCATGAGCATGACGCGAGCGCAGTGCTGTCAGATGAAAAAATTAAGATAATAGTATACCACCTGTAAAAAAGTTGTACATTTGGGAGTTTTAAATAAAAACAATAGTACACATTAAAAATATTGATTTATTGAAAATAGTGGGTCCCGCAGTTTAGCTTGCGCTAAAAGTACAAGTCTTAATCAAATATTTTATAAATTCAACTTGGTTTTTGGATTATATTGCAGATTTATTTTGATTTTTGGTTCCTGCAATTTGAATGCTTTACAGCAATCATGAACCATGATTAAAATTTATCCCTAATAGGGAAAGGCAAAGGACTGTAAGGTTTATATACTTATTACAGACAGTGAATACCCACAATTTACATAAAAAAGAATATTTAATTCCTAAAATACTATTAAAAAAGAATAATAGAATAATGTGTTCTAAACTCTTAAATCATATTTCCGTACTTTCAATTATCAAATGATGCGTAATGATTTCTCATAGATGGCGTTATTAATATTTTTATAATTTAATTTTAGTAAGTGTTAATTGTATTTTGCTAAAATATTTAATATCTATAATATACTAGCGATTTAGCGCGAGCGAAGCTGCGGGTTCCGCTAGTTCTACAATATATTTTACTATGCCATGAAATGTATGCCGCTAAGTACGCAAACATGCCGCAAGTGAATAGAAATCATTTGACTAGGACTGAAATGCAAAATTGCAATCTATTCTAAAATATTCTTTACTTACATTATGAGTTAAAGTTTCGAACTTTGTGTATCTGTCTGTTCGTTTGTAGGGGGGTTATTTTCGGAAAAACTGATCTGATCATGAAAACTCTTTCACTAACAGACAGCTACACTATTCAGGAGTGATTGTGAGAAGTGTATTATTGGCTATATTGTATTTTCAAAAATATCCCATTTTAGGGATTAAATGTTACCTTAAATGTATCCCCAAGGTATCAAAATGCTGCATATAAAACGAAAACTGTTGACGAAATACATAATATTAAGCACTATTTTATATATTAAAATTTTATATTACAATACTTACTTATGATTACTCACAAAAAATTCTGCGATGGCACATGCCTTTATTATAACAATTTTTTTTTAAATTATTAAGTTCAAATACATGTTGAATAGTGGTGATATTGGTATCATGATATTAATCCTTATCCAATTTGTAAACTCTACTTTAAATTATTCGTATCGGATGTTTAATGAGTATAAAAATTGGTATAAAATTCTTTAAGACCAACTTTTTCAGTCGCTGACTTAACCTTATATAGGTGTATGGCTTTATAAATAAAGAATAATAAAAAAAACTTTTTCAGGCTTTTAAAAAATACTAATTCACGTATTCATAGTAAATAATAATTAATTCAAAATTAAAAATAAAAACTTTAATTATTCATTATATATTTTAATATTATAATGAACTTTATCAAGTATATATGTATAATGTATATAATACAGTGGACCCAAAGTCGCAGTCCTTAGAACGCGGTCGAAACCGCGGATACTGCTAGTATAAAAGTATGTTGTAAATTAGTTTTTGTTTCTTTTTCGACGAAAAAATAATAATAATTTATATTGGTTAACTTACGACAGTAAAATTATAAATACAATATTTAAAAAATTCTATACATAAATAATAATCTTAATCATATCAAATAAAAAGTTAACATTTTAAATTTAAAAATTAATTGTATTCAAATATAACAAAGCCGTGCCGGTCTTAGAATGTGGACGGAGCCGCGGGTACTACTAGTATACGTTGTTAGTTTTTGCTGCATACATTATTGTAAACATAGCTATATGAAAATAATTTAAGTAAATTAGGTTACGACGGTAAATTTTTAAATACAATATTTAAATATAAAAAGTAATAAAAATATAACAATAATCTTACTCACAAAAAGTTAACATTTTAGTTTTAAATTAAAATCAATAAAAACGTGTGTGATATTCATCATATTATTACATGAGATAGATCAGTACTACTATTATGACAGTACGCGGGTAATATTACCTCTTCGTATCACGCATGGCAAGTAATGTTTCGAGTAATGAAGTGATGTGATATTACTCGGTGCGTAATGTAATGCCATATTTCATTACTTCATAAAGCACTGTTTTGCGCATGTCTAGTGTCGACTGTCTCACGTCTGGTGTAGTAAAACTGTTTGACTTTGAAGTTTGACTGATTGTGATGGATGACTCTGGTCTCTGACAACTGCTGTAGGCATGGGCAAAAAATATCGATAGTATATAAAAATATCGATATTTTTCCATACAATTATCAATAACTGAATAATAATATAATAATAAACCGATAATCGAAACCACAATATATATTATATATCGTTTCGAAAATTCATTTTACTTCGGCAATGGCTGTTTCACATACAATAACCAAAATAAGTAATGATATTCGTAGTGAACACCAACGCAGGGGTCAACTTTCACCTGATCTAAGAACAATATAAATAGCACGAGCACTGTGCCCAAGGTTCCGGAGAGCTCTGGCTCTGTACCCAATGAGCTAAAACAATACCTCGATCAACTTCTCCTTAAAAGAAAAGCTGATCCATTAAAATTTTGGATAAATTGCCAGCATTTCACGCCGGTTCTTTCAGAAGATAGTTGTCTTAGATACTACCTAATTTGCCAGGCTTGTTCGGTGTCTTCCGAAAGGGTTGCTTCGGCCGATGATTCTAACAGTACCCGACAATAGAAGCCGTTTGACAGGCGAGCATTTCAAACAGAGGGTGCTCCTAATGTTCATATCTGATGACTACCTACTGGTTTCATTAAATTGTGTATAATATAATTGTTTAGGCTAGGAATGAAATGCTTTAGGAATTTATGTATGAATAATCATGCGAAACTGACGATATATCGATATTTTTCACTCGATAATTATCGATACTGTTTAAAAATATCGATACGATAAATATCGATTAATTTATTTCACTTTTCCACCCCTAAGCAGCTGTTTTCTAAATGTTGGGCCCACTGTCTCTTGCCAATAGCATAAAAAATTAAAGACAAAAGATAATAGATATTGAGGAGTACTACCTCTGTATTAAAAATGTGTCCGTGAAATAGCTTTAAAACTATTATATTGTTTAAAACTATTTTTGATAGTTTCAAACATTAGTAATCCATGATTTCAATAACTACCCAAGACACCCATAATATGTAATTTTCAACTCAGCATCTTTAAAGCTGTTAAAAGGTTAGTGAGTTTTTGACCTGTTCATTGTTATTTACCGTTTATTGAAATTGGCTCCACTCCAATATAAGATGCTTCTTCTTACCTTATATAAAAATTAAATACCTATCTATAACAGATGAAGTAGGTACTTCTATTCTAGGGAATGAATAAACAGTATTTTAATTATGATAATAAATATATTTTCAAGTAATAATAATGTGTATTATATTATAGTATAGCCAAGAAAGCCTCATAACTAACCATACAGGGTCCTACTCCACTAACACCGATTCCCTTCAGTGAATACAAAACATGGCTACATGGCATAACTTTTAAAACAATGAACTCACTATGGGCAAATAATGACTAAGCAAATAGTGACTGTCGACAGTGAAAATTGGCTTTCCCTAAACAAACAAGCTACTAACATCAAAATTAATACGCGTAAGCAGAACTAAACTTAAAACGGTGGTGGAGTCAATAAACATTTGTTTAATTATAGTATTATGTGATCTGTGGTTTAATATAGGTATCACAGACAGCCCCCTATGCAGAGCGTGCTGCAGAGGAAACACCAGTCCACATTCTACTAGAATAATAAATAATAATAAAAATAAAAAATAGGCCTCAGTAGGACGCTTCAGAAAATCATTCAGGACACCGGCAGCCTGCTTGACTACTGGGACGCCCTGGGGTGGACAGACTAACACACTCAACACAAGCTCACGCACAAGGGGCATTTAGTGCCTAAGTACGTCAGCCGTCAGCCGTGCACAGAAGAAGAATATGTATAATATTATTTCATTAATTTGAAATGCGAATGCGATGCGTTAGGTTTTAAGTAGCAAAGAGAATGTAACCTTTACTCTATGACAAACATTGAATTTTCAATTTGCCATTTGCCAATTGCCATGCTTAAATAAATGAACAATGATGTTGCCATATAAAGCAATTCTTTTCTTGCATTTAGTTTGTGAAATCCGTCTCTTAACCCACGACGAGACGGTATATACTACCAGTATATAAGTGTATAATCTATGGTATATACTCTCACCCCGAACGCGGTGAGAGGATGTTTGTTTGTTTGTGTAAATCCATGTTGCCATTGTTCTCCAAAACTACTGGTCCGAATTTGATGCAGTTTTCAGTTATGGGTTCGGGTTAGATTGGTGCATGTTCTTACTTCTTAGATACGTTTAACGGTGACTCACCAGGGGGCGCTGCAGCAAACATTATTTGTAAATCAACGTTGTCATTTTCTCCAAAATTTTGATTCAGTTTTCAGCGATGGGTTTGGGTTTGATTGGTGCATGTTTTTAGATAGGTGTTACGGTGACAACTCACCAGGGGGCGCTGCAGTTAATTAGTGAGGGTTCTTAAATAGATGTTTGGTAGTAACTCACAAGAGGGCGCTGCAGTAATATGTATATTATATATTAGCTACTAAATATTAAAGACATTTTCTTACATAGGGTCATTCGGGCGAACACCCGGGGCGGTGCTTTATGTACATATTATAATATCTACGCTATCTAAAAAGTTTGAAATAAAAAGCAAAATTAAAAAAATTGAAAATATCCACGACGGTTAATAAGTAATTAAAAAGAGATTGAAAAAGAATAAAATAATTTCAGAACCCCCGACTTAAAAATATGTAACGCAAGATATTAATATCCGTCGGGAGCTTATTTACAAAGTTCATTTATAATAAACTTCATACATTATTTTTATAAGGCAACTTTCTTAAGTCTGGTTAAAAAAATATAAGTAGTTTTATTATATAACCTAGCGACTCACCCTCGCTTCGCTCGGGCTCATCCGTAGGTTTCGTGTAGCTGAAGCCATTGGTTCCGCTAGTTAAAATAAATAAAATTTCTACCTCCTCTTTTCTTGAATTTGGTTAAAAAGTAGCCTTAGATACGCCTTATATTATTAGCTATCTGCGAGTGAAACTTCCGTCATAATCGGTCCAGTCGTTTCAGAGATTAGCTGGAACGAACAAACAGGCAGACTGAATTTTTAAACTGGTTTTTGGTTTAGTGTCGTATGTCTGCGTAAACTGACACTCTAATTTTATTTATATGTATAGATTACAAATTTAAGATTCTGAGTTCACGGGAAGTACCCTGCAGGTTTTGATACCCTTTCGAGTTTCGAAAATTTGCAGCATAAACGGCTGTATCTTTTGATTGCGTAGGCTTAGAAGTTTGACTTGATTTGAATTTCAGCTTGATACCTCCACGCGTTCCTGAGAAAAAGGGTTTTGACAGACAGACTGCAATTGCGCGCAACAAAGTGACGTTTTGAGGTACGGAAACCTAAAAACTATAAGCTGGTAAGACTTTATTATTTTAAGCATATAAAAAAGGATTAAATGAAGGATTAGTAAACGAACAAACGAATTGTTTTGCCTGAATTTTACATTTATTACATTGTCCACGTTGTCACTCTGATATAACAAATGTAAGAAATCCGTCCACATGTTTCGATTTGAATTTGATTGATTTTATATTTATTTACACATAGTATAGTAAAAATCTAAGTCGAATATATAAATAAAACATAATTTTTTAAAATCTCTAATAATGAAATAAAATCTATGGTTCTTAACACGAATATTATTTATATTCATCTGCTCTGTGGTTCTTACAGCTTTTGTCCGGGAGTTCTTATTACTGAGGGACAATAAGCATTCTACCTGCATATATACAGGTGGTTATGTACAGTTATATATTTAAAAGTATATGTGTGCAGTTTAAAAAAAAACAAAAAATAATAATATGAATATTTTTGTAGCATTTATATTAATTTTAGCTGACTATCCGTATCCACATACAATATGTATAATATGATACGTTTTACTGCGGAAATATATCTCATCTCTGAGAAAACAATATTATGTTATGAGTAAGAAATAAAAATGCAGAATATTCCCGATAATAATTATTTTATTTGAACAATTGAGGAATGGTTAATTTAGTTTTACAAGAAATTTTATGAATAAAATTATTATGCCTTTAAATGTACGTTTACGAGAAGCAACTGATAATAATTATATAAAATTGATTCATTATAAATAACCTCCATGAATAAAAAATAACGTTGTACGGTTGTAATTCGTGGCATTGTTTTATTCATTTTGGATGTTTTATTAGTTTCCTGAGTCATCTTGCGTACTTATTGTATGTGCTAGATCGGTTTTTGTTTAATATTGAACTTAGTAACTTTATCTAACGATCTTATTAAACCTATTTTCATAATACACCGCAACACACTAGATATTAACAACACAAATAAAAATTTTAAAATATTTAAAATACAAATATAAAACATATAAAAATTTATACAAGAATAACAAATTGAAAAAGTTTCCTAAAAGTATTTAGAATAAAAATATAGATTATAGAATATATGTATATAAATTTAATTAAATGTACCTATCTTAATCTTACATTACAACAGATTAGACTAAGTACAAAGATTAAATAATATGAGACAAAGCTTGATTGGACTGACTCGAGTGCCCTAGCAGTCATTTAAATATGCAGAAAGTACGTAATTTTCGCAATTAAAAACATTTAAATGGAAATAAATAACAAATAATGTATCTGTTTATTAAACCGGGAAATTGCAAAATGCAACAACTACAGTAGACCCTAGATTATAAATATACGAAAATTACGTAGATATGAAAGTAGAATACTATGATCACTCGGTAAGTCTTAGCACCCTCCATTGAAAATTACACGAATGAAGGGGGTTTTACTTAAAATAATTTAGAGTTCATCATGCTTCGGTCCTGAGAACTCCTCGTGGCTAATGAAGCCGTTCTTGTCTTTGTCTTCATGTTGGAAGATTTCTTCCACTAACTTGTCGTGGCTCTCCAACATCTGCTTGATATCCTCGCTGATCTCAGCGCCGTCCGATGGCACCATTTGTTTTTTAAGGTAGTCACTGACCTAGTAAAGTAATTTAAGGTTAAAACTATATTAAAAAATATACGTTAAATATTCAAAACTGTATAATAGTAGTATTAAACATATTATATAAAGTGTATCTGAGATTTCATTATTCGAACTTTTTATGTGATTGTATAGCAACAGGCTCTTTTTACTTTGTAATATGAATGTTACCGAGTTCAGCTTGCGTTCACTTATAATATTTATAATCTAAGATATTTTAAGAATTTAAGTTATTCCACTATATTTGTTAGTTAAACATAGGTATTACAGTTATTATTGAGTCTGAAATATCAAGACCAAGAGAACAGAATCTTTAAGTGGGTACTTAGAAGTGGGTGAAATAACAATTCACAAAAATTATACCCAGATTATTACAATACGCTTCATACATAAGAATAATAAGGCAAGTAAGTGTAAAAAAGTTTTCTAAATGCTTTACCCAAACCCCGAACAAGTGATACATTTAACTCGAAAAATAAAACACCATTTTCAAGAGTTTCTAATAATTCCATCACCGCTTTTGAGAGTAGAAACCAAAAACCATGATTGACTGACCTCCTCCCGCGACAGTTCTTTATCGCCGTTGGAGTCCATCATTCGGAAGCCTAACTCAATACTCACTTCTTCGCGGGAGAGCATATTGTCCTTGTCAGAGTCGATTTCTTTGAAGACGTTGGTAGTTGGGGGGGAGTCACCAATGTTGATGAGCTCGACTTCGAAGTGGAGGGTAGCGTGAGGAGGGATGACGTTGCCGGCCCCGCGCTCACCGTATCCGAGGGAGGAGGGGATGGTCAGCTTACGTTTCTCACCTGAAAAATAAAAATGGAGATAATCACTATCCTTTCAAAGAGTAAATTTGCATTTTAATTACTTATTACTAATTTGCGTTTAAATATTTGCAAATGAGGTGACTTCATTATCACTCATTATTTATTATTTGTTTATCTTCTATTTGGTTTTAATGCAGAAACAGATGCGTAATATTTGGCATACAGATAAGTTTATGGGCAGTATGGGAGTGACATAATACAGTCTGATTTTTATTTTCCCGGAGTAAAAATTATCCTTCGGTCTTTGTATCGATAATAATCACTACTTACGAGTGAATAAGAGTTAGGTACAATAAATAAGAAATATATTTAACTCAGTCTGACTCTGGAGGATTAGGATATGGGGGATTTTCTGAACTGTATTACGTTTATAATCCTCAAGAGTCACGACAATCAATACGTATCATGTCCCAAGTAATATTAAACCTAATTTCATTAAACGGTGAAGGTTCGATGAAAACTGATATGGAGTTTATTAAAATAAATGAAGTCTAACATCCATAATTTCATGGTGTCCCTTGTGAGGCAATCATTGATCAGAGTTTCAAGCGCTAGGATTTCTACATACCGATAATACTTCCGCTTTTTAATAACACGCGTTACTAGTAATTCACCCTTGCTCCGCTCGGGTTCTCTTTTTACGTTTTATCGTTATTATAAATTACTAAAATTACTATATTAAGAGAGATGTGATATGACAACCGATTAATCAGGTATTATGTATTTATAAAGATATTGTGTGAATTGTCCAAAATATGACGATAAGTGTCAAGTAAGTAGTAGAAAATCTACCATCTGCAAGCTATTCTGGTGTGCGCTGCCAAAACCGCTAGAGTTACACATATCGAATGTATGATGGAAATGTTTATCTTAAACAAGCGACTCACCCTCACTTCGCTCGGGTTCGTCGCTAGATTAAGCGCGAACGAAGCCGCGGGTACCACTAGTATGTAATATAAATACCTACATAAATATACATAAACTTACAGCGATAAATAGTAGTTTTTATTAAGACGACGTTTGAAGACTTGTACTGATTCCGATTGACAAATTTCATGTAGTAGGGCATTCCATAATATAGCGTTCATAATTCCTTTTTTCAAATGTATCCGGTAAACAAATGAATTAACTCGATGTCACTTATTTTGATCATTGAAATCCTAAATACTACTGTTCTCACTAATTAAGCGTGACTTAAAAATTAGGCAGAAAAAAATAAACACCTCCAGCGCATCTGTCTGTCTTTTTGTCTATTCGCGATAATCTCAAAAAGCGCTGCAACGGTTTTCACGCTGTTTTTACCAAGAATGGAGTGATTCTTGATGAAGGTTTTAGTATATAATTTGTCAAGTTTTTACTAGCGGAGCCCGCGGCTTTGCTGACGCTAAATCTAGGACTATTATAAGAAATTTGTTCATGTTCTAGGTATATTATAAGAAAATTGATATGCATGTACAGTTTAACTACGTGTAGGTGCTCGCGAAGGAGAGCGAAGCGAATGAACTTATTGCATAGAATGCGTTACAAGTTATTACCTATTACCTAAGTTAAATCCCTAACGAATTCTGATGTGTCATGGAGGCTACTGAATATTTTGATTCGATAACTATCAAATTTAATTTCCTAGTTATGAGTTTATCGATGTTCATCCAGAAATCAGGTTTGTGTATACTGTACAGTTTTTAGTGTTTATATGTAGATTTTATTACTGTATTATTAGAATATTTCCATGTTTTCAATAAACCCTTTTTTAGAAATTAGATGCTTACAAATAAAGCTCCTCAAAGGACAATGCGGTTATTTTAGGAAAATGTCAGTTTTATAAAAGGGTTTGTACGAACACGAAGCATGTCACCTTCCCTTTCTTCTTATAAGATGAGAGACGTAGAGAGTCCTTACAAGTCCCTTTCAATCCTTTATATGAGTACTTTTCAGAATCGGGACGAAGCTTCATCGATGCTTGTTGCTATTTATATCTTGGCAGATTTATTTATTTTACTAATATACTAAGAGTCCATGAACCCCAGTTATTTGAAGTTTACGAGCTCCTAGTATATAATTTAATAAGAATAAAATTAACTTTACTTTATTACTGTGTTTACCACTCCAAATATTACAATATCTTAGTAATATTAATTAATGAGAAAATGTTTCAATTTCATATTGATGAAATTTGATATAAACATAGATTATAGTCTGGAATAGAGATTTTTTTGTGTGAATGTAAAAATTTTATTACACTCTACACAAATCTTCTGTGCATGGGTCTTCTTGATATGTGAGAGTGCGTAAGAAATTTCTTGGTTATTCCAGACCTGAAGGATTCCTCACGATGTTGTTCTATACCTGGGGCTGGTAGGACTAGGGTAATCATGGTGAAAATAATTCACATATGGATATATCAGAGGTGCGAGCCATGTGATTTGAATTTGGTTCACTTGATTTCCCAAGCGAGCTCGAAATTTAAATAAGCTTAATTATTGCATACATGGAAACTGCATAGATTGGAGATTTTTTGCAAAATTATGTGAAATAATGGCTAAGTTTTGTATATAGGCTACAAAATATAAAAATATAAAGGGCTATTTTATTACCATTGTAACGTATAATGATGCAGATGCAGTAGATATTAAGCAAATGACCAACGCTGCCATGATTGCCAATATTACATACTCATATATTGCTAGCAAATTTTTAATAGTAAACATCGATTTCTCCATAATTATTTACCTTATATAATATACATCATAATATGATATTATATTTTATCACATATGTATATATATATATATAATATTTCATTGAACCTTGACTTTGATTTTGGACTTCTACTAATAACCCTTTTAGTCGAAATTCGACATACATAAGAAAACATGAATATGTGAAAAGTGCCCTAATTGAGTTAATGGGAGCTTTAATAGATTGTTGTTATTAATAAATAAGTTTTACTCACCAACGCACATGTCGACTAGACCTTGATCCCATCCCTTAATGACTTGTCCGACGCCGAGTTGGAATGTGAACGGCTGGTCACGATCTAAGCTGTAACAAGAATAATATCAAATTATTTTTCAGATTTTTTTAAAATTGTAACTTCCGGGCCATTTGAAAAAAAAAGGTACATCTAATCTGATAATGAAGCTCTGATTTCCCTTTGAGATGGATAATCGCTAAGAAAATCTTCAAAGGATTTTTTTAAGACCTTTAAATTTAATCATATTTGAAGCGCTTTGACTAATCCAATACGGTACAATTAGTCAAAAAATATTTTAACGAAATACTTCCGTAGATTTACGCGAATATTTGATTTTAAATAATGTTACCTTCTCGGTTTTTTTCCCGGATTTGTTTTTGGAGTTTTGGTTCCCTTTGATGTTTTAACTTATTTATTTTTATTTCTTTTAAGATTATATTTACAATATCGTTTAAACTTAAACTTGAGGGGAGCCTATTCGTCAAAACAGGAATCATGAAATTCGGCAACACTTGAAAAAAATCAAGTCGGCCACAAAAGTTTTGTATTACTATTTTTATAGTCTTGAATCTAGTCATCAATCTGTTGCAAAATATCATACTCGTAACTAATCATTAATAAATTAAAAATAAAACTCAAAATGTCCGTAAGTTAACAAAAGTAGCATTTAATAGAATACATTGCATTTCTGACCGTCGATCAAACTAAGCCGTAATCAATTATAAATTTAATCTGCTCTGAAATAATAATAATATATTCATAAATACAAAATGATATAATTTAGCGTACAGTATCCATATATTTGAGCGTGGGCAGGGCATCAGATAATTCGGCACGAAATAACGCCATTACGCAGGCCTTTGTTAGCAAGTAGTTTGGTGCACCCATTATCGCTTATCGCATGTTAATTAATATAGCAATATTCTTGCATCTACTTGACTGTAGATTTCAAATAAATTTATATTTATGTTTATTACATATTATGAAGCAGTGGTATCCCAGTGGTAACGCACTCGCTTGGATAACCTGGTTCAATTCCGGGTCTTGCACCTCTGATATTTTCATGTGCATTATTTCTAACATGATAACCAAACATAAGAGGCAACTTAGTTTTATACTAACAAAACACAGTTGGAAGTCGATTTTAGAGCTTTCTAAATACATTTACCATTGATTAAATTGTGTTGTGGCTTCAATCAAATATTGTGAATCGTTATCTGATAGTCTGTCCATTCACATGTTGCACAATACAAATCTACACAGTCACAAAACAATAGGCTTGTAGCTTGAGTGATCACAGAATACACCACAGTAAGTAGGTACCTGTTTCGAACCTGGCTTTGAAGGATGGACTTCAAGTTTTTTTTAACTTTATTATTTTGTTTTCAGTCTTAAAAATTAGATCACGAGTTCCATTTCTTACGTGATGCAGCATTACGTAAACGGACAATCAAAAGAAAACTGATTGGCGCTACGGGGATTGATGTAGAAAGTTTTATTGAAATTAGAATAAAGTGTGAGTAGTTTGGAGTAACCCAAAGGTTGTTGTGGTCTGCCATTGAGGCGTTCTGGTGCGTAAGAGAACCTTCGACGTCCAATTAATGCGTTCCCATTAAGACGTTCCATTGATTTTCACTGGGAAGTACTGACTTTGCTGACTCCCACATAACCTCCATATATACAGGTAGTATGCCTACATGCATATAGACCTTGGTACCTATAAGCTTTCTCACAAGTGAGAGACAATACCTAATATTCTGCAAAGGCGTTACATAAAGGAGATCTTATTGAAATTAGTCTAAGAGTTATTAATTGGCTCTATAATAATTAACACTGGGTCGACATTCTGTTGGCTCTGAGAGGTTTACAGTACCTTTGTTGATTACTGAATTACCTGGCTGCAATAGCATTGTACGTTTAATTAACGCTTTTGTCTCTAACAACGCCCAGATATTACTAAATGATTTATATACCATCTGTCTTCTTCACTGTTTGTTTTGTTAAAATGAATTAGAACAGTTTATTTGATGGAAATTGTCAGTTAAGGGTTCGATTGCATAGTTATTGTTATCTCTGTTAATTAAACCGTAATTAGTGTTACATATACCTACCGATTATTCTTGATTAGTGTGATGTAATTGATTAACAAGTTAAATAATAGATAAAACAGGTTCCTGTGAAGACATTCTCTTTAGAAATCTCAATAGAAATCTAGGCACTCATCGCTGTCATCTATAGAATAAATTAAAAGGTAAGTTTTAGATTGATCGTTGTAAGCGAAATCGTTTAAAATACATTGTTTACGTTTTCTGATTTTGAGAGGAAAAATAAATTCTGACGAATCTGGGACCGAAGTTATCACTACCTTGAATTAAGATTGTATGGAATTGCCAAGTCAAGTAAAGTGATAGACAATTAACTTATTAATTCATTGTACGTAAAATTGTGTAACTCATTAAGAGTCAGTGCACAGCGGTTAAGTAACAAGCTGTTAGAAAGTGCCGTTTAAATGTCAGGTTGAAGATGTCCATATATGAAAGCTAAGATCTAGGTTACGTAAGTCCTAGGCATACTAGACGCAATTCTAAGATTTTCAAGGGACTATGGAATTGTTTCTACTTACTATTAGAAAAAACGTTATAGGTAGGTATCTGCTATTGGTATTTCTGATATTTAAGTTTGCCATAATGGAGCGAAGATATGCAAGTATGCGTAAAATATCCAGTCGTGTACTATATACGTCGACTTTAAACCAGTCAAAGGGAACAATATTGAGAATTAAAAGAAAATTCGTATTCCGACAACGTTCATAAAAGGTTATTTTGTGAAAGCATTCTTGATTTCTAATCTAAGTAAGAGTTGCTGTTTAGAAGAGTGCACTATACATTTTTTAGTTTCTATAAATTTATTGTGAACCGCGACACCGAGTCTGTGACGTTGAGATAAATCTTTGTGGAACGTTCTCGTTATTTGTCACCCCAAAACATAAGTTTTAACGTGCCGTTGCGATATTATAATATCAGTGTCATACATATGTATAGACATATTGCTTAGTTTGCATTATATAATAGTTGTATTAAATGCATTAGAAACTATATTACCAGATAGTTGATACACTACATTTGAATATACATACATTATTAACATACACACCCACAACTGGAGTACACACATTCGTGCGCGGTGCGCATCACACATATGAATGACCCCAGCGGAACTTGAACCGACCGCTTGTACAGCAAGACGGGTCACTACAAACTGAGCCAAACGTGTCGTCTTCAAGTAATTATTTGAATTAGTATGGTTTATTGATATATTTAGTTAGGTTTTAGCAATTCTGCCTTAAAACGAAGGGCCAAAAAAATGTTCAATGATCGCAATTAATTGATTTTCGTAGGTAGTATTTAATGCCTTTGGCGTCAGCTTCTCTCAGCTGATAACTTTACAGCTGTAATAAAAAGGCAATTTATTACGTTATTTTATAATTTTGCTTACAAGAAAAATGAATAAATTGATATTGAAAATGTTTTGCATCATGTTTATTATTATAATACAAGTTTTTACGAACATCTCACGTAGGTGGAGGTTAAGGTTATAATATACATATATACATAATAAATTAAATACCAAATATTCCTTTTCCTAACGTTGCAAATGTCCTAATTACAGTGACAAAAATTTTGTTTCTATCAAATTTGCAAGTAGATATATTCGGAAATTAATACAGCGTCATCTATTGCCGTGGGAAGCTACGAAGCTGGTGTTATGGATATGAGATACTTGATACTACTACTTATAATATTTATAAATATTGACACCCATGATTGGCGTAAAAGACTCGAACCCGCAACCGCTGACGAATAAAGTTTTAATTTTTATGATACCTATACAGTTCAAATGGTTTGTTATTAGTATAGCATAATATCGTCTTACAACAATACATTAAGCAACGTAATAGGAAGCGTTTCCGATCGGGTATCATTGCAGGGATGCCTCGCTAATTGTAGATACCACCGGATTAGAGAGTAGTACGAACATGATGAAACATGTCGATATCTACTCTATAACGAGGTACATACTCGTTTAATAACATTATACTGATTCAAATCTTAGAACATAATTTTTTTTTGGAAATTCTTATTGAAATAAATATTTATAAATAAATAAATAAATATGTTGGATACACACAGCGGCGCTAGGTCCATTGTAAGCTACGAGGCTTGTATTACGGATACCAGATAGTTGAATACATACATACTATAAATATAAATATTAAACACGCATATAAACATTCGTGCCCGTGACCGCCGGCGCAAAAAGTAGGGTCACTACAAACTGAGTCAAACGTGTAGTAAATAATTATTATTGTCGATAAATTAAACGACCTATAGTTTTCAGAATTCTATTAAGTGTAAACTAAAACGTGTGAGGCCTTTGGGCTTGACGTATGCGGTATGTCGTATTTCAACTTGTGTTTGTACACCAATCAAAGGAAGCGTGGACCCAGCATTAGGATTGAACTAGACGGTTAAACTTCATCTATTTGTCTGTAAATGTTACGGGATTATCCCCTACTCCAGGTTAAATTTAGTGGAAACAGCGTAGTAGGTACAAAATACATGATTATATAGTGAATTTTGTTTTGTAGTCGGTAAAAGTGATTCATAAATCATACAGGACACCGAGAAAGTAGGGTCAAGAAAGTCAACCGTAAGTAAGTCGTCACGAGTTGAAAGTGAAACTATTGTTTGCTCTGCGATGACTGTCTCGGAAAGGAAGTTAGCACCAACTATAACTATTTTAAACCGGCGCGCTTGGCGCGCTTTTCACTCATTGTATGATATTTAAAGCGCCTGTTAAGATTAGCAGTTAAAAATTTACATTTACTTACAATTACAGTTTTTTTAATTATATGGTAAGTAAGCTCTTGAGAACCTTTTCTTATATGTATGTTAGCTGTGTGCATGTTGAAACGGCTGTACCGTTTTGAATATAATTTAGTATCCAGATACATTAAGATTTAGAGTAGCATAAAGGCTACTGTTAGGTATTAAGGTACACATCTATTATTCTATATAGCTTTCGCCTTTAACTTAGTCCTATATACCTAGGTACGTATTTATTTCTCCACCTAATTAACTAATCAATACTACGTAACATAATAGCGGTGGCGGTTAGTATCTAGCTAGCTAATTTATATGTTTAAATCCGATATATCTATATAACTGTGATTTTTTGTTCTTTACATCATCTTTATATAGAATGTTTTTGGAAAATGTCATTAAAATATGCATTAATATCGATACTTTTATGAATTTTGAGGCTTGCTATAATTTTAAGATGTTTGTGTGTTTGTCTGTGTCAACATTGGATCGATTGTGGTGAAATTTAGTATGAAGATAGCTGATCAGTAGCTGAGCAGTAAAAATTATTATATTATATGTTTACCCAAATGGTCAATATATAGAATATATTTTATTCAGGGGAAATTATCTCATATCTCGGACATGTATAGGTACCTAATACCTATATAACTAATAGCCGTTATTATATGTACGAACGAAGCACGACCACGAGCGGAGTAAGGGTGTCTCTAAGTGATGTATATATATATAGAGAAAATATTATGTATGTAGATAAAGACATTTTATTTCATTATGATCACAATCCTTTCAGGCTAAGTGAAATAAAAAGCCTGGCCAAGCATTTTCATATAATATCTGACGAATGAATATTTTATCACAAATATCTTAAATATTTGATAGCAAATTTATTTTATTAATTGATATCAAAAATGAATAATTCACTTTTACTTTCAATCTACCAGATCACAATCTAGATTGAAATTTTTACATTTTATACTAGATGTCGACAGTACCTACTTAGATTACATCGTAAGATTTTCGAGTGTATAAATAACTTTACAATTTTCTTTACGTGGATTTCTAAGTAATTTTTGTATGTTTGCTTAGTAAAAGGCATATACTTCTATACATACATGTAAAAAATTCTGAATCGAATCGGTCCATTAAATATTTTTTTTGAAAAAATCTTATTGAAATCGTCGTTAGTATCGATAAAAATGCCGAATCAAAGTAAAGTCTAGTGTTGTCAATTATATATTGTTCTGTTTAGAATATTTTTTAGAATTGTACCTAATTGTTATATTTTTGTTAGTTTGATTTGAAAATAGCATTTCGGGCCTAAAAGAGAAAGTTTTATATCAACTCATTATCTAGATATACTCGTAGTATGAAGCGTAAATAATCACGTTACAGCAAGTTAGCCGTTAGGCGTTAACAAATTTGAGTTGGTACCTAAAATTTTATGTTTATTTATTATAAAAATGTCCCACTTAGGACTTACAAGTCCAATAAAAGACCTACTAATAAATAGTAATCATTCGCGGCGGCGCTTGTATAAAAAATAGCCTATGTACCTCGTTAAATTCGCTTAAATCCTTTTAAGAATTACATATTTAAATAAACCAAACACAAGATTGTTTGAATTTTCGATATTAACGAAGCATTGAAATTACTGGGAACATATTCCTGTAGCCACATTATGATATCATTATCCAGCCTTAAACCTCGCCAAGTTTACTCTGCTGATACTTTCGTCAATGATGAATACATCTGTGAAGGAACTTACTGCTATAGTTCATAACATTGGTTCGCTCTCTCAATTTCAAAACCATCGCAACCTAATCTAAATATCCGAAGTGAAACAAAACTTTAATAGTACAGACTGCAGAGCTTAAAGTTTCGAAGCATATAGATATAGTGGCAGAAACTAAGAAGTTTATTTATATAAAGCTCAATTGCTGTTTGTTAGTCTTAGTAAAACTCAAAAACGGCTGGACTGATTTGCAAAATGTTCTTTTTTCGTTTTTTTAAGTTAAAAAATGTATTAAATATCCGAGTGAAGTCAGCGTGAGTCACTAGTTTCTATATATCTAGCGAGCTGACTTTATTATAAAACAATTCTTCTATATCGATAGAGAAGGGTTTGTCCAGAGCACGGCGGTAGAGCGCACTTGTTTCATCGTTTAGCAGCCTTCAGTCAGTAACAGGATTACTGGAAGGGTCCACAAAAGACGTTCAAAGATACTCGATAAGCTTTGAGCGAGGAAAATAAGTTTCCCTAGTTTTTAATACAAAATATCTAAACTTAGTTTTAAAATGTAATTGGCAATAACTGAACGGGCGTGGCTTAAACTCGAGATACAGGAATACGTATTTTACATACATTTTGTAATCTTTATTTGGTAAAGTTCATAACTAAAAAAGTGCTAGAAATGAGATTCGTAATCAGTAGTCATGAAATTAGCGCAATATAAACATAAGTATCTATATAGGGCATCATAAATCTCACTTTTGGAGCCAGTCGTTAAAAAAACACAAATTATAAGTTCTCACAACAAAATACTATATTTTTGAAGTAAACGTTGCTTTAACGGTTTTTCATTAAGTTGCCCTCATCAAATATCTGGCTAGAGTTTCTGTTTGAAATACAGCGAGAATTTCTTACCGCAATCGTCACGTCCCAGAGTTAGAACGATGCATCTTCTGTTTTAATACATCATTTGCTCGGAACTAAGTGTGACGGACAAATTGCCGATCAAATTTATTATTTATTGCACGAGGGTGGCAATCTATCAGACTCTGCTGCCTCCTTTTTAACTGATTATGAAGGATAAATAAAGGGTTATTCTTACATTATATGAGAGACAGCTTTATAAGGTAGCAAGGTTGCTGTGAAAGTGGTATAAGAAAGCGTTGAAACGCACGAAGATCTGCTATATTGTGTACCTACTGTTTGAAATAATAACAAGATCAACGATTATGATGTAAAACTCCTGGTTAATATCTTTTTTAATTGTTTTTCTCTTTTGAGAATTTCTGATATTATGAAACTTATTGATGAGATTACGAATTATATGAGAGATCCTCATATTTATCAGTGCCGAAATATAAGGATCTCTCTAAAACAAGTAAAATATCTTAATATTCCGTTTGACATTAAAGTTGTCAGAGACTTTGAAAGTATAAAAAATTATGCGTATTTATAATTACCAACGAAAGTACAAAAGTTAGTGTTGTGGAAATCGGTTGTCTGGGAAATGAAGTTTAAAGCTCATTTCCAATATCGGCAGAAGGCACAGGCTGTAGTGAGCAAAGACTTTTAGAGAAAATGAAACGGAAGGGACGTTCTTTACAATTTAATCAAAAATTGGTTTCCACCATATAAAGCCGTAATTTCGTGGATGTTGGACGCGTCAGAGGGTGCTCTGGGAACATATCTTATTATAGTTCGACAATCTACTACCTTCATCAGCTCAGATCGAACATTAGTCTTATAAATATTGTATTCTTGTAGAATTGTTTGTTTCACGTAATCTATGCTATAGTATTACGCGTAACTCAAAGTGGTTGAGATAAACCGTTATGGTTGTTCGTAAGTTCTATTTGTAATTAATTTAAGTAATCTACTAACACTTGTCAAAGGTTAAAATTGACATTTATCTATATATTTAATAAAAATCTGAGTAGAAACTAGTGTTTAGGTATATTTTTTGAAAAATTTTATTGAACTACTTAGTTATAATTATCGATTAGAAAAAAAATTAAAACTATATATTGTATATAGTCTTTAAATTTATTGTCTATCAGTCTGTCTGGGAAAGCTCTCAACTCATCACTAGAACACCACTGGACGAATTTTGATGAAATTTGGTATGATGATAGCGATTTATCCGGATCAACACAAAGGATACTTTTTATTGTTTGACTTTTTAAAATGTCCTATCGCTGAAATATCAATACTTAATCAATAACTTTAATAATATTCATATTACTTTTCTCTATGATAATATTACATGAAAATGACAACTGACATATTCTTATCATATGTCAATGTCATATACGGACATTTATCTTTCATAAGTTTTTAAATTTACCAGCCAGCTTGTCTAATATAAACCCCCAGGGATAGAGAAACTCGTTTAAATATAAATTCAATAACAATAGTAAGTCATGTGGATGTTAGCCCAATGTCTCATAACCCACAAAAAGGAGTTTCCAGCTATAAATATTAAATTTGGCGTATCTTGTCTTGCATCTGCTTCCTCACTAACCGTTCGTTTAAAAATTCATCGCTGCGTTATCGCGGAGCCCATTGTACAGATAGAGTTTTTACTTCACTTCTTATGTATATTTACAATTAGTCTCCTTATAGAAATGAATTTTGGCCATAATAATTTTAAGTTAAAGTACTAAAAATTTACCCATTAAAATTACTTTATTACTAAATAGGTACTTTTCTATGCTACTTCTGATGTCAGACAATAGGTTCCACCAAAACCTGTAGTTAAAAAAGTAAAAGTTGTATTGTGTGTATAACATCAAGAAGAAAGCAAAGTATCAAATCGAAACTGGTTCATATAATATACATGCATACAAAATTATTTTATGTAAAACTTTTTTACTTCACACAATTTGTATCCAAAACTTCTTCGGAATATCACATAAAATTTTGTTGTTTTTTGAAGAGACTTTCTTACTTAGACCGCGGAAGCTTTTATAACTTGTTACTTATATTACAGTAGTTAAATATTAAAACACCGCGGTTAAATTCAATTTTATTTTAATCTCAATATAAGAATTTAGTGAAAATAGACATTTTTAAAACCCGCATCGATTTCGAAAGCTACTCAATAGGATGTTAGTTAATAAATTAACTCAAAAACTTTCTATTACTAAATTAAGCTTTAATGAGACTTTTACAAACACTTTTAGGTCGTAGCTTAATTAAAAAAGAGAGAGGAGCTATCAAATTCTCAATATTATTTAACAAATAAAACTTTATTTTCTAATATTATAAAACAGAATGCAATGAAAGTCCTTAAAATGGTCCTTAAAATCTAATTTTAACATAAATATGAATTTTTAATGGGATTTCGTCAACATCATAAACTGTATGCTTTGTATAAAAAAAACGTTTATACGTTGTAATCGCAACTAAAAATACTCAATCATAACTATACAAACACATCATAAATTTGGGCCTAAAATGCATTCTAGAATGCTGAGAAGAACCGCAGAAAATCTCACTGGTTGGTCTCGCCTAGGAAAATTATTAATATAACATTATAGTACTCGTATCATTCATCTTAATTTAACGCATTTTCAACTATAAGAAAGTCTTCAAGACTTATACATAGCAATATATTATGTTTTCCTTGTATTTTAGTTACAGTTTTACTATATTGGGAACGATAAATGCATAGTATAAAGAGTTCTCTTTATACTATGATAAATGTAACACGATATGTACTCGTACCTATATCATAACTACATAGTATAAAACAAAGTCGCTTCCCGCTGTCTGTCCCTATTTATGCTTAGAGCTTTAACTTCGTATTATTCGTAGGGTTTTTCTAATAGATAGAGTGATTCAAGAGGACGGTTTATATGTATAATACACTAGCGGAATCCTCTACTTTGCTAGAAACGCTAGAAGTAGGGAAGAACCCAAACGAAGCGAGGGTGAGTCGCTGGCTAGTTAGACGACTTAAAAATACTTCGGAATGATAATAAGGAATATAGGAACCATAATAATAAGAAATAGTCAGACGTTGAACGGGTTAAAGTTGACAGAAAACCACATCATGTACAGTTTTAGGCCATAAATTTAAAATTAGTATCCACTTTTAGGGCTTATTTTAGCCATCTATTACTAGACGGTTCGATCATGGGAGTGCAATTTCAATAAGTACTTCCGACATTAATAATGCAATAAAAGTTGCATAGTTACCTAAAACTGTATGTATGTTTTTACACCACATTGTCTATTCTGTTCCATAGCGTAGTTCATAAATTTCGAGGATGTACACGGCGCGGCGTTTCGAGTTGTCCCGCTTGTAAATATTTCATATTTCTTCGTACGCGGTGGCTTTCGGATATGCTTGGTCATGTACGGCTGAATTGTAACAAATATCGTGAAACTTTTTCGTAGTGTAAAAGCTGTTTTCATATTTTTTGTGTTTTTAAATTTACAGATAACCGAATATAATATATAAGTATGAGGTATAGGTACGAATATAATATATAAGTATAATATATAAATATATAAGTATGAGGATATTAATTTTTTAACATGTAAACAGAGATTACCTTGATCTTTCAACATTATTTTAGAAAGGGTTGAATAAATTGTTCAATCAATTTGGATATTACATTAGCTATAATTATGAGTGTGAAAGTTTGTATGTGTTGTTTTTTGGTGTTCCTTCAAGTAGGAAAGGCTAGACGGATTTGGACGACATTTAGTATACAGACTAAAGGATTTTTGGGCTGAAGCCGAAGACCCGTAAGTAAGTTTCTATAAAAAAATATATCTAACAATAAAATAAAATAATAGTTTAAAAAAACTAAAAAACACGCTTTTTATAGAAAACCGAACTAAAAAATAGAAAATAAAATTTTATTTTAAAAAAAACGTGGGGTGCATGGTGTCATTATCATTTCGATAATATCTTAAAAAGCACCCCACGCTTTTTTAAAATAAAATTTTATTTTCTATTTTTTAGTTCGGTTTTCTATAAAAAGCGTGTTTTTTAGTTTTTTAAACTATTATTAATTTTCTACTTTTTCTAGCAAAAAACATATTTTGCAAATTGAAAAATGGAATAATTTTATCAAATTAGTGTATTGTCATCGGTCCTCAATAAATCTACAAAGTTTGAACGAAATCTGGCCGTTTAAAGTGGGTCAAAATCGCGCCCAAAGAAGTCGGTTACAAACAAACATACAAACATACAGGTGAGGCTAATAAAAAGCATGTAAAAAAGTATATGAGGAAGGATTTACTTTACCTGGTCTATCACATACTACCATCATTTGAGTTATGTACGTGTTTAGTTACTTATACATATACATCCTATTTTTTTTTTAAATAATTTAAGTACGCTGATTTTTTTAACTTTGAAATTTCAGAGTAGAATTTATTGTAACCGTTGTATTTGTCTTTATTTTTAAACGAAGTAAGCCTTTATCCTTACAAATAACAGTGGTCTGCACCGAATGTATAATACGAGCTAGTTTTAAACGCTTACGTTTGCTATTCCACAGTAACTCAAGTTTTCACTATAAGTCACAAATAATCTATACTAATATTATAAAGCTGAAGAGTTTGTTTGTTTGCTTGTTTGGTTGAACTCGGTAATCTCAGGAACTATTGGTCAGAATTGAAACATTCTTTTTGTGTTGGATAGTCCATTTATTGAGGTAGGCTATAGGCTATATTACATCACGCTACGACCAATAGGAGCGGAGAAAAATGTTGCAAACGGGGGAATAATATTTTTGTTTTGATTTTCAGCCTTTAGAACGCGAGCGTACTATATTATAAAAGAGCGTGTATAATAAAAACTGTTTACTGTACCTAAGAAATAGAAGTATTTTTTCGTCTTGTGATTGAAATTGTAGCGATATTTATTGATAACACCGAAGCTCATCAAAAGCTCTCGTAACTTAAAAGAAAATCATTTGACAAACAGTGGAGGAAAAGGTATTGAACTGATTTGTCTTTGTATATTTATATAAAGGCTTTTTGCAATTTATTTGTGGGGTGTTATTTTCATTCTGAATCTTTATAAGATTTTCTTATTCAAACCGCCCAGAGATAAGAAACGTCAATATTGTTTAGAGCATTAATTTTTTTTTAACGGTTTCGGCCTTAGATACATTTATGGTTTAGATTTCTCAGAAATGAGATATTTCTCTGTAGTATAAAATATGGTATATTTTGCCCCGATAAGTAGCTATTTTTGTCAAAATTGTCGTTCTTCCAGTGGTTTTCTCGTGATTCGTTCCTAGGACAGACAGTCAAGCATTCTAAAATCTACAGGTTTGGCATCTGAATCTATGATTATTACTATTTCAATGAGATTTAAAAAAATATTCTAAGGTTCGCCTCTGAATTGTTAATATTAACTATATATATTTTTATATGTTGCGTAGGAAACCACTTTAGTTTATAGTTTATAGACTTTATTTTCATTAATTCAAACTTCCTCGCAATAGCTACTCAAATAACAATTTCGCCATCGGTTAATGCAAGAGGGATTTTAAAGATTAATGCAGATCATTTTAATACTTCAGTTGTAAAACTTAAAGACTTTTAACGTTGGCTATGCTCGAACTCGTAAAACATTTAGTGAACCATTACTGAAATCTAAACTTATGTATCAACTACAGAGATTAAGTGAAGTAAGTGAAAGTATATTATAACATGTATTGCGATTGACATATTAATTTCATTAATTTTAAAATATAATTATTATATTATCGTGCATATTTGACATTTTTAATAAAAAAGTAGTTCCTGAGATCCGAAAGCTTCTACAGCTACTACACACAATGAAGTAAAACCTATTTTTTTTTATTAAGAAAAATCTCTCTTTGTCCATCATGACCAAGTCTGTCTGGTAACCAGCACTTCAAGCAGGAAATAAGTTAAATGACATACAATATAAAGAGTAAAAGTTATGGTTTCAAAAGTCGGTCAGTGCAGGTGACTTTATGAGTATGGTAAGCAGCGCCGGATCTACGATTTTTTCGAACAGGGGCAAAACCTTGAAAGTGGCGCCCCCTCCCTTCAGTGTTTGAGAAAAACTGTTAGAATTGCCAATACGTAGCATTTTGTGACCATATGTGAAAATAATATTTCTTTAATAAATTTAAACTTTTTACTATCTAATAACTAATAACATTCATTTGTGACATAAAACAGAAACAGAAAAAATAATATAATCAGGAAAGACTACAACTTTACACGGTGTGCTTTCTTTTCTGTAAAATAATGTATTAGCTCCTCAAAGTCCGTCGCAAAGGCAGTTTTGTTTTCAATGGCTAGTATCGCGAGGCCAGATACACGCACCTTACTCATTGTTGAACGTAGATACTAATAGAAGCTATATACTAACATTGGGATTTGGGAAACTTCTTGCAAGTCATACTTTTACAGATGTTGTAACACAGGTCGAAGGCACTTGATTTTTCATTCATTTCATTTACTAGCTCTTTAAATACGGCAAGTTCCAGGCAAAAACCAAATGCATTCAAGTCTTTTGAATATTTAAAAGCTAGATCGGCTCCATTTTTTTACAGATCTATCGACATATTTAAAAAGGCTGGCCACTGAGGAAGGTGATTTTTTCATGTAGACGCTTTGCACTCTATACTATTGTCTGAACTGAATTTATTATAATTTTTGGTTTTCGACGATCCAATGCTTTACAGCAATCATAGTCATGGTCACTGTAAAGCATTGGAAACGTCGGGAATCAAAAATTACATAGATTTAATTTACATAGATGGGCAGGAGCAGTTAAGACCAAGGGGGAGGCGCTTACAGCGAGTCTGAACATAGCGAAGGCCTTTGATCAGGGATGGCACAAAGTGCATCTTTCGAAGGTACCTTCCTATGGGCTCCCCGAGAAATTATGCAACTGGATCACCAGTTTTTTTCAGATCGGAACATGAAGGTAGTTGTTGACGGTGCTTGTTCTGATCCTAAATACGTTAGTGCTGGTGTTCCACAAGGCTGCGTACTGTCTCTTTGTTCCTTCTCCATATCAAAGACATGTTGCAAATCAGCAACATTCATTGCTATGCAGACGATAGCAATGTGGATGCCCTGTACACTTGCCGCGCTAACATTTCTCAGGAGTACGTCGACAGGTGCCGGAACTAACTTGTGTCTGAAATCGAATCTTTGCTAACCAAAGTAAAGCCCCAAAAAGACACAAATCTGCGCGTTAACCGTTAAAAATCGTCATTTGTCGTAACAGGACACTCCCCTCTCTGCCACAGCAAGTATCGGAATACTTGGCGTCGACATTTAGAGCAACGTCCAGTTCCGTTGTTAATTGGAAGGTTAGGCTAAATTAGCCTTAAAGAAACTTGGTGTGCTGAGAGTGGCGAGACAGTACGTCACGTCGGTTCAGCGTCTTAATCTCTATAAGGCGCATATTCAGCCCCACATGGAGTACTGTTCTCATCTCTGGGCGGGAGCTCTCCAGTACCAGCTACTTCTATTTGACCGCAGGGCTCGGTCTCGAGTTATCTACGAGCAAGCTCTGTCCGATCGGCTTGATCCTTTAGCTCTGCGAAGAGATGTTGGATCACTCTGCATCTTCTTCTGCATTTATCACGGGGAGTGTTCCGAGGTATTGTTTGGACTGATCCCGGTCGCAGAATTTCATAATCGGACATCGCGCCAAAACCGTAAATTCCACCCACACCACCTTGATGTCCAGCGTTACACGACAGTGCGATTTTTGAGACATTTTCTGCCCCGTACTATCACTCTGTGGAACCAGCTGTCGTCGGTATTCCAAACCGTTACGACCTGGCATCCTTCAAGAAGAGAGGTACTCTTTCCTGAAAGACCGGTAACGCATTTGCAAGCCCTGCGGCGTTGCAGATCCATGGGCGGTGGTGATAACTTTCCATCAGGTGAGCCTCCTGCCCATTTGCCCCCTTTGTCTCATAAAAAACAATAATAGAGCAGTACACTTGATGTTTAGCCGACCATCTGGTTTGACTACTTCCTTTTAAGTTTGTTTTTGTGCACTTGTGCATTATTTTCCACCGCGTGGTGGATCCGACTAAAGAAACAATAAAATTTAAATGTACAAGCCCAAATAGGTTAACTGCTTATGGGCATGTTGAAGCTGCATGCACAAGATTTAAAGAGTGCGCTACACACGGTACAATCTGTGCGAGCTCGTTCATTTGCATAACTTTGGATTTGTATATGGCGGCCATATAGGATTCTTTGTCGTAACGACATTTTTGCACATCCTTGAGGCTTCATTTGTTCGATATTTCGAATTCTTGTCTCAAGGATTTGGCGCCCCCATGAAACTGCCGCCCGGGGCAAGTGCCCCGGTTTGCCCCCCCATAGATCCGGGGCTGATGGTAAGAGAGAAAGCTTTGACTTCCGTCATCCCGTTGAAATCCTATCGATTTCATCTGCAACTTTCTTACACATTTAATTTAAAACTACCTAACTTAAATGAACAAGTCACGAGTTTTAGTGTTTTACTAGCGAACCTCGCCCGCTTACTAGCGAACTAGCGAGTCGCCCTCGCTTTGCTCGGGCTTGTCCCTAGTTTAAGCGCAACCGAAGCCGCGGGGTTCCGCTAGTTACACATATAAACCTTCCTCTTGAATTACTCTATCTATTAAAAAAAACCGCATCAAAATCCGTGCGTAGTTTTAAAGATTTAAGCGTACATAGGGATATAGGGACAGAGAAAGCGCCTTTGTTTTATACTATGTAGTGATTAAACAATTTTCTAATAAAGGAAAAGTAGCTTAAGTTATTCTTTATAACATTAGCTATGTGGGAGTGCAAAAGTAACAGACAGAAAGATAGAGCAAAATTTTAAAAATTGTTTTTGTTTTGTAAATACCGTATAGTACTTATAATTTCATATGAATTAAGTGAAAAGCTGTTAATTTGAAATTAAAAAACAGACACTCCAATTTTATTTATATGTACTGATAAAATGAAAAAGAAAAATAAATGGCCAAAATGAAATGGTTGATGTGAAGCGAGTTTATATTTTGAGATGTGTCGAAGTCTGCCTGATATATTATTAAGACGGGTGGTACGTGGTGGGGACTTGAAAAATTCAGTTCTAACAACGGCGCCCCGGGCCTGCGCCCCCCGAGACGTGATGTTACCAGTGCCTGATAAACGGCCCTGCTTTTCATTCCACTTATTTATATTAACTATACATAAACATTATAGCTGGTTTGAAGTAGTACATTAAGTGCTTTGAAAGTGCCTCTGTGAAATGGAAGACTTACTTTTATCTACAGCTTATTATAAATGTTTTGTTTATGTGTACGTACAAACTATAGAAGCTAAAGAAGAATAGAGCGCATCACAAGTACCAATGTAGGAATTAAACCGAGCGAATCGAGTATAATTAGGTAAATAATAATATACCTATCCTAAATTACTTATGAGTCTTTATCTGTACCTACGTGAGTAACTTATTATGTATATTTATTGCTTATGTTTAAACGCGATAGTCTCGGGAACTACCAGTTTGACTAACCAGTTTAAATTTGTTTTTAATATTGTAAAAATATTTTGCACAAGAATTGCTTTACAGCGACAAAAAAACTTATAATTTTTAAATTTCTCCCATAAAGTAAAATTGATGTACATTTTAAAATATAATATCGGTATTTAATATCTTATCAAGATTGTATTTTGTAACGCGGAGTTTACAATTTCAATTTTCGAGAAGCCTTTTTGAACACAGTTCGTAGCCGGTCCTATACCACGATCCACGGGTCTGCTTCTATCTGTGTTATAGTAAGGCCCGTGCAATAACGATAAAACTTAATTTTTGTATTAAGTTTAAACGAGCTCGCTATCGCCTATCGAAAATGGCAACATGAACATCTGACTCACTCTTACTGTGCTCGGGTACGTCCCTAGATACGATTTACCGGTTAGTATAGATTCCTCAGAGATGAGATATTTTGGTAACTTTTAAATGCATATAGATTTAGTAGATGACTATTAATCATAGCAGTGGAGTAAAGTTGTATTTGTTCGCAAACAAACTTTTGTTGTGCTGCAGTCGGATAGTCCGGGAAATGTGATCTAAAGAGAATCCCAATGAAACGGTTATTTACATAAAAAAACTTTGTTACTGAAATGTACCAACTGAAACATAGGAGGAACTCATTTTTTATTTTATTTTAAATAAAACTATATCTTTACAGTCATTTTTGCGGATTTATTTTGATTTTTGGTTACCAAAGCATTTTTTTAAATGTCAAATATTCGCATAAATTTAAAAATGATTTACGTCCTTCAATTAAGTACATGTAGTTTCTTCTATTACTTTACCATTAAAAAATTCAAAATTAAAAGTCAAGATTGGATTAAATAGAGCAATAAATTTTTTTTTTAAGAAACTACGCTAATTAATTAAAAACCTAGACTTAAATCTGCTTGAACTCATGTCTAAAATTGTATATATTACTGGTCCAGTAAAAATATTACTAGTCTAGTCTAGTTGCTGTGAACTTAATACAAAATTGAAGTTAATACATAGGTATTACATTATTTCATCGTATAATTGTTTATTTCGTTTTTTTTTAATTTGAGTTTTCGTTCCATTTAATTTTTATGATTCTCTGATTTTTCATTAATTGTTTTAACAATCGATAAATATATATATGCAAGTAAAGCCACGGACCACACCTACTTATTATTATATGAACCCTTCGACTCCTACACAAGTATGTGTACTTTCTTATTACATAATTACGGGATGCCTCTCGAAGAATACTTGAATAACTATCTGGTAATACCGGACATGCTGCTTTCACTTGAGCCTTTTGCTTGATTTTATGCAAAACTTGTATCTACCCCCGACTTCACTCGTCGTCGTCGTCAACAAATAGCTCAAGTAGCTCGAAATAGTAGCATATAATAACTATCTCAAATGAATAAATAATAAATAAATAAATTAAATGATATATAATAATAATGACTCTTTTTCAAACATAATATGTTAATTTTAGGCTGTGTAGAATAAAAATGTGTCCTACACAATCGTACGTAGAATCGAAAGGTAAAGTTTATGTGAAATAAATTAATGTATACATTATTTATTTCTTCGGCACTTTACTGGATTTATATATTCGAGATGTTTGAAGTGTTAATGTAATATTAAAATACTAGCATTTCCCGCGGCTTCGCACGCGTTCTAAAGACCGGAAACCAATTTCTTTCTGAGTTTTTCAAATCCAAAGTAGTTCCTGAGATTAGCGCGTTTGAAAAATAACAAACAGTAAGTTTTGTTTTAGACGGTCAAATTAAAGCTTATGCTATATATATTATGCATAAGCTATAGTCAATTTTAAAAATATGTTTTTACCCATTTTCCCATAAAATACGAAATCGATCATAAATTTATTTTCTCTATAGAATAAAACCTTATGCCAGAATCGAACCTGCGATAACCATTGCCCGTCGTTGCAATTGGTACCAATTTAGTACTAGATTATTCTCTGAAATTTATATGAGATCTAACATCTACGAGAACGCTTCGAGGAAACCCAATCGTCTACGATTTCAAAATACGACTAATTCATCCTCATCAAGCCTTCATCTAAGCTCTTACTTAATGAGCATTTAAGGTACACAGAAGTTTTCCTTAAAACAGTTGATGTTTTTGATTTTGACTCGGTTCTATAATTGTTTTCAACACTGTTTTACGAACTATTTATTATATATCTAGTTAAAAGCTTTATAAAAATTACAATCGCACATATATTAGTACCTAGTATCTATCAGCAAGCATTGCTGAGAAGTTACCTATGTCTCAAATCGTATCCGCACCCGCCACGCCACTTTCACTATAAAGAAAACGATAAGAATTAGCACCACATTT
Organism: Boloria selene; assembly: GCA_905231865.2. Lineage (NCBI taxonomy): Eukaryota > Metazoa > Arthropoda > Insecta > Lepidoptera > Nymphalidae > Boloria > Boloria selene. The sequence goes on from HG993131.1 coordinate 16,510,609, forward strand.
GTGCGGAAATACCTACATGTCGGTTACGGATGTCATTTGCGATAGCAGTACGTCTTCACCTGCATTGCAATCGAACGTATAGTAATTATATTCGTAGCTAACATCTACGAGTATGTATATTGTGTTAATTCCTTAAATTGGAGATGCTTTGTTTGGCAAATTGAATTAATTAAATACATACATAGATGACGACTCATTTGGCTCAGTTTGTAGTGACTCTACTTGCTGTGCTCGCGGTCGCGGGTTCAAGTCTTCTGGGTTAATTCATTTCTTGAGCACGAATGTTTGTACTCCAATCATGGTGTTTATATTTACTTATAACATGCATGTAATGTAATTACTTTAAGATAAACGAATTATTAATGTAAAATTGCTGGTAGACCTAATAAATAAATGTAATCAGGTAACATCTGTTTTGTATTGGTTGAGTTTCTATGGCTTGTCACCAAAAAACTAGTAATATACTAATAATTAATTAAATCGACATTAAAAAAAACTAACGTAGCGTAAAATTACAAAAAATCATGCCAATATTATTATATTAATACTTTATTTGAGTCGTCGAGAACAAATTAAGATATTTTAAAACCCACGTCACACCCCCTATTACGCCAGTTCTTCTCAGGTCAGAGGCTTCTTCTTTCCAAACTGGTATTACACTCAAGACTTTCAGTAAAAAATTATAATATTTCTATGCTGAATAAAATATTTTAATTCGATTTGATTTATTTGAAATTAGACATGACGCCTCCTTCTTGCGCAGTTGGGTAAAGAAACCATACAATATACTATACGAGTATTTGTGAAATGCATTGTCTTTAAAGTTAAGAAGCGCAGTGATATGTAGCATATATGACTTTTTATATGAAAATTGTTAGTTTGCAATGAAAGTATCGCAGTAAAATCTACTGGTATGTATGTACTGGTATCAAACGCTGTTTGCTAGTTTCACTGAAACTTGAAATCGGCCGGGTCGATTCGAACAATTCTTTTTTATTTTTTTAAAACTCTTTTGGGGACGGACTTACTTACTTTATTTACAGTATTAAAAAAATGGTAAAACGTCCGCAAAAAAATATGTGGAAAACCAAGAAGGACTATTTATTTGCTATCACTAGCTGCTTAAATGCTAGGTGCATTTAGGTGCATTGGGACTAAATGAAGCTAGGGCGAGTTACTAGTATTATAAAGTAAAACGAAATCATAATATTTATATTAAAACTTCCTAATATAAAAACGAAAACCGATAAATAATTCAGATTGAATTTATCTTTGTTAAACTTTAAAAGTTATTTATTTATAGCCATCTAAATGTCAATTGAACCAAATCGGGACTTAACACCTTTACTTTTATCTGAGTGTCCTGTTTTCTTGATAGCCTTGACTTTATGCATAAACATTACAATTACTTTTAATTATACTACATTTATTTATTTGAAGTTAAAAGCCTGTAAATACGGAGATTTTTAAAGCGTTGAGTAAGTGTTTTATCCACAGGATATATACAGACGACGCGTTTATAAAACAGTATGTATATGCCTTAGGGTTCCTTTTCATGTCTTATTTGACACTGAGACTGTACAGATGAATAGATCAGATATTTCAGACAAATGTGTTCTATTATTTAATAAACTCATACGTTTTCAAATCCGTAAGAACAGAAATTCACTGCAAGATCAGAATCTAGTTTTTTTTAACTTAAAATAATATCACTTGAAAACATCGAGGATGCGAGACTCAGAAATCGAACCCGCTTCACTTAATTTCTTATGCGAACGTTTCACTCATCTACCATATCCTGGAATACCTAAACAATAACGAAACACAAATATTCAATACATTGCTCTAACATGTTTTCATCTATATGGCTATGATGAAACTGGACGAAGCTTTGCTTAAAATTCTTTGAACGGTTTCAATGAAGCCCACTCAATCATTTTGATCGCTGTTCTCGTCATTATTCTCGCAAATATCGCTGAAACACTCCACATATTTCGGTTTCCACGCAACAAATACCAACTACATGTACGTAGTCGAGCGGTGCCGAAATACCAGCCACTACGTATCTGTACTTATTATCAAGGTAATAATCATTCACAACATCATAAATTGAATTTCATTATCTAGTTATATTCTTAAACACAGTCGCTAACGAATATAGTTTTCGCAGTAAAAGCTCTATGAAATATATATTGGAACAGTCAGATGTCTAAAACACGCTTTGCTGTATTAGGTGGTGTAAATGAACTTCGTTTAAAAACCGCAAATGTTTCCGTAGATATCACTGCCAAGTTCTCATCTAATTACTCAGTATAAATTAACTTTAAGAAGAAATGTCATAACTAGAATAATACCCAACTAAACGTAAAAGTTTATCAGATTGGGACTTATAACTTTTCTCTCTCTCTCTCTCAGACTCTTCAGAAAAGATGTTACTACATATGACCTAATAGATATAAGAACAGTTTTGGTAAAAAATTCCTTTCGGAAAATATAGTAATGGGCAGTTAAAAAATAATATCCATATTCGTAACTTCAAAGATGATGGAAGTCTAAACAAAGTTACACTTTCGAAAGTTCTAAAGGCAAGATTTTGCGACATTCATATAAATAATTTTAGCCAATGAAAAAGACTGTATATTATTACCTCATAGTATATTACCGATAAATATTTTTTTTAAATACTAAAGAGCAAAGAAATACTAAAGAGATAAGTTTGTGTTCTTTTCGTATCCTTGCAACACAGAACAAAAACGGGTGGAAAAGTTAGTCCGTAACCGGAATGCCATATTTTGACGTGGTACAACAAATATACTCGAAGTGGTATTACGCGCTTATGCTATAACAATATATCTTAGTATATCTCGTGGAGTGCGAGAACATTTTTTTTGCAAAATAAAAACACAAGTATGCAGAATAACCTTTACCGCCCGCATTTGTCAAGAGCGGCTTAGGTTAGTAGGAGGGAACGTTATCGTAGGCTGGAAAAATACTCTGAGACGCGCACTCGTTAAAAATATGACTGTTTTATATTTAAAGGGAAACACTCTTAAAGGGCATAATTTATCTATTATATTATCGGCTGAGATTAAAGTGTCGTTACCTATATAAAAAAATATCGAATATCAATACTTACGTCTTGCAAATGGGTGAAACTATTCAGGAAAAACTTTCTCGAGAATATGGAGGGATTTACCAAAGTCATTTTTGGCTTGATCACAGAGTTCTAAAACATATTGGGAAAAAACAACTTCTTAACTTAACCGGTTTTTATTCACACTGGCGATGATGACATTACTCGGATGTAATTTATTACAATATATAAAACTCCTTTTTCCAAATATTATTAGATACTATCAAAAGGCAAAATATATGTATCTATCTGTATCTTCAATTTGATCGTTCAGGCGGTTCAGAGTGAAAAAAAAACAAACACATGTACAAACATACATACAAGTATATGACATATTCGAACTCGATAACAGGATGAAAGTATATTCTGTATTTAAGTCCGGTAAACAAAAGTTTACAGGTTAGTTTCAAATAAACTTTTTCTCAACGTCGTAAAAGCATCTGTAATTGTCGTACATTATTCTGCCATTAAAAAATTATCCATGTGACATCTTAACGCCGGTAAGAATATATACATCTGAAGCTGCCTTGAGTTTCGTAGAGAAAAGTACTCTTAATTATTAACATCGCGTTAGACGCTAGAAAGCTAAATGGAGATGCCAGTAAACTGTCTTTCAACATTATAAAATTATTACGAAAATAATTTTAAAGATTTTAGCCAAAATAATACTTTTTATCATGATTACCACTTGTTTTACGGTGAGGGAAAACATCGGGTGCCAACCTGTATGTCTGAGAGAACCTAGGAAGTTTTTGAAGTTAGTGAAGTCCGCCAACCCGCACTTGGTTAGCGCGGTGGACTATGGCCTTATCCCCCTTGTATTGAAAGGAGATCCGTGCCCAGCAGTGGGACGTTAAAAAGAGCTGAATTAAAGTACTTAGATACCAGTAAAAGTACCTGACCCTGGGTGACCTCGATAGATGTATGAGGAACAAGTTAAACTTAGACGGTAAAAACCCCGGTGTAGTCTGATTTATATTCCGCAAGGGATAAACAAGAGTGCCAAGAGTTATGATATCAGCATACATTTGCCTCGCCCTGTCATCAACCAACGCGCATTACATTGCTGTTTATAGAAATTCTAAATTTTATGTATTTAATTTTATATATCGATACCTTATACGCGAGTCAGCTAAATCCGTCTCAGTAAATTCAAAGGATAACAAGTTACAAGTAATCATACATACATGTAAAATTATTATATTAAAATAGTCATTATTATCGATACAGAAGCTAAATCTATATTATTTTTTAGAATTTTTGTCTGTCGGTCTGTGATCACATCATGAGAAAACCATGGGGCAGATTTTCAGAAATTTGATATGATTATAGCTAATTTGGATAATTAACTTCAACATAAAAGACTCTTTTCATTGCGGGAAATTGTCTTATTTCAGAAATCAACCGGTATTCATTTGGGCATGGCAAATATTATGAGAAAGCTTTATAAATCTTTTCCTTATTTACATGTGGTGTATAAGTTAATTTATTTTTAAAAAGATGCTCGAAAGCCGATGTTGGAGCCAATCGCCGCAATAAAATGTGCGATCTCGACCCGAGCCTGTATTATTCAGAGCGGTCTACGGCACATGTGACCACTGCCATTCACGATGTATACATATGTTTATAAGTAATAAGAATTACAGTAAAGTCACCTATAATATTGTCTTCCATTGAATTTAAAAGTATTAAAATCTCCATTCACTTGTTATTCAACTTTCATTTGTTAATTGAGAAAAACTTCGATAAGTTTGATATATTTTACATACCTAACTAAATTTCAATAGTATGTTTGTATATTATGTAGCTTTTTTTAAGTTTATTAAGTTTATTTTTAACCGACTTCAAAAAAAATTCAAAAAAGGAGGAGGTTATATGTTCCGTTGTATGTATTTTTTTTTTTTTTTTTTTTTATGTATGTTCACCGATTGCTCCGCCGTCTGTGGGCCGATTTCAAAAATTTTTCTTTTGATTGGTAGGGTATAGTTCCGAGATGGTCCCATTGTCACCAAGTCAGGATCTGATGATGGGATCCCAGGGAAATCGAAGGCAACTCTCAAAATTTACAGGCACCTATTATGTTTTTGATATATTTTCTAAACCCGATAAAGCTTTTACGTATGAAAATCATCATCTCATGTGGATGAGCTGATGATGGAAGGTAAAATTCCTCAACAGTTGTTTTTTATGTGTTTTCACCGATTTCTCCGTGAATTGTGGGCCGATTTTAAAAATTTCTTTTTTGTTCGGTAGGGTATACATTCAAGATGTTCTCATTGTCACCAAGTCAGCATCTGATGATGGGATCCTAGAGAAATCGAGGGCAACCCTTAAATTTTATCGGCACTGATTACCTTTTTCATATATTTTCTAAAGCTGTTCAAGAATTTGTGATGATGTAAGGTATATATCCTCAACGGTTAGGAGTTGAAAGAAAATTCTTTTAATATTATACGTACTTATGAACTGATAGTCGTACTCCTTCAGGATATTAGGTGGATTGATAATAGAAGGTAAATCTTATTAACGTCTACGAGTTACGTGGAAAAATAGACGTGGACAAATCTCGATTGACTATTGTCGTTCATTTCAAAACTTCGCTGACTTATTGGAGCAGTAGTTTAGTTAGCCTTCCAATATTTTATTTAAACATAATAATTTCCACAAAAAAATTTAAAATAAATTATTTTTTAACAAAAATGAAAACCGACTTCAAAACGCTACAAATCGAAACTAAAAAGAAAAAAAAATAATTTTAATTACTTAGTTATTGTTGGAGTCGGTGCCAGCCAAAGCAAAATAATCCTAATACAATCTCCTTGGCTGGCACCGACTCCAACAATAACTAAGTAATTAAAATTATTTTTTTTTCTTTTTAGTTTCGATTTGTAGCGTTTTGAAGTCGGTTTTCATTTTTGTTAAAAAATAATTTATGTGAACAAAATCGCCTAAGTTGGCAGCCACACTAATACATTATGCATAAAAATTCCGCATATGGGATAAGATGCCAAGATAGGCTGTGCATTTGTATGTGCAATACCTCATTTACATAATACTATCAAAACTGTCAGGATGAAAGACAATATAAAGAAATAGTGATAAAATAATAGTGTTTCCATTGATATTGTACGGTGAAGTGCACGGCAGTATTTTAACATTATTATATATGAATGTATGTCCAGTGGTCGAAATTGGTCTATTATCATAATTGAAAGTTTCAGGAAAACACGTAGGAATAAAATTTATCTATATATACTAGCAACTCACCATCGCTCGCTTACGTTACTCCCTACGTATACGTATACGTACGTACGTATGTTTGGTATATATATCGCAGAAATAAGTTTTTTTTTAATTCGAAAATAGGACTATTTGAAAAAAACTCTTTCCAAAAATATTAAGGTTCGTAGTCGACTAAGAATTTCATTAGATGCAGTATATGTTAATAAAATATTAAAACTTAAAACATAATATTATACTTATATCAATAAATGTTGTAGTTGGTCATAAAACGAATATTTTTATATAACATATATGGTAAGATTGAGCGTTTTAATATTAATCTCTTGAGTCGAAGTCGTCGATCAAATTCATTGAGAGATGTACAGTAAGTCCCCTTACAACGTAGTGAGTAACGATAGCTCACTACGTTGGGATCGGGGCGTTCTCTACGCGGTGCGCATTGCTAAGCCCCACCACTTCATGTTAAACCTCATACAGGAATCATTTTTATTATATCGTTCATATATAAATATAATGTAGGGTAGTGCGCTAAATATTTCGGTTCGTTTTCCTCTACACAGTTTCAAGGCATATCTCTTGATCAGGAAAAGAAAGTATTTTAGTGGAACTGATTTTATGGCAAATTATCGTTCTTTAAGGAGTAATATTCTATGTATTTACAAACAGAAAACCTGAGTTTTTACAAAGTTAGAAGTTAACATTTTATCAACCCCTACTACTAAGAACTTTTAAATATAAATACGAATCCACCGCAGCTAAACAAGTATTTAATGAACAAAAACATTAAAAATTAAAAAAAATTAGAGAACTTTCAGGAACAAAGTTAATTTTTAGCAATTCTGAAGTTTAGTTACATGAGATATTTAGGTGGTTTTGTTAATTAAATCGCTCCTCAATGGCTTCAAGTAAAACAACGTAAGTGGGTGAAATATGAAGGAGCTTGCTAAGTTTTAATTCTGCCGATTCCAACTTCTTGGATGGCGTTTGTTAAAAATTCAGGCGCGGGGCAGACCGCATCGTTACGGGGCTACGCTACTCAAGTGTGCGCTAGAAGGAACACGAAATGGAAAGGATGTCTTAATCCTTTGTTATATGTACCATATTTATTATTTTTATTGATTTATCTTTTTTCTACAGCTGTTATAATTTAAAATAAGTTATTAAAATGAAATAATAAAATAAGTTGTTAGATTTCGAAAAGTAAGTAGAATATTTGGAATGTAAAATGGAAATAAGAGTAGGTAATACTACTTAGAGCTAAATCTGCACTCAAAGTGACCTTTCGTTTGACTCATACGCCCAGAGCTCGCGGAAAGCCTTGAAGGCGGTAAATGCATTTAATTAAAGTCTTGAGAAAAATACTAATTATAATGAATTATATAAAGCTGATGACATTCATAAATACGAATATATTTTTATGATCTATGACGAGAAGAGTATTTACTATAGATTCCCGCAACTCCGCACGCGTTCTTATCACTATTAAAAGAATGTTTGGTAGATGGATGAAAATTTGGTATAATAGGGTAGGTATAAGAATTTATTGATGCCAAATCATAAAAAAGTGAAAAATAAATATATGGTCTAAAAATAAAAATAAAATATCTGGAGAGTGCCAAACTCATCGCCTAGATACACAAAAAATACTAAATATACACTAAAAGTTTATAAAAATCGGTCAAGCCGTTTATACGAGATTTATAATATATAAGAAAATATTTTAGATATTTGTAAATAACACTTGATATTACCTCTCTGGCGCATCCAGAGTCTCTATTAAGGGCAGGTAAGGGAACAGGGCACACGTGCGTACCATTTTACGAGTGTTTCACGCAGTTTCGAACCGCGGAGTGCGAAGATAGCGCCTTGAATCTCCGAAATTATTAGCAAATAAACTGAATTTAAGATTTACTTACATTCGTATTTTACTTCCATTTCCGTTAAACTAAAATACTGGTACACTTTTATTCCAAATAAAAGGTGTATATATGGTATATCCAAGTATATGTATAAATCACACAAATAAAAAAAAGATTTGGATCGACCAGATGTTAAAAATATTATAATATTTCTCTCTTTAGACGCAGATTAGTTCTAATCGTATTGTGCTCGTAAAATTCAAAACAAAGTTTTGAAGTCAGTTTAATTAGAGGTATATTTTCTTCGTAGTGTTTCCATCTGAGGTATGCGATGTTTTTGCCGCGGTGTGTAAGAATGTGTACACTTGACTGCCGGCAATTATGGCAGTCTACTCTGAGGCCTCGACACGCGCTCGCGATCAAAGCCATTCGTTAGAAGGAACTTTGCTTGCTAAGTCTTACAAAACACATAATTTTACTTAATTAGCAGTAAATATCCTATATTTACATAAAATATGAACGGAATAAAAAATAAGGCAAAAAATAAGTCGGAACAACAGTCAATTGTTCAGAAAACAGAAAGTGACAACCGACCCACAGAAATGCTTGGGGTGTAAATTTAACCCTATTTGTGCGTTAGGGGACAAATAGGGTTCAACTTTCCGAGAATACAGTGTTTGAGAGAAATGAGTTCAAATTTGACAAGAGACAGTTGTCAAATATAGACATACCATAAATATACAGAATATTAATACAAAAAAAGAGTTTTAAGGTATACCTAATTCTTTCTCTTTTAATATTTTTCTAAAAATAGCAATATGTATTCTAAAATCCATTAAAAAGAAACAGAGTACGACGTCTAGTTAAATAATTGTGGTAAATTTTAAACTTTTCAGGGCTAGAGCTACGAGTGGTGATAACGTAGAGTAACACGTAAGTGCAACGTATCTGGCTGTATTTTTTCTATATTAAATATTTAAGAAGAGTAAAGCTCGCCTCGGCCGTAAACTGAGTCAGTATGAATCACCCGGACTTCGCTTACCCACAAATGTGTTTTATGGAGGAGTGAAATTTTATTGAATATCGATAATATATAGAAACATCGTGTAAATCTATACAAATCCCCTAACAAGTTGATTTCTACAGTCGATATAGCAAATAGAATATTTAAACTTTTGTGATACGGGAGTGACATACATATATCATGTGACATAGCGTTAAGGACCTCCAATTCTATGTTCTTAGTTCTATTAAATGTAAGAATTTGAAGATGGTTATGGCTTTTTAGTGGTAGTAGTATTAGTGTTAACCATCTTCTATTAGTGTCATAACTTTTAAATTACTCTAATAACAACAGTATCCGTAACTTAAATCTTTTATGGGGTGGTAGAGTTTCGGAATGAACTCTAGCCCTTTCGGGGTAGGTCTAAGATTTATAAAAGCGGTGTAAGCATTCGTTTTTTGATAATTTCTACATGTACTGATAAACTATATAAATAAATTTAAATATGTTGGGACATTACTGTACACAGCACCATCTAGTTCCGTGGTAAGCTTAAAGCTTGTTACAGATACCAGATAATTGATTTACTACTCATATATAACTTTAAATACATACATATTATAAATATAAACATCCGTGACTGGAGTATAAGCATTCGTGCTCAACAAATGAATGCCGCTAACGGGATTCAAACCCGCCGCGACCGCTGGCATAGCACTACAAACTGAGCCAAACGTGTCGTTAAAATAAATTAACTTAAAGGTTCAATCATAAACATAGGACGGTTTATTTTTCCTCAAACATCAAACGGGATATGAACTTAAGGATTTCCTTTTCAAAGCCCCTAGATCTATCAATTCGCAAATCGCTACAAGTAAGCTTTCTGATTGGTTAAAGCTTGGTGTGCTTGTTTTAAAAAACGGATTAGATGATATAATTTTGGTACTTTAAATAACTAATATTGATATTGTGATATGTCATGATGAATTGGCGAGTGTTATCGTCATATAGTATATAATTGTGGATAGTAATAATAATTCAACACAGATATCCCGCATCAATGTGGTAGCTGGTTCGGTTTTCGATAGTTTCACAATAATATGCTTAAAATAGGTAGGCCTTTAGAGATCGCTTTAAACTATTGTTAACTGATGATAAGGTTCTAATCAATAAGCGACGAATAACATGTTAAATAATATGTTTTCTGATACAATTAATAATAATGAGGTTATATTAAAACGATTTCAATTTTCAATTTAATAATTTTTTTATATTAGCCATCTGTGCAAGAGATAATTTAGTGCCCAAGCGAAGATACATGTGCATGTGTGTATGTATGTTACGTCTTCATGCCGGAATGGCTGGACTAATTTTGATGAAACTTACTAGTATGACTTCGAATAGCGCTTAAGCCATTTCACTGACAAGGCAACAAGTCATGTATATTTAGGTAAATAAGAAAGTTATAAATATAACTTGAATAAATCAATGACTAGTTTAAATACGCATGTCGTATAATAGGTAGTTTGAAATATTTTGGTACACGGGTTTTTCCTAAGTTTTATAATGAAGAGAAATATTCGTTTGAACACAAAAATATCCTTATAATATTTTCTGATATTTTCGTTTCTCATATTTCGTTTTCATACTCATAGATATGACATAAAGTAAAAAACGGTGGGCAATTTCGCGTGCCGAATTCTAATTCATTTAACATCGATCTTTATTTGGAGTAATATTGTTCATCAGATTTATTGTAAGAGCGATTTTGTGTCTCTAAAATTCATCACTATAACTGTGACAAAATAGTCATATTCATTTACTAACTAACTAAAACTAATAAATTAAGTAAATGACTAAAACAAACTAAATCTTTGGGAGAAGATAACAAAAAACCTATTCGCCATACAAAACTAAAAAATATTAGAAACAGCACCCACCTGCCCTCTCGCGGCCGCGTTCCAGCCAGTGCCCCTAACAAAAAGCATATCTACTTTAGTAATATTTCATAAGATCGCAAGCTATTCAGTTCGCAGTGCACTTTCGCGTATGCTTTTTGCTAGAGGTGATAGCTAAACCCGATTTTAGAAAAAACTAGCTTTGCAATGGCTTTACTAGGTCTCCCTAAGTATGTATTAGGACAGAGCGGTTCAGTTATAAGTCATCTTAACTTAAACTTTTATCTGTATGTAAAATATTGTATTCATTACATTTAAAGGGTAGAAATCTAATGGCAGGCAGGAGCGGTTAAAACAATGCCGGTAACAAAATTTTGAAGTATTTGAATGCAAAAAAATGAATAAAAAAAATTCGCATGCAAATTTTTTTAATAAAGTGCATGTAAAACTAGTGATAGCGAGAACCGGGAGCAGAGGCGAGCCGATAACAGGTCATAGTTGTATTGATTGACGAAAAATATGATAATAACAATGTATGTACTTTTGTGGCACTAGTAGCCACGTGGTAACGCGCTCGCTCGCATCACCGATGATGCGGGTTCAAATTCGAGTCTCACACCTCTGGTATTTTCATATGCGAATCATTTCTAACATGATTAACACGTGTCTTACGGTGAAAGTCCGCCAACTGCAGTTGGTTAGCGTAGTGAGCGTAGGGACGGTATAAAGGACCCTATACATTTTTATCAATGTGTAATAAATAATAATTATAGTTATACTCCTAAGGTGAAAAAAATACTTTTAAAATTCAATTAGTTTTAATATCTGTATGAACAAACTATGACAATAGTCGTTTAAGCGATAGCATGACTTTTTCATATTAATTATGTAATTATAATTACACTGCTATTTATTGATTAAATGAACATCGACGTTTGTCCGTTACAGGTTGCTAGGAAAGTTAGAAAGACGGTTTTAGACCATTGAAACAATGCATTAGGCACATCGGCCTCTCGGTAAATTTATGAAGTCGATTTTGGACGATACCTTTATACTGCGGGAAAATATGTCTAAGAAATATGTATATACTAACCGTTGAAACGTATCTTGGTACGAACCCGAGCGGAATGAACATGTAATATACTATCAATTGATAATAAGTTGAAGGATACGTCAATGACATACGAAAGTATAATCAAAATCGACCTCTCAATATCGGAATAACAAACACCATATTATCGCAGGTGCTATGCGGCCTGAGAAGTTTAGGTCAACTTATGTTCGATAAGGCAATCTTTTTTTGTGCGATATTATAAAATATTGCCGATAACGTTCGCTACGATAAGCGCAGTGTAAGAGTTCAATTGTTAGGTTATTGGGTTATTAGGAATAATATCTTTTGCCCGCGGCTCTGTTACTCTTTTTTTAATTCTAATTAACTTCCATTGGTTATTGGCTTCGAGGAAGCAAAAACAATAAAACCTCATAACACTTTATTAGATTTATGCCAATATTGGACAAATAAAACTAAGATAGATTTCATATTAATCTCCTCTTTCACCAAATACTCATAAAATATTATAAATTTGCTTTAATATTCTAGTAACTATATTTTTTGTCCCATAACATACGTAGCACTTTACCATGGTTTTGCCTACATGCATCTTAGTTTGACTGTTCCCCATAAAAATGAAATAAATCTTATAGAAAAAGTTTTAAGTAGACTTGATTAAAGTAGTTAACTTCATAAGTGTGTGTATTTGCTACTTATTCGTCTAGCTAGGTATTCTATTTAAATACGTATGCATATATTGTAACGTAGAGGTAGCTCTCTCGCATTAGAAACGCTTTTAGCATCTCATTTCAATCATCTCCGAGTGCATTAAATTAAAAGCAATCAAGGAGAATGGGTATCAAATTTATTCTTGTTAAAAATATTTTCAACTACTAAAGTAGTAATAATTTTCATGTTTTATACTACGAGTATATCTATAAACTTATAGAACAAAATGTATTTATTAAATTTTTTTTTTTCATTTTAAAATTATCTACCATAATAGCTCTACCACTTTATGTAAGAGCACCTAAAATGATGAACTTTAGCAATATGGTTGAAACTACTCGATCGATTGAAACGAAATGCATATTGCTACTTATTTTTAGCTCAATGACTTAGACAGCACCTTTCCCACAGCCATTATTAGTAGTAGGGGGTAGTAGTAACCAAAAAGCTTATAGAAAATATATCTTTAATAGGGTAAGTATTATATAATAATGTCAAAATATGGCATGCGTCTATTTTTTAATGGTCATATAGCCTTGTCGGCGGGGTGTTTATCGACGAAAAATAAATTAAGAAATGGTAAGCTACCAAACTTGTATAATGGACACCGGATAGTTTATATATACTACAAATATAATATAACTTTAAATAATATATACATAATTAATTAAACACCACGTACGGCAACACAAATATTCGTACTCATCCCACTAATTAATGCCGTCAGCGGGACTCAAACCAGTGATCGCTCGCACAGCGATTACAGTCAACACAAACTGAGATAACTGATAATATAAAAAAAATGTTATTTTGATAGTAAATATCAAACACAAATGTTGATTTAGCTTCTTGCTCCATATATATTTGCTAAGTCTATGTTTAAGTTCCTGCAAACATTACTATGAATACATATTTGTACTACTATATGATCTATCCTTATTTAATAAATAGAAAAAATGTGTGTTATAAATAAAACAAAATATGTTGAAGCAGTGTAAAACATGAAATTTTATATGAAGGTACTTTAAGACCCATGACAAAGACAGGGGCTATAGGGTAGTTTTATCCCGAAAATCATTCCTTAAGAAGGTTAAAAGCTGAAAGTTTGTATGGAGATATCATCTTTTCTTAACTAAGGGAGACTAATTTACGAGTATATTTATATTTTATAATTTCTATTCCATAATAGCTCAAACGTACCTACCTAGTATTATATATAAATAGGCTACGATAAACACTTCAATATCTTTTCACATCTAGTCAAGGATACATGATACATACTAATCTGTTTGTCAATCGATTTTTCTTATATTTTGTTTAATAGCTAGTCGCATTAACGAGGTTTAATTTTTGCTATAAATAAAAAAGATTATTTTGGGTAAGCACTAGTTTAATCAATAAGACAAAAACAGTAAAATTATAGTTTGTCGTAAAATGTTATTTAAATGCGATCGTATCTAAATTTCTGATTAACCGTAAGAGCTAATAAGCCTTTCAGTTAAATACACGTCAGAAATCAAAGAAATTGATTTGCTATACTCTATGCGTAAATAATTCATTTGCCACATTGTAATGTACTATTCTATAAATAATTATAATCACTTCTTCTTTATCACAACGTTTGGCTCAGTTTGTAGTGTACTTGCCATCGATCGCGGGTTCGAGTCCCGCGGGCGGTATTCATGAGCATGTTTGTACTCTAGTCATGGGTGTATATATTTATAATATACATGTTTTAAGCTTATACGTGTAGCGTATCGACTATCTGGGCCTCAAGTCTGCTATTGCAATGGTGTTACAATTGTCTATCAATGACATCGTAATTGCTACTTTTTGCAATTTTTGTAATTTTGGTTTTGGTTCTTTCGATTGTAATAAGCACAAATGTACATTCACGTTTTTAGAAAATAAGCGTACTACTTTCTATTAGAACATATATTACATAGATTATTTTATTTTAATACTGCAATATTTCATGATACAAAATATCAGAATTGTTGCGAAAATACCGCGCTTCTAGAATCCGTCTTCATGATATCTAATTTAAATATATTTCAAGGAGAAGCATTCGCGGATTCTTTTCTTCCATTTTATACCAAGAGGCAAATTAAGTTTGTTATAAATTAAAGTAACTTCAAAATATTCGCAGTTGTATTTATAGTTGAGAAGTTTTCGTATAACATTTTTCCATCATTCAGATCTTTTTAAATTCCTAATGGGGATGGACATCCCTACGAGTGCTAAGTTTAGGTTGGCGGACTTCAATTCCATGGTACTAGACGGTGCTGTGTATTACCGTCTTAACTTATTTTTTATTCATTATTACTTTTTATTCTTCAATGTTAATAAGCTAATGTGAACGAGTCAAATCTGATATAATTCAGAAGCTCAATTACTGCTATCTACATCTCGAGGGAACCGCACCCACAATACAAGAATGTAACAATCGAAGAATTAAATATGTTTCACACGAAAACACTTTCAAGTACATTTTTTAAATATTTATTAGATGTAGTGGTGTATTACAATGTATACAGTACAACCGTGAAACAACGAAGTACATCGCTATTTAGATTTTTATTTAGAACAAATGAATTAACCATATGTGTAGCAACGACTCGCCATAACGTAGTATCTCATTTGAATTACATACTCTTACATACTGAAAGATTGAATTTTTACAAAAATAAATTTCATCATAAATCTATACATAAAAAAATCCTGAGGTGTATCTGTACTTTGAATATTTGAGGACAATCTTTTTGAAATGGTCAATATTATTTAAATCCATAATTTCTAGAATTTTTGTCTACATCTGTGACCACTGACCACGTCAAATTTCTCAAGACGAACCCGGGCGGAGCGAGGGTGACTCGTTGATGAATATTTCCTTAGATCATCTCATCATCTTATATCTACTAACCTTTATAAATAAACCATTTTGTTTTCAAAATAACATAAGGTGAAGCTATAATAGTTTTATATAGATCAATAAATAATTTAGAACTTAAATTAATAGCTAGAACATAAGCGATGAAGGAAACCACACATTCTGTTGACACAGTATCATATCTGGATCTCCAGCACCCGATGAGAGATGAAATTTGCTGATTTAATTATCAGCGCCGTTTCTAAATCCAAATTTAATTTTCTTCAGTGAGAAGTTTCTCATTAATTTTCTATCAACGACGGCGACAGACGGACAACACAAATATGAAGCAATCAAATTTGTATAAGGGAGGGTAGAGATTGCTTCGTGGTCTAACAACGGTCAGACTTTAGACCACGTCTTGTTTCCTAGATGTATTTCACTGCTTATGTTAATGATCCATCTATATGTACAAAATCATTTTTTTTAAATGACAAAGCATTTTTTCTCTTAAACTATCAAATTTTCTGGCATGTCCCCTAAACCGCACACTGACATCATAACTATAAAACTTTATTTAACGTTAACTTTATAAAACGCAATCAAAGTTATAAGAATGAATGTTGTAACATTTTAAATACATTTAGTTATGTTAGTCATTCTATATTTCACAGAGTTGCATTATCATATTACTGCTTACGATTAAAACTGATAGTTTCTAATTGAACATACTACTGCACTTTTATTAATCAATATTAGATTTTTATGTATAGAACATAGATGTAATAAAATTCTAATAAGTCGAATATCATATACATTAATTATTTTTGGTAAATCCTACTGAAATAGTTGTTATTATTGATGCAGAGGCCGAATCTATAGTTTTAAGAATCTGTCTGTCTTGGAACGCAAATGATGTATGATGTACCTAAAATATACATACTGGTAAATGTACGAATATTAGTTCAAAAGTAATATTCTTAGAGATAAGGATACCAGTCGCTAATGGTTTATCTACTCAAATAGCTATCAAAATGAAACTTATCTTCCAAAAGATAGCTGATTGTAAATCATTTTATTATGTGTTTGACTTAAATTACTAATTAAATTCTAGTTACAATGGTACATGTTATTCATTAATTGTGAACTATGGCCTATAATCAAATATCTGGCTTCGATACATTTCATACTCGAATTCGAAGCATGCATTTCTTTTTATGAGAGGAACCTAATACTTTTTCAAAAATTAAATTAGCTTTAGTTACTCCTCACAGCAGCAGCTATCTACCAGTCTCTTCAAAATCAGTCTAACCGTTGCGGAGATTAACCAGAACAAACAGACAGACAAAATATTAAAAAATATTTCGTATGAATAAATAATTAATTATAATAATAATTTTTAATTTAATATGGATTTATTAAAAAGCTGTTATTTAAATTATATTTATCAGTTGGAAAATAATTATAAATCGTAACTATATATTTATAAATCGTAAAAAAGTATTCGTTTAAAATATATTTTTATACAAAAAACATTCTAGTTCATGAAATTGGTGCTATTAAAATAAGTACTCTCTTTATAACGCATATAAATATTTTATGTGATATTAACGACGTGCAGTTTGATCACAAAATCAGTTGAATTTTGTATTTAGTTCACACGTCAATATCATTTGCATGAAACGCACTCGTATAAGTTATTTGCTTTTTCATGGAAATTTTCCTTCATGTATATTATAATCGGACATAGACTACTTTTATAAAAGAAAGTTTATAAGTGTGTATGTCTGTTAGCGCTGGCACGTACGTTATACATAGATGAACGGATTTGAGTGAAATTTAGTACCACTATGACCTGGACTTCTTCACTGGCGCTACTTTCAAGCTTCCTATTATACCTTTAAAATAAGATAAATACAAGCGGTAACAGATTTAACCTAAGTCGCTATTAAAAGGGTCATATCGAACTAAAACTATTGGTATACAAGAGCATCCTAGTAAATTAACTAGGAGGCGTAACTTAAATTGCTTAGTAACACTGTTACATGAAGTTCTCATCAAACGTAGCTTATCATGTATATTGAAAATTGATGGAAGAAACTTACTTGTGTGAGAATGTATCAAGTCCTTGGTGATGAAATTAAATTTTGTTTAAAATAACACCTAGTCCGCTGAACGCCTCAGGAGCGCATCGCTTCGAGGAAGCTATCTAATGTGGTTAGTCCGATCTATACATACAGTATACAATAAATTTCGGTCCTCACCAATATCGTGCCAAGAGCTTTTAGGGAGTATTAGCTATTCATGTTTTCGTATGTTTTTTTATAAATTTCACTTCTAACTAGTTCAAGTATTGGACACCGACCTCATTTGATATGCGCTGTAAAACGAAAACAACCTAAAGCTTTGGAGCTTTCCCGACGAAGGACTCAGTAGGAGGTACTATTTCAATGGTTTCTAGTTAGCTTTTGAACATAATCTCAGTTGTTTTAATATCTTAATAGTTGACCTGCAGAACGGACCACTACTATCAATCAAACGATTTTTTATTATCATCCTTTTATTATAGTACCTAGTAATAAGTATCGACATTCTGAAAGCTGTACTCGAAAGTTTCTTCGTTTTCTAAGTGACTAATTGATATAGATATCTTATAAATCATCCCTTCTCACAAAGTATTGACAACCGTCCATTTGATACCTATCTGTCAATTATCCAAATCAATGCACTATATTATATAAGTTTGTCCATTTTATTAATGGTTTTTTGACAGCGCACGCCCATGAAGTTTCGTATTTCATGGTTAAACGTTAAGTTAACATTTCTAGAAATAATATTGTACTTCATGGACGGGTATCGCCCCCTTTGTATGTGCCACACATAACGATTACTGCGATTGTGCCACAGATTACAAATAATCGGAAGAAATAAATGGTACTAAGTATGTAAATAAGATGTAATATGTTATTTAATCAGGAAGACAACAAAATTTTAAGGTTGAAACCAATAAATTAAAATATTAACATTATGTAAAGTTTTACTTTCTTCTAATTATAATCATACAATAAAACAACTAAATAATTTAATTCTTTTTATTAACATGATTCATCAGAATCATCATTTATATTAGGTTTGTCCGATGAGGAGTCTTTTTTTTATGGTATTTAGTCGAGCTGTTAAAAACCATTAATAAAATGGACAAATATATTTAATTCAAAAGAATGAGTCTGTCAATTTATTTGGCGGCGTAAACGAAAATCCTGGCCAGTGTTTCTTTCGGCTACGTTCAACTTTCTATTGCAAATTTTAAATTAACCATTTCAACCTAGTTAGAGTTCGACGACCGTCTCTCAGTGGTAGTGTATCTGCCTACTCAGCACATGGTAGAAAATTGGCAACAACATATCCTGACCCCCACAGTGTATGCGACCGCGTAGAATGAGAGGTTCAGGCTATAATTGAAATTACTAGAATTTTAAATCCGACGAAATAACACAAAGGCAAAATTTAACCAATAGCTTAAACAGGTGAGCCAAATAAAAAATAAATCGATCATATTAGACAAGCTCAAAGACAAATGTCTACAAATTATAATATAACATCATGTTAGCAAAACTGGTAATTTGAATTTTTTTATAATTTATCTTTATTAGAATGTTATTCGAAATGCTCGTAGCATAACAACAGCTGGGCCGATATTAATGAATTTTTAATGAGGCAACACAGAAAGTATGGACAAAAACATAAGTATACATTAACTTTACATTAGTATTGGAAGCAGCGTGATGGACTTGTTTACCTCACTTTGGTGGGTGGCGCAGCCCAGCAGTGGTATAGTGGGAGTGTTAAGTAGTGAAATAAGAAAAAGAAATAACATGATAAGCTAGATCTAGCTATGATACAACGTTGTACCATTTGAATTTAAAGCTAGTATTGGTATTCATAGCAATAAATAGTCAGGGTAGGGTTCGTGTCGCTATGTGAGTGTAAGTAATAATTATTCATCTTATATTAGCGATACGATTTGTCTTTAGACAGGTCTTAACCAAACCCATGCAAAAAACAATAGAAAAATTTGACATACTGATTTTTTCAACCATAAACTTAAATTGTCTCTAATAATTACTTAAGGATAGAGCAAAGTTACTTATAAAATAAACCAAATAGGTTTTTAATAAATACTTATAAAAACTGATTCGCAATTGAAATGAAGCAAAACACAGAAGAATAAACTTGTTACATAGTTATGAAGGCTTAAGTTGTAAGAGTCTCATCACGCTGTTGCTCCAAGTATTACAATGAAAATTGACGTGGACATAGTCTATATTTTAAATTAACAAATAAGTTTTTTATAGGATATTTTTACAATATTAATAATATATATTTTCTATTTCCGCTGTATAAATAAAACTGAATAGATTTTTTCACAACAAACAAATACATGCTGTATGAATAAAAGGTATGTATCGTAAATTAACGAGTAACGGTGTGCGGCAAATAGGTGAACATACCGAGGATCGATGGGAAGGACTCCACCTTACCAGCAGGCCCGCCGCGTGCTAAGGTGCAAAGTGTGCACCGCACAAGGGCGGCATTTTCAAGGGGGCGGCAAAACAGATATCGAAACAAAAACGAAACATTTTCATAATTTGCATGTTTATAATATTTTTATATAACTAAAAATTAAAGGACAGATTCGATGAGCTAAAAACGTTTACTGACATATTCGGCTTTTTAAACCATAACTTATTTAACTACTGCGATGATGACTTGGGCGGCATAATCGGTATTGCACACGGGCGCTCAAACAGCTAGCGGCGGGCCTGCTTACCAGCTTGGCCGAATTGCTACTATAGCTTTTGTTTACTAGATCTGACCAATTTTTGAATCTTAAATAGTAATTTTAATTTTATTTTATAATTGAATGTATATTTATAAGTTCTTTATACTTTTTTGATGTGAGCGTGAAACAATTAATAACCGTGACTTTTGAATCATCAACATTAGTCTCTATTATGACTGTAAAATATTCGATAATCAATACTGTATTTAATTTCAAATTAATAGATTTTCACTAATTGCATATTATACGAAAATTTATACGGTAATTACATCAAAAAAACAATTGTTTAAATTTTTGTCTGTCTGTCTGTTTGTTCCGGCTAATCTCTAAAACGGCTGGACTGATTTTGACGGGAGTCTTACTAGCAGATAGCTTAATATGTTATAAGGAGTAACTTAAGCTATTTCATTTCATTAGAAATAAATAAAAACTGTTTCATTTATTTTTAATTACGCCCAACGAAGCGGGCTTTAGGTAAGTAATTTTTCTAAGAAATAATTTTATTTTAAAGATCAATAATTCCCGTTTAGATATAAAATAATTTCTAGAATTTAAAAGTTCTACATCCTACCTGTCTGAGACCGTGTCACTGTTACGATATAATTTTATTTTTATACTTTTATATTAATTTACTCAATTATTTGTATATTTTTTGGATAAACAGGTAAAAACTCTTAAGACTATAGATTCTGCGTTTGATCTCTAATAATAGCTATTTCAATATGATTAAAAAGCTCAATGTACTGTAGATTCGACTCACTTAGAATTTTATTATAAATACTACATTTAATATAATATGATAAGTTATTTCTTTGTTTTTGAGTTAGGTATAAACTATTAGTTTTATGGCTGACGTCAAAAATAATTAAGTACATAAAAGAATTTCGTGAGCGGTAGGCGTGAGGATCGATATCCGGATATAAATAAAAATTTTAATTAACTATTTATTTGAGGCAGTGGTAGCCCAGCGGTAACGCGCTCGCTTGAATAACCGAGCGATGCGGGTTCAAATCCGGGTCTCGCACCTCTGGTATTTTCAAGTGCGAATAATTCCTAGCATGATAACAACCGTCTTACACAAATGTCTTACGGCCTTAACCTTCATGTCTGAGAAAAACCTAACAAGTTTTGGCAAGACATGTGAAGTCCGCCAACACGCACCAGGCCAGCGCGGTGGACTAAGGTCTGATCCCCCTCGTACTGAGGGAGGCCCGTGCCCAACAGTGGGACGTTAAAAGGGCCGCAACTATTTATTTATAAACCTTTTTAAAATGACGATCAAATAAAATATAGAGCGAGTTTTACACGCGTGTATCAAAATAACGAAAGTGTAAGGTCGGGAATTAATGGAGAGGAAAGTGTTGTAAGGTGAATTATTTAGTGACTTACGCGATTTAGTCATCTATCAACGCGATAAAAGAAAATATCGTATTTTACGATTTTACTCCGAGTTTAATGGGACTTTTAAAAACCCTCTGATGTACAAATAAATATGAGGCCTTAGTAACGTTTATATGCAAATTATCGTACTTCTAGAGCAAATGTTAGTAATTATTTTATACATGTACTTATTTTTAGCAATACTATGCGATAACAACACGAGTTTTAAATTAATAACCACTCAATAAGCGCTCCGCTTTGTATACGCGTGCGTAGAACGCAGAGCTCAAAACTGCTTATTGTTACAAATTGAATAAATTGAAATAAATTTAGTTGTTCAATTTGACTAAATATCACCTTTATCTTTAAAAACATGGCTGACTTCGAAAAGGAAGTCGTAACTCGTAGGAATATTCTTTGTTCCATTGCTTTTTAATAAATAGTTCATATTTCAAGGGTATTTTGATATAATTATTAATTATTATATTAATTAAAACAACATTTTGAAAGGTATTTTCGAAGAGATTGTGATATCAATTTAGCTTATTAGGTAAAAGTTAATGTAATTGTTACGAATAAGGGCGGATGAAAATTCTGAAAAGAGTTAAATCAAAGAAATATGTATAAAAACAAAAGTGCTAAAAATGTTACCTACAAACGTATACGAATAAATTAATATTTTATACATGTGAGCGTGATGTGAAAAGGATTGATGTACGAGTACACCCGTAGGCCTTTTTACTGCTGAAAGTTTCAGATTCGATTCGTTAAAACAATTAGAAGATGAAAATTTAACATGGAGTTACTTTTAAGCCACATTTTAACAAATCTGTACTAAATTACTAAATTACATTTGGTGAATAAATTTAAATCTTGTTCGGCCTGTTTCGGCAGATTTTGCTTCCTTTAATACGAGGAAGATGATACTATTGTCCAAGACTCTCGAGCTAGGTTCTCTCATTCATATAGGTTTCTTCAAACTGTGTAACTTCACTGTTAGACGGATCGTAATTATTTAGAAATAGACTTTTGTATGACGCGATGTGTCAATCCAGGATTTAAAGCCGCAGGTTGGTTTCCAAAGCAATCGCGTTACCACTAGACTACCGTAATATACAATTAGTATAATTTAAAATCGTACAATATGCATGAGCTTAGGTATATAACATAAAAGTATGCGAGTGTTAACTGAAATTCTCAGTCACATGCCGTAATTGCTTAAGTTGGGTACACGAGTTTTGGAAGTCAATTATTTGTCTCAGAGATTTGAGATTTTATCAGTAATATTTTAAGTTAGCGCAGTATTCTTTGGTACGTTTATTCTTAATGAAGAAATGCTTAAAACACTACAAAAGTAATTAGAACAATCTAAAATCCCATAATATAAATAACCATAAAATATTGGCTATAAATTAACTAAGGCATGGCTAAGCTATACAAAACCCCCACCCAACTATCAAAAAGATTTTTTGAATTTGGTAATTTTATATAACTTTGAAGTTGGTAATTGAGTATGGTGTGTTTTCATTGTCTAGATACCTTTTGGTTAGAACGACAGGACGGGTTCAGTTCCCCGGAGAGGTAATTTGAAGCTATTCGAGCCGTGAGGCCGTCAGGAGTATGTCTACTGTAATATGCTGAATAAATGTATTTTTTAATAAACTAATAGTAACTAATCACACTGTTATAAACGTGGAAGTTTGTATTTATGTATTTGTTACCGCTTCACGCTGAAATCGTTAGTCATGATATATGACATATGTGTATACAGCCCCTAGCCTAACCTATCCTAATCCTTATTGATGTCCCACTGCTGGGCATGGACCTTCCTTCAATACGCCGGGAATCAGACCATCCACCACGCTGGCCAAGTGTGGGTTGGGGGTCTTCACATGTCTTTCAAAACTTTGCTAGGTTGTCTCAGACATGCAAATTTCCTCACGATGTTTTCCTTAACCGTAAGACAAGTGGTAATCATGTTAAAAATGATTCGCACATGAAAATATCGAAGGTGCGAGACCCGGGATTTGACCCGCTTCACTTGGTTAACCAAGCGAGCGTGTCACCACTGGGATTTCACTGTCTATATGATATATGCACCTAAATTAAATCACTTAAATTCCTTCCAAATGATTCTATGCAATGTTTTTTTGTTTTGAATAAGATTAAAGCCCACAAATTGTTTGTTTGACATTTTGTGTATTCTTTCGTTTTACATCTTTGATATAAAAATCAGTAACAACTTTTATATACTTATATATTAAGCAAAGTATCAATCAGGCATCCACTTAGTAAAGTTTTTTCAAACGTTCTTTCACGTTCACACGTTGAAAGTCACTGATTAATAATTTAAAAGTTTTAAAACTCAATTTGATCGAAAGAAAAATAGGAGTCAGGCGAAAAATTTCCGTCTTACATTAAGATACTAACAATACATTCATATTTCATAGAGATTATGGGAAGCGATGTTAACAATGCCATAGTCTAATGTCTGGGAAACTGTAAAGCTAAAAGAAAAGGTGCTTATGCACATTAATAAGTTCTATAATATACAGATGCCTCTATTCTGGAACTGTGTCACGCTATTACAAATTATTATAATTGATAAAAAATTGACCTTTAACCTCTCAATCGAACATTTGATAAAAATACAGTAGCGGTTCTAAAACTATTCATAAATATTTTATACATGTGCAGATCGTGCAATTCTCTATTAAAACTTAATTTAATTTCGAGAAATGCAATACAGCGCACCGACGCGACGTACGCCGCAGAAGTGTTTAAACAATTATAATTATTTTAGTTTAGTGTGTTTGCATCATTAATAGTTAATACATAGATGCAGGTAGCGCAGTGATCTAGAACAATATATGGGTTAACTGCTTCGTGTAACAACAAGCAAATGTAGAGCGGGTAACTCTGAGTTTGATAGCGACCCGTATCAGTACAGCAGGACCGGAAACTATATCGCTTGCGAAACGTAAAAAACTATGTACTAACCTGGAATCGAACTTGTGGCCGTCGTCGAGGGTGCCCGTGTAGTGCATCGTGAGCATATCGCCGTGTTTGGACTTGGTGGTGCATCCTTCAGGTACGCTGACCACGTCGACCTTGAGTTCCTTGACCTCAGTACCAGCGAGCGTGGCTCCGGCGAACGCCAATACCACGAGAATACAGCGCAGCGACATTGTGAACTTACGAAAAGTTGTAGAGTTAAAGAGGACACGTGCGCTCTACACGACCGCTCAGATTCAACTGAGCTAAGCGGTTCCGTTCCGCCAACTTGATCTAAAGTTTACTGGTCGCTGCTGCATTGCCTAAGAATACTTTCGTCTCGCTCTAACCCAATTAGTTCTGTATATTAGAAAGAGAGAGTTATAAATCTGTCAGTTCAAACGCGTGTGGTGACGCGGCGCTCAAATCCCACCAGCGCCACGCGTGCGATGACGTGATCTTGTTCCACGCGTTCCACTTTTACTCGAGAACTTAAAAAATACATTGTCAAAGTTTCCTTCCACAGTCAAGGACAATGATACGTGTAAAAGTTCGAAAAGAAACGCATGTTACAGATAAATAAATAAATATAGATCACATTAATTCAGCACCGCGTAATTCCATGGTGATACTAGGCTTGTGCTATGGGTACCAGATACTTCACACACTACACATATATGTACAACTTTTAAATACATGTATATTAAAAAAATAAGATATACAATAGTAGAGAAATACGTTTTTACATTCAATTTATGTATAAACTCATTTATTAATATCCTGTAACCCGAAAAGAACTTTATTAGAATGCACTATACATGAAGGTGTTTTTTAAAGCATCCAATGGCTGTAGAAAGTATTTAATAACAATTTTCCGTATATGGCGACGTTGTAGGAACCATTAAGCCTATTTCGTTTTGCCATTTATATAGCGTTTAACTTTTTTATCGTAACTAGTTTTCGATAAGACCACGTCAGCTTTCAATATAATAAAGTGAGGTTATTTTTAAAGTTTTTAACGATTGAAACATTCCGTAGGATATTTATATTACAATTTCATTTATTAATTTAAAAATTGGTGCTTACATTATGTTTATATAAAATTATAATTAAAATAATTAAAGGATTAAAATAAAAGTTTATAACTTTTGTCAATGAAGAAACACAATGATAAAGAAAAGCATGGCAAGGCTTATATTTTAAAATCAGCGACTTACGTACCCACGTAATTTTCAAAAATAAAAGTAACCAGAGTTACTCCTCATAACAACAGCTTTCAGCCAGTGCAAGTCCTATCAAAAACTGTCCAGCCGTTTAATGCTGATCAGCCAGAAGAAACAGACAGATAGACAAAAATATTAAAAATTATGTTTTTCTTATAAATACCGTATAAGTCATATTCAATTAAAAGTTTTATTTTAATATTAAAAACAGATACTATAATTGTGTGTACGGTCTATGCATAGCAATAAATAAATTTTCTATTAATGCATTAATTAATTGTTTCTTAGTACGTAGATACCACTTCGGGCTTACATCTAGAGTTAATAATATAGTAACTGTATCAAACTTTTAAGTTCGCGGGTTTAATAATAAGAAAAATAATAAAATAATGTGACATATATACAACTAACCTACGTAACCTCTACATCTTTCGTCTCATCGCAAGATAAAAACAAGTCTTTGTCTCGCCACATCTTCTTGCCAAAAAAGGTCAATAGTACAAATAGTTTAGACTTTAGATGAAATAAGTCTCTACATGTCTTTCTATGGAATGTGCCTAATACTATTTTATTCTATAGAATGGACATACATTTACCATGTAATAAATAAGAAATAGGCAGTGTAAAATAGGCAGTGGAAGTTCAGTGGCGTTTATATTTCTAGATTTTATATAATGTTTATTTTAAACATATCCATATATGGCCTTAAATGCAATTAAAAGTTTTCAGCTCATACTTAGAAAACTGCTTTGTGAAATTCAAAGCTTTACTGTAAAAAGGCAAGAAACAAACAAACAAAGTTATCTCTACATATTATATATTTGACGGCTCGTTTGGCTCAGTTAATGACCCTACTTTCTGCTCCAGCGGTCGCAGGTTCGATTCCCGCTGGGGGTATTGAATATTCATTTGTTGAGCACGAATGTCTCTACTCCAGTCATTGCTTTTTATATTAATAATATGTATGTATTTAAAAGTTATATTATGTAGTATATCAACCATCAGGTATCCGTTACGCAAGCATCGTAGCTTACCACGGAAATGGATGGCGCTGTTGTAAGAACGTCCCAACACATTTAAATATTTATTTATATATTTATAAAGGAGTAAAGATCCATCCAACTGAATCTTAGTTTTTGGAACATTTAATTGAAATATTCATTATTATCGAAACATAGGCCAAATCTATAGTTTTCAGAATATTTATCCGTATGTCTGCTTGGAAAGGCGTCAAAAGAAAATCACTAAACAGATTTTGATTAAATTTTGTATAATTATAGCGTGTTATTATCCTGATAAATAAAAATACATATCGTCTGATGCAATCATAAATTCCCTGAAAATTCATCATAAACGGTCAAGACATTTAGGTTACCTACAAACAGATATACGGGAATATTTTATTTTAACCATAGGTACGAGTTGGATACAAATAAGTAATGAAGGAAAATGGGGTTTTGTGATCTATACAAAGCGAGAGCAAATCGCTTGTTTTAAATGAAAAGTGGTAAAACTTTTTGTACGTCAGCGCTGTCACTGAAATGGCGGTGCAATGTACTTCCCTGGTAGCCGGTTAAACTGTGAAACAAATCCCATGCAATAGATTGATATCGGGCGCAAACATTTTCTAGAAAATTCTGGAAGTACCTATACAAATCTGTGTTTATCGTATGACAGGATTCAGGTCAATATTTTGTGATAGTATTCAGTGGTTATACGAGTTATTTAGTAATTAAAGCTTGCTGGGTTAGTGGTACAAACATGCCCATGCCATAGTTAGCGGCTTCGATTCGCTCTGGGCTAAAGTTTATTCTATTTTTTAATACATAATATGTTATGTTCATTGTTGATATTATTTACAGATTCATAACGATTTGATTCAAGTTAGTGCAAAAAATTATGACGCCATTTAAAAACGGATAGGTAGTATTTGGGTATGCAAGCTACTCCCAACATAGACCTTTGTTTTCAGGAAGGAGGTTCTCAATTCGTCATTCTTTAAATTTAGTTCTATGCACATTAATTTTGGTCCTTCTAAGTGTAATATAGAATTGAAACCGCGCAATGAGAAAACAAGATGACAAAATTATTCCGTAGAGATAGGTACAATTATCTTAACAACTCAATAGCTGATGCCGACGTCAGGTTGACAATGGAAACTTTCAATGACTACAAATAATACTTCGGCATAGAGCTCATTTGATTCGTATCCAATTTACTACTCGTTAATTTAGCTCTCGAATGTTAAGATGATTCTAGCGACTTCCTTTCACTTCGCTCTTGGGATTTTCCAGGTCTATCTGTGTACTAAACTTCATCCAAAATATTTTAGCCTTTTCAGCGTCACATATACATACTTTTCTTTCGAATTTATTGCCGATTACGTTATAGTACTATGAGTAACTTTCCCTCTTCACGTTTCGCTAGTGATATATTATTTGCAAGAGGGCACTTATGCTCAAAGCTTAAGCTTATCTGATATACGAAAATTTTAATTTCATCTATGCCTTTACATAAGTACAATAGCTCTGGGTTTCTAAAAAATCCGCTAAAACGTATATTAGGTATGTAGGAACGAGTTGCTAATATATACATGAATTAAAATAAAATTGTAGTGTTTGTTTTTAATTTCAAATTAACAGCTTTCCACTAAATCCATATGATAGTATATCCTGTACTTAAATACATTTTTTTTTCATTTTTGGCTGTCTATCCGTTTGTTTTGGCTAATCTCTAAAACTGCTGTACCGATTTAGACGGGACTTTCACTCGCAGATAGCTAATGTTATGAGGAGTAACTTAGGCTTACTTTTGTTTTCGAGATTCTAAAAAAGAAAAGCTTCGCTCCACTAAATCAAGGGACGAACCCCAGCAAAGCAAATGTGAGTCGCTAGTGTTCACATAAAATCCTAGAAGCAGATCGCACGCTACCTACCGGGTACTTCAGCCTTCCGATCATCCATCTAAATACATAACACAACAAATAACACCAATCTGTTTTGAGTTGAAAGAGGGACAAATAACTACACTTTCAATTTTATAATATTTGTATGGGATATGGATGTATTACTCCGTATGTAGAAGTAAACCTACTTTATTTAATAATATTTTCTGATGGTGTTGGCATTTGCGCACAACCTACATAAATAAATTTGAATTTGAATTGAACCATTCGAAGCTCCTTGTGCTGCGGACAGAACCAAAAGCGCGCTGTAAAAACGTTCAACGCCATCTGTGAGAGCTTTTATAAAGTTGAGATTTTTACTGAAAATAAAATGTAAATGTAATGAAATATTTTATTGCAAGAAAAATCCTTAATCCTCTAGTACTAATTTATCACTGCACAAAATTCTGTCAAAATCGGTTCAGCACTTTTTGCGTTAAACGTTAAAATAGAAATAGACACAACGTTAACATACAAATAGACAAAAAAAAGAGTAGTGTGGTCTTTAAATATTGTACACAATACGTTACATACAGACACTGTTTTGAAAAAATATTCAATGTACAGATTAATCTAAATTCTACCAGCCTTTTAAATGAGCCCTTAGAAACTGAGAGTATGAAGCCATAAGAAACCAACGCCAAAGTAGATATAATTAAAAAAAATAGATTTATATATATAATAAATAAAATCTATATAAAATCATTTTGTAAGTTTTATTTTCAAGAGATTGGTACCTTATTTATTATCAATAAATTTTAATGTGTACATTTTAAGTCACCTTGTCATCTACTTAAAATTTATATCAAATGTATGGCGAATCACGGGATGTATGCATGGGATATCAATCTCTTGTCTTGTCTTATCACCTCTACTGATGACAGGAGAGTTGGCTCATTTTTCACCCAATTCCCCTTATACAGTAATAATTAAGTGTATTTGCTTTGTATATAGTTAAGTTTACTTTTATTTCCTGTATTGTAAATAAATGTTAAATAACTCTTGTTAGAAATATTCAACTACAGCTCACACACCATAGCATAGGCAAAACGAGAGCAGGTCACTACTTGTAAAACAAAGAATGTACAAGTTACAAGTTAAAATTAGAAAGCATCCAGCGAAAGTGAGATCATAACATCAATTAATTACACATACATGACCAACAATTCGAGTGGTGACCCGCAGTGGCTTACGGCTGCAAATTATATCTTTTGACTGTCTTTAACAGTCTAATAGGTGAGTCGAATGTAAACAAGCTTTCTATTTAATAATATGTGTTCGTAATGCTCGATTCACGATGCGCGTTGCTACAAAGAGCGACGGCGACCTTGTTAGCTAAAACGATGTTCTAGGTTTGAGCTACGAGTATGACAACTATTAGGATCCAATTTTGATTCCTGTCACACAGCAATCATATTTTTATGAGACTGGAAATGTAGCTTCTGCATTTTTATACACAAAGGAAGTGCTTTAATAGTTTATTGATATATATTTATATATAAAACAATTGCTGTTCGTTAGTATATCTTAAACACAAAAACAGGTAAATATAAAAAGCTGAAATATCAGAACTGTTTGTTTCCTATGGGAATCACCAATAGGTAAAACGTAACTCGAGTCAAAGTGAAGCGAGGACGAGTCGCTAGTTTAATATTTATTATTAATTGTATGGAAAAAATAATTATAGATCCTGATTATAGTAAATATCTGTACAGGAGATATTATTGTTTCCACCCGATGTGTGTTCGTCATGTCATTAGCGTCCGGCAATCCAGCCGGGTGTTAAGCCATAGATTTCCTGAAGATCAGACTTGTGGAAGTGGACCTGCCGGCAGGTACATATATACCAACTTCGTGGTTGTGTGCGACAGCAATCATGCGACACCACATTTAGATATCTTTTTAACAAGGTAATTATTAAACAATACGTGTAAATATATCATCTATCGGTCATCACTATAGAATAGTTATCAATCATCTTACTTGGATTGTCGATGATTGGTAGTAGTGCTGAAACAACAACACATAAAATTCAAAAGTACTAGAACAAGGATACTACCTAAATTGAGCGCCTTTCAAAAACTGAATTTCTCAACACTAAGAAACTCTTCACTCATTATTACTTCGCAGACTACACTTACCGAGTTGAGCTTTTCGGGCAAATTTTTCATACCTTAATATTTCTGGTATTTCTATAAATTTTAGTGAATTTTGTAGCGCTTTGATAGTTTCGAGTCGGTCGGGACGGGTCGTTAGATCGAAATTCAGGATTTAATTTGTATTTGCATTTCATCTAGTCGACGAGTAGGACGTTTGTAACTAGCGGAAGTGCGAGTGTTAGAAGATCTGGTGATTTGTCGTTTGCAGCTCAAATGCTGTAGGTTAAGATACAAACATTTCTGACTTAGCAACTGTTTTCAGTCTATATTACAG
Source organism: Boloria selene (assembly GCA_905231865.2). Taxonomy (NCBI): domain Eukaryota; kingdom Metazoa; phylum Arthropoda; class Insecta; order Lepidoptera; family Nymphalidae; genus Boloria; species Boloria selene. The sequence continues at coordinate 16,542,214 of HG993131.1, forward strand.
TTAGCTATCAATACAGTTGCTGAAGTAGGTAATTGATGTTATGTATGTACTACGTAATATTTTTTGTATATGTAGACTTTCTTGTAACTCGGAAACGATGAGCTTAGCCAACTATATAGACATCCATTTGGGAGACTATAGTGAAAATAAGGCGCGGTACTAGGACAGCTTTACTTGATTTACAAAACGTCGGGCTTTCTTACCGCCGAGTAATTCTAGTAACAGATCTGATCCAATCCAGGACTCGAATCCAAGATACTCGTACCAAAATTTAAATATTAATACGAATTTAAAAATAAACATGACATGGTAAGGAAAAATAAAAGCCATTTAGAAGTGCTGAGTGAAGTAAAACAACTTAGGTGTAGTTCACATATTTCAACATATCGTAGGTTTAGTGAGTAGGTACCTAGTACATCCTGTTTGTTTGTGAATAATAAATAAATAAACCTACATCCTTTTTGTTTGTGAATAGATACTAAAAACACTTTCTTTTTAATAATCTTCTAGTCTTCTACCGCGTTCGAGTTAACAATGTAAATCGTATATAACAACTTTCACAGTAAAAGTAGTTTATAGCTGTATTAGCGACTCACCCTCACTACGCTCGGGTTAGTGTAGATTTCTCAGAGATGAGGTATTGCCCGGCAGTAAAAAGTATCCTAACTCGGATAACAAAATAACTTTTTTAACACACATGGTATCGATGGGACCTTTAGCACTTTATTTCTACTGGTGATTTCTATCTCTACCAAAACTCAGCTCTGTCGGATTTTTTGTTGTTTGACACTATTTTTAGGTCTATTTTATTTGTTTATTATTATCAGTAGCGTAAGCGACGAAAACGTGGATCAGTTGATAGTAAAAAATAATAAAATTCTAGCTGAGGCGAATCTCTACATTAAATGTTTAAGATTAGCGATATAAAAGTGAAGTCTATAGTTTTAGGCTATTTTGTCTATCTGCCTGACTGGAGTCAGGCAGATCGACAAAATAAATAGCCTAGCACCACCAGGAAACGAAAAATTTGTATTTTTTGGCTTTTGAGTACAAGTATGTACTTAACAATCTAAGTGAACGGACTAATTGCATGGTAATCGCCACAAGACTGCTCCCACGGGTAAAAATTAAACCTTTTTTAAATAGTATTGTAAGAGGTGAAGAACGAAACGGGTTGCCTATTACAATATAGTCCGCGTAAGATCGTTTAATAGAAATCAATCAACCACCCATGCCAGATCGGAAAGCAAACATCCATGGCTAAGAGATGTTATTGTAAAGGACTCGCAAAAATATTTTGCATTATTATATTTGTATAAGATAGGTTCATATTAAGAACATAACCTAATTTATTTTACTTTTACTTTATTCTTAGCATATTTATGATGGTGTTTGGTATTACGCAATACACCATTTCAAAAAATAAATTCCAGTATATATTAACTGACTTAGCTGATTCAAAGCATTCAAAACACCTTAACTGCAAACAGAACGTAACGCTAGCGCGATGTAAAATACTACCAACGCCATCTGTTATAGCTTCTAGAAAATTTAGATGCTTACACTTATAGATGTACTTTCTATTGTAGCTTTTTAAATTGGAATTTTAGTTTATTATTAAATATCGTTGAATTATAAAACATCTGTAAGCTTATATAACTTTATTATTTTGAGCGCATAAATAAGGAATAAATCAAGGATTAGTGAAGCAAAGCTTGTACACGTTGCGTGATTTTTATAATATTTGCAACATGGTTCACATTGTCATACTGATAATACAAATGTAAGAAAAAGTCTGTCTGCTTGGTACCTTTTCACTCTTAATTTGTTAAAAATATTTGGATAACGATAACCCTCAATTTTCATTCTTCTTCCCTATAGAATACTATAGAGAAATAAGTTATGTAATTGGCATTTTTAAAATTGATTTCAGATATAAACTACTAATTACCGCTGCTTCGCCCGCTTTTTTATCACTATTAAAAATTAACAAATAAAAATAAATAAATATTATGTTGGGAGATTATTACACACAGCGCCATCAAGTTCCGTGGTAAGCAACGAAGCTTGTATTACGGATACCAAATAGTTGTTATACGACATATATTAGGTTTAAATACGTATGTATTATAAATATAAACCCATGACTGGAGGACACAACATCCGAGTTTAACAAACGAATTCCCCCATCGGGACTCGAACCCGCGACCGCTGGCGTAAGGGTTACTACAAATTGCGCCAAACGTATCGTCTACATTAAAAATAGGTATTGGTATTAAATATTTTTATGTTAAATAAGAGTAAATTACAAAAAATAAAATTTAGTCTTAAAATACCTACAGATGTGACACGAGATTTTTATAAATGTAAATATAATTGCGTAAATTAAATGGAAACGATCTTCGCAAATTAAGTGATAATTTGTTTTGAAAGCAGCCAAACAATCTCTTGCAGGCACGATTTTGTTCTACAATCGTTATTGAATATTTAATTAGAATATACAGCTTTTTCAATTTTTATATAGAATTGTTATAGAGATAATATCCATATACAATATATTAACTAATTGCAAACGGATTACCATGATTATATGAGCTCAATTTCTAACGACGACGTAATACCTATCTAATGGATTGAGAGCATGTCTCCTGGAGGAGATACATTTCCCGCAGACAATGCGTGTCGTGCAGCGTGCTCGAACTGACCGTGTCTATTATTCTTAATAATAACACTATTGTCTTCAATATTCCTAAAGACGCAATAATGGATATTTAATATTAATGTAGATATTACTCATAAAGTAAATTACTTTATCTTATTTTTGCATAGGATATTTTGTTTCAATTTCAACATCTCTAAAAATTATGAACTATGCAAAAGAATGATGGTAATATCGCTGTACATACTAGAGTTTAGATAAGAATAGATAGAGTATATTATAATATTTGGAAGTCGGCTTATGAAAAGACGATGAAAAGAATATTTAAATGTTTTAAATACGGCCTCGTTCACTATCGCCTCGGGCGATCTACTTGCCTTTAAACGTTTTGAAGATTGGTACACCGATCTTATTGTTAGAAACTTAAATAGAATTTTTTTTCATTGAAAACATACAAAAGTAGGGTCTAGAGATCTTAAAACTAAGTAAACATTGTGAAACTGTAGCGTTGTGTCGTTGTTTCTATACATACAAATATTTGATTTGATAAAGTATTTTGGAATTTTATAGCTCTCTGGTAAACGCGGCCCGCTTTACTGGTTGTAAGTTAAAATATATTTAAGGAATAAAAATTTTCCAATAAAATAAAAAGCGCCAAGTTACTCCTTATAACATTGGTTATCTCCGAGTGAAAGTGCCATCAAAATCGGTCCAGTCGTTTCAGACATCAGCCGGAATAAGACAGAAATACAGGCAAAATTTTAGAATTGATTTTATGATGTAAAGTATCGTATCCTACGAATACTATAAACGCGAAAGTTTGTAAGTATGGATGGATGGATGGATGTTTGTTACTCTTTCACGTAAAAATTACTGTTAATATGACGATAAGTGTCAAGTAATTAGTAAAAAATCTACCATCGGCGACTGAGAGCTATTCTGGCGTGCGCTACCAAAACCGCTAAGTTACACATATGTAATGCATGATGGAAATGTTTATTAAAACAAGCGACTCACTCTCACTTCACTCGGGTTCGTCTCTAGATTTAGAGCGAGCGAAGCCGCGGGTTCCACTAGTATACTATATACTTTCAAATTATGCATTTAGTAAAAAACTGTTAATTTGAAATTAAAAACAGACACTTGAATTATATTTACATGTACTGATTTATTAAAAAAGTCCTGGTAAACTTTAGGTGTAGATCAGTTTCATAAGATAATAGGTAGAGCCGCGGGTGAAAGCTAGCGATATTATAAAACAAGCAAGTATTGTTGAAACACCTGATATCTACTTAGCTATGTAAGACAATGACACCGCTCTAGTACTTTGCGACGCCGAATATGAAACTGTACAAATAAACTACGTTAGCCCACTTTATTAAGAAAGAGGTCATATTTGCTGTATGTAAAAAAATATTATATAGCATTTCTTCTGGTTTGTCTTTATGTTATCTATTGAAAAAAATAGAGAAAATTGTGACAGACGGATAGAAAGGTTTTTAAAAGTTTATAATCCCTGACTAATCAATCTCTACTTTTGTCAATATAGTACCAATTGTAGTACTTTTGTCAATTTGTCATTATATTGAGATAAAGCCAGTAGCAATTGGTGAAAACCCCCTAAGTCGAATTTTTTGTTGAAGTAACAAAAGTTTTATTTTATTACAGGTTACATAGGCAGTATTTTGGAACACATTGAGAATGGGTTTACAACTTTAAGTTTTAAGCTGACATTCTCACCACAAGGCTCTACCTAAAAACTAAATTTCATTCGTGAAGCTCTGGTCTCAGTAAATAGCAATCCTTGGCACTGCGGTCGGCTGACGACCCTTGCAAAGCGTCGAGTCATCAGTGCATCAATGGCACCAATCGAGGGGAATGCAAGCGCTTACGACACCTGTTATACATAATTACACCGAGATGTTCTAACGTGTTTAAGGCATTTGTGGTTGTGTGACAATAACCGTAGTCCACCTCAGTAGTACTGAGGACAATATTGAATTAGATCAGTGGATACAGAATATTATTAGAACGAAATAATAATCAAATCTTTAAGAACACTATACCTTTGACTTATTCTAGCGAATTAAATAAGATAACAAACTCAAAATTGAAGGATTTTATTAGCTTTTACATTCCATTGTTTTCCATAGATTCGTTATTAATCAACGCGATTATCAGAGGTACTCGACGTTAATTTTATAAAAGTACACCATCAGGCAATCCTATCCTTTCTTTTCCAATTATAAATGAAACTATTTTTTCGGATTTCGTCACGGATTTATTTTTATTTTTGGTTCCCGACTGTTGGAATGTTTTACAGCAATCATGTTCACGGGGAGTATTATAAGACATTAAACTAACTTTTCAATAAAATAGCTATATATACTTACATATTTAGGTTTTTTTAGTACCTAATAGTTTTAGATAGATGTATGACCAGCGTACGCTTGCAGATACAGAAATTAGCCCGTCTGTAGTTCGCATCATACATACATCCACAAATTAGTGAAAACGAAATGACTGAGTTGAGGAGAATTGCTAAGTCCATTGTTTTAAACTCCGATGAAAGACCGAGTCGCGTAAAATAAACCGTGGGTGGAACACTAATACTTAAATAATAGATCACTGTTCAGTGTTCGCGTCGCCCAACTTCGGTTCACGTAAAAAGGCTGGATCTTGTCTTCCACTGATGGAACGGTAATATGTGAATTGATTTTAACTTCTTTGTTTATACATATAATAATACTATCACCATTAGTCACTTAATAAATGACCTATTTAACTAATAAAAATTATCTACTTATGAAAATTGAATAAATTGTCTAGTTTTCAGTGGATGGAAGGAGAATATAGTATGCATAGGTTACGTCTCATCCAAACTTTCACACACATAACATTGATAAGTGTAGTCGATAAATAAAATATATAAATACTCGTATGTGCGAACATGAGAAAACAGCTCCAATTACTTAGTTCCATGGTAAGCTACGAGGCTTGTGTCATGGATAATAGATAGTTATTTACACTTTACATATATAACTTTAAATACTAACATATATAAATACTCATAATTGGAGTACAATAATTCGTGTTTATCAAGCAAATGAAAACATCGGACTAGAATGTGCAGCCGCTAGCACATCAAATTTAAGTTGTTAAATGAAGAATTTTTGAAAATTGTACACATAGATACAGTATATAACAACCTCCTAACCTTAGATGCGTCTACCAAGAGTAATATTCTAATAATTACAGGGAATATATATCTTATAATTGTTAAGATTTCAGGTCATGCGTTTTAAAATAATTTAGACAGTTGTTGAAAATAAACCCTTTTAACCTTTATTAAGTTTTTTCCTCGAAGCTATATCGTATTAAAAGTACTTGAGCTTCAAAATCGAATAAGTTTTATTTCCACGTCAAAATATTGACTTATGCGGCGTGACGTGCAGTGCTGTGCGAGCGCGTCGTGGGGCGTCAGGCCTGGCGTAGTAATGTCGAAACTTTACGTTACACGCGGTTCAAGAGAACCTTTCAGGTCAACTTGAAAGTCTTTGTGGATATTCCTGCGATCAAAACAAAGTCTGATAAAATTAAGGCTACTTGACGTCGTAGGCAGATGATATACCCGCTGCTGTTGCCGGATTCAAAGCTTGCTGGTACAGGGCTCCGACGGCCGAGGTTGCTATAATATCAAAATTAAACGAAATACGAAATCAGTTAACAAACAGTACTTCATCTGAACTCATTTCAAAAATTTCTTCTAACGACATGTTTCTATAACATCTTAAACTTCTTCTAACACCTTCAAAAAATACAAAGTAAAATATTGACCCCGACGCAATTTTATAGTGCAGGTAAGAACAGGAAACAAAGTTCAAGATATACCAATGTTAAAAACATAGCTATTGGGGAAAGTGTTTGCCCCACGTACACTTCTTAAATTTTATTTTTTTACTCTATGAATAATTGTCAAAATTATCTAGTTTCTACACCTTATTGTAACAAATATATCGTAGTTATTTTCGAAAAATTCTATAACTGTTTTGTCACAAGGTTAAAGAGTTATAGCCATTTTTCTACGATGAGGAATTTGTACGAATGCTCCCCACGCGCGGGGCGCATTCGTACAGCAGGCAGGATACTTTCGTATATAATGTGGTGGATTCATACAGCGTAATTAAAAAGCCTATTAAACTTGATAACTTTTAATTAATCATAAATAATATTTATTTATCACAAAACTAACAAACTATGATTATTATCATATATAAAAATTTGTTTTAGAAAAGTAAAAAAAAATTAAATGTTTCTAAAATAAAATATTATAATTTACTGTCAGTCTATATGAAATATTTGTAATTAGCTTTTTACAATTTACGTTTTATTAGGAACTTTAGCTCGAGTTTTCCTTTCCTTGTCAATTTTCTAATTTCTTCCATTCTTTCTGTTTATATCTCTTTTTTACTAAGTAGATGTTCTTCAGGCGTATCTGTAAAACCTGACAACCATATCTTTTTATCATATGATTAATCGCTAAATTCATAGAATTAAGGTTCGCATACTCTTTTTGTAAAAACTGCACCTTGATTCTGCAACGAGTAAAAGCAAAGTAAACTATGAAAAGTTTCACATCAATATAAATAAAAAATGTCTTAATAATAGTAGGTATGTTAAAAAATGAAATGTAGGTATTCAATTAAATTAAATTAAAGAAAAATCGACAGTTGATGTATAAGTCGAAACAAAAATCAAAAGGGGACGCATTCGTACGCGTACGAAGGTACCCCCTGTAGTAGTGTACGAATGTGCCTCACCCTGCTCACAAAACTAAATTACAATTTTATATATAAATTCTAAGTTTAATAATATTATGTACTCGAAACACTAGCGACTCGCCCTGGCTTTGCTCGGGCTCCTTACATTTAATGCGAGCGAAGACGCGGGTTCTGCTAGTTATATATAATATAAACCTTCCTCTTTAGTCACTATCTGTAAAAAAGGCCGCATCATAACTCGTTCTGTAGTTTTGTACATCTAAGCATACAGACGGCGTGAAGGGACTTTGTTTTATACTTAATATGTTGTGATTTATTCGTTATTTGTGTTACTGACCCTCGAATTGTTTGGGTTTGTGTTTTTTGAGCAGAACCCTAATCGTTTTAAAATAAGTATAGCGTTAGTTACTTCTTATTACATCAACTATCAGCCAGTAAAACTCCCTTTAAAATCTGTCCAGCCGTTTCAGATAATAGGAGTAAATCAGATCCGAAATGACAAGCAAACAGACAGACAAAAATGTTAAATATTGAGTTTTTCTGAGGTACATGTATTTAATATAAAGCTATTATGTTACAAGAAGACAATTTTATTTAATTTTACTTATAGATGTTCAATGACAGTGGTAGCCCAGTGAGTCCGCGCTCGGTTGGACATGTGAAGTCCGCCAATCCGAAATAGGCCAGCGTGGTGAACAATCCCCCTCGTATTGAAGGGCCCGTGGGACGTTAAAAAGGACTGAATACAATAGATGTTACGATAGATGAACCCGAGCAAAATGTAGGCGAGTCACTCATATGTTATAAGGCAAGCTTTTTCAAAATCTTAGTTCGATTTAAGAATTCTGTAAGACTTTCTAAAATGATTGGTTAGTAGTTGTATATTCAAATGAAGTCAGGAAACTCTTCGATAAAATTTAAAAATATACGAGCGCTAACGCTAGAGGCGTTATAACAAAACTTTTATGAATCATAAATAATTGTTAGCAAGTACTCGCGCGGGTTTTTGGCACGTCTTAAACTCTGAAGTTCGTTCATTGCGGCCGCAGCTGCCGCCAGTAACTTAATCTTTAACCGAAGCAGTATCCATGGTTATGGATTTAAACCCACTATTATATGTTCATACATGAGATTATAAGTTTATCTATGATTTTTAGTTTGAATCTGAACGCTTCTCATCACTGCCAGGGTAACTGATAAGATGTGATATAAAAACCGTAGTGATACGTAGTAAATAATTAACTACTATGCTTGTAAATCAATTTAAATTATTACACTGTTTCATCTTTGTTTGTATGTAGTATTAAAATATCTACCTCATAATTAGCTCATAAAAAGTTTAAAAGCTCAACTTAAACTTAATTAAATACTCACCTTACTAAATCGTACTTATGGAAATACAAGTATCAAAGCTACTGTTTATGATAGAAAAGTAAAAGGGCTTAAATTTTTTTAAATATTTTTCATCAGAACCTTAAGTCTTTATTCAACAGAAACACAAACAAATAGATATAGAGACAGAAGTAAAGACCATGTGAAAAGTTGTGTCTAAGTATCGTATGTTATTGTAAATATGGAAATTTAATAAAACAGCTGTTATGATGACTTTGATACAAAAGACTTTCATTTACTTATGTGTATATAAATGAGGACCAGAAGCCTTAAAGGCTCAAAACCATAGCTGAATTAATATACATAATTACACACAACCTTTAAAATTAGTACAAACTTGCTTTCGTATATAGGCAGAAGTAAGACCTTCTTATATTTATCTAGGTACTTAAATTCCTTACAGAAGTACCTACTTGAAAATCTTTTGAATGATCGTACGCTGGCGAGAGCTAACTTTTTCGCCTCGTTATACAAAAACCAGTATTTTCTGTTGCCATTCCTGAAATTTCAAGTGAATAAAGTAAAATTCCAAAAGTACATTAACAAGTAGCAAAGCGAGATGGTGTGGAGATAATTCCGAAAAAAACGTGTTCAGTGTTCACCTTTCATTAGATTTAGAGGGGTTTAATACTTTATGGCTTGGAACATTATGTTTACTTTGAAATATGAAAAATTTCAGTAATTCAATGTTTTCTTAAGCCTGGGAGTGTCATGATCTGGTTAGAGGCCGCGAGGGACGCGCACGGGAGTGACGCCTGATGGCCGGGGACACGCAAACACCGCGTCTGACAAACGGCATTGCTAATGAATGAAAATGGTTTATAACAAGCTAATTTTAACGATACTTCTTGTATTCATTGTTCTTAACTTATATTTTACTACTCTATGATGCTTTTGTATGAATAATGAATATATTTGTGGGGAGTTGTCCTTACACTAAAACGGCTCATCGAATTTGGATGCAACTTATTACAAAAAGAGACTATAACTTGGAGAAACAAACAATTTATAAATACTTATCACTATATAATCCTTATAAAGTGAAATGAAAAAATCCGTCAAAGTTTATAACTCGAATTCAGGTTCTCTTAAACATGTATCTAGGCTCCAGATGAAAAGTTTTAACATGTTCTCTGCAGGATATGTATCGAAGAAGTAGTTGTATCGTGAGCTCTATGCAGAGCAGCATTATAACAATATTTTACCTCAACGTATTCAGTAAATAGAGGGCATAGAGGAAAGTTATGAAACAAATTTATGAAATGGATCAAATGGCTCGGAGCCCCAAATAAAGAAACGTTTAAGGTATGGCCCAAGTATATGACGTACTGACTTAGTCACATAGCCAGCGCTTCTCACTAACTAAGTACCTACATTTTGGAAAAACTACAGTTAAATAATTGAAAGGAAATAGTTTGTGCTCATCTAGCACGTAATGAAGCTATATAATAATTAAATTGATTGAATAGTCAAATAAGCAACTGTGGTATATAATTAAATAAGACCAACTGGAAACACGGTATTTATATAGGTATAATAAAAGTATATACAGTAATTTAATATATGTATATAATTCTAATAATTATAAATAAATACATACAAACTTTCAGTAATATTACTTTCATTAATATAAAAATAGGTGAGTAAAATAAAAATATATCTCTTAAATGTGAAATGGCTTGAAGATCTCAGATATTTTACGGAAACATACTCGTTAGACTTTATTATAATTTGTATTATTATTAAAGGGTTACCTACATATACTAATATAATGGTAATAGTATAAGTCATTTATGCCTCCGAGCGGCGAGCACCGCTAATGGGTCTGATAAAATAAAACAATGTGTAATTACGTGTTTTCCACGGATTTTTACCAATCTATGTATGTATAATGTACCTACAATCTACATATTTCGAATGTCTGTCAAAACGTCCTTAAAATATTTTTTAATGTTAGAAAATGCATTAAAGCTTATCACAAGTTATTATGTGGGACTCACTGGCCAGAAAGGTATTACTCTCTACTCTCTAGGTAAAGGTAGTACCTACTCTCAGAGAAGTACCAGGACTCAGGAGCAACCTGCATGACGACGTCCACCGAAGTGGGATCCTCCTGCACGTTTCTTGGCTTCACGCCCGGCAGGATTGTTGGACGCTACTGAGCCTAGACTGTTAATAATGACTTTTCAATAAGATTTCAAATAACAAAAGACCTTTTAAAACATTATTTAATTTACAATATATATACGAATTCTTTTTTAAACTTCGACTCTTTTATAATTAGATATATCTACGAGTAGAAATGTACCTAACTTTAAGTATGTAAAAATTTAACTTTTTGTTTTAAATTATTATTTTAAAACGAGGGACACAATATTTTTCTTTGCTGTTGCTTTCATAGAAGCTTTATTTTAAAATGAAACACAGGCACTTCGATACTATTTTTCAGTATTATTAAAAATCGATGTAGATGAAATCTCTTATCTCATACCTTGTCCCATACCAGCGATCCGTAGTATCGGACGGCACGGGAGAGGTTCTTCACAGCATCCTAGTCTACTGTAGTGTACTCTACTCGGGCGAAACATTGCCATCGCTCGATCGTGCATCCGCAATCCACGTTTGTTTGTTTTTGTACTTACATATAATAATATTGCTCTAAACTATAACTTTACATAAATCTTTCATAAATTCACGTATATGTATAAAGAAATGTATATCGTCTAAGTATTTTTACTAAACCTAGCAAGTTTTCGAAAGACATGTGTAGTACGCCAACCCGCAATTGGGCAGTGTGATGGACTATGCCTTGATGTTACATGGATGCCCATTCAATAGTAAGACGCTTTATAGCCTGAATGCAACACAATACATACTGTATAACAATAATAATGCAAAACTCCCAAATTCTGAGTGGCTACTGAGTTTCCTAGCCAAAGAAACACTCTAAAAAGTTTAAACTCTAAAGCAATTTATACTTTTATCTTGGGTCTAGGACTCGAAACCTGCCCCTTACGACTTACAGATGTACACGCTAGCAATTAGAAAACACTTCATTCAGTTACAGTACAGTACCGTAATAATAAGCCAACACAAAATTATAGCAAGCGGTGGGCGAACAAAGAGGGGTAGATAATTGCAATGTGCAAAATATTGCAGCCCATGATATAAGGACTTAATAAACTTTTTAATTGTACATGTTATCTGGCATTATTAAAATAAACTTATTAACTGATGGTCCACTTGGCTGCATTATTTAAAGACTATCAGGTTCGCCTCGCTCGGGTTCGTTCCTAGTTTTAGCGCGAGCGAAGCTTAATATTATTTCTAAAATAATAGTAGCCTAAGTTACTCCTTGTAACATTAGCTATCTGCAAGTGAAAGTCCCGTCAAAATCGGTCCATCCATTTAAGAGATTAGCCGAAACAAACTGCAATTTTAGTGTCGTAAATGATTTCATCTATGAGTAATTCATACTAACCGTTAAAACGTACCTACCTAGTTTAGAATAAATATAGACGAGTAAAAAGGATCTCTTCAACTTTATAGACTTCAAGCCTACGAAATGTGTTGTTAAAAATTGGCAATTTACTAGAGGTATTTTTACAAGGTAGGTAGGTAGGTTTATTTACAAGAGGTTTGAACGTTCTCTTAACACGCGGGCTGCGCTAGGGACGAATGCTCCAGAAAGTGTTAAGATTTAAGAAGGTAGTTAAAATAACATGATAAGTTTAAATTTCACTTATCATCATACTAGGTATGTTCACGTTTCTTATTAAGTTAATATATTTCAACACAAACGTTTGCAAATTGAAGGCGAGTCAGAGCGAACGCGTCAGTACAAACTAGGCCAATGTACACAGACCTGCTGCGGGCGACAATAGAGCTAAACGCGGAGACGCGACCTATTCAAATGTATTCCGGGAACGTCAGTTTTAATTAAATTTTAGAGAATTAAAGTGAGGAGACAATTTCCATTAATGCGTTGTGTATTGCAGATAAATGTAATGCATATAACCTATGTATTTGGTTCGGATATCAAACAGGCAATTAAATATCGTCTATAGGAAATAGTGAACCGCACTTGCTTACTTTTGATCTTCACTACCTACCTAATAAAATCTGGGGGCACGGTAGTGCCCCCGCCAAGACGAGCCAAGCGAAGCGCACGGGCACTACCTACCTTTTCTCGAAGCGCTTCGTTTTTTTGAACCCTCATAACTTGGGTTTGGATTATGCTAGATCAACAAAATTTTCGGGATATATTGTCAATAGCGGACTTATTGAACATATTAAGTTTTAATTACATTAGCTTTTATACTTCAGATTTTATTTATATCTAAAAAACGCTGATTTCGTCACTGACTCACTGATGATCATCAAAATTCTTAAGGTATTTCCTAATGTCCTAGAAAGCTGAAATTTTGTATGTAAGCTAGTATTAGCACACAAACAACAAAAAAATTATAAAACTTGTAACTTTCATCCCCCAACCCCTTAAACTAGGGGATGGGAGTTTGTATGAGACCTGTAATTTTAAATTAAATTTTGATGACGCTAGAGGTCTAATCTAATAATCTAAAACTTGGTGCCCCCAGATATATATATATATATGTATAGGTACTCCTTGTTAAAAAAAAAAAAGGAAAAAAAAAAAATTTTTTTTGTTACAAACAACTTACAAAAAGAAATGAAATCCCACCAAAAACATTTTCATGTAAAATGTTGCCAAGACGAGCCCATATGACTCGCACTGTCAAAAAGTTATCACATCTCATGTAGAGCCAAGCTTCTAACACTACACGCTCTAACTCTACAAGGCCTAACTTCACAAACTCTACACCTTAGTCAAAATATGTGGCTTGGCCGTTCGTTACTACAAGAACTATTGTATAACACAAAAGTAATGAACAGTGAATTAATTTTTCACCTTACGCCGATGTGAATGTAGCGAAATGGCCAAACCACATATTTTGACTAAGGTGTAGAGTTTGTGAAGTTAGGCCTTGTAGAGTTAGGGCGTGTAGTGTTAGAAGCTTGGCTCTACATGAGATCTGATAACTTTTTGACAGTGCGAGTCATATGGGCTCGTCTTGGCAACATTTTACATGAAAATGTTTTTGGTGGGATAGATTGTTCGCGAACCTAACGAACGACCTTTACCGCCATATAGGTATGTTAATTTAAAACACCATATAGGTATGTTTACCGCCATATAGGTATGTTTATCATGAAAGTCGAAAAGTCGATTTGAAAGAAGATGGACAGACGAAGATAGAATAATTATTAATTTCATACAATTCAGTTGATACTAAACAGCCTAATTGATTTTGATAATTCACACAATTACATCGTTAGATTCGTACATTGATATCATTTAAAATCAAGTAAAAAATACTGCGTTTCTTATTAACTATATTTTTATTTACTGTTCACGCCGCGCTCTTTTACTTTTGCAAATTTTTTTTTTCAGCTGACAGCAAAAAAACTTATTTCGGTTGTATTTTTTTATGTTTTTTACCTCAGACCTCCTTTTCTCAGGTTTTATCGTTATACGTTTATTGATGACAAAATTATAAAGACTCGTCGATATCGACTATTTTGATAAGAATTTTCAAAAAATATTTAATGTACAGATATGAATCAGTTAGAATTTAATTTTATATATTTAGTAAGTAGATAGCTCAGAATTTTATCGAACTAAACAAAAGCCTAAAGCGCCTGTGGACTGTGGCCTTGAAGCAAACCTGGGCATGATCCAAAAACATGTAATAATAAATTACTCAATGCGTAGTCTCTCCCTTGGCTGCCTATTTCACTAAAACACTGTATAAGTATAATAAGTCAACATAATAAAAATGAAATTTCAATTATGTACGTAGAGCAAATTGCCTTCATGATCGATTACTGGTGCATCATACTTGAATGAAGATTTTGATTATTTGGTGTATGTGATAACAATTTGATACGGTTTCTTATAATTATATATGTATAGTAGTAATGAATTATATACTCACGATATTACTTACACTTTTTGTGAAATATTGTGTTTTCTTTATGAACTTTATCTTTCAGAAGTTTCCATGCCATAAAAGTTTGAACAATGGTCACTGTACACCATGAAAATGGGACCAATTATAGTACATTTTATTACAGACTAACAAACCCGGCCTGCTTCGTTGAGCTAAAGTTTAAATAAATTAAACGGTTTTTATAATTTTTAATTAAAAAAAAGTAGACTAAGTAACTTCTTATACCATTAGTTGCCTGCGAGTGAAAGTCCCGTCATAATCAGTCTAGCCGTTTCACATATTAGCAGGAACAAACAGACAGACAGAAAAAAAATTTTAAAAATTGATTTTTTGATGAAAGTACCGTGTATACTAGGTTTAATTGTCTGTGATACTTTCATATATGCATTTTGTGAAAAGCTCTTTTAAATTTGAAATTAAAAACAGACACTTCATTTATATGTACTGATACTGTGCTTTTTACCGCTAAATTGTTAGGTATTATCTGTTAATTAAAACTATCCTAAAATCACTGCAGTGCTCTTTCTTATTATATACAAATTCAGTACTCCAATTGCATTTATATATAGACAACAAAGATAAGAATACCTACATGAACAGTAGACCTTGACCGGACAATTGTGCGGTGCGACGCTCTCATTCAAATAATGCAATACCTACAGATCAAAACCTATTAGTACATATATAGTTAAATTAGATGTATGTATAATACTGTCCTCCCGACCGACTCCGGCCACGGCGGCCTCATCTCATTGAGACTACTGCGACAGAGGTATTACAGTGCACAAGTGTGCGCGCACACACAAGTGCACTTTCCATTCCTATCACTCTCATACCCGGTGGTCCCACCACTACTAGATAAATTATATGTACCCATTATATAATAGGTAATAACATGTTTTATTAATATATGTCTACATCTGTACATTCAGTATATTATAAATAAAATTGGAGTGTCTGTTTTTAATTTCATATTTCACTAAATTCATATGAAAGTATATAGGTATATACGTTAGTTACATCATAAAATCAATTTTTAAAATTATTGTCTGTCTGTCAGTCTGTCTGTCTGTCTATTTGTTCCGGCTAATCTCTAAAACGCCTGGACCGACTTTGACGGGACTTTCGGGAGTAACTTAGGTTACTTTTATAGCATTATAAAATTACAAAAACCGTAAAATTTATTTTAATTTACGCCAAGCGAAGCGGACCGGGTTTGCTTGTATTTGGTACTATAAAACATAAAATAGTACGAAATAGTACGTTCTTCTTTCTTGAACTACTGCTTAAATTTAGGGATTACCATTTTACTTTTGATGTTGAACCCACTATTTTCGGCGTAAGCAAATAGATTAGGTACTAGACATGTCTGAACTAAAAATTCCATTAAATGCGTAGAAGTCAAAAATATACAAATTTATTATTTCGTTAAATTTAAC
Organism: Boloria selene; assembly: GCA_905231865.2. Taxonomy (NCBI): domain Eukaryota; kingdom Metazoa; phylum Arthropoda; class Insecta; order Lepidoptera; family Nymphalidae; genus Boloria; species Boloria selene. The sequence continues at coordinate 16,558,517 of HG993131.1, forward strand.
TGCGTATAAAAATGGTTAAAAACAATGAAGAATATTAAAACGAATATACGAAAGCTATAGACATTCTAAAGAAGAAGTACTTATATAATACGATATAAATCATTCTTAATTAACCGTGTAGTCAGTGACTTAGTAAGCAAAGTAAGAGTTGTCGTACATTGTAGACTTCCCAACCACTAGCGTTTTTCGTTTGATTATGACTTGTATACATAGATTACTAAAAACTTAAAAAATAATCTATACTATATACTATATTACTATTTTACTATATATAATTATAATATTATAATCTGTCTATACTAATATTATAAAGAAGTAAAGTTTGTTTATTTGTTAAATTGTAAGGGGTAATCTCGGGATCTACTGAACCGATTTTAAAAATTCTTTCACCAATAGAAAGCCACATTATTGCTGAGTGTCATAGGTTATATAAAAAAACCGAAAAATAAAAAGGCTTTACCTGGTAGTCCGTTTCGCAAAGTGAATCGGAGAAAAAACGGTCGAATGAAAGCGTTTCTTACGAACGCTGCCTTAACCATGAAAGATATATTTTTGAGTTCTAAATAAAAGATGTGGAGCTTAAAAATGCCTACAAAAAGTCAACGACAGCATATGTCTAACTTTTATATTTAAGTGACAAAAAGTTGTTTTTTTTTTAATATTAGTATAGATAATTTAATTTTTAATTTTTAATATTAATAAAATATTTTAAATTATTTAAACACTCTGTACTAAAAAAGGATTATTAACATTATGCCCAACGAAGTGGGCACGGGTCAGCTAGTTTTAATATAATTACATATATAACGGATTATTATATGTAAATAATAAAAAAAATATTTTGTCAATATTTCAGTAAATTTAGTTTCGAAATACCTGTAGATATTACCAAAAATTATTTATAGAACTTCATAAAATCAAAAAAGATTGAATCCTCCATTAAACCCCCTGACAATCGAACGGTGGATTGTCATAAATATTTCTTACACTTAAAATAAAAAAATGAACACAGCTAGATATTTTAAGGACAAGGTTACCAAAATCTGTCAAAAATGAATTCGTCGACTCAAAATATAAACTTTATTACAAATTCCTTTCCTGCAACAGTGGTTTAGCGGGCAAAAAGATATTTTTTCTTTGAAAAAGATTGAGAGGAATGCCACGGTACCAAAGCTATGTCAAAACTCACAGAAGAACGTACTACACGCTATCTATTGAGCAGTCACATAAACGAGGCCACTTTTAAAGTGACAATGTGCGTCGCCGATGTATACATTTTTCCACTCGACCGCTAATGCTGAATCGACGATGATTCTCTCATCATATCAATACGAGTCGGCGCACACACAAGTGCATAGAGCTTTGAGTTACGTCTCTATATAACTGTATTTGGTTTTGCTCAAATAATGGATAACCCCGGGTTCGAATACGACGAGGTGTCTTTGGGGAGTGAGGCTAACGTGCGGATATCCCAATTAACTTCCCACGCCAGTGATTCGGAGACACCTGATTGCACTAATATACTCATAGGGTAAGTCTGAACATATTAGTGACAATTTTTTTATACATAGCTTTATTAGAATTTTGCCATGAGTGTGTTTGTTATTCTTTTCCTTCTTAACTATCAAATGCTATATTTTGATGACGGTTTGTGAATGTTTGGATGTTTTTATTTATGCCGTTAATGGTTTTAGTCATATTAGTCTCTTTTTAAAATATCATACACTCGTATCTATGTACTGCAGTAGGGTAACATCTGCCTACCGAGTCCCCTAAAACTCTTCACGACCATAAAACTTCCTTTCAAATTTAAAATATTATTATAATAAGAATATTAATGACAGAGTTAACATTATTTTTGTAATGTTTAATTTATTGGAGTAGCTACCTGCAACAATTCCAAATGGATGTAATGATGCATTGGAGAGATTATCTTTCTACGTAAGCCTTCATTTGTAATCAATTATTTATATGTAGATACCTACAATAAAAATCGATCCAAACATGTTAGATATTATGACCGTACTTAAAATTATTAATTTGTAATCGTGTTGTAATATGCCTAGTATTCAAATGTAGTGTGTACGGCCACAGATCTAATTTTTTAAAGCTCCCCTTTACGGCACGAATAGCAAACATCAACAATATCTTAACATTTTTTATTACATGAATCATGAACTTCTAATTATTATAACATTCATATGCCTACTGATTTTTCGAACTAATGAATCCTGATTTTTAGAATGCCACTAAGTTATTCTTAGGGTTCCGTACCTCACAAGGTAAAAAAGGATCCCTTATAAGATCACTCTCTTTTCCGTATGTCCGTCTGCCTGTCTGTTCGTGTTTCATCACTGAAGATACCTAACCAACGTATGAGGTGGATAGGTTATGTAGGATTTTTACCTACTAAAACCCCCTCGATTACCGTCTGCTGCGTTTTAGTGAAAAGCACCGGGATCTCTCTAAGAACGCACCGGTACCCTCCTTGCGCGATGCTGAATTAAGCACATCTCTAACTTCGTACTTCAAGAACCACGATAACTATGTCGTTAATGCGCGGGAACGTGTATTATTTGTGTTTCTGCGCCTTCGCCGAGCGGGATCAGCTCTTTCTCGATTCCTCTCGGATATTTCCTTCTTAATAAGGACTGTCTCGCAAAAAGAAGTTACTATATCCCATATACTATCGTCTGCTAACATTTTCCCTACTATAGACGACAAGGTGAAGTCTCCTCCAACTTTCGCTGTCATTTGTACGTGATAACCGAAGAAGCGAGGGAAGCGAACCCTCACTATCCCAAAAAAAAAACTATCACACCTATAGATTTCTGCTTTAACCTAGTAATATATTATAATCTGTAAGAATTATAATCTGTAATCTATCTGTAAGAAAACCAAAGTGAAAATTTGAAATTACTAAAAATTTGACTATCTTATAAATTACTAGCATTTCCCGCGGCTTCGCACGCGTTCTAGAAAAACCGGAAACCAAATTCTGCCTGAGTCGCGCGGTACCTCGCAGAACTAACGCCCTTCCTGTTTTTGCAACATTTTTCATTGATGCTCCGCTCCTATCAGTTGCAGCGATATGTATTATAGCCTATAGCCTTCCTCGACAAACGGACTATCCAACACAAAAAGAATTTTTCAAATCGAATCAGTAGTTCCTGAGATTAGCACGTAACCAAACAAACAAACTCTTTAGCTTTATAATATTGCTGAAACTTAAATAAAGCATAGACAAACTATATTGTATACAGATTCTATTATATCTGCTACAATTAAGTATAAGTTTACATTATGTAACTCAGTGTATAAGAGAGGAAAAGGCCATCTGGGCAATTTTAAAGATCTTTCAAGTAATAAAATTTAACATTTAGTTTTAAATAGCAAAAGCATGTAGGTATATCTAATTTGAATTCTATCCTGCGATTACTACGTTGACAAAATTGAAAATGCTCTCTATATATCATATTGCGGATACGGATAGTACTACGGTCTTATACATACTACATACTACATAGTATACTTAGGCGATATTATATTTTGTAACATTTCAAATTTATTAAAAATGACGGAGAATCATGGACGTGACTTTTTAAGTCTAAACAAAAATTTTATAAATTTTAAGGCTACCTTTATGTTATACCTACATTTTCTTTTTACTTATAGGTAGATAAGTACTTGTACTATTTATGTGCGAAAAAAAATATTAAAGCATTATAAAGCAAAACGTTTAATTTATTGACATCTATAATACGCTACAGTAGCAATGTTGTAATTATGTTTAAAATAGAATAATATTCATGTATATACGTGAAGCAAAATTATATCAACGCCATCTAAACTTATTTATAAGAACTTCTTTATTTCAAATACGGTTCGTGTACGTATGTATAATACTTAAAAGCAAGCTGTTGAACATTGTTGACGAATTTTCACAGGATGGCGTTGCTAACCTGCAATATTTGTATTCATAATATATTATGTGTAATAAAAGTAATTACCTATATTGTAAATAATCATCTTATCATAAAACAATTTGTAAAGTAACTTTATGTCTATTTTATAAAATAGTATACTTTATGTACTTAAATGTTTCTGCTCCAAGATATTATGATTAATCAATGATTGAGCAAATTAGAAGTTTTAATTATAACGATATATTTGTATGATAAAGATTTTTAATAAATAAATATTAACAAAACTCTTTAAAATGATTAAATTTAAATAATAGATATGTGATTTTATAGGGCATAATATAGGAGAAGATTTCGGTAACAGTGGCAACACTAACATTATATTTTGATTTTTGAAGTTTATAAACTTCAACTTTATTAATTGACAATTGACATTTGACAAACAAACGAAACAATATTTTGAAGTTATCAATATCAAGTTACTTTCCACAATATTTATACTAGGTACCTACCTATTTAGGTATTAATAATTTTCTAAAGAACTTGAGAAATGAAAATACTCTGTCGAGGACACATTTATCAAAGAAGTCTTTACGATGACATAGGAATTTGTTATTGTTAAAGTAAATATTTTCGTCACTCATTTACTATCATACTGGATAAATAATAGTAATGTTTAAGAATTGCTACGTCTGGTGTTAGTGTGGTAAGACAACTTCCCGGGTTTAAATTGAATAATTGACGTATTTGTACGCGCATGCGTCTTTATACGACGAGAAGTGAGCCACAGCTGCTGCTCGAGGTTTGGGCCGGCGAGGAATTGCTCTGGCTGGCACTTGCCGTCGGGACTCGCATCGGGTTGATTGTCTAGTTCCAGAACGCACTTTGAAACTCGCAAGCTGCCGTCGCACGCTGTATCTGACTCCCAAACTTCTTCTAAGTTTCGGTAAGTCATCCTAAAGTACATTAAAAACTTTTTTATAATTTTTAACTGCCTCTTTAACCCCCGCAAGGCAAGCGAATTGTTCACGTAACTTACTAATTTTGGAAGGATATTCAAACTTTACGTCAGTTTAGCACTTTGTTATTTTAATTTCTCTCACTAAATAGCACTACTTTGTTTATGTTTTTGTTATTATTTTCTGTTTTTAACGCATTGCTAAGTTGGATGATGGATCGAGACTGGCTTAAAAGCGGCTCTTACATGTCCCGTGAACAGGGCTTTCAAAGTATACCTTTAATGAATAAAAATAATGTCCAGAGAATGGTCCGCTTCCAGGGGAAAGCTAGGCGGCGTCTAGAACTCTTTTTTAATCAGTATGTAAAGAAAACATGTATCAGTACAAGACACTAAGTAGATGCTCTTTTATATTTATTTATTTAATAATTAACAAACTAACAGTTAAATGTAATGGTAGTACTTCAATAGTTTTTTTTTACTTTTTCTGTTAATTTTGTAGGCTTGGTTTGTTTTTTTAATAGACTTTTTTAATAGAGAGCATTTTGTACATCTTACTATGCTATTTCAGAGAGACACAGAAGCCAAAGCAAATCCTGGTAACAATGCCTGCCAATTCTGAAGAAACTGCTCTGCTGAGGTAAGACACTGAATTTTTAATTTTGTTTTGATTTTAATAGTTAATGTCTTCTAGAAAATTATGTTTCTATTGTATTATGTTGCTGTAGGACATAGTTCATAGCTAGTATATTATATATACAAGTGACTCATCCATGCTTCTCCCGGTTTTGTTCCTGGATATGTTTTAAAGATTAGTATACATTTTTCAGAAATTAAATATTTTCCCTGCTGTTAAAAGTATTTTATAAGTTGGCCTGGATAAACCCTATCAATAAAATTGAATGCCATCAAAACCCATGAAGCGGTCTTCTTGTGTGTGGTCACACACAGACAACAAATTCAGGAAACTCTTCTTTGGCTTCTGTATTGATATAATGACTATTTCAATAAGGTTTTTAAAAAAAATTTAGGTACAGGTTTAACTAAGTTAGATTTTTATTTTTTAATATGTGTAAATATAGCTAAGTACTAAGTTCATAGCTATACAAATACATTCAGTATTTATTATATTACTTCCCTGTATACTTTGTTAATTCTTATTCTCTGTGGTGAGATTGTTTTATTAATACTCATATATGTACACATGGCCTTAATTGTTATAGCAAGGATCTTATGAAGTACTTTTGAAATGACAATTTCATATTGTATTCCTGCAATTTTTAGGACATTATATTAACGAGTACATATCAACAAATAATGTTGCAATATTCAAATCGTACCTTACGACCTGCCGTGGTTGTCTAGTAGCAAGCGTGTATTACTGCTGATTAGATTAAGAGATCCCGGGTTCGAGTTCCAGGTTGGGCAAATTTCAGTTATTCAGTATTTCTATCAAGAAATTCACACTAACAGCCCGAAGTCGGGTAGTTGGAACGCCCGTCGGAACTGCGCTTTATTTCTCACTGGTCATGTCGAAGCATCGTCCCAGCGGACTTTGATAGTAAAAGGAATAGAGACTGGCCGCCGCAGCTGAAACAATTCAGAAGGATATTACAATAAATAATACCGAAATAATAGTTTCTATTAAAAATATAGATTTTTTTAAAATTAATTTATTTCTTTTTAAGATTGATTAAGATTTAAGAAACTTTTTTACCCTTTTATTATATAAAGGTATGATGTAGCAAGCGAATTCTTTCTTATAAGATTTTTACGTGTATTTATAGAACATGCAGCGTCTTTACGTTTAACTAGGAATTCCCGCCGCTCCGCTCGCGTTTTAAAGACAGGAAACCAAATTCTTAGATTTCAAATATTATTATACGGTTTGATTTTTATAGCCGGTTTGTAAAGGTTCGTTGAAATTTCTCAGAAATTAGATATTTTACAGCAAAAAATGTATCTTATATTATATGTTGACCCGGATAACCAGCTATCATCATACTAAATTTCTTAAAAATGTGTTCAGCTGTGGTCACAAGATTTATATATATTCTACTACTAGACTATAGATTCGGTATCGATAATATCGATATCCGTATCCGTATCGATAATAATGACTATTTAAATAAGATTTTCCGAAAAATAGGCAATGCACGGATCTGACTAAGTTAGAATTTCACTATAGGTACGTATAGATATAGATTGCACAATTATATCATACTAAATTATTACTATATTATAATTAAAAACTTTTGGCCAGATCGAGTCCCATAATATTTAATTTTGAACGAGCAAGGGATCTGAATAACTTAAGCAATAGATGTATCACATCACATATCACAGAGGTTACTTTTTATCCCGGAAAAATTTATAGTCCCCGTGGGTTAGATTAGTTTTTGTTTTTCACTAGGAATGAACCCGAGCAAAGCAAGACCGAGTCGCTAGTTTATATACGCACTAGCGACTCGCCCTCGATTTAGCGCGAGCTAACCTTTCTCTTGAATCAATATATTATCTATTAAAAAACAGCATCAAAATCTGTTACGTAGTTTTAAAGATCTACGCATACGTAGGGACAGGCAGACAGCGGGAAGCGACTTTGTTTTATACTATGTAGTGTTAAGAATTGCTTATTTAATATTACATTAATAACATAATATATTATATATTCAAGTCAATCATTTTCTTACTACATTACGGTTCATCTAATATGGATGCTTTTGTGAGGAAATGTATTACACTTTCGTATTAAATGCCAGTTGCTATTTCTTCTTTCTTTTACGTAGTAGGCGAGTATCCTGGCAACATATTTTTAAACATTCTTTAATAACTTTATAGGGATAACATAAGTAACTTTATAGTAAACTAGCAAAAAGCTGAGCTTTGCGAGGGCTCGCATAGTTTTTCTAACGGGTAATAATTTTTAAGACAGTTGCTAATATTAGTTTATTTTAATGGTTATAAAATTATATTTTTTGTCAGATAACACAAAGCACACATTTGTAGGCGTGTTAGTTTTTCAGTAAAGCGTACCACAAAATGCGAACGATTGTTAGTGTGTTAGAAAACGTATTTTTCTATTGAAAGTATATTGTCGTAGATACTGTCACGATCATGTCACGATAGACATCGCTGGTATTTTGTACCAGAGTTTCACAAAGTAATTTCCTGATAAGATCTAGTGACGTATTTCTTACATTGTACATTTTTAAATTTTCTAAAATATAACCTCCTCCTTTTTTTGAAGTCGGATAAAAAGTAGCAAAAGTTACGCCTTATAAACATTAGCTATAGCTATAATGAAAGTCCCGTTAAAATCGGCCCAGCCGTTTCAGAGATTAGCCGGAACAAACAGACAGACTGACACAAAAAGAAATAAAAATTGATTTATTGATGTTAGTGACGTATATCCTTTCATATGCATTTAGTTAAAACTGCTAATTTGAAATTTAAAACAGACACTTCAATTACGTAACGTACTGGTAAACGTTTACAACATAGTTGTACATGAAAAGCACAGTAGTTCTCTTTCTTTGTTTTTCTACTTACATTTGGCCAGGCCCTTCGAATAGGCCTCAAAATAGCTAAAGCTTCTGTAAGTTTGAATATAATAATGTATATTTCCCACGAGAGTTACTTGCTGTACACACTGAGGCGAAATGCGGTTCGCCTTTGTTGCGTAAAACACAAACTTACTAACATGTTTCGATATCTACGAATTTATGAGCAATTTCTGAGAGAAAAGTACCTAATTTATCTGTACTTTTGTGTATCAATCTGCATATTATATTTATAGAGATAAACAAAATTTAAATATCTGTTTGTAATGTTTAAATAAGGCTATTTACTAAATGCGTGACGTGTTGTGAGTTGTGACAATGTACGAGTACGTTACTTATAAGGAAAACACATTTTACAAATTTCGCCTGTGTTTTAGAAAAGTAGTTTTCTTTTTGTTTCTTATCGAATTTCACTAGCAGATAGCTGATGTCTTAAGAACTTAAGTAGGTTACTGACATTTTAGAAAAGAAATATAGGTTCTGCTCAAAAAAGCAAACCATACCTACCTAAGGAAAACCTGAGCGAATCGAAGCGCAGCCGTTAGTTTCATACGTAATATAATTTCCAAAAAAGTTTATAGGTATAAGTATATTAGTATTGTATAAAGATAACAGAAACCTATATACCAAGTTAGTTCTATGTATAGATAGGACTCATATTATATGGACATGTAAATCTTTTGCAGTAAAAAGAAAATAAAACTAGTTCATTCCGGTGCACCGCCCGACGCAGTGTACACTGTACACACTACACAGCTAATTGCGTTAGTCAACCAACTGTAAGGTGATCATGCCTTTTCCCACGTATAAATAGTTTCTTCTTTAGATCGTTGCTTATATTCTATTATTTATTAAAATTATAATAATGAAATCTTTAATAAGTCGAAATCGCAAATATTTGTGGTAATTTTAGTACTCGATACTTCGTTATCTACATACCTACGACTCGATTAGATTTTTATTATAATCTGTAGTTACCTACATAGTATAATAAAATTCTAATCGATCCGTCGAGAAAATCTTTTTGTTATAAACATTTTATTACCGATCCACATCGGTGACCAATCGATTCGGCCCCGTGGCCGAATCTATGGTTTTGCATAATTCGATCTGTCTGCGTTCGTATAAAATTATGTATTATGATAGCTGGTTATCTGGGATAACAATCACCTTCGTTTATAATGTATGAGGTATTGAGTCGCTAGTACGTCCATAAGACCATAAATATTACACCTGAACCACGAATCTGGATCACGCCTGAACGCTGAACGAATCTTAAAATAATTTTGCACTGAAATTATAGCCTGGAATAGCACTTAAGTTATTTTTTATCTCGGAAAATAGTGCCCGCGGGATAGACCCGCTTCTGTTTTTCACTAGGTACGATCCCGAAGCGAAAGTTGGTAGGTAGTATGTACCTACATAATATGATCTTCTTCTTAAAGTTTAGGTTTGTTCCGAAATTAATCGTTGTGTTTCGAAATGATAATATATAATATAATTACAATTACATAGGCTTAGATTACTGTACATTCTGGAATCCTTGTACTAATGATTCATTATTTTAGGAAATGCGTATATTTAAACACTATTATTCAGTAATATACAGGTATATTATATCCATATATTGTCAGATTTAAATGTTGGAACACTTCCAACTTATGTGACAAGCTATTCAGGGGGACGTAAAAATGAAACCAAGCGTTTTTTATAACGAAGTCGTATGTCTGAGAAAACTTAATCAGTTTCTAGGATATACTTTTGCAGGATGTCTCGCACTTGGCCAGCCTGGTGAATCTGACTGAGGCCAGACGTGTAACGTAAAAAATATAATCTTATGTCACGTATTCGTTTAGAATTGTGTAAATAAACCATATTGGGCGAGTAACTTCAAAGTGCCTCTGAACGAAAGAACTTATCGTCTCTTCTTTTGAAGTCAAGGTAGGATAAAATGAAAAAAGTTATAATACAGTAAATTTATTTAACTTTTAATTTCTTTTTTAGTACTGATGTAAAATAAATAAAATTAAAAGAATCAAAGAATATTGCTTCTCTTTGTAACGTGTGGTATAAATTTAAATTTAAGTAAAAGTAATTATTTCTTATAGAACTGAAAATTTCAATTTTCAATAGATAAACAAAAATCAATAATTTTCATTTACAGTGTACATACCTTTAATAAAATTCTGAGTCGATTTATTAAGAAAATCTTTTCTGATGGATGGATGAATCTTTCATTATTTTCGAAACAGAGGCCGACCGCATCGCGAAAAAACCACTAGATAGATTTTGATTAAATTTGATATGATGCCGGTAACCTATGTGCTACAATGATGTTATATAGGACTAGATAAGCAATGTACGGCATCGATGCGGGACTACATTGAATATGTCCATGGGCATATTAGATCTCAGTTGTCAGCTGGATGTCAACAGAGCGGTTGCTTGGCAATAAAAATAATCAAAATGGTGAAATGTGTGGTTAAAGTGTATCAATCACGGTCTGAAAAGATTAATAAACATTATAAGAAGAAATAAATTTATCCAACATCGTATTTGTCATAAATGTTTCCAGTATATACGATTTAGAATTTCCTTGACTGTTGGGAATTTAGTAAATGAAAACGTTTGAAAACAAACATTATGTTAGTGTAAGTTTAAATTGATTATTAAAAAATGTTTTGTTAGACACACTGCAGTATAGTACTCACTCACCGATTGAAGAAATAGTACAATCACGTTTATTTTACCTCAATATAACATTTTTCTTAAATTTAAACACCTAAACCACCTAACCAGTAAATTAAATTTTATTTATTTTTAAATGTAAAATTATTGTTATTCCTTATGGTATACGTGCAATAGTGTTATGCTGTATGAAGAAAAAATCGGTTCACTTTTAATTGAAGAACTTAAATTAATTATTAATCGATTATTTAATAAAATTGCTAAATAAATAAATAAATAAGAAAGTGCGTGTGTACAAAGTACACATATCAGAAGTAAATCTTGAATTTAAATTAACGCTAACTCTTCCCCGTCCCTGAGTGCCTGTTACTATGGACTTATTTTTTCGTTTCATCGAGTTTGAAATCACAACGATTCTAAAGAAGTTTCACTTCAATAAATAAATAAATAAAACTTAACAATCAAATAAACTTCTATTTGAATTTGTATTTAAATATTAGAGAATTTTTAGATAGTATTTAGTTTCTAGTTCCTAACTGTGTTAATCTAGCAATTAGAAACTATAATTATTACTTATTTCATCTTGATTTTATAGTTTTTAAATACATATAATATACACTAACGCTTTTTTCCATCATAATCTACCTAGTCTTTATCAATTTCTCTAAAAGATCCGTCGAATAAAAGATATTTCATAAATAAATAAATAATTCAAACTTTGTTTTTTTTTTGAAATTCTGGGGAAATTAATTAATTAAAGTTGATCAATAGCAGCACCTAACCGTTTCGTCGATGACAATGTCTTGTCTCTTTTCAAAGTAATTAGCCTTATTCATACATCCTTCTCTATGGTAATTAGTTTGCGATAGAAAAAATGAGACAAACATAAATTATTGGGACGGATTGACATATTTATCTATCAGTTTCAAAGCTACGACTTTTAAACGCGTAAGTGGGTACGTTTTTTTGCAATGTTTTTATTGGTAGTTGCTCCTCTAGTCTTTTATAATCTCATTGATGTGCTAGGTTTTTAGTGAACTGTCACAAGTATATATTTTGAACGCCTTATTTGAATTGAGTTAAAAATAGGGGAATGGAAAAATGTCTTTCAAAAGACGTTAAAGCTTTGACGACACATTTTTAACAAAAGCGTTTTAATATTGTTCGCATTTCGCAGAACTAGCGTGTGGAGGATACAGTTATGCAGTGACATTTTTTGCAGTGGCGCATATTGTATATTTTCCAGTCATTTGCTTTATGTCACATAGATTCAATATTTTAATTATATTATTATATTATTTCAATATAATAGTCAATCGCATTAAGTATTTATATGAAAATAGTTTTACGGTTCATTGGTTAGATTTTTGTTACGTTTCGTTAATAATATTCGATACAAATTACTTAATAACGTGCTTAGAAGTCCTTACTATAATATAATATGTATGACCAACTGACAATTATAATAAGTACATTACTCATTAATAAAGTTTATTTCACCAGTAAATATAGCTTACTAAAAGGAAAAAAAAAACTCAAAACCCCTTTTATACTAAGGGAATAATATTTTTATATTTGTGATAAATAAATAAAGATACATCAAAGCTGGGTGTTAAAAGTTAAAAGTTCAGTGGAAAGACTGTAATCCTCTTTGTGAGTTGCTGGCTTTTCTGGATTATACGGGATGATATAATGTGTAGTTTGTACATAATGTTACACATAATATGCATAGTTTTTGATCTCATTGACTGGCAAAGAGCCTCTTTAATATATAATATGTATATATCTGATATAAAATATCATAAATATTTCACTCATGTCTAAGAAATAAATATAAATATGTTAGTACTTTAACGCAGTACCATGTAATTTCATGGTAAATTGAATTTTGAGACACTACACGTATAACTTTATACACATAAACTGTAAAAACCCATGACTGGAGTTCAAACATTCGTGCTCATCACACATATAAGTGCCCCCGACGGGACACGAATCCGCGAACGCTGGCACAATAACTAGGGTCTCTAAAACTTAGTACGTATCGTAAAAGAAATAGATCATTGGTGATTGAATTGAGCCCTGGACCCGCGGCCTCGGTCGCGCTTAAGCTAGTTCTTTATACTTACATGTTATTCCAAAGATTATGTTGTTATGGAAGCAAACATTGTAAATTGATATTTTGTTTGTCAAATTGACATTTCGAGTCTATCTAATCATTACATAAGCTAGATTGTTTTGAATTATATATTTTTTATTGATTAATATTATATTTTAATACTTACTATCCTATTCCGGATAAAAAAATCAAATATAAAAAATGGTCCAGCCGTTCTTAAGTTATACATGTTGTAACTAACAAGACTTTCTTTTATTTGTATTAGTTTAGATTATTAGATTAATTTAAATTAATTGCCTTTTGAGTTTTCCTTTTTTTTTGTTTGCGATATCTTTTTAGTCTTTACATTTATTAAAAGTCGAACTACTTACTTGAATTTTTACATTCGTTATTTTATTATCGATACAGAATTTTTGGTTTTGTAGCGTTTGTAGCGAAAAGTTTTTGAAATATCTGTCTGCCTATCTGTCCGTGACTGCATCACGATCAATCAGATTTTGATGTTTGGTATGATAATGACTAGTTCCGGTTAAACATATAGGATACTATTTTCTAAAAGAAAATATCTCATTACTATGAAAAGATATCTAGTTTCTAATAAATTTGAAAGCTGATAATATTACATCACTGTTAATTTTGATTCCAATGTAACAATGATGTGCGTATATTATGTGAAACTATAAATGCAAATAATATGGCTAAAGGTTCAAGATAGTCCATATAACGCATACCTTTCACAAAAAATATATTTTTCATACAAAATATACACGGGAACGTAGAACCTCCTCATTTTATGAATTATCTTAAAAATGACTTGTAACAGAATATATTACATCTTTATCGTGAGGATAATAATAATCACAAAAGGAATTCTATTGTTCTTAAAACACTGCCCGAGGGAACTCTTGTTCGAGGCTTATCCATCTTCCAATGAAAAGCACACTCTGTTTAGTCTTTATATGTATATACAATAAACCTACATAATACATACATATTTGTATATAAAAGAAGTACCTTTCTTCAAACGTTGTAAAGGGAATTGTTATGTTATACATACATAAAGATTGAGAAATACAAGATATCGCTCACTGTCGCGACTATTGCGATAGTTTCAAGGTACCCAAGTAGTTCTTTTTGTAACGATTAAAAAATTCTGTCTTCTATTCCATAAATAATATTTTATTTACCTACTACTTAATTAACTGTAGTAGTAATAAAGATATAAGTACACTTACTAAGCGTTCGCTGTTTTTGAAGTTAGAAATATTGCAATTGATGCTTATTTTCCTTTATTTTTTTAAATTGTCAAAATATGGAAATCCCAGAAGACATATTTTCATTCAGTCTGCATTCGCCTTTGCTGTACAAATCTCGAGTAAATTGTTATTTTTTATTACCAAATACGACTTCTGTTTTTAATCAACACCGGTCAATATTGGTCGCGGTTGACCAACAAAAGTTGACTGCTGCTATTGATATACGAAACTATGGTTTTTGAGAACTCACCAGTCTTGATTAGATTTTACAGAAGTATTTCACAATGTTAGCGACGTGAAGGCTAAATAGCTCCGGCTATGACGCTCACTGCACTAGATATTTGCAGATGATAATGTTTTCCTCTGTATTTTATTGATATATTATTAACTCAAAAAGTATTGACATTAAAAAAAAGTTTTAAACAAAAGTTGTAGAGAATAATATGATCTTAAAAAATGGATGAATGCATGTTATTGATTAATCCAATATTTTAAAAGTTATCGCCCGAAATAGAAAAACCGATTCATTAAATGGTCCATAAATCGTAAACGGTAAATTATTTTTGAAATTTTATTCTCTACAATAATGGTCTGAATAACTTTTGCCCTTAAGTGCATAGTTTCCGAGATATCGGCCAAAAACTTTTATTCAAGATGGCCATTGAAGTTCCACTCTGTTAGTATTTTGTGATTTTATGGCCTTAACCTAAAAAAAAATTAAAATTGGATCGGAAATTTAGTGCGAGGTTGACCAAAAAACGGCTTTATTTACTGTACTAAATATATAATAGAAATATACATTAAATTATAGGAAAATTACAACTTGGTGGTAATTTGGGAATAAGTGGGTAAATTAAAGTGAACATATTTGTTAAACTTTTACATTAAGAACATGATAATACTAAATGTACAAACATACATTTTTTAAATCGCTTTGTTTTAAAAAATCACACTTTTCTAAGGCATTTCCATACTACGGCACCTTGAAATATACGAGACGAAAACTTTGTACAGATGTTTATGCAGCGGCCTTGACTGAGTTTCTCAATAAAGTCACAATTGCCCCTGTCTCTGTAACGTCCAAAAAGTTAATTGAACAAGACTCCCAGTTATCTCTACTTGTATACCGTTTATTGTAAACTTACAGTTGGGTGCTCTGAGACGAGGTCCAACATTTTTATCGTCCTATTCGGGGTAATAAGATGTAGAATTAAAGCAGGTCAGCCAGCGCGAAGCTCGCGAAAAGCTCTTCTATTTCAACTATTAGTAGACAGTGTTGCCAACTGCATTAATGTAAGGGTTTTACATATGTTTACCCTAATCCTTTAATTGAGAGATTAAACATAGTATTTGAACAAGAATATAAGTTTTCATTTCGGCAACATTTAATGGATTAAAAATTAGTATGCAATAGCGAAATTTGTTAGATATAGAGAACACGCTAAAAGCGTGAACCGTATGAAGAATGAGGTCGTCGTGAAACAAAGATTTCTTTCAAACACTTATGCCTACTTAATGTATGTATTATGCACTTGCATCGCATATTTAAAAAGTGCATTTTCCTATATATTCTGTTGTTTAAGTATTAATGTCGAAGAACGTGTTGAGTAGGTATAGTCTTTAGGCTTAGCTTACTTTATTCCGGCTGAGTTGAGTATTTATATGTGAATGACCTAACTGCTACATGGACTAACTGCCTGTTAATGGCTGTTTCTGTTTATCAAGTGAAAAAATAGTGTAATTTACAGAGATCAAAAGATTTTACGTGACGGCAGACAAGTAATTATTAGAAATATTTAAAATTGTCTGTCGCGTTAGGTATTACACAAATTGAAAGCACGGTTGTCCTCAGCCTCTTGTACTGGCACTGTGCCAGAGGGCGCGGTCGATTCCACCCCGAAGCGGTACTCGGTGTGAATCTTCCACCTTCATATAGAGGGTGGTGAGAGGGGTTGGGATCTCTGCAAGAGGTAGACTTAAGCATGCCGACGTCTCGATTTTACAGTTAAATTCATATCTATCAAACTGTCTTTACAATATTTTTCTACGTGCTTAGATTTTGAATGAGCAGCATTATCATATTATGTATTTCTATTTAATATTCAATGATATGCATAACCAAGAGCTGTAGCTGTTTGTGATAAGAAAGGTGGTCATACAATGTTAAATAGGCATATTTAAAAATATACTTTATGATTAAGATTAATTCAAATATTATGTAGTACTGTCATATGGCTTATAATATATTTTTACATGACGTTAACGACCGTCTATCTGCCAGTTTCAATAACTCTATCTACCGATGGCTGGTAGGTATACTAGATACTATTTGGACACATTAAAAGTTACAACCTGTCAAAATCGTATGAAAGTATCTACCGGTCTATCGGTAGATAGAGTTATAGAAACTGGCAGTATATTACTTACTGTGCTGTTTTTCCGACTAATAATTCTCTGATTATCTCCAATAGCTTACTAAACTCTCGTAGTAATTAGATTGCTTTAGGATTTCACAAATTACAACAGGCTAAAGTAAATTTTTATATATAAAGACTAGCAATTCTCGCGGCATCGGAGATTTCTATATATTAGAAGATGTTAAATGGAATTATTTAATGTATTTACAGTCGGCTACTGCAGTAGTAGGGCTAGATAGTAGATAGTTCTAAATAAAAGTGGATGTACGTTGAACAGAGCTGTCTTAGCAAGGCTGAGCCTATTAAGGGTTAAGCTGCACTGGACCGAGCTGGCTCGGATTTCAAAGCACTTACCTAGGTTGAATGATCGTTAATCGTTTAGTGTGCTGGCGATTTGTTTTTATATATCTGTTTGTTACGCGTTTGTCTTGTTGTTATATACCTAAAAATTACTATATTACGTTACTTGTTTGTTTGACTGTTTGATCGCGCTAATTTCATAAATTACTAATTTGGTTTGAAAAAATCTTTTTGCTCTTCGTTTTTTGAGGGTGGCTATTGGTTATACAATATACACACTGTAAATAACTGATACCCTAATGTATGATACATAATATATATTATATAGATATAGATAGCTATATTATACCTATTTTATAATGACTGACGTAAAGGTCAGTAAACGTAACTGGGGGCGAACCCGAGTAAAGTAAGGTTGATTCGCTGGTAGTCACGAAGGTAGGTATTTGAGTCTGTATTGTTATTTTCTTTTTACTCTAAAACAGCTCATTGAACTAGAAAATCGGTTTCTTGATAAATTATTTTTATTATTTCCATTGGATTTTGAAAGTTAGGTTTATATAAATTGATAAGTTAAATTTATACCTTTTATTTGCTCGTTTTCGAAAAACCCTTTATTTTTAATATTTATTGGGAAATTAGTTTATGTAAACTACCTGGATACCAGCCAGTACTACCCACTTAAATTCAACAGAACCACGCCCAGCTTAATCCAAAAAATTAAAAAATTCTTTAAAAATCTTTGGTCGAAGTACCTTCCACGTATTAACGAGTAGTATAACTTTCATAAATTGCTACCAGTTTTCATGAAATGTTTTATTACATTAAATTTAATTGAACACATGTAAAGTTAGCTAAAAGTAACTAACTAAAATAGTGACGGGAAAATAGCGATCCGTATGTGATCCGTACTCCCCTTTTTTTTTTTTTTTTTTAACGTTGGGAAATCCTGTTATGGATACCACCCGACTTCCCCTGGGGTGGTTATGTGGGACTCTCCGACTAATGAGACCGGTATACCCACTAAAACCCAACTGCCCAACCCCTGCCGCCATGTGGAACGCCACGGGATCGCTTTCGCATACAACCGTGACGCCCCGACGGTTGGCCGAAGCCACCAATCATGAGGCCGCCCCGAAAGGGACAGCCCCATTATGGGAAGACTAACAACCAAAGACGGGGCCGCTCCCAAGACCACTCTGCTAATCAGAGCAGTGCCCAGAGCAACCCCAACCAAACATAGCCCACCGAAGTGGACCACCAATCACCGACTGCAGAAGGCGGGGAGTGCGGCTAATGAGACCGGTCCTCCCACCCCTGCAGCCCCAACGACTACAGAGGGCGGGGAGTGCGGCTTATCACCGACACTCCCTACCCCCTGCGGCCCCACCGGCTCCAGAGGCCAGGGAGTGCGGCTTATCACCGACACTACCCGCCCCCTGCAGCCCTGCCGCCTCCGCCATCAAAGACGACGTCGGCGGCACCACTGCACACGTCCGCCGAAGCGGACCCACCACAAACGCCCGCAAAGGGGCACATCACAAATTCCCCGAAGGGACCAAACCTCAACGGCTGCAGAGGACAGGGATGCGACAACGCCGACACTCCCTCTCCTCTTTAGCCCCAACGACTACAGAGGGCGGGGAGTGCGACTCATCACCAACACTCCCCACCCCCTGTTGCCCCACCGGCTCCAGAGGCCAGGGAGTGCGGCTTATCACCGACACTCCCCGCCCCCTGCAGCCCTGCCGCCTCCGCCATCAAAGACGACGTCGGCGGCACCCACTGCACACGTCCGCCGAAGCGGACCCACCACAAACGCCCGCCGAAGCGAGCCCACCACGTCCGCCATCCCACGGTGGCGGCCCCGTTGAGCCGCGGAGGGTAGGGACGAGCGGCGCACCGCAATACCGGCACTCCTCTCCCCCCGCGGCCCGCCCTACCGGCCGGCCACGATCCTGACTGAAAGTGCTGCCGGCCACCCCTCACCAGTCGCGGAACCACCGCCCGCCTGAGCAGCAGTCCCACTCCCGGCCGCCACCCGTCGAGCTAGTCCCGACGGGCGGCCCCCGCGCAGTGCCTCCTACCGTGAAAACGGCCAGAGACACCGCGCCGACGGCTGCCGCAACGTTTCAGCCGAAGCTTCGACGAGCGGCCCCGCCAGGGTGGTGCCCGTTCACCGTGGGGTCCATCCACGGTGATGACACCCCCTTCTGTCCGGTTGCGAAACCCCCAAAGCGGTCGCGCAACCGGTGGCCGCTAGGCGGCCCCTAGTGGCACCTCTTAGCTGTGACGGCAGCCAGAGGTGCCACCCAAGGTCGGCAGTCGCGGGACCTCCTGTCCCGCCGCCTATGGCTTTTGGTCCGCGACGGGTTTCCCCGCTACCACCCGCTCGACTGGCTAGGAAGAGCGAGTGGCGTCCCTCTCATCCGCCACCGAAAGGACGCGCCCGGTAGAGGTACAGCCTCCCCCCCGAGATGATCCGTACTCCCCTGCCCAAATCTGTGGTATACAATAAAATAATATGTAACTCGGGAGACTCCGGCTTAACCTAATTCCATTCAGTGAAACCGCACTTCAGCTACTTATTTTACCTATCCTGGATATGTATTATGGATTGCGAATAAACGACCCGCTATGTTTTTGGAACAATATTTATTAGTGGAGCAAGTTACGATTGATTTCTATTCTAAGAAAACTAAAGAAAAATGGACAGCGATATCATTAAACTACTCGTGGTGTCAGCGTTCGCAGGTACGTGTCCCGCTGGGGACATGCGTTTATGTGAAGAGCACGAATGTTCTTATTCCAGTCATGGGTACTGCTATTTTCTAATGTATTTAAGTACGTAAATATATATGTTTAGTGTATCAACTCACCCTAGCTCCGTTCGGATTCTCCCCTGCATTGGTAAGCATTTCTCAGAGGTGAGATATTTTCCCGCAGTAAAAAGTATCAGTATCGCAGTAAACTATGTGTTGATGATAACCAGCTATTATAATATCAAATTTCATCGAAATCTGTCTAGTGGTTTTCTCGTGATGCGATTCCAGACAGACAGACAGACAGACAAAAGTTCTAATAATAGATTAAATATATATTATGTAACTATTCCTGAAAACAAATTAAAAGGCTATGATATCGCGTGATATACAGTAATAAATAATCGAATTGAAGTCAGTCTTGTTTTCTTTTTGGATTCTGAATAAAATCTCTATAGCAAGGTATTTAAAGCAGCCAAGAAGTGGAATGCCCTGCCTACGTCTGTTTTTCCGAGTGCGTATGACCTAAAACTTTTTAATTTGCGTGTTAACAGGCTTTTCCTGGGCAAACTCGATACATCATAGACCTTATCTATGCCTTCGAGCTAAGATATAGGTCAAGAGTAAGCCCATCTGTAATAAAAAAAACCGTATGATTATTTTTAAATCAAATAACTTTATTGGATTCTTTCTTTTATTAGGCTTTCCTAATTTCTTAGAAATGTGAATATAAACAACTTATTACTAGTCCATTAACTGTGGCGTATTTTTGTATAAAGGATAAAGTGTCGTAAAAATTTACCATTATCTTAGTTAAGCTTAGTACCTGTAAAGTGATAAAATGTCTTACAAACTTTGCCTTCTAGACACATGCGTCCAAAACAAACCGACGTAGGTCTAGTATATTCCTTTAACGGTGTAATAACCTTTTTAATAATAGATCGATAGCCTCCCTTCCTTACGAGGAGGATTAGGCCATAGTCCACCACGCTGGACAAGGCGCGGGCTACCGGACTCTACATGTCTATTGCCTCATGATGTTGCTGTTTACTTCAAGTCTAGTTTTAATTAAGTCGGTAACATCACTACACAAAGCAGTTTTCAATTTAATCCTTGATCGAAAAGCGTACGTCCGTCTCTAATTTGTAACTAATTAATGTTTAAAGCTTCTCTATTAGACGATATTCGCGTAGTAATGAAGCGGTATTACGGATGAATTGATCTGCGTGTGTTGCGGTCTCGTTACTCTCTTGCTTAGAACTGTAGCCACACATTACCGCTTCACTAGTAGTGCTTTCCGTTCACTGATTCCATTGAAGACCTATTAATGTATTGCAGATTGAACTATAAAAGGCATAGGTATTTTGTTGAATAACTATATACTAGAAATATGTAATTAGAAATGGATATATTAATTAAGGTGACAAATGGTAAATACAATCTTAAAGATTTTTTTAGGGTAGCTAACCTTTTTAGGCACGTAAAGTGGGGATGTTATTTTACTCGTCTACCATCGTCCCATGTTGAAGGGGATCGTTACCAAGGTCTTTTAAAAATATTGCGGCTTTGTAAAAACCATTTTACGAATAATGTATCCGTGCAATATTAAGCTTTTAAGTGCTAATTTTTATTTGAGCACAAGGTGTACACTAGCATAAATAAATGTATCTAAGTAAAGTTTTTGTAAACTATATTATAACTACAGGTAAGTCCAGTCCTTCATTTACTTGTTATGAAATATGTTACTAGGGGAGTTTTAATATGGTGCCAACAAACTTCATTCATTCTGTACCTCGTTGACCTAGAAGCTAGTGGTGCGGTAAATATATGATCCTGGATTTGAGTCGCGAGTTAGTACAAGTTTTTCTATGAAATTAAATTAAATTGGAGAAGCTGGTTATGTTACATTTCAATACACTCAATGAATTGGGTCTTGCGACAAATGACAATTTTGTCATTGTATTAGAATATGACCGTAAAAAGGAAGTGCACATGTGTTCGCGCTCACAGCACACGTCATGGCGGCCGTGGCCCAAATTTTGTTGAAGGACCTTCATTACCCTAATCAATATTTAAATTCGTGAAGAGATCGATTCCAATCAAATCAAAATACACTTTATTCAAGTACTACACTTTTAGAAGGACTTTTGATTCGTCAATTTTTCATTTTAAATTTTAATTAAATGTTAAGTGCCGTCAGTTCAAGGAGGAGGAATCTACCGCCCGCTCGGAAAGTGGTTCTGATAAGAAGAGTTAACGAGCAAATCAACTCTTGATTTATAATATATTAATATTAATACAATAATTATACTAGGCCCTATATATCTGAGTATCAACTATGAGTAACCTCATACATTTGCATCTCAAAGTATTTCACGACACATATCCATATACAAGAACATGTATCCACCAGCCACCTATTACATTTTTAGATTTTACACAAAGCTCTTTGTATCGAGGGCAGCCCTAGTGTCGCTCGTCAAACAGTGTTGGTTCGCCTATGGCCTTTAACTTTGATGCTAATGACACTTGACGCCTGAAACTCGACAACACTTTTCACAAAACTGTCGCAAATTAAAATTTTACGTTTAAATTCAGTTACATTACGCTGCGTACCAACGTCGTGTTTAAATTTTATTAAGAAGGGCATTCAAAAAGTTTCTTTTTATTCCTTCTTTTATAAATTTGTTATAATGAAAAGAAAGTGGCCTATCAACGCAGAAAAACAATCTTTTGTGTTTCTGTTTTTTTAATATTATGAGTACGTGTATTCATAACAATAGTACTTATTATATAACTTATTTTATTTACCCTTACTGCCTCGGTGGTCTAGTGATTACGTTGTACCGTCAGAGGTCCAGGTGTCCTGGCCTTGCTTCTACTCCCAGGCTTAGTTCAGTTACTCTGTATTTCTGCTCAGTAATAGCCAGGTGTTGGTTGGTAAGTTGTCGATATTTCACCCGATTTCAGCATGTAAACGTTAGCTCTCATTAGGGTTATTTTATCTGTATTTGTACAATGTATGTATGTCTGACTATGTCTCCTCGTAACTTAACGGCTTAACCGATATTGATGAATCGTACGCTGTTAGACTTGTCTTGATAGAGTGTCATTTTCTATATAGAAATAGTTAAAAATTATAGTGATATTAGGATATCTGGCGCTATTTTTTTATGTATAATTTCCTATGAATAAGTTTCATTGTCTAATTGAGCAGAATTGAAAAGTTGTAAATAAAAATATGTTTTAGTAATACAAATAACTCGACTGCAAAGATAACTAAAAAATGGAAATATTGTGTTATGCAGGCGGAGAGTTATACATACATATGTTTGCTCGACACCACTGCATAATACCGACTTTATCGCTTCGTCAATTTTTAGTTTTTAAGAAGCTTTTATGTCGGGCTTTTTGTTATCGTAATTGAATTCGATTTGACTGCATGTTATTCGGTAATTTCTATTGACCATAAAGTCAACGAAAAGTAAAAATGCGACTGACCTAGTAGGAGATATAAACCAGATATATACCAGATATGTACCAGTCACTACTTTTAGATTGTTATAAAACAGTTTTCATATAATTATAAAGTTATTTGAAATACATTCTCGACGAATGTTCATGTATGACGTAAATGTACGTACTTTCGTGTAATTTACTAAAAAGCTTGTAATATTGCGGTCTCTTCTGCTTTACCCTATAAAGAGATTAACCTATTGATTTATTAGCTTTCAATCGATTATTTTAGTATTGAGTTCAAAGGAAACATTAAAATATGCACCATTTCGTTAAGTAATTGTTTATTAATGCGCTAGCGACTCACGTACAATCTGTGTATATTTTGAAGTTACACATTTCTCATTAAAGTAAAGTAAAAAAGTATCCTAAATTGTATCTAATACATCAAAATCTGATGATAGATTTACTGGTGATGCGGTCACAGATACACACTGTCCGTTTGTGTACAAATATTCTAAAAACTATAAAATCGGGGCCTGTGTCTATAAAAATGATTATTTCAAGAAGATTTTCCAAGAAATATTTAATGTCAGATTCGACTCAGAATTTTAAATGTATAGTGTGTTAGTTGTTGGCCACAACTTGGCCAGCGAGGTACATAATTTGTGTTACTAATCTATACCAGGTGCACAGACGACTGAAGGCCGATGTAAATGTCAAGAGGTCTCCTGGGGCCCCATTAGATGTAGGTCTACCCCTAGGGCTTACTACACACTTAATGTAATGAAGCCATTTCTCACAAATTTATCTTATGTTTTTAAGAAAAATAAGTATTTGTGAAAATCAGGGTTTTATTGAAGACTTCAGCTTTAGCAACAGAATAACTGTAATAATTTAAATAATCTATAAAAATATATATACGTTATCTGTGATTTGTTTAGCATTTCTTTAGAACTGGTCATTATATGAGAGGAAATGACGCTACCAATAATACTCTCATGCTATAGCTTAATATGCGCTGTTATCCATATCTTGCCAGTTTCATTATTAAAACAATGAAAATTCATGTCTCTCCGTCCGTCGGCCCAGTTTATACTAACAATGAAATTAAAATGAAATGTGTAAATAGATGGGTTTCTAGTTGCGCAAGGAGTATGCCTACACAATAAGTTAGTTGTTGTTTTGCGGAACCTCATTATTTTTTAAGTAAAAAGGTTTCACCTTTTCTTCGTTTCCGTTTAAAAGTCCCATTATTCGCAAAACAGCAAAAATAGCGATCGTACTTTTATATATTCGCGTGTTTTCTGTTCCGGCTTTGAGTAATTCTCAAACGTAAATGCCATAAATCATAGAACATTTTTCATGATGATAGGTATACAATTTATAATATTACATACAAACTGATCGTAAAAATTACATTTATCCATTACTATGCAAAAACGTATTCAGTGGTAGCCCAGTGGTATCGCGCATGCTTGGATAACCGAGTGATGCTGGTTCATAGTCTGATCTCACAACCTCTGATATTTTCATGTTCGAATCATTTTTTAATATATAACGGAGCAAATAAGTAAGCAATAATATATAGATATTTATTTACGAGTACATGATTCGGAAAGTATTTTTAGCCATTTTATATTAGTACAGTATTTATTTACGAAGCATACAAATAATTGGAAGCAAAAAGTAAGTTCCATAGAAACATTCACCTTTCAATTAATTAGCGCGGGCGTGCGTGGTTCCGCTGAAACAATCGTATTAATGGCGATCTTTTTTACAGCTGATTAAATCTATGCTACTCATTATTTCTATGAAAGCTTATTTACTCATGATCTTAATAATAATGTATTTACTTATAAAAAGGAAAAAATGATAATATATTTGATGCTACGTTGATATAATTATAATTGGTTATATTATTTTTTACTAGCATATTACGAGACTCCGCCCGCGTTCTAAAACCAGAAACTAAGTTCTTCTATTTTACATATACTTCACCAGAACGCGCTGTATCCTATGAAATAAGTTCTATGTCTATCGGCTTTGTAGTTTTTGCAGTTAAGAGCGGAAAAAGCGCCTTGCCATCATTTTATTCTTATTTAATTTACTAATAATATTTTCATTATAAGAATAGTGCGATATAAAAATGTTATAAACCCAGCAGAAAGAGGCAAACGTCTTCAGATATTAGTTTTACTTAATTTCCGAAACCAAGGCTGATTCTAGAGACCCGTTTTTATATACGATATAAAATGTTAAACAAATAATAGTGATCGATTTCTTACTGATTTAAATATTTCATAAAATATTGACGACAAATCAAATAAAACAATTAATAATGCTTGAAAGTTGTAAGACGAGAGATGGGAGACTTACTCGTAACTAACTAACAGTCACTATCAATAAGACTTTATTGTATCTACTTTGATCTAGTAATAAAGCTACAAATTTTGGTTCACCGGGTCTGTATTTCAGTTTGTTAGCCCTAATCTTGGTAGCAGGTGGTCTGAATTCGTCAGAACTTTCACAGAAATTTCGAGGATATTACCACAATACGATATAGTTGTTACCTTTAATGTAATATATTCTGAGGCAGAGGCTTCGACTGGACCCTTTGTTTAAACACTCACTCTGTTCAAAGAGAAGGAAGGAGGAGGATTATTTAATTGGCATATCCACATTATAAAATACATACACAAATAATGAGAGGGGCATATTTCTGCCTTAATAAGCGAAAATTCATGAACGCACTGTTCTAGTTTAATACGTATATTACATTTATTTCTACAGCTATTTATTTCCTTTCGGAACAACATTAGTCTACTTCACGAGCAGGATCGCCTGAAAAATGGGCAGAAAACAACTGTTTTACATTTTTCAGTAGGCATTTAGTTACATAAATTGTATCTTGTTTTAATTGCGCGTGGTAAAACAAGATTTAGTTAAATATTCTGTAATAAAGTTTTATTAATGTTTGTTAGATATTACGGGTAGCGAATACACATCAATTAATTCAGTGAAACTCATTTATAGAAAAGTATTATAGAAATCCTTTGTAGCGTCGTCAATTTTTTTATCTATGCCAGAAAAAGGAAAATGATTATAATTCTATTTTTCGTTTATACATGTTGGTAAACGTGAATGTGATGTACTTATTTGCAGAGCATAAATATCTAACTTATTACCATAAACACAGTTGGACTTATTAAGTACTCGATGTAATTGACGTGTAGTTACACATTTTTTGCGCTAAAAATAGTTCAGTAAATATTGATCGAGCTCGCAAAGGTCAACCATGCCATAAAAAACTAAACAAACAATCTGTGTATTGATTTATAATATTTTTACGTTTCTTGAATGGTTCGTCGATGCCAAAGCATTGTGATGCAGAAATATATTTACATGTACATTGTACAATAAAAAGTTCTATGCCCATAGGCATCTTAGCCCTTAGTTCATATTTTCAGTTATGGACGAAGATATGATTTTTTAAAGTGTGTGGAGGAATTTTAGGTGAAGTTAACACCTGTTACGAGATTATGCCTCTCTTTTGCATGACCTCGCTTTTTGGTCAGTTTTATTTAAACACCATGCTGGCTTGAAAGAAATGGGCATTGCGTGCAGCGAGATCCCAACCCCTTGTTCTACTTTACCAAAACTAAGCCAATCTATTATAACTATGCACGATATAGAAATAAAGAGCCAAGTATATTAACATTGATGAATAAGACAATTACAATGTCTTTAAACCTACGAACGTGGCGTCCACCACCACCACCACCATAATCCTTAATTTGAAATTCACAATAAACAATTTATTCCTAAAGCTTTGATCTATGCCAAAAATCCTGAGAATTTTAATTTTTCATCTTTATTAATTGTTTGATTTGGTTTATACAATTAGTAAATGCCCTCGTATACGTTAGCAAATTTACTTCTTTGTGTCCATAATTGATACTATTTATTTTCCGGGAAAACTTTAGAAGAAAATTTTAGATATTATGAAACAACAAACTTTGAGATTTTGTCTTTGCCATATTTTAGATATATTTGTTATTTCGCTTGCAGCTATTTACGTTAGTAAATAGGTCACAATCGTTACTTTATCCGAGGAAAGCGAATGTTCACTTTGATTATACAATTTTATTTACTAACATACTTTAGGCATTTCAGTACTATTAATATAATCGTCGACGTTCAGGCTTAATGTAATCCGATTTGCTGAATACAATCTGGTCAATTCCAACCTAGTTGAGTACTATACTTGATTAGGAAACCTATTACTATTATAGCAAATGTATTTAAATTGATTACTTTGGAAGCAATCATTTTAGCGTCCATGTCAAACTATGTACTGATTCAAAATATACAAATCGGTCCAGCCTAATTCTACAAAATTTCTGTTTAAACATAAATAAATAAGTATGTTGGGACATTATTACACACAGCACTACCTAGTTCCGTGTTAAGCTACGAGGCTTGTGTTACGGATACCAAATAGTAAGATAATAAATACACGGTATAAATATAAACACCCATGACAGGAGTAGGTACAAACGTTCGTGCTCAACAAATACCCCCAGCGGGATCGAACCCGCGACCGCTGGTGCAGCAAGTAGGGGCATTACAAACTTCAATACGCTAAAGCTTGCATTACAACTATGCGATCCTATGTTAAAATAATAATCTTACGAAGTAATGGTGACAATCGGTGAAATGGTAATCGTTTCTACAGAACACATAAAAATCTTCAATATTATTCTTATGTTTATTCAATAAGCTTTAGGTAAAGCTGATATGTTAATCGACAAAAACATCTATCATAAACGTCAAATTATTGAGAGTCTCATATTATAGATAGGTTTTTTATTTTACATAGTCTTCATAATTCTTCATGTTCTAGGATAGCTAGTTAACTCATCATTATTCAACACCAACCTACCCAATAGACGATAGAGCCAGCCTATGCAATGAAGCGGTTTCTGATTTATGAAGTTTGCAATATTAGACGTTTACATTTACTTATTTCAAGCTATACCTACAAAATTAAATATTTACTGTTAACTAGGTATATAAAATTATAACTGTCATTTTTCAACCCTTATAATAGAGTAAATATTACTTTAATCATAACCAGACCTCCTTCGCTTATAAAAACTAAATATCCAAATTAAAAACAAAATAGCTACTCAAGTAAAATAGGACGTGACCGGAAATCATTTAAAATAGTCGCCTTAATTAACAATGTTACCATAAAGTGTTACACACTTGCAATGTAACGTGTATTTTAGAAATAATTTCTTTACTATCTTAGAAATTAGTGCTACGATTTTAGTTTTGTAGATGTTAAAATGTAATATGCCCTTATGTCTCTTCTTAACTTTACTAGGTTAATCTTCCGCAAAAGTGCTAGTGAAGTCGATTCCCGAGAGAATTCAATTCATTAAGAACTTTTACCAAAGTAAAATACACTTTCAAGACACTTTACAAAAGGTTGTATGATGTTTCTACGGAATATGCACCTATTTAATAATGATAGAAAATGTAAAAAAAATCTTATATTATACTACTAACGTTTGCACAATCTCAGTTAATTGCTAGGCAAACAAGATGTTGCCAAGCCACACGCGCTGAAAGTGCTGCCTAATTAAGCAATGTGTCTATTTTAACGTTTACACTATATAAAATTGGGTTACAAGAAATATTGTAAAGTAAGAAAACGTATTTCTGAGACAATTACATTATAAATTGCATTTTACTAAAAACCTAAAAATATCAAACTAAAAGTAACTGAAAAGCTATAATTTTTTTTTCGTTTAAATTATTTTTCCTTTTTAAAGTGTTTATCACATAGTGTTTTAATTTTGCATTAATGTGTTTTACAATTTTTTGTACATTTTTGCTTAGTTCAGCTGTGTTATATGGAAACATAGCTTGTATCATACAGTCGTTGGCACGTTTTTCAATTGCTCTGAATTAGAGCAACATGTGTGTAGAAAATTTTAATTCCTGATATTAACTGTATAGCCTATAACATTCGCGTTACCAAGACGTTAGATTACGTCTTAGGACATAATCGATAAATCCGTTTAGTAGGTATATTTATGGTTGCACACGAAATAATTCTTTAATTATTATATGTTTTAGAGAAAAATATAAGAAGATTTAAAAGAACAATCAAATCATATTACATATCATTATTAGACGAACTAAACACTAAGAAACTCATCTAAAAATGAAAACCAATTGTGACAAAAAGTAGAAAAATCTAAAATCGCATATCATTTGGTCCGGAAAAACATCTATCTTTTAACTAGGGAAATGACGATAGAGAGATATTTCATGTACAACTAATTTATCTTGACTATTTTAGCCCTAACTCAATATTAAATGCATTTCACGTAGCCACGATCAATTTCGACATTCGATTTAAACTATTGTAATTTAATTAGCTAATAATATTTGCATTTGTAATGTGTGATGTATTGAAATTTAATATGTTCAATGAGTAATAGGTTTCCGCTTCACTTACTTTTTAGTTTATCGAGCCAGTGTTTTGGTCGATTCGGTATTGTTGATTACTTTACCTAGGAAGTATGTATTTAGTATGTATTTCAACTCCCTACTACTGAGCAGACTTAATGCTGACTAGTTGTGGAGTCGCAGACTTAACATGTCTTCTGAAAACTTGTAGATTCTTGCAAACATGAAATTTTTTTTCTTTATTGGTTATGATTTTAATGATTACGAAAAATCATACATACGAGGCCCAGGTTTGCGTTACGAAATATGATAAAATTCTGCACGCTTATAATTACATTATTACATTGATATTAGATAAACCTTAATAGTTGAAATAATAAGGAAATATATTGTTTCAGTATGGCACCTGCAATGTATCTGTGTTTCAAAAGGTCACATTTTCTATAAGATTTGTCAAATATAATATGAGTGTTATCTACTAAATATAAATAAAATATCTCGCTCACAGTTTATTGAGAGTAAATAAGGCTAAGGTCCTAAATTTCAATACCTCATTTTTTCTCTGAGAAAACTTAGTCCATACGAAATGATAAAATACTAATATGAAACTAATAAAACCATTTTGTTAACATGACAGCTAATTTCAACATAAAAAGTTTGTTAATCTCAGCTTGTAGAAAGCCCCAATAATGGCAAACCGCAGACACGAACCATAGATGACAAGTCAAGACGACAGTCGAGACGCGTAGAGCGGTAATAAAACTTATATAAAGTTCAGACAAAGATAAGTCGCCTCGATAAATTTTGAAGCATAATGCAGCCATAAAGACATCGTTTTGAAATAGCAAACTGAAATTAGTCGAACTTAACATGAGTTATAAAATAAGCTTCAGTGCAAGGAGATTAATTGTGTATGTTCTTACGATATGAAGACTTAAATTGAGTGAGTGTTTGTGCTGATAACTTTAGCTCATTAGCTTATTATGTTTATTACCTTCTTCATAAAAATATATGATTATATTATAGAAATAAATCTAAATTTCCTACTAGAAATTCCCGTGAATGTTGGTGCGTTGACTTGATGATGTTATTTATTTATTAGTCCAGAGAGAGAACCTGAAAAACGGTTTCAAAGAAAACTTAAAACCCTTCTACTTAAAGAAAAAATACTGAGTGTGTCACAACGCACGGCCGGATCTAGTATGTCTTTCATATGGTCTGTTGACTAAACATAATATAATAATTTATTAAGCCTATACAATATAAATACATATTATTATTAGATTTTTTGTTTGAATATAAACTTCGTCGTCACTCTCCTGTCCTGCACTCAGTGTGTATAAATTGGACAGTAGTGTTCAAAATACAATTAATGATTCAATGCCTTTATCCTTCCAACGGTAGTTTTTTCGAACTTTTTCTTTAAGCCGAAGCTCGAGGTGTTTATAGATGATTTTGATTTCGATATTTTAAAATTTGTGGTTCACTTCCTATCGTTTTCTTGAGAAGTTTATTTAAGCTTATTGCATTTCGGTATCCGATATTCCATAGCGTGATATAGAAGAAGGTTATAAAATAATTTCTATCTCGGGTCTGTTTTTTGTTAACTGTATTCTTTTGGAGCAATAATTGTATTGAAATTATATCCAATAAACATATATTTATGAACAATCGTTCTAAAGTAAAAATTATGTTTAATGACGTGTTAAGTTAATAAGTCTATTAATTTAAACTACCAGCATTTATGGGTTATAGTTATTAAAACTTGAGTAAGAGTAAAGCACACCGTGGAGCATATCCGTTGATATAAACTATAAATAAAAATATTATTATGCGGGACACCTATTGAATGTGACAGGTAAAAACAAGTAATGAAATAAGAATGAACAATGTTCACTGATAATATTGTAACCTATACCAAAGAAAGACTATAAATTATGTTTGTTTCACATCGAATACTTTCTAACTGTAACGTGTCTCCCAACAGCCTGCTGGCCATCGACAGCATGGATGACATCGAGCTGAAGAACATCCAACAGCAATTTCCAAACGCCCGTCGCTTCAGCGCCACCGCCTGCCAGGAGGTACGCGTGCACACCGACCGCGGGGACATTATGGTGGCCGTGCAGGGTGACCGCACCAAGCCGGCCATCGTCACCTACCATGATCTTGGATTGAACTGTAAGTACTTTTTGTTATATCTCTCCGATACCAACAAGCTGTCCTAGGATAATACTCGTATTTTAATAGATTTACGCGAATATTTGACAAATTTACCTTTTCTAATGTTTTCAGGGGATCATTTTCATTTTAGACGTGGCAATTACTCTTGAGCAGTTTTTGGTGATTCTTAACTAATTTCACCTTAAAAATTATGTAAAAATATAAACTTTAGTAGTTGGTTAAGGGTTATTTTAAAACAATTGAACAATAGTATGTATTGTTAGTCCGAAGTCTGTCAATAATAATTGATACTATATACATTTTAGATAATAGCTGATGCTTTGTTGCGAAATTATTTTTCCGCTGAAAATTATTAGTACACATTCTTCTTTCTTTTCTAGCGATAAGAATGTCTAAATATTTTACTTATTAAAAAAAAAAATTATGAACCTCCTCGATAAACATGGCGTGCTTAAATCAAGATCATATACTCTCTGGACTGTGGCTCACGTTTACGAAGTGTGGACATAAATTAAATTTTATATGTACATATATAGTACAGAACAAAAACAGAAAGTTCGTGTTACAAAGATCGATAAAAATGTAACTTAGCTGGGTTTGTATAAAATCCGAACAATCAAAATTTTCAGTAAGGGTTCTTACAGCCAATAATTTCAATTTACTACCTTAATGTTTATATGTTAAAGAATTTATTGTCTATCACCGACTTGAACCCTAAGAACTTTTCCACTGCCGTATATCAACTTGTACCTACTCTGTTCAATCAAACCTAAAATAGCTTTAAACATTTATGTAGTCGAAGCCTCATATTACCTGGAAGTTAATCAATCTTCAATTTGTAAATATTTATTTTACGCTACCAAGGAAGATGGATTTCTATTATAATCCCGGATAACTGTTTATCTTGTCAATGACACCTCCGATTTAGGCTACAAGAGGAAAACCAGCTTCATTAAAAATCCTACATTTTTAATTAAAACAATAATGCAAGTACCGGGTTTTACCTCTTACTGAGATATACATATTTCTGTTACATATTATATCACGAGTAAGAAACACTAATAACATCGTATGATCTCACTGAAGGAAATAAAAATAAAATGTGTAGAGGAATAATTTAGTTGAACTTAGGTATTTCTGTTGAGAGTTAAGAAATCGTCTTTTCGGTGATTACTTTCATTAGTTTAGTGAACCTGAACAGTAAAAACGATCTTCAAGGTACATTTTCACATCGCATTAAGGAGATTCGCAAATCTAAAAGTAATATTAGCGAGCAAGTCATTAGCGAGCGGCAGCGGCGCTCGCACATAGCCCGCTCGCTCGCTCCGCATCAAAACGGTAGTTTCGGTTATCTTTATTTTGCCAATAAATCTTTTGCGTGGTTCCGAAATGAAATTAAGTATTGCCACATAAAATGAACTTTTCTACTATTTTCTGGCATTTAATATTAGCAATATAAACATATACCTACAGCTTACACACATGTATCATGTATGTATATAGAAAATTTTTATAAAGTTTCGGAAATCGTAAGGAAATTATTAGACAGAACACAGGGTAAGTATATCAGTGGTTTATAAGAAATAATAATTATGCAGATATTATTAGTATTTAAATTTTGGAGTGTACTAATAACTTTTGGTATAAGCAAGATTTTTATTTTGCTGAGTAAAATTGGTACCTATCATTGGTACCATCCTATAACACAAAGAATTTTTATAAATTTAAGACTCTATATAACAACTTTTTTCGCGACCTAAACAGAAACGAAAATTCTGTTTCGTTTTCGGTCGACTAATTCCAGA
Organism: Boloria selene; assembly: GCA_905231865.2. NCBI lineage: Eukaryota > Metazoa > Arthropoda > Insecta > Lepidoptera > Nymphalidae > Boloria > Boloria selene. The sequence continues at coordinate 16,592,434 of HG993131.1, forward strand.
CACTTCTGGTTTTATGCGAAATAGTACATTTTCTACACTACAGTAAATAACTATAAACCGAGGCACATTTGAAGAAAAGTAATTTATTCCCATAGATATTAAGATAAAAAAATATTAACACCGTTTATATTTTCACTTAAGTATAAAAGTCTAAGTCCCATTTTTACTCAATTAAGCAGGTTTTATACAGTTGTAGCTTTCATAAAGCCCCACTGCTGCGGGCATTTAATTCAAAATTGTTATTACGAAATATGGCTGAGTACTTTCAGACATGTATGTTTTGTCACGATATATTCCTCAATCTTCAATCATCCTCTACTTGAGGCAATTATTTTGAAAATGATTCGCACATGAATATATATGAGAAACGACACCCGGATTTAAACCTTGGTTTACAAAGTGAACCTGTTACCACAAGATTTTCACTGCCTGTATAAAATATTGTATAGTATAAAATCATCTTAAATCTTCAATGCTATCGATCTTATTTTGTCTGAGGAAAAGTGATCAGTATTCTGGCTAGTGACGTATTATAATAGGCGCGTGTAATCTAAAAGCTTAAGCACCGATGGTTTTGACAAGACAGTCTGAAAGCTCTCTAAATAGACCTGACTAAGTTATTACTTTTAAATGCCACTTTGCGACAAAGGATTTAAAATGTCAGAAAGCGAGCAGCTTAATAGGTATACTCGTAATTAGGGAGAATTTAAGTTGGTAATGTTGTGTTTCTGAATTTAGATTTAAAATTGTTACTTTGATGTGGTTACCTCTTTTTTCCTAAATCTATATCTATACTAATACTATAAAGAAGTAAAGTTTGTTTATTTCTTAAATTGTAAGGGGTAATCTCGGGATCTACTGAACTGATTTTAAAAGTTCTTTCACCAATAGAAAGCCACATTATTGCTGAGTGTCATAGGTTATATAAAAAACCGAAAAATAAAAAGGTTTTTACGTGGTAGTCCGTTTTGCAAAGTGAATCGAAGAAAAAACGGTCGAATGAAAGCGTTTCTTACGAACGCTGCGTTAACTATGAAAGATATATTTTTGAGTTCTAGAGAAAAGATGTGGAGCTTGAGTCAACGACAGCATATGTCTAACTTTTATATTTAAGTTACAAAAAGTAGTTTTTTTTAATATTAGTATAGATAATTTGATTTTTAATTTTTAGAATTGATTCCAGGTATTTGAGTTGTATCTCTCTTTATCATATAATATATACGAGTACCTACTGAAACAGACAGTACACATTTCTATCCTATAAATATTATTAAAACTTGGTTCAGAGATAGCTTATAGTCTGGAATAGGACATATGACATAATATAGGTTACTTTTGATCTTGGAAGAATGTATGTTTATGTAGGTGTATAGTCTTTTTCATATAAATACGGATGAATATACAACAATGATAATAGTTTTCAATTGAAGTATTGTAGTAACAAAAAATGATGAATTAAGCGTTTTAGAAGTCATTTATACATAGAGTATGTTTTCAAAATGCTTTTGAAATAAATATTATGAAACATGTCATAAAAAATCGATGAACTTATACGCAGTGCGAGCAATGAACAGGGCGAGGTGCGATGTTTATAATGCTAATAGCTACCTTAACCTAAGCGGTTAAAATAACCTAGGTTATATTTGTATCTGTCACTGAAAGTTCTTACTATATATATTTGAATTTATCTAATTGGCTTAGAAAATGATACCATCTATATATCTTCAGGAAAAATACCATAGGAAATAGGTAATAATACCTATTTAAAAACCGACTATGTGTGACGTTGTAACGGTTATTATAGACTTCTCAGATATGAAAAATTTTCATAAATATTGGTCCGATAAACCTAAGCTATAATTATAGCAAATTTTTTCGAAATATGTCCAGCGCTTTTCTCGTTCCAAAGAAACAGAAATTCTAAAAAACTACAGATTTAGCCTCTTTACTACCTCTGACGGAATACTCATTGTTAAATTTACTATTTCATTTGTTTTTTTTTAAATATTTAATGTAAATTCTAGTCCGACACAATGTTCTTATATTAACCTCGGATAGATTAGATGTTTCATATATTAGTTAGATTATTAACGCTAGAAGTTGATTAGGCCGAATAATAAGCCTGAAAATCTATGGAAAGGAGAGTCGGGATATATATAAGGCCCTAAGGGATATAATGAGCAATATCGTTTTCATTATTAGTTAGTTGCTTAGTTACGAGTATCGACGTAATGGAGTGTTAGATATTGCTTGTGAAACGATACGTAAGAATTTTTAGGTTTTAATCTTTTTCTAACTAATAATAAATACGAAATGTGTTGTTGCACATTAGTTGTTACATCGATTAACAGGATCTGACTAACAATAAGTCAAACTGTGCAACAGTGATCGTTTAAAACTGCTGACCCTGAGTCATAGATCACAACACTTATTTATTCAAGTGGTTCCTATTAGTTATTCCACCATTGATACATTAATTTCTAAACAAAAAGTATCCAGCTGTCTGTTTTAATGTATATAAGTTTATAATCTTCGCAACAATAGAATCGATTATGAAAGACAGTCACTAGAAAATTGTCATTTCGTCGGAAATTAGATACTCTTTGTCCCGAACAAACTAAATTATACACCCAGGATTGGGTGAAGAAGACTTTTATGTGTTTTTTATGCGAAGTCAGTGAGGTTTGCTATATAGGAAAAGCGTAAAATTTACAAACAAAACTTACATTATAAGGAATAGCCAAAAGGTTAGCAAGCGAACAATACAAAACAAAATAATACTAGCTAGTCACCCTTGCATCGCTTGGGTTAATCATTCATGAAAAAGAAAAACTATAATTTATTTCTGCGCCAAATTTCATCCGCATCCATTCATCCGCCGCCCGGATGTGATTGCGTATCAAGCTTCCATCTAGACTTTAACATTTATAATATTAGTAAAATTGAACTGTCACTTGATATGAACCGAGAGTGTCAGTGAAAGCGTTCTATTCAAAATTATGTCACATGCAGAAATTTGTAAATTTCCCTGCCATTTAATTGTATTCCGAAATTGTGTCAACTTAATTATACCCCACGCTTCCTACTGAGGCCGGTACGGGAAATATGAATATGTAAGTCAATTTGATTGATATTCGTTTGTACTTCGAAGTAGCACTATGGTGAAAAGAAAGTTTCGTTATAATCGTGCAAGCAATAAAAAATAACAGTTGTTGCATGTCGTGATAGCTACTTATTACTTATTACCTGTAATTACTTTACTAATTGACAATATAATATACTCATTGATTGGATGATGGACTGATTTCAAGATCAAGGTCAATGAATCCAGACCACTAGAATATTGTCAGAGATAACACTTTATTTTGTACTAAAGGGAATGGATAGGAAAGTCAATAACAATGATAGGTAAAGTTAGAAGATAGCAGAAAGTTAATACCTTATACAAATATATTATTGTTCTGTACATGTTGATGTGACCACTAACTAAACGGCTGGACAAATTTCGATATTTTTTTGTGTTAGCTCACGCTATTTAATTTTATTGTTTAAATCAATTTTACAACCCAATTGAGAAATCAACATTTGAGCAGAACAACGTATCGGGTCGGGTATCCTTATCAGTGTTGAATATTATAAATATTATAAATACATATATGTATGTATAGTAAATGTTTTAAATTATTTTATTATTATTTTACTATATATAATAAGAGTGATGTTTTTAAGTTTTAATTGGCACTTTAAAAAGTTTAAATAATTCACAGGAATATTAACTAAATTACTTAGACCAAAAACGATTAACACATGGTAAAATTCCTCGAATGTTTTGTTAGAGCTTCTAAAAACGCATCGTGAAGACACGCATGACAGCCTAAATTAAATTCTAAGCAGTTTCTGAATCCCACGCGTCCAATTTAAACATTCTTTTGCATTTTAACATTCGTTCTTTAAAAAAAGTAAAAATATATCGCCGCTTTCAGTTTTTAATTGTGACAGCTCTAGACTCATTCTATGTGATATTTTTTCTATGCTATATTTTTTCTCTAATGAAATAAGATATGTAGTTTCGTTGTATATCGTGATATAGTCTATATATATTAAAAGTGCAATTATGTATTTGTATGTACACTATGGGATTTCAAAAATTGTTTCACTGAAGACAGCTACGGTACCCTTGACTGCTTTAGCATATCGCTATCACGGTTATGATTTAGCATATTGTAAAAGTAAACGCTTAGAATAGTTTTTTTCCTATATATTTATATATTGAACTTTAAGTAGTTTTATGATAAGATTTGAAATAAAAATAAAAATAAATTAAAATAGAAAAAATGCCAATACCATAACTTATTTCTTGAGGCCATTTCAATGGCTTTAAAACCTATATATAAATGTATCTATGCCGTACTTTAGTGAGAAGTACCTTGTAAACTCCAATTGACGTTGCAGCATCAGACCAAGAATACCATACCGTTTTAATGACATTGATATAACGGAGTCCTTAGTTTCAATTAAATTAGATCTGTGGAATTTGTCTTACAATATTGTGTGGATGAAAGAAAACGCTGGATTCTCTTAATTTGAAACTATGATCAAATTATCTTTCAAACCAGATTCTTAAACTTCTATACCGTCTTCTCTACACCGCACGGCACCGTACAATAAAAGCAATGTCAGTGGGCCCTATATTATAGTGGCCCATAGTGCATACTGTGCATACAAAATCACGTCCCCTGACAATTCTTCGAAAGTCCCCTCTGTCGAATGTTAATGAGAGCTTAAATTACGAGATTTAGAGAGATCAAAGATTTAGTTACAATAGGCTGGATGGGTGATGGACCAGGTTTAAAAATTTGGTTTTAAATATGTAATACTAGCCACTCACCCTCGCTATGCTTAACGTTGAACGGTATGAACGGTTTCCCTTATGAACTTTGGAACTGCATATTTGTTTCGACATTTTTAGTTTTGTTTAAAAATCAGGTAGTGAGAACTCGTTTCTTACAATTTCACCCTTGAAAACTTATCTTTTAAATTAAAATGAATATTGAAATGACACTTCATTTTTAAAAGCTTTCTAAAGACTTCTCACTCTGAGATATTTTCATATCCACTTCAGCTTTTAAGAGTGTTATCTTAGAGACACAGACAAGAAAAAAGTTGGTTCACGCTTTGAAACAAATTTATACATGTGTGTAAGTTTATTTTCAAAGTGCATCTTAATTTTTGTTGAAATCATGATTTATATATCATGTATTTAAGTGTTGGCATTCATTATTGTTTGCTGTATAAGCAATTTCTGTACTGTTTAATCCGTATAAAGCCGAAATATAAAAATTTATTGTGCAAAGGTTCAGGAGACCAATCAGGATATACGAGTACGTACGAGATGTCTAATGCACAGTTACTTCTATGAAAATCTAAGCAAATAGTCATTTTATAATATAAGAGTACATCAAACTCAATAATATGAAATGGAAATATGAAATAACTTTCAAAGTAGAAACACGTTATTTCGATGCATTCGAGGTATCTGAGATAACGTAAAATAAAAGTCATAAAATAGTATTTATTTCTTTCTGCTTATCTTTATATCGGGAAATTGAAATTTTAAGTTCGTTTGCCTTATTCATTATTATTGTATTTACAGTAATCTACTTTTGTCCTTATATGTAACTTACTTACAATATTTACCCTACATGAATAATTAAATAATTTCAGATATTGAAGGGTCAAATGGAGGTTCTAATTATTGGGATAAAATTCTATTATATGTACATGTTTTTTTTCCATTTACTATATAAATGCAATGAAATCTCATCAAAATTTTAATGAAGACTTTAATTAGACTAATAAATTAAAGAGTGACAAAAATATATTAATAATTTAAAAAAGTAGAGTGTATTCGCTCTGTGCGAAGCCGGTGGTGGGGAGAAACTGATTTACCGTCAGCGCTACCCGTGGCTATATCCGATACTACGGGGGGCTGTTTTTATGTTTCGAGTTAGCTAAATATACAAGTGAATTGTTATTTAAAATTTATTTAAATAAAATAACATAAAATGAGTCACAAAAGTTGTTGTGTTGTAAGTTGTAAGAATACAGGTAGAAAAAGTGCTTGTCATTTTTATAAATTTCCAACAGCAAGTTGGAAAATAAATCAGAGGAAAAAATGGATAGCCGCTGTTAGGAGACAAAAGTAAGTAGAATCATAACCTTACTATCCGTAATAATAAAAATCTTGAAAGGAGTAAAACTTAAAAAAATAGTAAGTTTAGAAAATGCTAGGAAATATTATTATTAATTAAAAAAAAATTTTTTTTAAACATTTTTAAATTTAGCATAATTATATATTAAAAAATAAGATTGAATTTTTTTATTATAAACTTTTCATTAATTATTTAAGATTCATTTACTCTTTGCCACTTATTATATTAAACAAAAAGATTATCCATACCAATGATCATAAATTTTAAATATTAAATATTAAAATCTAAAAATAAAAATGATAAATTTTATCGATTAACAATTTTTCCCAGCTTTATTATTGAATTGTAATATGTTAATTTTAGTTAGCAAACATAATCTATTTTTTTTGTACTCAAAAACAATCAGCACTTTTAATTTGTAGAATTTTGAAACATAAAATATTTTGGTAATTTCGTTTAATCTAAATTTGCTATTAATAAAAAATAATTGAATGTTTATTCAAGTTTTCTTATAATTTTAATTTTAAAAAAAACTTTATCTATTTTCTTTTTATTTGATTTCAGTCTGATTTCAGTTAACCTACCTTTATGTGTGCTTACTTCTATGCTACTTTTTCGGTATTAACTATACTTACATTTTATTTTTTAATGCACAAGAACACTTTACATTAACAAATATTTATTATAAATATTCCCTTTAATTAAAAAAGCATTTTTTTATTTATCATTCGATATTATTATTACTGACAGCCATTCAATACTTAGTAAAATATATTACAATAGCCCCCTGTAGTTCAAACGTACCATGGCGCTGAAGTCGCGCACAGAGCGAATAGTCAGTCTGCGAAGAAGGTGCCATTGTTATATCTTCCTAAGAAGAGCCGGCGGGCAACTAAAAGCTCTTCTAATATAATTTTTATTTTATAGTACAAATAAAAATCAGTCTAACCTGTCGTTTCAACTATAACTTTTCATTATGTTACGCTAGCGTCGTAAATATGAAGATTTAAGATAGTTTTAATGTAATATAGTCATAAATAATAAAGTGTAATCCTGTAGCGAGGCATAGTCTCATTTTGGCCAATGTTCAATACCGACGTGGGATATCGATAAATAACAGTATAATGGAAGTCTAATTACACCACATATTACGCTTCCCCATTTCACCTAATTTCCCACGTAATTTTTCAGTTTCTCTTACATCAGATGAACTTTTAATTAAGTTAATTGTGCTTTTAAGTATACTTTTTATAGCTCGATGCATAAAACTGTAATATAAAGACTCATTTCCTTGGTTACAGGGTTTCTAATTAAAGCCGTAAAATTAGACAGTGTATATTTGACTTAATAAGTCAAACTGTAGATTCAGTTATTCTAATACATTTGTCTGATTGAAGTGACGATATCTTGCTTTGTCTGGTTTCGATGTTGCATACTCGACCTTTGTCATCGAATGCGATGCATGGACAGAAATGGTGCAGACGTCGCTCCTTGTTCATTAGAGCTCGGGGTATTTTGTTACAACTCGCAAAGGATGGTCAGAGAATACATTGTTTAATCAATTTATTTACTTTATTAAACGATAAAAAATATATTTATCAGTCTCATGAAATCGTCACCTAACTATTTATTTTCTCAAACGGTCAATACCTATTGTAGTTCATAATAGAGAGATTTTATTCTATTTTAAAAATAAGCTTTATTTATAATATTTTTATATATTAAAAATACACTTGGTTCGGGTTCGTTCGAAGTTGCGTTTTAACAAATACTTATTTCCGCTAAGTAAACTGTTCTCAACTTACGGATGTTACAACTTTCTTTTTTTGTTTTACATATATTTAAGACACGAATGTATTTAATGAAGTAAATAAACTCTATGAAAACTCTTTCGGCATTGTTACGACACGGCAAAATGTTAACGAGTTTCGATGTAGAAGAATTGTATCTAACAAAGAGCGTTCGTAGCCCAAGTGATATGCGAGTTGAAACAAGTATCAGATTTCAACCCGCATACCACTGTTATCTACTCTAATATTTTCATGACTAAACACATTCCTATGTGATAACTATTCGCTTTGCGGTGAAAGGAAATATTTGTTAAATCGTTTTTGAAGCACTTGTGTTCGGCCCACGCTCGGCTGACTTTCCCAAGCGTGGTGCTCTAGGGTCTGATCTCGCATTCTTCAATGCGAGAGTGAACATTAGGGTGAAATTATATTCTGCCACAATGCCAAAAGGCTTTCGGACAATTCGTAATATTTAAAATTGAAATCGTACACTTTGTAATCGGCTTGAAAGCTCTACTTTAATATTCTGTAAATTAAATTCGATATATAAAAGCTCAACGTTTTCACCACCACAAGTCTGTGTTAGCTCTGCCGACGCGGCCCGCTCCAATAACTTCAGCGAAGCGCCTTAGGCGTGTGGACACGTTAACATTTCTGAGCCCTTCAGTTACATGTTTTAGCGCTTATTACTGAAAATACATTATGCCTATAAAATGGTATCAAATAATTAACATTATATAGCTTGATTATAAATAAAATAGTATATGTTCATTTGTGTAAAATACCCGAATCCTTAAAAAAACTAGGAATTGTACGTCTGTAGTAGTAGGTAGTAGGTAGTCTACGTCTTGATCACTATCAAGCCTGTGTGCTGTGCGTTTATGTAGAAAGAAAACTACTAAATTATATGTGAAAGCTATCTTATAATAACATTATACCTATAGAATAAATTAAAACTACCTACAGCAGAGTAAGTAAATAGGTAACAAGATAGCTGCCTGATGAACTTTTTGGATACAGAAACATTGATATTATTAATCCATTGAATTCCAGCTATAACAAAGCGTATTGAAAAAATAATTTGATCTTTCTATAAAAGATGCTATGCCATTTTTATTGCAACCATTATGCTATTTTAAACACCGAATCGTCATTTTTTATTTGTTTCATTTTGGGAAATAGAATTTAATGTATAAATACTATATTGGTATGATACACTAAACATCTCTCTCGATGTTAGAAATTAATTACTAAGGTATAATAGAAAAGCGAAACAAATTAATAAAGTAAATAAGATCAAAAGCTTAAGCAAAATAATAAACTATTTCTGTTATTAGTCCTTATAATATTTATCAGAAATTGTTAAACATTTTTCCGATTTTATATGTTTCCTGAATATTCCAAAATTGAGTTGTCCAAAAATGTTTGTTACTTCTTCTCACTCCAAATTCTAGTTTACTGAGGGTTATAGATGTGCTGAAATTGTACTGAAATTCAAAATACATTTCTCTAAATATAAGTACAATGAATTTATGAGTTAGTAATAAATTCATTTATTAAAATTGAATAGAATAGTGTCGCTACCTTTGTGTGCATAATGTTTGTGAAGTGCATAAGCTGCTCTGCGTGAACTTTCATAAGGATAATTGAAAGCTCGAGGACAAAAGCTATTTAATAATCGGATTTAGGACTTTCATTGACTATGCGATGCGGAAATATCATACAATTTGTGTATTTATTTTACTATTGTATTTACGTAGTATTGTATCTATTGTTTCGTAAATAAGTATGCCAATGGAATGTTTATTATAAGTTAGCGACATACCGTCGCTTCATTCGGGTGCGTCCCAGATCTTCCCTGGATGCAAAATTTTATCAAAACCTGTTTAACCGTTTCGGTGGCAAAGATTAACAACGTATACACATACCGACATTCGCGATTATATTGGCAGACCCATGAACGGTTATTAGTAGAACGTTTTTAAAATGAATTTTAATTACTTGTTCATAATTTCCAAGGCTTACAATTTGGTTAAAAGCTGTATTTAAATGCTGTCGAAGATTCTCGACGTCTTGAGTAATAAAACAACGTGAATAAAAGATCGTCAATTTATTGAAATCGTAAAATACATTATAGCCTTCAAAGTCAATAGTATGTCTGCGGTTATCACCTGATCGCTCGTAATTGCCTCGTGCTCGAACGAAATAATGTCAAAGTAATACCTTGCTATGTTTGAGACGTCTGACGCGTCTGATTGCTTTAATTTATAATTAGAGATTGACCGTCGCTTCGTTTGAATTCGTCCCTACGGCCCACGTACGAAGAAACGAGATATTTTTGTGCAGTAAAAAAATACTATATGTCAACCCTGAAGATCAGTTATAGTCATGCGAAATTTTATTACAATCTAACCTGTAGATTTTTCGTGATGCTGTCACAGACATATAAAGAGACTATACTAGCCAACACGGCCCGCTTCGCCGGGTGTAAGTAAAACTAGATTGAACGATTTTTTATTTTCTAATAAAATAAAAGTTGCCTAAGTTATTCCTTATAACATTAGCTATATACGTGTGAAAATCCCGTCAAAATAGGATCGTTTCCTAGATTAGCCGGAACAAACAAACAAACAGACAGACAGACAGACATTTTAAATTTAATTTTTTGATGTAAGTAGGTACTTGTTTTATATTCATTTTGTGAAAATCTGTTAATTTGAAATTAAAAACAGACACTTAAATTTTATTTATATGTACTGACAGATAGACTATATATTATACTATATTTAATACAAATATTATTCTTTTTAAAGTTGGTAAAAAACAAATTTAATGACATAAAGAAATGTCAAATCAATAGAATTTCTGTAATGATAATGAACGTATAGGTGAGACCGGCGTGCGGCAGACACGGTGTCAGTCAATACTCAATGGCCCTGCATTTCAAATGTCACGCTGCTGCTACTCGAGCCCCGACCACTTCAATTATACATCTACCATTTCGTACCAGCGCCTATGTTTGTTTCGATAATATTTTGTAAAGATTATTAATTTTAATAGTGAATTTTAGATATCAACTAAGTAATTTGACGTTAAGCTCACTTGGTAGTGACTCTACTGACTACGCCGGCGGTCGCGGGTTCGAGTCCCACTATGGGCGTCCATTTGTGTGATAAGCGCCAATGGTAATACTCCAGTTGGTTGTTGATCTTTCACGTAAAAATGACTGAATGGATTTTGATAAACTTAAAATACGGAGCTTTAGAATAGGATGTGCTGTAGTATATAATTGAACTACGCGGGAACAGCCGTGGAAAAACTCTACTATCAAATAAACTCTTTGGTATTAGAAAATCTTTTGGCGTGAAATTATCAGCTCACATAACAATAATGTTGCAATATTTTGATATGCGTATTGAAACGATCGTGCTTAGTGCTAGTTTATACTTTATTGAAGAAAACATAAAATTATTTACCAGAGATTTCGATAAAATATGTATTTCGTTCTAAAAATCCATTACCCGTTAATTGGCGAAGTTTAAATTTTATGCCCAAAAATATGCGGGTCCACGTTTTGCGTTAAATTTTTCGATGAAACTAAATGAGTTATCGAAGCTCGCTTAAATATTGTATATCTGTCGCTTTAATATGTATACCGAAAGCTTTACCTCATCGAGAGCAGTGCTTGAAAAGTTTTTTAATAATATATTTGTTGTCGGTGAACAAAAATCAACCCTTAAAATTTCTTCAAGTCTGTCTCCGTCTTTCCATCATTTATAACATAAAAACATATAATGTTACGAAGCCGACTTCAGTTTCGTACTTTTCCGATATCATATCAACACAAATGAATCGTTTTTTTCTCATATCAGTGAGTACGCCCACATGAGATTAATAAAGGTAATAAGTAAGTCTTTCATTAAGTTATCTCTCGAACCACGCTTCGTAGCGCTTATTGAACTATAATTTAGTAATAAGTTTAGGAGTAAAAACAATTATTTCAATAACATACGTAATAAGCTAGCAATGAGGCGAAAAATATAGGGAAAAATAGAAAACAAGACAATTAAAATCATATACCTTATATTTTGTAGGTACTGACTGTCTGTAACAACTATATAATGTCTTTGAGACCTCTAAAAGCTTAGTCACTATAATTGCTATAAAGCATTTGAAACGTTACTACTGCTAACCAAAAATAAGAATAATAATTTTAAAAATTTAGTTTCATTTTAAATGTATCAAAGCAATTAAATTTGAAATGATAAACAGTTTTGTGGTCTCCAAAAATATTTAAACATTCTCAAAGGGCTGTCAGTTTGTTGTAACGTAATCATATATGGGTCGTATCGCAGTCTGAACATGACGTGGAGCACTATGTAACAGTTACGTAAACCCGAAACCCTTTTTATCTGCAGTGGGATCTATTTTAAATAACTATTTGCATGTGGACAAATTCGAGATCTGTGAGGTGATTCCGGTCCCAGGGTGGTTTGTATTGTTTTACCCTATTGTATTGTGAAACATATTTCTGCGATTGTAATTATATTTGTACGTAGGTGAGTTTTGGCGTAAAAAAAATAACTAATTCCACTAATAATATTGCAAGAAAAGAAAAAGCTTCGCGCTATGTAACAAAATTCTAAAACCATAGAGTCGCCTCTGTCTGGTCAATAATAATGACTATTATAACAATATTATTTATATTAAATGTACAGATTCGACTCATTTAAAATGTAATAATATGTATATAATACAATTAGTCGAATGTTTTGGGAACCGACAAAATAACATTACTGTGTTGCTCTGATGATACGAAGAAACGACTTTTAATGAATATTACTAGCCTCGTCGATTCCTTTGCACAAAACAAATTATTAAATGTTTACACAACTTCAAATATTAACTTGCTTTTTATATACCATCCATCTGTTAGAATCTAAATAAAATTATATTACATACATGGAATAACAAAACGCAAATGACAGCTAAACTTAATTTTGTCTATGGTTAAATATGGTTGAAAATTTGATAATTATAAATTTTGTCAGAAATCAATAATATATAATAATAAGAAATTTGTATTCTGGCGGAACAGAGTTCACCGGGTCTTTTCATTATTCTTTTTTATTTTGCTCGCGGTGTGTCAGGGGTAGTTTAAGTAAAATGTATAAAAACAGCTAAAATCATTAATTGGAAAAAGGTACTTAGGAACCAACTCGAGAAAACTTACTATCATGTTAACTCATCTCTGACTACATGCGACGTTTCAAATTGAAAACTAAACTTATCAAGAATCTATTTTATTAAGAAAATGAAATGTCAAAGTGTGTACCTTTTTAATCTAGTTGCAGTGGAATTAAAAGTAAAGTATGAAAGTGCATTATGAGATTAAGATTCCTAAGATGCCGCCGTAGCTACCTCTACGGAGCAGACTAATGGGGAATGGCGTGTAAATGGGTCGCGCGGGGCGACTTGAGTGGGATGAGACGAGATGTTCTTAAATTAATTACATTTTAAAATTATTAACGGTAAATCATTTGTAAAAGTTGTAAATATTTGAACTTAAGATAAGCGAATTAGATGATCGCCGGCTGAGGTGGCTTTTTTTTTTTTATAAAATTACAAATCAAGCATGAGTTATAAGATGGTTGTTTCTGTTAGTACTTCTTATGTAACAAATAAAAATTAAATTTTATTTCAATATGGGTGTCTTCAAGGCAAGAGTGAATAGGTGGCTACTGTATTAGTGCGACTTACTATCTCCGACTGCGTTACCACTTACCATCAGGTGGAACGTAGTCAAGCACTAATACATAAAATTAAAAAAAATATGTTAACTTTAAATAAGGATTTGTATTAAATGAATTTATATATATCGCAAACATGTTGTATTAGCAAACGACCGCTATTTTGTATAAGACAAAGGCAAAATTGTAAAGGCCTATGGGTAGTAAGGGTTCTTGATTTATATAATTATGAGTCATAAAATATGCATGGGGTATGTCCTCGGGTATACGTAGATATTGAACTAAACCTACAGTGACTCACACATCAAAATATAGCCATGGAGTTAGGACGGAGAAACAATTATTTACAAAAATAAAATAGAACGAAATACATTAGAAATTATGCATATACATTAATATTACACACAATAGTATATGTCTTTCTCCTAAGATATACTCATTTATATATATTTAAAACGTACCGACCCCACCCGAGAGAAGTTGGGGTAACTCACAAGTCTTGCGATAATTTTATTGTGAGAATCAAAATGCCCGTGAAAATTTAATTAAATGAAGTTAAATTTCGTTATTGCCAAGTAATAATCTAATGAAAAGTCAACGTTCCATTTCCACTCCAGCTGTGTTTTCTAATACAATAGACCGATGTTGGGCCAAAAAGAAATAGCAGTGGCGATTCAAGATTGAAAGTGCTTTGCCGCATTTACGTCAATTAACTTGAATCGAAAAGTAATACGGTCCATATAAGAGAGTTGAGAATGATGGACCGTTACTACTTAGTACAGTACGTCGACTGTGAAAGCTCTGATTAGTAAAATGCGTATTGATAAGCTCACTTATGCTTAAAATTGAATCATTTTCCAACAATAGTTGAAAACGTGTGGTTTTCATTTAAAAGTTATTTTATTATTCAGTGGTTATAAAAGTAAAGTCGCATAGAAAAAATATACGACAATAATTAAAAATCTTTTTTAGGGTTCCGTCACCAAATTTGTTTAAGCAATATACTCGTATGTAGATAGAAATGGAACGTTTACAATTTCAATTACATGCGGCGTTTCAAATTGGAAAGTACAATACAAATTAAGTAAACATTTACACACGAATCGAAAACATATTATACTATCGGCCTAAGAGAGTTAAAGGATTTTGTCCATTTTCATTTCGTTTCGACTAGATTATTATTTTAAATTGAGTGCTCTGACTGTGGTCGAGTCACGATTCGCTTAGTTGTTCAAGTTCGCAATCGTTTTATTTTCTAACTAAAAACTCAAACTCGCTCCGCTTGGTTTCTTAGATCCTTTATTTCCTTAGATATGAGTTTTACGATTAATAGTGTAAAGTTCTTAGAAATTAGTTAATTTCCCGTAGTAAACATATGAGATATGTTAGCCCGTGTAACCAGCTATAATCATTCTGTGCAGTAATTTTCTCATGAAACGGACACAGACAGACAGACAAAAATTCTAAAGACTATAGATCCGTCCAATCAATAATAATAACTTTCAATAAGATATAGGTATAATGTACAGATTCGACTTAAAAAATTATAGATAAACAGTGAAAGTAAGAAGTAAAAAGTAAATATAAGAGTACTACACTCATTTATATCTACTTAATACTTATAATTAAATTATAATTTATATCGACATCTGCTAGTGTAATAGAGGGCAGACCTAAAACAATTTTGAATTGTTTATACGGACCTTGATAACAGATGGCTTAGCGATAGCTTAAGACAAGTTAATTAATACTTTGCTTTCCGATAGCCAAAAAGGCGAAGGTTAAGGTAAGAGATAAGTTGTGTTATACATTTAAATTAATTATTAAATATTTTTTTATGAAATTGCATCGCCGCAATATAAAGAGATCGTTAGAACGTCGTTTCAAGAAGATTTTTTTTAACTAGCCGTTTACGTATAAGACTAAACGAGGGAGTCTTAAAAGTAATCGCGTGGTGTGTAACATTAAAAATATCATTTGAGCAGCTACTGAAATTAAACTTAAATCTAGCACACAACTGCTCAATACATCCCGATTAGCGAAGCTGAGATTCTAACTTTGTCTCTACTACTATATTCATTCTTAATTCAAAAGTAATCCTGCGAAGTTGAGTTTTTCAAAAGACCGAGGAAGAATAACTAGTCATAAAACTTCGTACATTAAATTTTCATTAACTATTTTTTACATGTGTATATATGTATATTATAAAAAATCCCAATCACATCCCAATTGTAAGGTATTACTACATACATAGATCGTATGACCTCTGACTTTCTACTTATTTTAATTTAAAATCGCTTGAAGTAAAACATAATCATCAAGTGAGTCTTTAGTAAAACAGTCATGAGAAATAATAATTTAGAGAAAGCTATATCGAGGTCGCAGCGATCCAACGCAAATAGGACGAATATGAATATGTGTTGAGAGGCAACACTGTTTCAATGGAAAAATATTAATCTGACGAGCGATTGTAATGTTTCGAAACTATTTGTAATTTCGTAGTTGGAGTTAATAAATTTTGCTTTTTTTCGCTATAGTATATTGTACTTCATAATAATCGAATTTTGATGAAATATTCATTAGGTAACAAGAAGCTTAGATGCATTTAAAGCAAATAATTAATATATTAAATGATTATTCAAAAAAAAATTATAATAAGGGCTCGAAGTGTTGCAACTCTACGGAACCTCTCTGCCTAACTTCTAAGTAGAGTGACGACATCTTTCGTTCGTTCGAATGTACGAGTAGCAATTTATTTTTCGTACTTTACATTGCATCAAGTTTTTTTGGTGTTTCTTAAAACAAAAGAACGAATTTTTATGAATTGTAATTTAATTTTATAATCTGGACATGTAAAATATCCAAAAATAATAACTGAGCATGTATATGATATAACAAAATTAATATGATAAATATGCTGGGACATTAACACACATCACCATCTACTTCCATAATCAACTTTTTTGAGTTGATACACCACACGTAATGTATTACTTTAAATACATACATAGTTATTATAAATATAAACACATATCACTGGAGTACAAGGGAATACCCCGCCGGAATCAGAACCCCCGATCGCTGGCATTGGCAAAAGACGAAATAGGTCAAATCTTCTTATCCTCTATTTATCAATTGTAAATTTTGATCTCTCTTCTAAGTTGTAGGTTACTTACACTTACTTACGTTCAAACAACTTTTATGAGAAAATACTTTACATATTCCTAGGTAAGCATGAAGTAACTTATATTAAATATACACATATGAGCATAAAAGACGTTTAGGTAATAACTTGACATCAAAATTCCTAGACTACCAAAGTTTGTCAAAGCTAGAACTAGGAGCTTTTACGTAACATTTACCATTTAAGGAACCACACATTGGATATTATATATTTACAGTTTACATAGAAACTTTATAGAACCTGTCATGATTTTATCTGAAAATATCTTCAATATCTTTAACTTCCTTCAAACACATGTACCAAGTCTTCTTAAGTGACACGGACTTCAAAAATAAAAATTTTTATGGTTATATTTATGTATCATACTAAAAAAAAGAAAAATACAGATTAACACAAAATATATATTAGTCCCGCTGAGTTTCTTTCGCCTGGTCTTCTCAGGTCGCGTTCAGTACAAAAATGTAATAGTTTTATGCTGAATAGAATATTTTGATTTAGATTTTTGATCTAGATTACCTAGACTACCGCCAACATTTTGCTTAAAGACAAAACAATATTCATAATTCATAGCTGAAGTGTAACAAAATGAGCAGACTTCTCAAAGCACTTTAGTTATTCTTTAGTACTTAGTCAGTACAAATAACACGATGCATTACTAGCCCTTTCACGTTTTCTGCCCTCTAACAGTTTATTCGTTATTTAAAGCGACTGAAAGCAATTATTTGCACTTCGTAAATAATGTCGCTTTGTAGAGTCGACGGTCTCTACCCGGATTTATTTTCTCCCAATTTCGCCGAGTAGTAAATTAAGCTATAATAATGTCAATTTGGATACATTTAACAGAAAATGTAACTAAGCTAATAGCTTATATTATTCATTTGTATATAATTATAAATGGCAGTGATAGTACAGTGGTAACGCGCTCACTCAGATAGCCGTGTGGACCGGGTTCAACTCGGGTCTCGTACTGCTGATATTTACATATGCGAATAATTTTCTGCATAATATTTCACTTGTTTTACTATTAATGAAACATAATGAGTAAATCCGCATGTCTAAGAGATCCTCCTACCAAGTTTTCGAAAAACGTGCAGTTCCAACCCGCACTTGGCAAGTGTGGTGGACTATTGCTTGATCCCCCTCGTATTATAGGTAGACTATGCTCCAATCTAAGGGGACATTAGAAAGGGCTGAATACAATGATTTATTGTGATTCGCATGATATCAGATGAATGATTAACTAAATACTACAAGTTTCCGCAGTTGTCATAATATTACTATGTACTAGCTAATGGCTAATATCTTTATAGGTTTCGTAAGCAATAACATTATCATGGATGAAGTCGTTAGAAGCAAATTATACATTAAGCAATAATTAAGATTTTTTCTGACTAATTAGTTATCTTGCCTAAGTCTTGTCGAAACGATGAGCTTAAATAAGAACATACAGTGCTTTATTTCAACTAACGTAAACCACTACGTTCATTTGTAACGAAGGTCGAGCCAGGACTAATCAAGTTATTTAAATAAATCCGTTATAGTGTGGTTTGTTACAGTGATTTAAATATAACAAATGTAAAGATCTCAAAAACACAAATAATAAAATTCTTAGTCGTATCTAATCGAAACTTTAAATATTATTGGAATTGTCATTATTGTGGATAAAGAGGCCAAGAGAGCAAGAGAGCAAGAGAGGCCGAGAACGAGAATGTTGAATTCTAACACCCGAGCTACGGAATCTCGACCCTCGCGGTGTGGACGATCCGTGCAACTCAGAGTTGTTAAGACTTAAGTAGTAATTGGTTCAGTGTTGAAGAAAAATATTTTAAAAACTACGTGCCCTAGAAGAGATGTCGAGCTTACAAGCTCACAAAGCTCCATGCTGTAATGCATTTTTAATGAGCGCGTTTTTAAACTTGTATAGCTGGTGTATTCTACAGAACCACGTCAAGTGGTATGTGTAATAGTAAATTAAATTATTTCTTACCAATAGTTATCATTGTACTCGTCCGATAATCCGATGTTTTCATACCAATGGCAGCTTCTTCGATATCTTCGATAGACAGCCGTATAATTTTGATTTGATAAGCATCAAACGTGGCATAGATTGTAATAGAATACACAGTATTGGTATAGATGGAGTTACCGCCGCTCATACTTAAGAGACTGTTAAATACATGTTTAGAAATGTGGGTATTAAATTAGTAGCGTATTCGTGGTTGATACATCATTTACTTTAACGCATATATTCGTATTTACCCACAAGACTTCTAACTAATTTATTGATTTTCCTCCTGTCAATCGCAGATAGATACATAAGAAGTAAAAAAAAAGCAATGATACTAAGAAGCAAATAAACAAATCAAACTCGAGCACCGACTACGCAATTTACGTGTATTGCATATTACTTACATTTCTTAATTAAACATGCCTTTCATATTATGCTTTATATTAAATTCTAACGAATAGTGTTGGATAAACTGACAGCGTTGAAATAGTCGGGATTTGTCAAAAATTATCAATTGTACAGTTCCTGTCACGTAAAAAGAACGCTGGAAGAAAGTGGTGGGGGGTGTGTTTGCGCATGGGTACATTCACACACGAAATTACTAAGCATACCTATTCTTTTATTTTTGAACTAACCTTTCCCTAGTGACGTATAATGGTTATTGGTAGGTACGTTGAAAAATATATTAGATAAATGTCATTAAATAAAATTTTGTTAATTAATAAAATATGTTTGATACAATGTAGAATTTTTAATCTACTTACAAAAAATTAAAGTAATTCGTTTAATATATATTATTTTATTGTTCACTGCATTATTATCAGACTCTCTCTTTATAAAACAATATGCGTCAAAAATATTATTTCCCTATTTTTGATATAAAATCATTTCGTAATTAATAACTTTTGTGTGCGCGATGGTATTTCTAACTGACAAACCAATAGCGAGCCGAAAACTATGCGACGCGGGAACCACCGTCCCGCGCCCCGCGTCTTACCACCAAATTGGCCGATAAATCGCCTCTGCGCAACTTGACAGCCAGAGTTCTTTTTACATGACGCGAATTATAATTAGTTAAATCCTAGCGCTAATTTAATTGAAACTTGAATTTAATTGAACAGTTTTTTTTTAATTGAAATACTGAGTACGCTCTTGTCACACTAAGTGTGATGGTGGTCATCATGACGCATTTTAACTGAATTTTATACGTCACACAAGAAAAACTTACCGAAGTAATAAGCTTCCTGAACAAGGCTGTTTGAGGCCCATCCAACTGAAAATAACATACATTCTTTTGCGTTTTCAAAAAACGTGTGCAAAAGCGTTTCCTTAGATAAATATAGGGTCCTTTATCGTTGAGACAAAAATATCTATTGTTTGTTGTCATATTACGTATTTTATTATTAGATTCTAATAATGTATGCAGATAAGTATTTATTATTTGTATTTCATGTGATTATTTCTGTGTACATACATATATCTAATAAGATGAACATATTGGACAATCTTTTATATTTATAATATGGCTTTTTTGCTCTACTAGTGACTTACTCTCGCTTCGCTTAGGTACGTTTTAAGTAAATTTGTTATTCATATCTATTATTACTTAGAAGAATGACATATGCTATTTTATATTTCCGTACAGATCTTAATAAACTTTACAATGTTCTATGTCAAATAAAAAAATGTACTATTTTTTTTTATATCCCTTAAAGTTAAGCCTGACAAACTAGAAGAACATGAATAATTTTACAGTAGTAAAAGGTATTCTAAATGATCACCAGAGTAATGACTTGTCAGTACACGAAATGTAATTAATATCGGCTTAGTACTTTTTGCGAGAGGTGCACAGTGATCTCGTAAAGTAATGGATAGATAAACATCACATCACTACTACCTAGTATTGAAGACTACTACCTATTAAGAAATATATCTGTGTACTAAATTAAAAAAACACCTTACCTTTAAAAGTAAGGCAAATGTCTACCTCTAGTAGACAATGTTGTTTCAGTATTATAGTCCTGCCGACAGCCGGCATGGAATCAACATCATAAAATTCAAATTCAACCTGTGTCTAACGATCATATTATTGTTTTAGTATAATAATTTAATATTTAGTAACTCGTAAAATTAACCATGGTAGACGGAAAATACATTTTCCTTCAATTACGTCACGACCTTTCAACCTCACAAACTAAATTACCTCAGTATTCTTATAGTATTATATTACTTTCAAGTTTCATTTTTCATATCTGCGGTATTCTCATGTAAATTCTCGTTGATTTTAATGGCCTCTTTGAAACAACCTGAATAGCAAATACCAAAATAAATTTATTTAGCTGAAATAAATGTAAGGATTTTTAACTAATTTGTACAGATACTCTTAATTATTATGTCATTTGACAAGTCATGTATATCTAATTTTTTGTTTATGAATTTAGAGAAACCTTAATTTAGCTCACGACGTCGATTTCACTTTATTGAAACTCATATACGAATAGGTATAATATCTTTTCACGAACTACTTATTTCTATCGAGAAAGAAATTGATTTGTTTATGTAGACATGAATATTATACTCTTATGTACATATATTTTTTCCTCTGAACTTGATTACGGACGAATTTCGACTACTTATCGAACCTGATGTAATCAATAAAATCAACAGACTCCTTTGACTATGTTTAAACCCGTCTGAATAAACGCAAAACAATGTTTTCAGTAATACGTTTAGTCTATATATTTTGGTATTTATTTTCTTTACGTCCGTTTGTCTGTCGCTGACAAAGTAGTCTGACAGAAGGAAGCGAAAGCACACCACTCGTACCCTTTTCATATTTGCCGATGCATGCTAACTCTTCAAGTTTTGTAAATATCTGATTTGCCTTCCCCCATTTTTAAGGAAAAATTATGCTTGCTACTTATGTTCACTTGAAGTAACTTGTCACTAACATTTAAAATTTTGAGTTAACTCTTTTCGGCTTTATAAAAAAGTACTTTAAGTTTTTTGAGGTATAAAATTGGAACGAACAGGTTTGGTTATTCACTGCTACTAATATAATTAATCTTAACTTATTATATAGAACTAAGAATTTCTTTTTGAAACTCGTCATGGCAAAGTTAATAATTATGATTCAATATTCAGTGATATTCCTTTTAAGTTTCTAGATTTAATTGAAGTGGTTTTATTATTCAGCTCTTACTTTTATAAATATAACTCATGTTGCCTCAAATCTTTTTAAACTTTCGACGTAAAATGTGGGTGTCAATGATTTAATATCATGATGAATTGACAAACAAGCTTTTCCTCATTTTTCATGTTTTGAAGGCACATCCAACCTGGTTTTCTATTCTAAGCACAGAGACGTATCCTATTAGATGTTGTCGTCGGAATAAAAACTTGAATAGTTCGAATTGGATATCATGGTAGGTGCATTACACAGTTTATAATTAAGAGATATAGTTTATATTAAGATATACTGTTAATACTTTCTTAAGTTAACGCAAATATTTGACATTTTAAATAAAACTATTTTTTTGGTGTTTGTCGCGGATTTATCTAGAGTTTTGGTTCCCGACGTTTCCAATGCTTTTCAGCAATCATTGTCACAGGAGAGACTAAGGTTTTTCACCACTCAGATGTTTATACACTTGTCTCATGCCAAATAACAAAATGTTTTAACATAATCTGGTTTCTAATTGTTAAATCTGAGATATAACAACATATTTAATACAGATTTTCATTCGATTCCAAAATGTACTAAAATACGGGAAAGTCTCAATGTAATGTGTAAACTACACTCTGTATACGTTTTATTCCGTAGTAAATTCATGATAGAATAGAATATTCGAGGTTAACTTAATGTTATCGTCGAACCACACAAGCAGAGTCGTGGGACGTAAGTTGCTACAAACGATAACTTTCATCCTCCAAACAAAATAGACTATGGTTACATACTTTTTAAAAAACACTGAAATACAAGCTGCAAACATATATCTTTAAAGATAAATCGTTTGACTTATCTTTAAAGGAATATTTAAATTTACATGAGGAGCTTTATTAAAACACTTGTACCGCTCTAAGAAGCACGTATAAGCGTTCCAACACTGAGTTGACATAGTTCATATTACATGGAATGATGGCTTTGATGTTATATATAGTATAACCAACATTTTCATTCCTGTATTTAATGTAAAGACGTGAGCACTTTAGCCAGAAATGTACGTAAAGGAAATATTTTAGACAGTGGTAGCCCAGTGGTAATGCACGTGCTTGGAAAGCCAAGTGTAGTGAGTTCCAAACCCGCGTCTCGCGATTTTTATATTTTCTATACGAAAATTTTATGAGAACTACTTTACTTTCGGTGAAGGAAAATATTATGAGAAAACCTTAACGTCAGAGATAACCTTAGTTAGCTTTCGAATGATATGTGAAGTCCGAAAACAATTTGTCGCCATTGTATACTATGGCCTGGCCTCTCGACAATGGTAGGCTTTTGGCTAGGAGTGAAATTTCAATCCCATTTATTTCCTTAAAGGTAATTTACTACGTACTCCGTATGAAGCACACGGATTAAAAGTTTTAAATGGAGTCTTTAGTGACTGCAGGTGAGTCCGTAAATTCCGTAGAGCTATTTCGGATATACACAAATAGGTATGAGTTTAATATGACGAGTTTATTTAGAGTGTGTACATTGTACACTGTAAATGCGTTAGATTTTTTCGGATTGACCTGGTAATGCTCCTGCTATATGCTATCTGCTCAAGAACCGTTATGAAGTAATTATTATATTTTTTTTATATAATTATTATGAATATTTTGAAAATTGATATAAAATGTATCTCACTTAGATACATTTATAACTTATCAAGATCATTTCTATATATAATATCCTAGAATTTACTAGAAACACGCTTCATCTTATGTAATAAGTTCCATGTCTATCCGTTTTGTGGTTTTTGCAGACAATGCGAACAGAAAAACGTCTTGCCATTTATTAGTACATATAGAGACATGTATTTATTACGCGTATTTGCGGTTTCTCGCATCTTTTCTTACATGTAACACAATTATAAATTCTCAAAATCAACATTCTACCCAAGTTTCGTTTTCGTTAGAAGTCCCGACTACGTTGCATTACGTAAGTTTTCCTCTTTAACATCGCGCCCGCAAATGTCTTCAGAGCCCCTATCCATTGCGAATTTTGTTTTGATACTAGCCGTCCAACGATGAATTCTATCAGCATTGTAAGCCTCACATCCCATTTTTCTGACATCATACAAGAATACGACTTCGAGATTTAATATGTCTCATGTATTTTATGTACTACTTCTTATTTGGTATATTTCACCGACTGTTTCTTTACTCGGAGTAACATACGTCGCTATGACATTTCACGCTTCACATTTGTTTAATGCCCCTCTTATTATGTTACTGTTTATCACTTCAACAATAGTTTATTCGTCCGTTTGCTAGTTTATTACATAGAATGGTTATGTGAACGAGCAAAAAAAATGTACATAATATACATGTGCATTGCACCTTTCGAAATAACCGCTAATAACTGAGCATTTTTATAGTTTACTTATAGTTTGCATAAGTACGGAACGTGTCACATTTGACTACTTTTACCCATATAAAAATAAAGTGTACCTATTATCGTGCTAAATACTCCATATCGAATTATAACTGTAACGTACAAGGAAAATTTAATCAAATAAATGTAAGTAAATAGGAGAAAGCCGGGAATATCGTGAAGACATCGATCACGAATGATGAAAAGATTGTAGTATAGATATTTGTGGGTTTCTTATCTCATCAAAAACTCGAACTCAATTTATCTTGCAAACTAATAATACATTCTCATAGCAAAATGTAAAATGTTGTGTCATAAAACTTTTTTATAGTCTATATGGTACAATATTCCTGGCCTTCTTTATAATTCCTCAGATTCCAATCCAGTATCCAATTCATATGTTGTCATATAGATAACGATAAGTAGATACTCGAACCTGCAACCACATCAGAACTTGGTCATGCCCTAGAATCTCTTAATATAAAAACAATTTCTTTTCTAAATATTTTTCCAACACTGTCTTTCCAACACGCATTTGACGTGCATTTAATTTGCTCAGATAATATACGGAAGTACACTGTACACTACATCTGTCTGTTCTGTAAGAATTACTGTTATGTGCCAGGCTGGTTCATTTAATGCATTCTCTCTCCCGAGCTTGCTATCCACGAGTACGTCTTAGGCGCAAAGTAACAAAGAAAAGTAGTCCATCCATTTGCATTCGCAAATGAGTATTGATTTCTAATATATTTACCTAAATGTTCAAGAACTGAAATTAACAGTACTACTTAATAAACCTTCGTCTTTTTTATTTTATTACTAGCGGCTTACCCTCGCTTTGCTCGAGTATCTCTATGTACGTTTCTTTTTATAGGTCTGTTTCAAAAAAAACTAGCCTAAGTTAGTAGTCCTTCATTAATCAACTGATAGTGAAAGTACCATCAAATTCATAATTTCATATGTTTTAGTAAATAGCAGTTATTTATACATAAGAATCAAGATGTTCATATTTATTTATCTGTAAACTACCGGCGTACTCTACTACTTCTTGACTCGAAGGCGTCCCTGCACGCCTTTACGGTACGAGAAATAAATTTGGTAAACTTTATTAATAAACTATGTTGTTCAATGTCTTTTTCTTTACTGAACATCTAAGCTGGTCGAGTCATTTCAATTGAAGGTAGTAATGAATCAGAGCATACATTATAATTACCAGAAATCATTTAGTAAAAAAAAGTATTTTTTTATGTTTTTGCTTATTTTGAGTAATGCCTTTCGTTAAATTAACTAGTCATGTCCAGCTGGAACCAATGTCCAATGCTCATTGATTAATACGATGGAATCGGAACCAGTAAGAAAAGGCAATTTAGTTAAGGACATGCCATATTGTAGCGCGGCCGCCAACTTTTCTTTTTATTTCTTAAATATTTTCTTATTAAGAAATTGACATCCTGCGAGCACCCGCGGGAGAACGCCGGCCTGCAAGAGGTTTAGACATGAAATTCAAATATATTATTAAAAACTACAAACTAATTCCTAAAACTATTTTACAACTATCGTCATATTTCAGCTAATCTATACAAAACCATAATTATTTATTACACACCTAAACCTTATGAAAATTCGTTTGGTAGTTTTTTTAGTTTAAAACAGACAGACATAATGATGCGGAATACTACTTTAAAAACATTTAGTAATTGATAATGTTATTAAGATAAAAACTATAATTATTGTACTGCTGAGTGCTGAGGTAAATCTCATATTTATTTAATTTTTAAATGTTGGGAAACTCGGTATCTAAAGTCAGGGTAAAATGTATAGTTCAGACGTCTGGAATAAATGACATTGGTTATTGAACTTTACTGAACCCGCCATTTCACTTGCTTTTGCTCTGAGAAGAAATACAAAGGTAATTGGCTACTTTACGATAGCCGTGGCTAATAAGTTCTGGGAAAGTTAGTAGAATTATTTTATGCATACCATGAATAAAGGTTTGGGTATTTATATTCGATATCTAATTAAATTGTATCGTTAAAGATAATATAAGGTAGCAAGCTATAATTTTAAAATGTACTTTGTCTTAGGATCAACTTAAAAAAAACTTCAATTTTCTATACAATGTAAGCTTTTGTTGGGTATTTACAATTCCTTATATACTAGTGCGAACTTTATGAAAAGTATACGCTGCGCGTCAGGTGATCGATCTCTATTTGTAATATCTGCTATCTTAATACATATTTTGTGTATTCGGGATTCACATTATGTCGTAATAGTCAAATAAACACGACTGAAATACAAGATGGTTAAATCATATCATATGTGTGAAATTGTGGCTTTGTTCTAGCTCTTATGTATGTGGCCGCTTTATGGGAAAACCGCAAAACTGTGTACTGCTCCGAAACTTTGAAGCTGTAAACTTGACAGTCACAGTTAATGACTGCACCATAACTCAAATACTACAAACTGCACTATAACTCCAATATTTCAATAAGCGTGTACGTACAAGAACGTTTAGACTTATCTTATAAGTTACAAAAGACATGTGGTATTTCAGCTTTTTATCGTCGTTGGACGTTTTGCTAAGTAGGTACATGGTGATGTTTGTCTCAGAAATTAGATCATGCATTCTTCACTTTATATACCAAATGTGGTAAGCAGGCATGTAAGCCCTAAAGACTGTTAAATGGTTTTCTGAAAAATTATATCACTTCTAAGTCTATCACTTAAAGACACTTCCTTAATCTTTTAGGAGGAAAACTTTTATGAACAAGTTTACTATGCTTTTATTGTAAATAAATAATATAAAACCCTTTTACTTTATAAAATCCATCACGCGAGTCCCTGTTACAAATTGAAATTGATGTGTCGAAATAAAGCTTACTCAAATCCCTCGCACCACTGTTATCCTCATATGCTAATCATTTTCAACTTGATTACCTTATGGTGAAGGAAAACATACCTGCATGTCTGAGAGAACTGAGCGAGGATTGTGGTGGTCTACGGCCTGTTTCCCTTGATGTTGAAAGGTGGTCAAGCAGTGGGTGTTAAACAGTGATGAATAGGTACATACATAATATATAGATACATTTTGACGACACGCGTGGCGCAGTGTGTAGTGACCCTACTTGCTGCGCCAGCGGTCGCGGGTTCGAGTCCCGCTGGGGGCATACATTTGTTGAGCACGAATGATTGTACTCCAGTCATGGGTGTTTATATTTATAATATGTATGTATTTAAACTTATATATATGTAGTATATCAACCATCTAGTATCCATAACACAAGGCTCGTATCTTACCGTGGAACTAGATAGTGCTGTGTGTATATGTCCCAAAATATAAAAATATAAATATACATTAAAATATTTCAAAAATATATACTCATTAGAAAAAAAAGTTATCGTAAACACGTTCAACTTTAGGTAAATTCAAACAATGAATGAGAATAAAAGGCATTGTTGGCATTTGTTGTAGATCAAGTTTCATAAATATTTCACATAATTTGTTTATTTTATATCAAAATATGATAAATAACATTATGATATTATTTATCAGTTAATTGAACCCCACGCCATACTCTTCCTTCCTTGAAAGTTTGAAATTAGTAGATACAAATATGATTGATACGGAATATGTCGAAATGATAGCTGTCTATAACTTATTACTAGCAGGTTGTTATTCGATTAACTCTCGAGAAAATCCAATATTAAACAAGAAAAATTTTTTATCAAACAAATCAGAGGGCTTGGTTAAAGTCGCTCCTCTCCAGCCTTGTTAAAATAACAATGTCAGAAAATTTATTAAGGTATGCGACATTACATAAAACTTTAAAATATGCATTTTGAAATCGTCCTTCTAGTAAAATGTTAAGATTTAAAAGTCCTCGGATATTATTCCCCCACGATGATACTTTATTCATTACTATCTAGAACAAATGAATCACATAGATCGTCTTCACTAACATATACACTTGAACTGTTGACTAATATTTCAGGATTTTATGACTAAAAGCGCAATTTAACTAGCGAGACAACAATTAGGTGTACTGTGGAATATTCCCGTTCGCTTTGACGGGTAAGGCGTGTGATGCAAATAAGCAGCCATTTTTCACCGCCTTTGATAAGGTTTGTAAGGATTTACGACTATAAAATTGACGATTTATTGCTATAATATTGGAAAATTTGAATTTTTACCTTAGTATTTTTAAATGTAGTTTTTACACAATATTTAAAGCAAATCGTTCGGAATAAAGAAGCCGTTTTTTTCTAATGGGAGTCCAAAGATAGTAATATATTATGTAAATAACGTAAATAAAGGTATATTACACGTAAAATAAAAGTATAATTATTATATATACAGACGTAATTGCTTAATATTCAGATTTCTATTAAGATATTGAGTCCCTTATCTCCATCATTATGTATCTACGAATATTGACCATAATCGTTTTTGTTGATGATACTTATCGTATAAAATAGATATTGATACTAAAGCTATGCTAAATACTACTATGTAGGCACTATTTACCCAAAAAAAAAGAAAATTGTTCGACAAACAGTGGACATAAAAACTGAATTTTTTGATTACGTAAAAGCTAATTAGTTTTTTCAGTTAATTATTAACGTGAATTTTAACAAAATATGAAGTAAAGATGTTGAATCTCGAGTTAGGAAATTGGCTGGCAGTTTAGATAGCAACAAACGAGTAGCGATGCGTCGCGACTAATGATCTTAACGAATGGTCATTAATGGAGGCTCTGAATACATCTCGTCTATTGGTTTCATACTATACTGCAACCAGTACCTCCTACAATCTTTATATGCATGACTATTTAACTCAAGTTATAACTTTCATTGGTATCTTGCATCAGTACAATGCTGGACATGAGTCTCATACAACTGAAACTATCCCAATCTCGGGCAACTTGCCCTCGCTTTTTCGAGTTCTACATTAGGTGCCTTTAGCGGTGCCTTGTGCGTAATAACAGTAGTCTATGCGTATCCTTGTTAGGCACAACAATTTAGGGTCATTTTAGATTGTCAAAAACATGATTAATAAGTAACAATTAGAAAGTAAAAAAACCGGTCAAAAAAAGTGACCTAAATAATACTTTCTTAGGTTTACGCGAATATTTGATATTATAAAAGATACTCTCGAATGAATCGAATGATCTTTTCGGATTTTGTCGCGGATTTATTTAGAGCTTTGGTTCCCGACATTTCGAATGTTTTAAAGTTTCATTTTTTACCTAAAGATAATACAAAAATTAAACATTAACTCTATTCAGACAAGAAAAATATTGAACGGTTTTAATATTGTAACGATAAAAATACTTAATAAAATGTTTTCCTTCATTTGACGGCGCGCGTTGCAAAGCATTGTAAACAGCGGCTCTCTAAAAACGTTTACTTTTATTCTACAGATTGCTTCTTTATTATATCGCCCTCACACTCGTGTCCCATCTTATATTTATTACTGCTCGTAATATAAAAAATCAGCAATGATTAATGGTAGGCCAAAAAAAATAGATGATAACGTGGCACGTATTTTTGACGACATTCAGTTTTTCTATTTTAAAATAATTTGACCAATTAGGAATAATTTTCTTGTGTTTTATATTTTTTGTCAAATAATAAAACATTATAAGTAAACCATTTATAGATCTATAATTATGATTTTGCGTAACATCTTCAACACTTTAACTCTCTCTGAGGGGCACGCGAAAAATACCTACGAGACACTGGTCTCTCGATCACTACTTCTTTTTTTACGAAAACGTCTCCGCTTTTTTAATAAAGTTCGCGAAAAGTTATATTTTGTGGTTGTTATACTTATTACTAGAGTAGATGTATTCGTATACTAATGTTGAACATATTATTTAATTTGGCCCGAGAGCTCGCTTTTACGGGGGCTGCTCTTTTTCCTGGCATGTCAAGTGCCCGCATGAAATACTTTGAATTATTTCGCCTGAGCGAACCGGATAATATTTATTATTATCATTATTGTTATTATTATATTAGATACAGCAGTAGGTCGACAGGTCCTTCGAAAAAGAGGTCTATTCAGGGATGGCCTGCGTTCGGGAAGCTAAGCATTGTGTCGTCTTTAATAACACAGTGACAGGCAGGGCGGGGCACATTGTTAGCAAAATGGACTATAAGACAGAAGGTGAAGCATGAGCCGGTATCTCCTGCAAGGTGGTACTGTGACTTGATTGTTGCAGGAGCCCACTGAATGCGAATGGCACCATGCATATGTTCAGCTGTGTTCGGTGACTCGCTTTAACGTTTAATTAAAAACTCCACGTTTGAAGTTAAACATTTATAATAAAATAAAATCGAATAATTGGTCTTAACCAAGATATATGTTTTTATGATTGCTTTTTAAAAATAGTGTCCGTATTATACTTACTAGAAGCAGTGTCAGTGAGCGTGTCGCGACGTAGAAACCCTTAAATAATTTAAAAAGCCGCCAGTCTTGTTCCATTTTAATATCGATTTCTGTATTCTTTTGTTATTCTTTGATACAGGTGTGTTTTAAAAATTTATAACATTTGAAAGTCAAGTTTGGTCGCTGTTGTATAAAATGTGTCTGAATAAATGAAACGGAGATGATAAAGACTAACCTTTTTCACATTATTCCTTGTGTTTTACATCACTACGTTAGATTATTACAGGTTTGTACTTCGTTCTCAAAGCGAAGTTATAAATAACACAAAATTTAATGAAATGCACTCCTTAACCTAACAAAATGAGAGGATATTTAATCATCAACACGTACTATGGGCCAGAATCGATTATAAATTACTAACAGCTGTTACAATTTTGAAATGAACCGCTCTGTTTTGATATATTCAATGGATTTATTTCACTTCTTAATAGTAAAAGGCACCTGATGGTTTGGACAAGTGATAAATAGATTAATTAACTGATTCATTACTATCAATGTGAAATCAGCAACTGCCTAAAGCCTTTCAACAAACCCTCCTAAAGTTAAGTGAAATCTTAATTATTTTATCATTTGTATTTAAATAAAATAAGCTGTTGAAAACTTCTATACATATAATAAAATTCTGACTGAGTCAAATCTGTACATTTAATACTTTTTGGATATTTTTATTGATATATGGTTATCATGATTGTCTATACAGAGTCCAAATCTATAGTGTTTAGACTTTTGTCTGTCTGTCTATGAACGCGTCATGAGACAACCACTGAACAGATTTTGATGAAATTTGGTAAAATGATAAGTGTTTATCCTATCCTATATAGGACACTTTTTACTGCGTGAAAGTATCTAATTTCTGAGAAATCTACGCTAACAGTTGAAAAGTATCTAGGGACGAAGCAGGAGCCAGGGTGAATCTCGAATATAATATATAATTAAACCTATTTGTGCTTTTACCGAAATTCTTAAAACTGTAGCAATCAGTAGCGCCTTTCGCAAAGGCGATAATTAAGTTAACGCGCCGAAAATGTAAAATTGCTTCACAACCTCCACGTAGGCGTCTTGCGAAAGTAAACTGCCAGTATTAGCCGCACCCCTGAAAGGACATTCTAGGACGCCCGCCTCACCGGCTTTCAATGGGGTCTTTACATTCGTTCACTCCTTCAAATTCCATTCCATAGAAAGCACAACGGAATAACTTTACGCGTGTTTCCCGCCACAGGGATACCAAGATGGCGTTTAATAATTTTATTACGCCCGCTTCTAGAATCTCAAGCGATCTTGATCGACTTCCATTTTAATATTAGAGTTAGCAGTCTTTCAAGAAAACTTGACTCAGTCACCTTTCAAATGCTATCAAGCTCGTTCGGCAAACACCACTTCAAGCCTGATTTCTTGTTAGGGAATAATGTTAGCTTTGGGCTTTGTGGGGAAATTTTGCCTAGTTCCCTAGAAATATAAAGAATGTTTTACAGATCTATTTAAATGAATCTTTTGTTTAAGGCGGCCTATTAATACCCATTATTATACTCTATTCAAGTGACATTATAGATTAAAGACGTAAGCCTGCTTTTGTAGTGATCATTTCAGACAGGAATCGAACCTTTGACGTTTGTGTTATAAGAGGATTAATTATAATTAATTGCTATTTTAATATTTGCTATTCCAACATAGCGTTATTAACATAGTGTTACACATAATGGCTCACGGAGTTATTTTAAAGGGTTGTTTGGGGAATATATAGGTATTTTATGTTTAACATAACTTATCTATAGATTATGTATGTTGTATTATACACTTTCCTAGACATGTTACAACTAATTACCAGTTGCTTAAAATACGATCGTGTTTTATGAGATATTGTGATAAAGACTGATAAGAACCCAAATATTTTGTAAATACTAGCTTAAAGTTTTAAACAAATTAATTCTAAAGTAAAAAATACTTGAACTATTTCTTACTTTCCGTACAAGCACACTTTCATCTTAATTGAGAAAGTCTTTCAATAATCCTTTCATTATAAAAGGAACTTTTAATGTAAAATTTCATGCTTTTAGGGCAAGTGGCTTACTGCGCTTTAACTGTCGGTCAGGCAATGTTAGAGCTTTATTAAAAGCTTCTCTGGATGAAGCTGAATGAATTTTTAATGGAACCTTTGTTAAGCGTATAGATACTAGTTGACATAAAAAAACATCGTTACTTTTAAGTTTAGTGGTAGATTTAAAGTGCAACGTCAACTTAATAATATTCTTTGCGCTTATACATATTATGCAGTAACGAAATAAATAGAATTCAAGGGAATTTACTCGTATATGTGCCATTATTATAAGAGAAAGATTTCTAAGTAAGCACAAATCACGAATTAAATAAATTGTAAAGATCGTATAAGCAGTTTTGGAGTTCATCGTGAACCCAATATTTCGACACGGAAATTTTATACATTAAGATGATAATTTATGCAAAACAAGCTAGCCTACAAACTTGAAGTAGGTAAACACAATAATGTTTGAAGCAAACTATAGCATGAGTTACAGCTTAATTAATACAGATTGAACATTTTGAATAAGACAAACATACCTTCTAATTACTTCTCTCTCTTCTCTTCAAATATTATTTTACATTATTACAACAGCACCATCTATAGACCGGCCGCTCAAAGAATGCGTTTCTGACAGATCGTGATAGATTGGGCGATGTAACTTTGAACTGGCGTACAATATACGGCAAAATTTTAAATATCTTTTATTAACCTTATTAACGAGTGCTAACATTTAAATTCGAATAATTATGCCAACTTACATAAAATATATTAATTTTGGGCTAAAATTATTAAAATTACTTAATTAACAAATATAAAAACAATAGCTTTTAAAAGTCAAACCACGTCAAACGGCGCTGTATCAAGGTTATGTCAACTGTTTGTTTTTGTAGTAATGTGACAAAATAACGAGGCAATTTTAATCGAATATTCTTATAATATTCGATTAATATAATCTGTCGTTATAATATAAAATAAAACGTTATAATTTTATAATATATAATGTACTTAGTATATAATAAAGTTAATAATATAATAAAGATACGCCCAAACAAACTTAAGTAAATTAGTGTAATAATATCAGCCAGATGAATTAAAATAACATTGAATATAAAATTACTTACTACTATATTTCTGGTAAAAAATGGAAACAGAAACATTACATTCAGAAATTACGATTCAATTCAATTAATTGATTCATTAACAATATATTTACATTGTAAATATTTTTTGAATATATTGAAATATAATTCCTGCAAAAAATAACAACATACAAATTAAATTGAATAAATATGCATAATGAATGCAAGAAATAACTTTACTAAATATTATTAATGTTATTTATTGTACATCACTAGTCATGACGGATTGACAGGTGTCAGAAACGTATTCTCTGAGCGGCCGGACTATAGTTCCGTGGTAAGCTACGAGACTTGTGCTTACCAGATTTAAATGTTCGATCCAGGTGAATTCCAAGGATGACTTCAAAATACTGCTCTCTATACTGAATAACACTAACACTTAAAATATTTAAGGAAACTTTCACATCAATCTCATCTATAGCAGGAAAACCAAAACGTTGTAAAAAGTAATTATATTTTAATCTCTGTTTGTGTTGAGAGATTTATCCTCTAACGCTCTAGTTTTCAACTGGACTTATATACCTTCGACAACTTTCAAGCATTTTCCATTTCATATCGAGCACCTAAATTATATCAAGACTAAGTAAATTTTAAAGTAATCTACGATTACACGCTGAAGTCTATTATTTCACTGCTTAGTACAAGGAATAAAATAAACCAACATTGTTATCTTCTCTGTTAACATTGATGGCACATACATAAAGTAAAATCTCAAGCTATAATTCAAAGGTCATAATACATAAAGTAAATTCTCAGGCTATAATTTAAGACTTGTAAAAGAATTTTTAAACAGAGCTCACTAATTACATAAGATTTTACCTTGTTCATAAAAAAATTGAGCTTTTAACAGTTAAGATGAGAAAAAGGTTCTCTACGTAGTAATTGAAATAAAAAGGTGCTTTTAATTAAAATACTCTGTTTACATCTTTAATCACTCACAATATCCATTTGTATTTTTATTTCATTTCGAAGAGATTTTAGATATTTTAAAATAATTAATATTGGTATAAATAGGTCAAATCAGCGCATCGTGGTGTGCGTTTCATGACGCGAAACGCAAATTTATATCATATAACTTTCCATAATAACTACATACATTATATAAGTAGTAGTATAATACAATGTTTGTGTCACCGTATAGTTGTACAAAACGTTAGATTATAATCTATTTCGCGATCTATTAGAAACTGGTGAAAGATTGTGAACTACTTACAATATGTTTTCTATCAAATTAATATCTAGGAGTAAGGAGACCATTGCAAGGAATGTTACGCTAGCACAAATGGAAAGAGCACAAAGCAATATTATTATCGACTTGAACTTTCACAAAGTAGGGCGAGACACACGTCGATACATTATAGATGCAGCAGTTAATGCAAATTGAAAACTAATTTGTTGGCTTTTCCATTCTTTTCACCCATAATCATGCCCTCATTTGCAACTCGATAAATATTATATCGCAAATCGATTCTAACGTTTTGATATATCGATATTTATAATCTTGAACTACATTTTCTCTGGCATTTGTACAAAAGCCTCTTCCATCTTAGTTGCCAGCGTTTTCAAAGAACTTAAAAAAAACAGTTTAAATGCATCCAATTAAAAATATCTCAACATTTATTGTCGAGTGTTGTACTTTCATTCCCGGCCATTAACCCGCGAGAAGCCTCTGCGAGCTGCTGCCCGCCCCGCGATCTCCCAGGCCGGCAAAACCTGCCACACCAACCCCGCATTGCGAAGTCATAATTAAAGCTGTTACGAACTCATTAAATTTAAACAATACTAACAGTTGTGACAAAGTGAATAAACTAGAGCCAAAAAGATCCTTAATGAGTACTGCACCAATCGGATTTTGTCTCGTATGTTTGTTTTTCTATTTTTTTTATTCTTCTACACAAACGGTGACACAGAAGGAATATATTTATATATTATATTAAGTACAACTCTTTTGTGTGAGACTGATTATTTTATTAAGATTATGGAGTATAAACGCAATGGAATATAGACATAGCATTAATACTTTGATTGACAAGAAACTTATGTTGGTTTAATAGAGTTGACAATGTTTTGTCTTTTGCAGACACGAGCTTTCTGCCGTTCTTCAACTATGTGGACATGCGCGCTCTTCTCGAGAACTTCTGCGTGTACCACGTGAACGCCCCTGGCCAGGAGGATGGCGCCGCGACTCTTCCTGAGCAGTGAGTACTCACATTTTTAACACTTACTTTTGGCACAATTCATTATCTACTTAGGTATACCGTTTACATTAAAAACATTATGGGTAATACCTAAAATTACCTATTTTTTTAATATATCTTCTTCGATCATGTGTATACCGAATGATGAATGAAACGGTTATAGGTATTTTCATTAATTTCGTATGAGTTACTGCTAATGATTTGGTTCAACTACTTTTCTATGTTATTTCTTATCAAGTTTTCAATTAAACTAATTTATATGCAACGTGATATATGTAGTCTAAGCCTGTCCTCATGCAAATATTTGTACATCTGGACACGCATTTTTATTCAGAAATTCGTCCCAGCAGCCTATCCTAAAGGGATACGACGAGAGTCGGTTAAAACTACATTAAGTATTAACGTACGTCTCTAACTGCAATTGCTTTGATATTACACAATACCTATTATATAAATTCTAAATCTCAATTTCTCTACTAGTGCAAGTGAAATATAAATTTTAGCGCAACATCAAATTATAGCTTTTACAATGAAAAGCACGTATCGCATAACCTCAGGTGTATTTCTCATTGAGAAGGCTGCAACTTTAAAATTCCTTTTACATACTGAATACGGCTATCTCGAGCTGAAACATGTATTGCATTCGAAGAAAAGCTCCCTAACGATTTCTAGTTGCAAAATTCTACCATTTACTCTCGTAACAATTACTATACGAGTGTTTTTTTTTTCTTAGAG
The DNA here is from genome assembly GCA_905231865.2 of Boloria selene. Classification (NCBI taxonomy): domain Eukaryota; kingdom Metazoa; phylum Arthropoda; class Insecta; order Lepidoptera; family Nymphalidae; genus Boloria; species Boloria selene. The sequence goes on from HG993131.1 coordinate 16,629,511, forward strand.
TGAAAATTCAATTTAATCTATGAAGATTTATTTGTAGAAAACGTTATTAATGATGTCATTAAAACTGACATATTTTCTTCCTAGAATATGAAAATGGCAATAAGACGTACTTTTCTCCTTGTATTGTAAAGCTTATACCAATTATTTCATGAGGCAACATTCATATTTTCCTCTAAAAAACATCGTCTCTTGCAATTAATTTTACGCTGATATGTTTTCATGTGAGGATATGTTGCTTAAAATAAAAGCTATTCGGGTAGAATAAAAACCACAGGAACCATAATATAGGGATTTGAATGTCTTAACTCTAAAAACCATTATTGAATACTTCAACCATAGTGTATCAAAAATCGCTTCAAGTATCGACATTCGACATTGTAGATTTGGTGCTCTCTGACTCACGTACAAGCCGTAAAACAAAACATCTTGCAATATCATCAAAACCACGTCACGCTCAATATCGGGTATTACTGAAATGTTTATAAATAACTTTATATTTAATGCTAGTTTGGCATGGCAGCTTTACTTCACCAAAGGAAGAATATATACAAATATTATGGCACGAGACGACATAGTGATTTGCAAAAGGATGCTCTGCGTTACAACTTATGTCTTTGAGAAAGAACTTGAAGAATACTTCAAACAAATTCAATTCCGCAAATGAAAATCTTGAGTCTGTTCTCTTGCGGTGGTTTGACCAAAGTTTCAAAATCAAAGCGGTAGAGAGAGGACTTATATTTGCCCGCATACTTGTACAGTGTACAATGTACATATTACAGTTGCTGCACAGTGAGATGGCCACTGTGGCTACTTTAAGCTAATTAAATTATTATTTGTGATATTATGTATGCATAATGCATATTAAATTAAAAATACAAATAAATGCATATGAGGTATCTAAACATCGTAGCGTTTATAATAATTTCATAGATACACGCGAATATTTGATATTTTAAATAAAATTTCGGGACTAAAAAGTAATATCCGCGAATAAATTTAAAAAGATAGTTTTATCACTTCTCCGGAATAGATAAATGTCTCAATACATTCACATATATTGAGCTTTATTTCGATTATGAAAATGGAAGGATTTCTAAAAAGTTGAAGGTGAAATTTATTAATATTTTAAATAGTTCTGTTTGTAATTATCAGTCAATAACGCTCTGTTCCCGCAGTTTCCTGCGTCCGCGGCCTTGACACCGTTGTGACTGCTCGGGCAATAGATCCGTATCATGTTTAATTGTCGGTAGATGTTCTTTGAGACATTCGATACATCTCTCAGTTGTCAGGGCACTGTACAGTTTAAATAAAACGCCAATTCGCTACAAATAATTTGTAAAAAGTCACCAGTAGTCACCCGTGGAATCATTCGCTCTTTTGAGTATACACTATATGAAATTTCTATTTGATTTCTTGGTATATTTTTGTAAAATTTCTAGTTTTTTATAACTATATTTTGGACTTAGAAATTTTTGGACTTTTGAATTTAATTATGTACAAACTCCTTGAACTCTTTTGAAAATATTGAATCCATTATTATCGACCCAACACGTAGCGCTAGTCGCAAGCCGCTGCACTACATCTACAAAATTGAACTAAGTTGGCGTGTGTAATAAAATAAATTGTCAAATTGGACTTCAAAAGGTTTATTCAATTTCGTTCTAGTTCGTGAGAAGCGAATACCTAAAACTGTGTACATTTAGAACAATTGCCTTGTGCCCTATTAAAATTATTACCTACAGTTCAAGCCCTACCACTGTGGCTCCGAGTATCTTAGCAATAATATTATTATATACATTACGGGTAATAAAAAAAGAAAGATATGTTTGTTAATCTCGTCATTAAATAAATAAACAAATATGTTGTGATATTATTACACACAGCACCATCTAGTTCCGTGGTAAACTACGGGGCTTGTCTTACAGACACCAGATAGTTGACACACATATATAACTTTAAATGTATACATATTATAAATATAACCCATATTCGTGCTCAACAAATGAATGCTCCCACCTGGCCACGAACCTGCGACTGCTGACGCAGAAAGTTAGGTTAATACAAACTGAGCTAAACGTGTCGTCAAATTAACAATACATCATTAAATTCAAATAGTTGTTAGCGTATATATCGATAACAGTTATAAGCTACTAACATATTTCAATATATAGGGATAAAGTGCACAATAATATATGAACGAATTCGCGAGCCCGAGCTTGCTTCACTATAAGCCGTGTTCATTAGCCCAATTGGCAACTTGCCTTGTAGGCACAGCCAGTGATGTAATGCAGATTTAACATTTTACTTGTGTACAAAGCGAACTTAAATTTTAATTTATTTACAATTATCATGTATTTTGTTAATCACTAAATTATAAATTACACTAATATGGAACTTAATATAATTATATTACTATATCCCACTATAACAAGAAATAGCCATAAAGGTTCGTATGTAACATATTCGTAGTACCTACATTTGATGAAAGTAATATTCATTTTATAATACGTAGAATGTTAATATGAGACATGATTACATTAATATTAAAATGTGCTTTCAATCACGACCAAATATCCCTATCCAATATAAGTTTTCTACGAAAATTTTCATTTCAAAATTCTTGAGCATATTAAGCATGTAGGCGGCCGAGAAATGAGGTATTCAGCAAATCTATATACACTTGCAAAGGAATTTTAGTTCGTACGCAGTTGTGCAGCTATTTTCGAAGCCCGACCCATTTGCCCAGCGAACTGGGTTAAAACTATGAAATGGCGATTGCTACTTATTTATTGCATAAACTGGAACAAAACATGGCGCGATCGCTCAACCACTGGATTTCAGAGATGAAATACGCCTATTAGTCGTATGAACAAAATGTTTCAATAATTTTAAATATTGATTTACTTTTTTATGAGATCCTGAAAAGCTTTGAAAGACGTTGGGCTTTTCAAATCAATTTCAAATTCAATCAAAAGATATAGGTTATTATGTTTTACACTTGTTGGGCAAATGAAAGATTTGACGTCTTTCGTAACGATATACGACTCTCATGATTGTAGAATGTGTGTTTGTGTTTCCAAACCCATGTCTAAGTTAAGATATATTACTGTACAACATAAACAGAAAGGAAATATTCCACAAAAACCTCGATCATTTTAAAGAATTAAATGCATCCAATTTCACTTTGGACAAATTATTTTTCAGGAAAAATATAGAGAGCAACAAAGCGACCGAAAAGGTATTTTTTCATTTTAATTTTATGCAGTAAGGATTATTGTACAGTGTATTTCAGAGGTATTTTACTTACTAAATGTCTCATTTTGTTGAATGTTCGAGAGCGATACGGAGAAGGAGCATTTTCCACGAGATTGAAGCACTTGTGAGACGAAACCGACACTCAGCTCTTTTAAATAAAACCAACCAATTAATTTGTACATTTACTTATATTAAAGTAAATATAATATAAAGATTATTCATTTTAGTTTTGCTTTATTCCATGCGTGCTTGTGTGTTTGTCCGTATTTTCACTTTATACATACATTTTTAAAATAAAAATACATAAAATGGACTTTTAGTATTTTTTCCGCAATTTTTAACGGAAAGAGATCCTTCTTTCCGTTCGTAAGATACTAATTTTATTCTAGTCACAGTTTTCCTCTTTACGTACTTATTTCCAAAATCAATTCTTAGTGTCCAATTTTATGTAGTAATAGGTACATATTTGTTGTGATATCAGTGCGCTCCATTAGCATTTAAGGGGATTACCTCGCTCAAATCTCAAAAACACTATAAGTTTAAAGAAGATTGTAGATGAATCCTCTCGTGCGATTTCTATATAAAAAATATATGGTTTACTTAAGGTTATCATAAATACATGATATTGTTTTAAATTTAAATAAACTCTCCCAAATTTGTAAAAAAAAATTATTAAATAGGGCCTTTTTCAATGTAAATTGTAAATTCTCTCTGTAACGGCTGAATAGTTTGGCGTGAATTTTCTACCAAAAAATATATAATGACGTATTTCACAATTGATATTGGTTTTTTTTTCTTATTTATTCTAATATTCTTAAATAATAAATAAAAACCCGAAACATAACCAGTACCCCGCTGACGCACCCCCGCTACGGCCTGTGATGCGTACTCGGAATGCGATATAACAGTGTCTCGATGACTATTGTGACGAGTAGACTACACGCGCGTTATTTTTTCCAATTAATACCTAAAACTTATCGTTTTGAATGATTTTTGAATTAAACCATATTTTAAATAGTACAAATATAAATATTTCGTAGAACAAAAACAGAATTTAAGTTTGTAAGTATATGTAAAATGGTTTGTAATTTCGTTTTGTTTTTTGAACCTATCATAGAGTAAGCCAGAATATAATGTGCCTAAATATGCCTAATGCCTAAAATATATAAGAATAACTAAGGCATTTTTTAATATTTTGTTCACACTTTATAGACAGTTATTGTTTATTGCTCACATACAAATATACCAATACCTACATCCTAATGATATTACAAATAAAGAATAGGGGCGTTTAAAGAAGGTAAGCCATTTGTAAATGTTGGAACCTAGGTCATCCTAACTATTACCGTTACTGAGAATCGTTTACCTACTTACCTACCTGGTCATCAGCAGACCTTCACCATATAACATTTAGTAAAATGAAAGCTATGTCAGCAGGCATAGTGCATTGTGTAGTTTAATATAAATAATATAAATTATGATGTAGGCAGATACTCGTACAAGACTACAAAAACTAGAGGAAAGGAACAAAATGAGATTTCTCAGAGATCGAATCAAATAGGCAAAAAATGATGACAACGCGACACATCTGTGTTCTTGCTTAATCTTCACTTCGTTTTATTGTAGTACGGTCGTTGGTCGGTAGATGGCGTTAAAATAACAAATAATAGTACAGACATCAAATCCTCAAGGTCATCGGGCGAGGTAGGCGCCTTAAGTATAACACTTGATAGAATCACATTTAACATTTTCCCGCGGCTGTGCTCTAGACGTTTAGTTTTGTAGAACTACTCCACTCTCGTAAATCGTAGTATATGATAGGCTATAATATTTCTCTATGAAACGCTAACAAGATTCATAGTATAAAAATCCATACATAAATGCTTGACATGAAAATATAAGAGGAATGAGACCAGGGATTTACCAGGTGGACGCGTCAAAATTCCGCAAGAATCCGAAAAAATAATTTTATTTAAAAAGTCACGAATTCGCGTGATTCGGAAAAAGTATGATGAAAATAAAACTCCTTTAAAAATATATATTTTTATTTCAGTCCTTTAAACTTTTTATGAATTGCCGTAATCCCTTATATGAATCCGGCTCACCCATGTCCATTTTCTTTCTTTACCTTAAGAGACGGTTCGTTAGCTTAAAACAAATACTATGATACATTAGATTCAAAAGATCGCAACAGTAAGAGCCTTAGACGGCCGTTATCGCACAGACGACGCGCCAGCCGCCTGCTACGAGTGCGACTTGACACGATGGCTCTGGAAAGGGTCTCTTAATGGCACTTCCAATCATCGATTAAATAAAAAATTAAAAGTTAATAAACATTTCAATACTTTAATTATTATAACGTTTTATTACGTATTGAGCCCATGGCATCAACTATCTACTATACAAAATTTATTCAAAAGTTATTTAATCTAGTATTATTTAGTAAATACTATAGGCTTAGAAAGGAAGAATCTAATTGTAAAAGAATTTAAGGAAAAGAACTGTAAAAGAAGAAGAATTTCAAATGATATAAACGACCTGTCTTGGCATATAATTTACGTTCTAAGCCGCTAGTGTCTTAACCTGAATACTTACATTAGAAGCACTAAAAATAAAATTTCTAAAGATTTTAAAAGATCGTCGGATGCTGTACATCTCAAGTTTACTCCTGCGTCTAATGAACGTTAAAAGGATACGAGAGGCGTGCTCGAGAAGACAGGCCCTCGTCTGCGTTGACACTTACCTCATTACCAGTGCACTACACGTGACACGAATGCGACTTCTTGACCACTTGTAGACAACAAACACAGAGTCCCTATTGCGTGATAGATTTTCTGCATTATACCCACTTACTCTATGTAATTGCATTGAATGTATACTTTAGTCATTTCAATACTAGGTCGACGGCAGAGTTTATTTTCTAGGATATTTTTTGATAATGGATGCTTTAAGACGATTTTTATTAATATACCAGTATGTAGGTACATCGGCCAACCCGCACTTAGCCAGCGACGTGCGAACTACGTCCTCTTCGTATTGATAAGAGACTCGTGCCCATCGGTGGTTCAAAAGTGGCTGATTACATAAAATAGAAATACATATGTAATATGTATGTCGTATTAAATATCTGTTATATTATGTCCAATAATATAAGCTTACGCCACAAATGCACGATGAGCTTTAGCGTTACCACGCTTTACAAGATTGTATGCTCCAAAATATTTTATTTTATTCAAGACTACATATAAGGACGGAGTCAATATCACTGTTTGTGATATAAACCGTGTAATAGACATTGCGTAACAAGGATATCAAAGTAAACTCTCTATAACTTTCACAAGAGAAACAAATTATCACGATGAAGAAACAGATAATACTATTATAAGAAATAATTGATTCCCACTACAAACTATCATCCCCCTTTTCCCTCCTAGCGGATTATTTCCAATACGCATTGGTATTATATGAAATCAGCATAAAAATTGTTACAATTTCTTACTGAACGTCATGAGTCTACCACCAATTCGGAAATAAGAAACCTCTGACCTGAGAAGAACTGACGAAATTGGCAGGACTTTCCAGGGTCTCAAACCATCTTCATACCTAATTCTGCCAATTATTTTTAGGTTTTTAGTTTATCCATTACAAACAAAAAAAAACATTTTATTCTCTTTATGATAAACTTTAGAAAATTTTCGTTTTTATTTAAATTGTTTAAAAACTTAGTCGAGACATTTTTTAAATAACTTTACGGTTTACGCTTCAGAAACAATTCTAGAGTTATTTTCTTGTTAAATGATAACTACGTTACTTTTTGTTCTTGCCATTTGTTACAATAATATTCGTATACTAACAACTTAACCTCACTCCACTCGGGTCGGTTTCGAATTTATAATTTCACTATGACACACGTACAAGGTTTCTCATTTTTCTTATTTACATTACGGAAAGTAGATCGAAACAAAAAGCATCGTAAAAACGATTTAAAAGTGCATATAATTTAATAGAATCTAGACCCGAGGGAAGGAAATCCTATTATCCGACGCGGAGCTTTTAATGCGGCATATTGAATCTGTCTATCATTTACAGAAATTAATTTAGTTAGCCTTTTCTGAAGAGCTTAGCTTTCTCGGTTATCGAAGGCGCATTTGTCGAGGACGGTCGACCATGCTCTCGACCGCCGGCACAGATTAAACGATTAAATGTAATCACTCCACTTGATGCCGCTTGTACAGTGTCCTTAATTGATTTTAAACTTTTTTTAATAGGTTAGCTAATTAAAAATAGTGCTAGTATAGATAGTATCTATAATATGTCACGGTTGAGACTGTATTAGGCATTTGTAGTGTTAAAAACTTAAACTATGCTGTATATGGAGACAACTTTCAAAGAAAAAGTGGCGAAGTTTCTCTAGCCGATTAAGAACACATTTTTTATTTTAGTCCGTTTTTTTATTGTCCTGCAGTGTACTGTCCAACTGTACATATTTTATTTTATTTAGCTGCAACAGACGTCAACGATAAAAAAATACTTTGTCCTTGAAAAACCATTACAATGTTTTAAAAACTAAATAAAAGCATATTTTCATCGTATTTTTCTTATTCGGAATATTTGTAAACAAAAACACATTAAAAAAACATTGGTTTTGTTTTTTTTTTTCAAAAAGCCTTACAGAATAATTGAAAGTATTGTGCATTTAATAAACTTGATTATAATAAAATTTTACAAAGGATATTTCTGTTTGAGTAACTTCTAATGTAACCTCACGCGTTCTAACTGCGAAGATAGTATTTTCTTTGAACCAGAGGACTTAAATTATTCATGCAGATGCTTCAAAGCGCTGCATGGTAAGCGTGTCCGGAGAGCCCTCTAATTGAGTGCGACCTCACTAATATCCCTTAAATCAACCCGCAGCCGATGTAGTGGCAATTATCTTGGTGCTAGAGGAAATGGAAATAAGAATGAATTGTCTGTTAGAATTTAATTTCAATTAAAAATATTTAGATGTTGGGAAGAAGTAATTTTCTTTTGTATAAATACTCATTCTAGTATTTATTATTTATCTAATTATATATATAAATAATATATTAATATATAACTGTTATTAAAAGTATTATCTTCGCGACGTAACTTTAAGAACTAAGTCAAAAATGACCATTCATTAACTGAACTGTTGATACTTAGAGACTTCCAAAAAGCGAGGATATGTCGCTAGTTATTTAGGATCGTGGTGCAGGATGACTGTCTGGTAATCTGTAGTACAAGTACAGAGACCAGATCGGTTAGAAAGGCATCCCATAATCTATAATAAAATAATAATACTCGTAAATGAGAAAGTTTGGATAGATGGATGTTTGATAACTCTATCACGCCAGAACGGCTCAACAGATTGGTGTAAAACTTTTCAATTTTGTAGAAATAGATTATAGACTGAAAAGGACATAGGGTTAGGTTCTTTTCGATCCCGAAAAAAATATGATTCCATTGGGATAGATTTGCTTCTATTTTTCTACTACCACTTACATCAAAAAATAGAAATAATTTTCTGATATATTAAAAACTCATACTCTATTATTATTCTTTGAAAATGCAAATTTCAACTTGTAAAGCTTAATCTTCCCTTTGTAGATGAAGAAACTTGGGAAAATGGCACTCTGTAGCATTCTCAAATAGGATTTATCCGCAAACGTCTGCGTTTAAAAGCATGCTAACGTACTTCAAATGCAGGATACACATCCCTCTAAAGAGAAGAGAAAAAGTCTAAAACCTATACATTCTGTCAAAGATTTAAAAAAAAATCCTAAATAGATTCGACTGAAAATTTATATACAGTAGAGTTCTATAAGATATTCGCTTCGTACACTGCTTCGCGCTGAAACACTGTCTTATAACAATGTACAGAGTCTAGTAGGTACTCGTAGATTCGATATTATGATTGTATAGATGTGTTTTCCACAGAGGTTGAAATGTTTAAACGTAAACTTAATTTCAAAGTAAATTAATCAAACTGAAATGAAAATTATATTCATAAAGTGCTTGTCAAGAATCATAGCTCTGCTACGAGTAAGTTGGTTTGATCTAGATTTATGACAAAGAGAATTAATTTAAACAAGTAGGGAAACTTAATAGAAGCTAAGTGATTTTATCATAATTATGAGAAAGTTCACTTGTAAGAAACTAAGACTAAGGTTTGTGGTATGTTAATAGTATAATTTTTAATGTTTTTTGCTTAATATGTTGGCTTAGCTTGAAAACTTGTTTCAAAAAACCAGAAGCCCCAATTATTATTAACCCTCCATCAGCAATACGATATCATTGAAAGTTTCGTAGCAACAAATATTGCTATGTTTTAACTTAAGTTATTTTTTAAGTGTGAATTTAATATTTACCTATCTGCCTTTAATGTTAATTTTTCATGCGTTAGTTTCGTGCATACCATTTTTGGTAATTTTACCAAAGAGAGAGAGAGATTTTCCAAATCTCTGCGCCACAGCAGCTTTGAAAATAGTACCAACAGTATTAAAGTGAGATACTTGCGAACAAATGAACGCGTAAATAACTTAGCTTTATACCTACGGAACACTAATAGTGTTTTTTCCTAAGTTTAAATTACGTATTAAACGTATACGTGTTTCGAACCCGTATCACTCGGTTATCCAAGCGAGTGCGTTACTACTACCATTGTCAACAACTAAGATATATACTACAAAAGATTATTTATTTTCAAAGTATTTTTCGTATCCACTTCCTATGAATTTTAATAACTCATGGTTTTCATAAATAATGAGGTAAGTTGGGTTTCCTTTCGGTCAAAGGGTTTTATATTTCTCTAACATCAGATTATTTATCAAAGACAGTTGGTCTTCTGATAGTTTGGTCGGTTCAAGATAATATGAGGTATTTAATGAATATTATATTTCAAACTTCGTCTTTCAAGTGCTTCGCTGCTTTAGTATTTTATCTGAGGACATTTTCTTTTATAACTATAATATTACATAGTTATTATAAAGTTTCAGAACTATTCGATAGCACAAAGCTGATATTTAACAAGATAAACTATTTCGATTATCAATTGACAAGTTCACGTTAATACGACGAGAAATATGACAGAAACAAGTTTGAACATAATATGAAAGCATTTTCTTATTTAGTGCATTTACCCTTGTTTACCTGCGGTTGTTCGAAAATAAAATACGAACTGAGTTTCCTCTCAAATATTTTAATACACATTCTAATGAACTATCCACGCTTCGCCTAGATTCTGTGTACATTTTAAACAGATAATTTCTAATTGATCATTATGAGTTTATTTAAGTACACTATGTACTATGTAGGCAAATACACACACGCTGTCGAGGATTTTTGTGTAGATATTACCGTACGATAATAGAATGCAGCTATCTAGTGCAAAATATTTACAAACCTTTTATCGCTTATTCGATATTGACCTGACTAATAGTTAAAATACGTTCAGTACTTTTGACGTACAATAATAAATAGATGCAAAGACAAACATGAAAATTTTAGTTTTGTATCTGTATTCTCTTCACGGTACTTACGTAACAGTAAATGTTTTACGTACAGATTTCGCATTGTTACGATTTTGCTATATGTGTTGTTTTAGTAAAAGGCTATTCAAATACTATTTAACTATCCAAAACTGAATCTCTTAATATACATTTGGTACACACCCACAATTCAATTTTCGTCGTTTCATGTCTCTTCTGCTTGTGTTTTGTTGTCAAGTTTGATTCCTTTTTCAAATAGTACTCAGTACTACATATACTTTTTAGTGGGTAATATAGATTTCTTAGAAAATAGATATTTTCCGCAATGAACAGTGTATCCTACGTGTTGACCCGGCTAACTTATCATCATTCCAAATTTAATCAACATCTGTCCACTGGTTTTCTCATGACGCGTTCACAGATAGATAGATACAAAATTTAAAAACATACGCAATCCATAGAGGATCGGCTCAGTTAGAATATATGTATAGATAGGTAGATGGACGCATTGAGTATTTATTCATGCGAGTAATGTCATGTACAGTTAGCGTCACGTAAAAAGAACGCTGGAAGAAAGTGGTGGGTGGTGTGTTTGCGCATGGGTATTCGCCCACGAAAGTACTAGGCCTACTATTGACGTATATTTGTTATTGGTAGGTACATTGGAAAGTACATTAGATAGAATGTCATTAAATAGAATTCCATTAATAAATAAAATATATTTGATTCAGTGTAGAATGATAAAAAATTAAAATAATTCGTTAAATATATTTTTACTTACTGCAATGCAATTATTTACTGCATTATGCAGACTGCAGACTCTCTCTTTATATGTAAAACAATATACGTGAACAATATTTTTTTCTCTCTTTTTCATATAAAACCATTTCGTAATTAAAAACTTGTGCGGGCGATAGTATTTTGAACAGACAAACCAATAGCAGTCCGGCAAGTTTGCGGCGCGTGCCCCACCGCCTCTCCTTTTACCACCAAATCGGCCGATAAATGGCCAATGCGCAGCTTGACAGCCAGCGTTCTTTTTACATGACGTGAATTATACATGCAATATTTAGATGCACTGGGGCATCCTACACGGACCTGCTAATGACGTTGTGTACCAAATGTATCTCCACACTTTGATGTACCTACAAGTAGAAAATAGGTCAAGCAATCTGCTAGGCTTTAGTGAGCTCCTTGCAAACGTATGCAAATCGGACTCGTGTATTGCATATGCTAAGCCTCTTGGACGGTAGACAATGGCCAAACAAAATAAAATAATACTTAAATGTAGTTAATGTTTACTTTACTTTTCTGTTGGGCTTTACTTTGAAAATAACGGATTTTCAGATAAATTTTCTACCCCCATTTTAACACTTTATGTATTAAAATATATATTATGAATTTTTTGAACAGCGCTTTATCATTTCTCGCACATAAACTTACATATTAGATATAATATCATCATATTATCATAATATGGTTTGTTATTTCGCTCACAAAATAAATGATATTCCATCTTGTAATGTCTAATTTAATAATAGATGTACACATCCGAATATCACTTGACAGTATACAAACAGCACGGACGCTAAGCCTCTAGCAATTGATCCGTTTGATTTAATTCAGACGCAATCAAACGGCTATACAGCCAGGCGGTAGTCCAATTACTTTGTGGAGATCAAAATATACTAGTGTACCTTTCCGGCGTGTCCGTTCAAATATGAACTACAATTTTTTGAAGGGACTTCATACTTCACACGTCATTCCCAGTTTGACTTTAAGTTAAAAAAAATATTATTTTATTATTTTCTCTCGACTTGAAAAGTACGTTCGGTTAACTAACTTTTAAACATATGTACAGTTCGCGTCACGTAAAAAGAACGCTGGAAGAAAGTGGTGGGGGGTGTGTTTGCGCATCGGTACATTCGCATACGAAATTCCTAAGCCTATTCTTTTATTTTTGAACTAGCCTTTTGCTTACGATGTATATTGAGTATTGGTAGGTGCATTTAAAAATATATTAGATAGAATGTCATTAAATAGAATTATATTAATTTATAAAATATGTTTCATTCATCGTAGAATATTTAATCTACTTTCAAAAAATTAAATTAATTCGTTAAATATATTTTTTAAATTATTAACAGCATTATTATCAGTCTCTCTTTTTATAAAACAATATACGTCAAAAATATTTTTAAAATATTTTTTATATAAAATCATTTCGTAATTAATAACTTTTGTGTGCGCGATGGTATTTTAAACTGACAAACCAATAACGAGCCGAAAAGCATGCGACGCGTGCCTCACCGTCCCGCGTCCCGCGTCTTACCACCAAATTGGCCGATAAATCGCCTCTGCGCAACTTGACAGCCAGCGTTCTTTTTACATGACGCGAATTATACGAGTATGTTACGAGTTGCTCTAGTATAAATTGAAATATGTGTCTAAAATTTATATCTTCACCGTAAATAGAACTGAAAATTTCAATATTAGGTGCCATGTTTGAAGTAGTCTTAACGTAAATGCAGCTTTATAAAGGCTTTACTCGAGAAAATCCTTGCAATCGCCTCTATTCATATCCACACTTATCCGTGACGGTCCTGAATAGTCTATACGTCTATAAAAGAGGACTAAACTTGTTTGTTATAGGATTTCATTTGAAAACATTTCCCTTGTACACTGAATAATATTTCTAGCTGCAATATCAGCCCTGCGCAGGCTTCAGGCTTTTATACAAAAGGAACACGATGCAACGAATCCGCTTAGTGTTATCAAGAAATGTCTAAGCTCCTAACTTTCTCAATACATTAGGGAGGAAAGTATAAGGAATTATGTTGTTGTTAATTCTATTGTTTCGTGCAATAATAGAAATATGTTGGGACACTATCATATGACTATCACAAACATGACACGTTTGGCTCAGTTGATAGTGACCCTACTTTCTGCGCTAGCGGTCGCGGGTTCGAGTCCCACTGGGGGCATTCATTTGTTAGCACGAATGTTTGTTAATTGTTTGTTGTTGTTAATATTTATATTATGTATGTATTTAAAATTTATATGTGTAGTATATCAACTATCTGGTATCCGTAACACAAGCCTCGTAGCTTACCACGGAACTAGATGGCGCTGTTGTAAAAATGTCCGAACATATATTTTATTATTATTATTTATTAAAGCATCATCTAGTAGATCAGTGGTAAGATATCGTATTTTACCACAGTACTAGATGGTGCTTTTGTTACGGAAACCAGGTAGTTGATACACTACACATATTACATAATTTTAAATACAAGCATATTTTAAATATGCATGATAGTAAAACGATCATTTTAAAGAAGTATGTAATATTTATCCATACATTACTGTTGAAATATTAAATTATACAAACTTTTTAAAATAAATGTTATGTTTAAATCAAAAGACTTAACTAAAGAAATAAAATAAAAAAATCAAAGAAAATTTAATTTAAATGAACACATTTTCCTTCGCCATGGCGTGGCGTCTGGATGTAAGCAGACGCGATGTTTTCTAAAGTATTGGTTATACAGCGTCGCTGGGAGTCCCGGCCATCGGAAAAAACTCATTTAGTCCATCTCAACTTCATCTTGTTTCTGCCTGTGCTTTGAATTTGCGTTTTATTTGTACTTTTAGTACCTAGTATTTATATCTGGATGTCGACGAAATAATCCGTTTGATTGTATAATACTTTCTTGTTTTCTTTAATGTTCACTCATCTTATTGCTTTAAAAATAATTTATAATTCATCAAATCATTATGACTTACTAGTTATTAAGTCATAATGATTTGATTACATAGAATAATCAAAATGGGTTCGTTTTTTGTTTAATACTGTAAATACCATTAAAATATAAAAATAAATAACAAATAAGAGCTACAGTAAACGCCATTTTGATATTTAAACCTAGGTATTGTTTTCAAACTATTAATTAAATAGAAAATTCCCCCGGTGAGTATTGTCGCGCGGTAACGGGCTAATAAAAAACTAAATATTTAATTTATTCGGTCGATCATATTGTCGAATACCCTATAGGTATTTGTAATGAAACTTACTATATACTTTTTTTATATACTGACCAAACCACAGCAGCGACTTTTAGTATAGCGACAGTTAAAGTGAAAAAATAAAGAGTAAGTAAAATAAAGAGTATGTTTCGGAATCCATGCTGTATCTTTTACAAAGGCTCGTGTAACCATTGTAGGTATCCACCCATTATTTTGATGCAATATGTTTGTGAGAGCACGGAACGAGCGAATGACTTATTAACGCTAAAATTTTAATGTTACTAAGAAAAAGCTAAAGCTACCGTTATATATTTAAAATTTGTGAAAAAATAATAAACGTCCATTTTTGCGACATACATAGTACGATTCTAAAACAAATCAGCAGACTCTCTGACCTGTGTTGCGTGGCGTTGTTACTTATCGTGTAACCTCCAATTTATGTCTCTGTTGAAATAACAAATTTAGTTCGGAATATTCAAGATTTGAGACACTCCTCTATCGGGAATTAAGAACAATTAAATTTACTCGGATCGGTCGAAAGACGGCTCGTCCTGTTGGATCAGTTTTAATTCAATTTTGGCAAAGATGTCTATCTCAAAGTGTGTGCGCTAACACATGGTTTCTCAATCATGTTGCGTTTCCCAACAATTCAATCCGAGCAATAAGACAAGTGTTCTGGGAAGCACGATTATGTAGACTATAATAGTCATTCTGATTCTAATCTACGTACGAACCCAAAACTTCAAGACCTAACCTAATCTGCAGCACAACATCCTAGCTGTACACTAATAAAAAAAATAATGAAAAATAAAAAGAAAATAAATAAATAAATTTAAATCTCGCAATAATGTTATTGTACAAATAACCTATTCAAATAACAATTCAACTATCACAAAAGCGTACTACAACAATGAAATATGTACTAACCATATAAACATGCAATCAAATTTATATTAATTTTCATATATAAATTCCCAGCAATAAATATATATTTTATGAAAAGTAGGTACTGTTCAATTTCAACTGATTCCAATATTTGATGATTTAAAATATATAGTGAGTGGAATATTCATTTGTTGAAATATTTATTTGACTGTATTATTTTATATTATATTATTATATTTTAAAGGGATATTAAAATTATATATGCATAAGCGACTGCTTGTACGATCTTATGGCATCAAAAGTTAACATCCAATAAAAAAAGTGTTAATGGTGGCAGGTGACAGCGAGTGGTAGAATTAATACAAGATAACAGTTAAAGCATTTTTCAGTAGACTGCATACTCACATAAAGCAGCCAAGCGTCATACCGTCTCATCGCCGAACGCAACGCTTGCACCCTGCAGGTCATTGGGGTTATCGCAACCTACTTTATTGATATCGCTTATATAATTTTAATTACGAGTACTTACTACCTATCCGTTACTAGCCTGTGAGGAGATAGCGTATGTCGAAAGATGGAGATTGTCCTAACCGAGGAATAGAACTATAATAATATAATTAATTAAATATATGCCTGTTGGATCATTCTTCCCGTAATACATTTCTATTATGAGAAAAACATTTTGGTTAGCATCCTAATGCCTAATGCACTACAAAATAATAACTCCACCAGTAAAATGCAAAGCAAACCTTCTGGAGTCGGTCGAAACTCGAAACTAAGGAGTTGTTAAGAGATAAAAAACATAATATTTAAATTATTATTATTTTTTTGGTCGGCAATCCACATGTCCTCGGGTATACCTTAAAAATACAATTTACATGAGCTTACTTAACTTTTATATCGTACTAGATCTTCTTACATTCTCTAGTTATCTTTTTTTGCTCTCGCGGTGATTAAAAGTTCTATGCTACCGTAAAAAAATTGAACCTTCATTCATTTTCGCTGATAAATAACTCGCAATAAGTGCTAGGTCTTATATGATAAGTTATACTCGTACAGTGTGTACCCAACTCAGTAATAAAATTAAAAGGTTAATGTGGTCACAGCCAAGTGTTTGTCAACCCATCTACTGGAATCTTCACTTTGATTTAAGCCTTTCAGTGCCACAACTTCAAGAAAATTTCTCGTAAAGATATTTTATTTTATTTTTGTACCCTTTACGGTTGCAAGGATATTTCTGATTTTATTTTTAGTTGTTTGAACTCTTAAATTAAAAGTTCATACCTATATAAGATTAATTCAATCTATACCTTCTAAAAAACAACTACTCGTATATTTTGAATTCTGATTAGTACGGTAGTACTAAGTAGTAGTAAATTAATACCATGTATAGACATTCAGACGGATATCTCAGTTAATCACACATGTCCCTTGAGCTCCAGTCTTCAAATAAATAGACACATAAAAAACAGATAGTAAACTTGAATATATAATATTGATAGATATATCTAGTCTAGTTTTTAGGTTTTAGTTAGTTTTTAATTTACCCTCATATTCACCATCACTGCTCAGTTGGCGTACCGGTAGCTAGTACCAACCAGATAGCAGGGACAAGCAAAGTAACGATAGACTAATTAATCAAAATTTGTATAGGAAAAAGTATTCGACGACTAATGTCAATGAGAGACATTCCTATAAAGATAACAAGAACTGACCTTTATATTAAAATAGTTAGAAATGGAATTTATTAATTAGTTCTGAAAATTCCAATAAAGAATTTGTTCATAAAGAGCACATCGACATTCCCTCGTCCGTGTCATCTTTTGGATGTTAGACTCTGAAAGAATTTTTTAATTATAAGAATATTACCTACTTCAAAATATATTCTTGTAATTCATATTTTCTAATATAATAATTAAATTTTTCGTATTTTCTTCATTTCACTATTTTTTAACCCTCGGCGTAAAAACGACCAGGTGTTATAAGTGTGACCTGTCGTGTGTGTGTGTGTACATGTGTATATGTGTGTGTGTATGATTTTTGATGAAAATCGGTCCAATATGGCCGCCCCTACAAAATCGTCGATTACAAATTTTTTCAGAACTTCCTCAATATGGGTATCAAATGAAAGACCTTGACTAGGACAATACTATACACTATGATAAATTTTAAATACAAGATGGCCGTCACTATAAAATGATGAATCACATTTTTTTCACAACTCACTCAATATAGGTATCAAATAAAGGGACTATTAGAATACTATTTTTATTATTTTGTGTCAGGGATTTTTAAATTTTTATTTTTTCAAATAATACCTATAGAATTTTCGTCAATGGTGATTACTGAAACAAATATTGCAAAGCCTTCATAATCAAATAATATGCATATTCCTAGGTCTTAAAATATGAATCCCATAAAATAGTAGCGTGGGAAACCATGCTCTAATAACAGCCTTAAATATTTTACTATTGTGTGCTAAAGGGTACTGAAATATATTCACTTTGCTTTAAGTCGTGTAATATACCTACGGCACAACCCCATGTCATTGCGAGGAAACCGTGGCGCAGAGGTAATATTGATTATTTTCACCACCACGCACCACTGACCGCCGCAATGCTATTTACGTAACGCTACTTACTTATTATACAATGATTATTTGGTTTTGTGATTATGTAGTGATTAACTACGAATATCCACTTTTATATAGTTGTATATTATAAAAAAAATATTAAGGGTTATATCTTTCCTATATGGAGGTTCCGTACGTTGCCTCATCTGCTTCGTGCAAAAGGTGCTGAGTTATTTGTATCGTTTCGCTTCATATTTTGTGGTCTTAATAGCAGAACCAGTAAGTAGCTTAAGTGTACACATTGACTAATAATATACATATGGGATGTATATGTTTTTTAAAATATAAATTGGATAGATTCGGGTCGTTGGACAAAAATTGTGACACAGATAAATAAAAATATGATAGGATACTGAAATTCGTAAAAGAACACTGACGGTCCCCTCGTGACACCTGAGCTTGCCGTGGGTGCGGCGTCGGATTCTTTACATTTAATTTATTATTATCTCTATTTGCTTTTATTTAGTAGTTAGTAGATTTTCACTCCATTTTTTTCTTTATAAAACTTCAAACAAAACTTTACAAATTGACAACTATATGGGGTAACACATGTCTGGTATCCGTCACGATGTAAGAAATTAATAATATTCCTCTAGATTTTCTCAACTGTACTTAGATATTCTAGTATTTGGTCCTAAAGTAAAGATAAAGCTAAGCCGCAAGTAACAAACTCAAAAGATTGAACGCATATTGTTAATTTATTTATTTATTTATTTATTTATTTGGATTACCAACAGAAATTATAATAATTTTCATGACAATAATTTACATAATAAATTATAAGTATAATTGTATTTCTTTTTATAGGTAATCACAGCATGCATTATTATTTAAAAAATTAAGGCATAAAAATATTTTAAACTTGAATTTTAATTATTAATATTATTATTCATTAAAAATTATTTGCATAATATTAAAAAAAATGACATTAATAATTAAAAAGAAATAGAATTATTTAATTAACATAAATATAAATATTTTCATTTTTATACATATTAATACAGGTCTGGTTGACATGCAGGTAATCTCAGTGAAGCATTCAGTATCGGTTTTATAGGTACATTTGCACACAGTTCGGGGCATATTGCAAATGTTCCAGCTCGTTGGATCGGGGCCGATCCTAAAAAAGGATTCGAGTATTAAGTCAAATGGACCTTTAACATCAAACACTCTATATGTAATTTTATGCTGCGTTTTAAATTCTGATGTATTACAGCGAAAATCTTTCGATAAAGGCACTGTTTACTTAAATTTGCTTGCACTTTAATAAAAGTTTATTTTATAATTATAAGTAGCGACTCACCCTCGCTCCGCTCTGGTTCCTCCCTAGGTACGTTAAAACGGTTAGTATATATTGCTCAGAGATAAGATATTTTCTGAGTGTTATGTTATGACATTACGTTACAAATCTTTAAAAACTGCATTAAAATCCGTTGCGAAGGTTTAAAGATCAAAGCATACAGACGTCGGGATGTGACTGTGTTTCGTACTTTGCAGATATTATTGGAAAGTAAATCTGATTCCTTTCCATTGTATCTAGTATCTACGAGTATGTTTGTTATGTTTTAACCACGGAAAAAATGATATCGTGAACTGAATACCGCATTGTTGAAAAATAAAAATGTTGACAGAGTGAATGTTAAAATATGTACCGCATACTGCTACGATCATAAATATAAGAAAAATGTATAATTCAAACATAAAGCTAACCCTCGTATTATTCCTTCATTATATTAAAATAGATGCTTTATTTAATCGTATCACAATATCGTTCATTAGTATTCAAAGGCGGACGATTATTATTATCCCTTATTCATAAACGAAATATGACCCAAATGAAGTTGTATTCTTACAAGCTTTCGAGGGTACCGAAACCAAATCCACGTCTCATGCTGTGCAAAGTTCGAATAGGTCGATATTCTGGCGTCGTAGCAACAACAGTGTAACAAAATTTCAATATATATATATTAATGGGAATGGATCACATTAAATGTTATTTTAATGATTTTTTCATGCTTAAAAATAAAATGGTTGTTAACATTTTTGTTACTTGGTGGTTTCAAAATATAAAGGAATAAGTGATCATTGCGATTTTAAGTTTAAAGTTAGGCAAGATTTTATAATGACTGGAAATGAAATTGTTATTTTTGTATAAAAGTTGGTACTTTAGAAAGAATAGGGATCTCTCCGTCAAATATATAAAACCATCGCGAATCGGTGGAAAAATGCGTAGATTTCCATACAATTTGCTTCCACGACTGTCGATGCCGCGTTAGCTAATGGAACAACGCCAATTGCTTAATATGCCAGACCGGCGGACGTTTGACCCTCACTCTCAATTACCATACATAGAACCAAATATTTATATACTTTTAACAAATAAAAAAACTAAGTTTACCTAAGTGACTCTTAATAACTAAGTAACACTTTAAAAAAATAAACTTTAAGGAAACAACGTGAATAAAAATGGTTCATCCTAATTTCATATTAACCTTTAACTTAAACTTTGTTATTAAGTTTGAATTCAAGATCAAGCGTTTTTGATGAAGCATGAACACGAATACATGACAATAGACTGCTTTGATGCCTAAGTTCTAATTATCTCTGAAATCCCTAGGCGATTTAATTAATTTGCCCTATATCTTTGATGAAAGCTAGACAAAGCTATTGTGCAAAATATTTTGCAATCTACGAGTATATGGCACCTAATGTATAAAAATTAGACATTCAGTTGTCCTGGGTTCGATTCGGATAAAGTAAGGCCACTGTGCTCAATTGTTCTGCCAAGAAATTATGACCAAACGCAGTGACTGAATACGTTCATGAGAAAATTATTATTATTCACATTTCACATAAAACAACCCACAACGGCAATTATCTTTTTAGTTGATTTTTAGACAAGTTTAAAGTGAGCCAATTAGTCGGAACTCTTCTCGATGGGGTTTTTCTGATTTTTGTCGTTTTTGAATTAGGAAATTAATGATATTAATTCACTATCAAACTTAAAAGTAAAATTTTTAAAGATCTCATACGTAATTTTTTTTTTCGAATATGTCTATTAAGAAAATAGTGCGCACAATGTAAAAGAACCTTGTTAGTGTCGTCGGGTCACACTTTACTTGCAAATATAAATGAAATTATTTAATAAAATTCACTCGTAAAATAAACATTCATAAATATATTATACAATATTACGCTTATACTAGCTATTTTCCCCTAAAAAGGTGATTACGATGCTGGTGCCTATAGCGGAGTTTTTATAATAATAATGTCACAAATATTATCAAATCAAATCAAATCAAAATATTCATTATTCAAATAGACTTTTACAAGCTCTTTTGAATCGTCATTTTTACATTATCAAAATTAAAAGTCAGTCTGTAAGTCTGTGAGTAAACTACCACCGGCTCGGAAAGCTGTTCTGCTGAGAAGAACCGGCGAGAAACTCAACAGTTGCTCTATTCAAAATATTTGGGAACAATATTGTATTACAATTTATCTATTTATCCTATTTATTCTTATTATAAATGCGAAAGTTTGATGAAAGGAACAGAAATAGGTTGTAGTCTGGATTGGCATCCACTGCCAATGTACGGTTCTCGTGGGGTAGTTATGTGTCTGTTTCTCAAGACGAACGCGGGCGACTAACATAAGTTCTCAGCGGAACTACATATAAATTATTATATTCGAACAAAAAAACGAGGCAGACAAACATGATGATGATGATGATTAAGACAAACTGAAAATTTGTGAAAAATATTTGTAGTCAATAAATGACTAAAAAATTAATGTATATTTGAGTCGTGACATCTCACGAAATTATTCTTACAAGAAAAACTAAAGTTTCATAACTTTTTCTTTTGAGGAGATGTTTTATTAATTCTTTCTTATTTTTTATTCACATTATTCTATTAGTATGCACGAATTTTATATGCAGTGATCCACGAGGAAGTTTACGTGTATATATTAAGGTTTTTCTGTAAATTGGCTGAAATAAGACGGCGCTTGTTGAACATGTCGGGAAAATCAGGCCGACTGAACGCTTTATTGGGGAGCGCCGCGTAAAGTAATAAAGATATGAAAACAATGAATTATTTCTCTTAAAGAGATTCATATTAAACGAGCGAGTGTAAGTTAAATTAGTTAAATACATATAATATATATATATACATATATATACAAATACATATAAGCAATATATTATTAAATACATAAAATTTAAACCAGAGCATATCAAAGTAAGCAAATTAGAACATTAATGGCTTCTACAAAAGTAAATATTAATTATTCAAAGCAAATTATAAGTCTGGGTATAAAACAAACGTAATGTTCTGGGTATACTTTCTAACTTAAATACTCTCTCTAACTGGATTTTACAAATCCAAATATAAGCTGAAAATTTTGACTAAATTGTCAAACGTAAATATTTATATTATATATTATTACGAGTACCTGCTTTATACCAAATATTAATTATCTTTTTGTTATACCAATAGACCAAATTATTTGAAGGTGAATATACGATTATTATTAATCACCGTAGTGACACTTTAAAACCTTCGTAAGGGTGTTGGTCTCAACACATGAATTCACTTCCTCATAACCTTAAGTAAGGTTTGAGTTATCTGTATAACATGTTATTATTATATTGTTTTAACTCAAACTATAAATTTTAGATGGCTTCATATTATCGCTGAGTTTTTGCCCTGTTTGTCCAGTATTTAGGCATTTTCATTAAGAACTTACCTTTGGTAACAATTAAAGAAATATGTGCATTATTATAACTCTTTGATCGTTGTGTTGTATTGTTTTGTTTCATTGTTATAGTTTCATGTTGAAGATATGACATTATCTCGTGACATTTAATCTTGGCAGTTGTTAACACCTATTAAGGTTCCTTTGTCCATTTTAAACAACAATCTCTAACAGATTTAATTCTAGGGCTTGTTTCTAAAATAATTACGTATTTCAACTTAGTCGCCTAATTTGGGTATCGTGACAGGAAACTGGTCGGAACGAAACATAATAGCAGCAGAGCGCATAACAGTAATACACTCTGAAGTGTGAACATTGGGCTTTATGATCCCGAACTTCGCGTCTTCATTTAGAATAATTTTACCTGTTGACGTTGAAATTATGATAAGTATAAAGTCAACTTCTATAATTGGACGAAAAAATCAAGAGTTAGCCGTTTAGATATAAGTGGTAATTTATTATGATGTGTACGTACTAGGCTTGGTCTAAAGTTCTTCTTGCGTTAAAATGATAATCAGTACTTTTGGAGATAGGAGCGAACAACAAAACCTGCATTTTTGTAATTTTATATTTATAGATTTTTATTTCTGCAAAACTAAACTATATAGGGCTTCATATATATAAGATAGGTATTTAAATTCACAGACAGTGACTTCAAGTTTATAAACTTTCCATTTGTTTAAATTGTATCTAATTTAGACAAATCGGGCCCAATAAAAAAGACACGTGATTTCTTCTAATAACAATAGATTGATCTGTCCTCGCTCTTTTATCTAACTCCTATTGATCTGCAGGTTCAATGAGCAACATTGTAACGGGAACTTTGCATAAGCATAAAACAATATTATATATTTTTTTATCTGTGTTTTTCCTCAAGATCATAGAACCGCAATATTTATCATTGTTTTCAGTTCAAAGATTGTAATTTAGAACTCTTGTATTAGAAATTTTTTCGTCATTTGCAACGAAAATAGAGGCTGGAGGTTATAGTAATTATAAACTCAGAAGCGCATTAACCTTCACGTCATTGTTTTTCTGCCGAATTTGACCACGCGGCCTTACTCTGACCCTACTGAGACTCACAGGGTGCTTTCTATTTCTGACATATTCATATTCTGATGGGATAACAAATCGACACTAATAGTGAAGTGCCAACCAAACTTCCTTACTGAACTTTCTAAATACAAAGACTAAAACTTGCTCGACCCGGAACTGGTAGGCCTACGAACCAGATCATTTCACCTCACTGCACTATTTGTCACGCAATTCCCTTAATAATTATTGTCCTGACTAAATCAGATCTTGTAATTGAAATCAAATGGATTTAATCAACAATACACTTAGTGTTTCTGTCGTTCATTTCAATAGTACCTATTGTCCTGTATTAATTAATTAATCTATAAGTTGCGATGTATATAGGAAACTGCTTTGTACTTGAAATTAGCTTATTGGTTACACACTGTATGTGATATTTCATCAAGTGATTTATATATACATGCTTGCTTCAGTCTCGACGGTGGCGAACTTCTCACCCGTTCTGGTACCATGTATAAATTATTGACGTTGCGATGCGAAAGTTTGTTTATTTGTCTGTATCTTAGTTGCTCCTCCACACTGAACCGACTGGATTGCTTTGAATAAAATTTACGTTTGAGTCTATGGCCTGGAATAACACGCTTCTATATGCATAATTTTATAAGAAAAAATAAGAAACAGAACAGAGCGAAGCGAGATTAAGTCGCTAATAAAATACAAAGTATATATCAATAGTAGTATAGTACATAACAATTAGTAACCAAATTACCTACTTTGTAATCAAATAATATTATAGATATATGAAACTGACATTCATTGACCGTCTTCAATTTTCTGAAAGGGTTAATTTAAATGTAGCTAAGTGGTTATCGTATTCGATTGTCAGCTTGAAAAATTGCTTGAAAAAATGCTTCAAAAATTTATAACTTTAAATAAATATACTACTTCGTTCGAAAATCATACCCTCAAAGGCCATCTTCGAATAATTATTATTAAGTCATGTCACGTCAATTCAATTTGACCCTACATAAAAATCTTATTACGTTATGAAGAATTATGAAATAGAACGTTATAATAGTAACCGTACATAAACTGAAGGTAAGATGTACGATGTTGTTAAACGAATTTGCACAAATCTGAACTAAATCAAGTGTTTCCCTTTACCTGCGCCGTCGTCTGCCGCCGCCCACCACTCACGTAAACTCACTTATTACGATCATTAGCCGCATGTAAGCTGCCATAATATATGTACTCGTTCTTTTCAGTTTTGTTTTTCATTCTTATGTGTTAGTGACGTGTAATAATGGTTTTTAATTTCAGGAGCAATTAAGAAATGCCATAAAATAAAATCTATACATATAAATAAAATTGGAGTGTCTGTTTTTAATTTCAAATTAACAGCTTTTCACTAAATGCATTAGATTAGATTAATGATTAGAAAGCATATGCGATACTAGCAACGAAAAAATAATTTATAATTTTTTTTGTCTGTCTGTGTCTCTGTTTGTCCCGGCTAATCTCTAAAACGGCGGGACCGATTTTGACTAGAATTTCACTCGCAGATAGCTAATGTTATAAGGCGTAACTTAGGCTACTTTTTAACCGACTTCAAAAGAGGAGGAAATAGAAACAGTTTAAAAAGCGGAACCCGTGACTTCGCTGACGCTAAACCTAGGGACGAACGCGAGCGAAGCGAGAGTGAGTCGCTAGTTATAAAATATTTTCCATTGGAAAAATTATCTGGAATTTTACGATTCATATTCTCTTATTTCATTGAAATATTTATCATGAACTGTGAACTTTTTCATCGCGGAGTGGCTTAACTTTCCAAGAGATTGCCTTAAATTATTAATTTATGTTCAGAAATGTTAAAATTGTATAAAACCAAACAAACAGAATAAGACGATTGCAATATGATTAAGAAATGGAGCAAACTAGATCTCGTCTGAGACAATCATTCCTCCCGCGACCTCTGAGACGTCCGCTTCCGGACATTTAAGAGAACATAGTCTCCGACCGCATTGTCCAGACGTGCCCTATTTTCTAAGACCTTTGTGCATATTTTCAATACTTATCTTGTTTTTTGGTGTGATAAGGCGTTTTTCGTGCGAAATTTTTATGTAAACATTAGGAGGTAGTAGGTAGGTATATCGAAATTCTACCTGAAGTTTTCGTGTTTTAAACAATTATCAAACTATTACTACCTATTATAATTTATTCGAAAGTTTGTAAGTGGAACGTTAAATTGAACGTTAGGTGCCTCATTTACGGCAAAACGATTAGACAGGTTTGGAGGAAATTCAATACATAGATATTATGTAACCTACGCCGAAACCGTTAGTATGATTGTGATGAAACTCTAAAGTGTTCTTCAAATGTTTGTCTTTTATATGGTCTAAATCCATTAAATTTGGAAACGCACCTTAAAGATGTAAAGAAGTAAAGATTTTTAAATTAAATTTAATGATTTATATAGACCACAAAATTTATTTAAGAAGTACTCTTTCCCTTAGTGTCTTAAAACCCAATTGTTTATTAATAGCAATAAATTGCCTCAAAAGCCTATATTTGTTAGAGTCGCTAGAAAGCAATGTTTTAACTTTTAAAGTTTCCATTGTTCACGAAAAATTGATTTCTCTGTTATTGTTTGATTTGCACGTAATAATTATTTCATCGAAACATTTTGTTGAAACGTCCGGTTTTTGGGTGGATTTCAATTTGAAATATTCAAACTAAAATATCTTATTTGTTGTTGGGAACAATGCTTAATTAACTTGGTTTAAACGATATTGTTAAATATTAATCAGAAATATATTGTTTGGAGAAATATCAAATTTAAAGAAATATAACTAACCTAACCTAACCTAACCAAGGTTAGGTTAATATTTATATAAATTAGTATATTATATGTATATATTTAGGACATATCGATTTAGTCCTTTAGAGATAATATTATTGACAACGCACTCGTTCCTAGAGGGCTGCTGCGTCCTGCCCGGGCCTCCGATAGGACTCATTCCCTTTGTTACACAAAACCTTGCTAATCTATTCACTTCGTTGGATATTCAACACTCCCCGTAAAATATTTAACCTCTTCCCTCAAAAAGTAATTTAAAATCCAATCGAAACTAAACGTCTTCTTGGTTTAAACTATTTCTACCTGTCATCTCTTACTGCACACCGTGTTAAGGCACATCATTTCAAAAATGTTAAAGAATATAGAAAAAAGATGTCGTGAGAAAGATATGAAATTATTGCTGATATTAAGTAACGTGTAAGTGATGGTTTTAGATGCGGTTTGCATCGGAAACTACTTTTACGACTTACTATGGTAGCACAACGTTTGCTTATTTATTCACTGTTGAATTTATGTTGAAATGTTTGCACTGTTCTTGTTAGTCAGCTACTTGTTAAATAAAACTTAATTAAAAAAATGTAGTTGTTAAAAACAATATTTGGGTACAAAGCTCTTGAATAGTAGATGCCGCATCACAATTCCAGTCAGGCGTTCAACAAGAAAATAAAGGCGATTTAAAATCGTCTAGTGTATTTTGAGCATTACAGGCAATAGTTTTCAGATCAACTTTGAGCATTTGATTCCTGCCCAGGAAATAGTGAATAAACTGAAGGTTCCGCGCGACCTTTCAATTTCCCCGGGGAACTCCTGTAAATAATGTTCCTAGATGGTATTTAAACCAAAATCAATTTGTACACGTAACTACAGACATGGATTTAAAATGTCTGCTTAAAGTGACACAGCTTGAACTCGATATTCGTCATATTATATAACAACGTATTTTGTTTAAAACAAAAATATTGGGAGTGTCAATCGTGGTTACATGAATTTCATATACATAGACGTATCTGATGTATAGTATATGGATATGGTGAAAACTTGAATGTATTAGAAATATAATTCCCATTGGCTATATTGAATAATTATTCAACGTGCTGAATTGCACCTGAAATAGTCACTAATTATAATTGACACTGATTGTTCCTAACGATGGCTTTCGCTAAGGCTGCTATGATACACATATATTACGACATATATAAATACAAGCATTTTTCGTAGTTCATATCACTACATAGTATAAAACAAAGTCGCCTTTTCTGTCCCTATATCCCTATATCCCTATGTGCGCTTAAATCTTTAAAACTACGCAACGGATTTTGATGCGGTTTTTTTTAATAGATAGAGTGATTCAAGAGGAAGGTTTATATGCATAACTAGCAGATCCCGCGGCTTTACCTGTGCTAAATCTAGGGAAGAGCCCGAGCGAAGCGAGGGCGAGTCGCTAGTAAAATATATTTCATTGAAAACAACTCGTCTAAAAATACACCTCTACAGCGACAAAAGATTTTTTATTTTCTGCAATAGAAACAAGACAATAAACGCTCGAAAAGACTCTCAAGATGGTCTTTTGTTATTATACAAATATATTTAATAACTTTATTTCATGTCTCGTGCCATTTTCTTGCGGAGAGATTAAAATCTTGAAGAAGGCTTAGCGCAGAATAAATAAATCCCGTCGGTAAACCTCCTATATAGCGCCCTAAAAGCCATTAAATTGGCATTATGCGCTTTGGGTCCGTACACTCTATTATTGTGATGGAAAGAGACATATTGTTTAAACATTCTTTGTCCGGGGAATCCCAACGAGACCCAAATCTGGGAAGCTCTAATAACTTCTAACATTGTAATCTACTTTCGCAAATCTGTCGTCTGTACTGCGCCAGCGAATTTGAATAGAACAAAAGAGTGTGTAAAGTTAGTAATAGTGTGCAGTGTTGTGGTGGAGTTTTAGAGTTTCAGTCAATATGATTCGCGGTCACTGTCGGGCTGGATTGAAAGTTTATATGGACTGACGGCATAGGTACGGTTCCAAGTCCCAAAATTTGAGACTTTGAGACTAATAAATACAATATTTTTAATTCAATAATCAAAATATTATTATATTTTCCAACTAAGACATTAATAAAAATACGTAGCTACAGAATATTATATGTTTGTATACTTATTATACGTAGTATATATATAATATAATATTTTGAAATACACACTATAAATCAGTTGATCTTTTGTTTTGAAGATGTAGCACATACAGCGCACCTGTATACAGCGATGTGAAGCAGAGCTGCTGTGATAGCTTATGCGGCTATGTTGATTCTATAGACGTACGACCACGAAGGTCACCTGCCACCATAATACCATTTTAGCGTGACTTGACAATTCGCAGGGCTTCAGCCTTCAATACGTTGCTATTCAATGAGCTTAAATCGATGCAAATTAACTGTTTACGCCGCGGTTGCTAGGTGACAACCCAATTATCGTCTGACTAGCAACTCACCCTCGCTCCTCTCGGGTTCGTCTTTAGGTACGTTTTACTGTTTAGAATTTTTAGATTTCTCAGAGATGTGATAATTTCGTAAAAAGTATCCTACATCATAATTGGTATAAGCAGCTATCAAAATACAACATTTCATAAGTCTGTCTTGTGGTTTTTGTGATGACAGACAGACAAACTGGAATATATAAAAAGACTTTGTATCGATAACATGTCTGTTTCATATGATTTTAAAGAATAAAGAAAAATAAAAAAATGTGATACAGATTCGACTTACGACTCTACGAACTGACACGACCTCCCCTCCTAATTTCAATGATCTAATTTTAAATCTTTGAGGTCATACAAAAAAGCAATTTTAGTTTATATAATTTAAAATTTCTAAACTTTATACTTCCAACTTTAATTATTAATATGTAATACGTAGATCTAACTTAATTTTCAATTCACGGTTATTTTTTCTTCAAAATTACTTACAAAATGAAAAGCGGTAATATACCTACAGTAATAGAGTGAGGGCCCCAACTTTCATCCTCAATTCATATGCATATTCTGTGTGTTAAAAACTAACAGTGAAATAAAATTCATTTGGTTATCAAAAGAATGAAAGTGATGAAAAAAAATCGATTAAAGTTAATTTAATTAAAAATAGCCATGAGCACTTTCAGATAGGCAAGTAATTATAGGCATATTTGTTTATGAATTATATTTGATAAAAAATATGTCTCATCTGGTTATCAGATCGGTGAAGGTCGATCTCCCACGGTCTCCTCTACGATTACGGCACCTGTGGCTTGTGTGTGTGGTAGCCCACTAATGGTATTAATGTTGAACTTTATATTGAACATGCGAGAGTCAAAAGATTGTTTAATTCAATTTACACGTACAAAATTGTTTTGACGCTAGAATAACATATTTCAACCCTTCACAACTTGAAGAAATTATAAGCGATACTAGAAGGTTTGGTAGCATTTTCTTTATTTATTAAACTTAAATACAAATATTGTTTCAGCAATGCCATCAGTTCCTTTTTTTTAAATTTTAAGATATCAATGGTCTCCATAGGACATTTTACACTTTGCTAAATAGTATACCATAATATGGATTTAATAGGAGTAATACTTAATAAAGATTACAGAACACACTTGATTTAACATTTCATAGTAAATAAAGTGAACGTGAAAGCTGCGGCCGACAGCGAGCTCGCCGACGCCTGCGGTATAAATATTCAGGGCATAATGAATAATTAATAACACACGCGACATTACGTCAATGTTAAAGGGGTGTCTAAATCATTTTACCACTTCGCTTGTTTGCTACAGCTATGCTAAGAATAGGTACTTCGTAACTTTTCCAATTTAGTAGCTTTCGTCTACGACAGGTACTCCTGTAACAACTTTAAGTAGGTAATAACATTTAATATAAAGTTTATTTTTTTGGACTAATGAATAATGTGGCAGCGAACAGCTGATGTGTAATTTTAAATCGCTTATTTATTTACTACAGGTAAGCCTCTTGGTCGAGTTGACATCGACAAACGACATCACTAATAGGAAATTATACTTAGTTTAAAGACTAATTGTAATTGTACGTAATTATTACAGACCTGTAGTCCACTAAATAATTCACAAGACACGTTACTGGCTTTGATAATAATGATATTCATTGGTTCTATTCTTACATTAAAATAGGCCAAGAACAAGACTTACCAGTTGTTTAAAAGAAGCCAGCAGTAGATATTACTTACTAAAACCCATCAAAACGCCCCTACGTCTTAATGGAGCGTCGCGGAATCGCTTACGCATTCAACCACGACTCTATGTCTGCCGAAGCAGACCATACAGCAAAGGCGCTACTCTAGAAACCACTGTGCTATCAGATAAGTAGCTAAAGCAACCCGCATGGCACACCGCCGACCGAAGTTGGCGTTTGTTGACCTCGCGCCCGGATTTTCCGAACGCTACTGAGTTAGTAGATTAAATTCTTAAGTATTATAGTTTTCAAATAAATAAAGTTATTAATTATTATTTAAGATAGAAACAATGCAAACAACAATATACTTGCACTAGAAATATTTGTGTATGCTTACGCTTAATACCTTACACAAAGATGGTAATCCCTCTATGCAACTACATTATAAATACTTTTAAAAAACCGTAAAAATAACCTTTATTAAAGATCTAAATCCTTAAAGGATGATTGTATTATACTTATAAGCTTTTAGCTCAGGACTTCGCTAATACAATCTTAAAAGAACAAAGACGTACCGAAATCGTTTAACTACCTTTATAAATTTTCAAAGGCATAAAAATATTCAATAATCTTAGGTTCTGCTATCGAGAGTCTAGTCGAGGAGGACCCAACTATTGCTAAACCTACACTTGACTTTCATAGGCCTAAACTAAGTTTAGAGGATCTTTTGAATTGTAATAGGTAGGCGGGTTCTTGAGAATTCTTCCAACATCATAAATAAGTCTTTGTTAGGCTTAAGGGGATATTTGGTATTTATTTTCTTCTCTAAATCTCTATAATCCAATTATTTTACAGAAATCATTATGAAAGAAAAGAAATTCGCAAAACATCCATTATTATGAAGTTTTATTATAACGGTAACTACGTCAGATCAATATGAGCGAGTTGGAGTCGTGTGACTTTACTGATTTTTAGATGTTTACGTTTAATTTTTACATGAGGGTTAAGCTAAATAAGTAGAACATAAATCTCACTGTCACTCATCCGCCGCATTCGAGATATTTATCGACATCAAATTATTTGAAATGTCAGCGACAATGAGGACGTTTTTTAAGAACACCGTATTAAATTATTGAAAATCGATTTAAATATTAATAATATATTAAATATAATAAGTGTTTTATGGTTGCAAAAGTAATATTATCGGTAATACGTATGGAAAATACATTTTTTTTTTGTTTTTCCGTAAATTTTGTAATTTCGGTTCGGTCTTAACAATTTTATTTGATAGGTCCGTTTCTAAGCTATCGATCGATTGATCCTTTTTCATTTTTAATTCAGATCTAAACAACTATTTGTTTAAATTATAAAAATGAGCAATACACTACATCGCTCTCTCCGCATAAAAATCTAAGTCGGTCCCCTGCGGTAAAGCGCAAATAAACCAAGCAACATTCAACATAATCTATATCAGTATTGATGTGAACGTATAAACATGAATATTGGATAACAGATATCTCAACATCGGTCTCAAAGGAGGCCGGAGTCGGTCGGTTCAGGAAACGGACCATCTCTCCAGCGTCTACATATTTATATCGTCTGAGCGGCCTTAAACCCTAAGAAATTGTTCTGCCGCCGTAAGTGCATGATATGCATAATCCCGCCATATACGTGGAGCTTGACGTCTTTTAAAGAAAATTTTATTTTATTCCCATTTCACATTATTTTTAATTTTCTATATGTCTCGACCTTACATTTCTTTATCTATGTGCATAGCAAAAATCTGTGTGTGTTGAAATGTGTACATTATGGAGCTTTTCATATAGTGTTATCAAGAACAATACTTCGCCACCTTGTTTATTTGTTTTTTGAAATGTTTAGCTGTTACATGTCAACTGTATTTAACATACCCACTTAATTCCATGAAGCCGAGAAAACATATATTTTATCTGAATTTATGTATACCTCTTATAAATAAAGAATTGTTTTCAAAACTAAAATAAATATGCGAAAAAAAACACTATTATAGAGTTTTATTCTATTGGTGAATACGCAATATAAATATATATGATGAGGGCGGTGTCATGCATCACTGATTTTTATATTTTTACATTTAATCGACAAGGATTTAGGAAAATATGAAGATCATTTTCGCTGTCACTCATCCGCCGCTAGCGAGATATTTATCGACTTCACATAATTTGAAATGTCAGGGAACGTAACGACATGTGTACTTATAAATACGCAATAGTATATGAAAAAATCACTCGAAGAAAATTGATATAAACGTTTTATGGTAATTGGAAGTAGCAATATAATCAGTAAAACGTAATCCTAGTAATAACTTTAATAAATAAATAAACTAATTTTAATCTAGATCTCAACATATTTGTGGAGTCGTCGATAAGAGTTTTTATTTCGTTTTATTTTTTTAAAGTACTTACAACTAGTCGTGGTCGTTTCAACAAATAAGCACTAAGCGATAATTGGTGGCGAGCTTTGAGAGTTGTAGGCTGAATAGGAAATAACACAAAGTAACGGCATAATGGATCACTTGTCTTGTCCCCAGATACGTTTTAATAATTAGTATAGATTTCTCAGAAATGTCATATTTTCTTGGTTTTTTTTTCTACTACAATATACATGTATTTTATACATATATATCATTTATGAGATCTAAGCGTACAAACAACGGTAGAGATTTTGTTTTATGCTATGTGAAGATGTAAACAAAAATGGATTTCCACCAACATTCCATAATTTCATGTGTACCTACTTTATGACAACTACGGAGTATAAAGCAATTAAAGTAGTATCAATATCTACGTAAGTTTCCGAAAAAGGCAGTGGAAGCCCAGTTTTAACGCGCCCGCTTGGGAAACCGAATGATGCAAGGTTCAAATCCTGGGTTTTGCACCTCTTATATTTTCATGTGCGAGTCGTTTCTAACATGATTACCATTTGTCTCAAGAGGAAGAGAACCATCGCGACGAAATCTGCATGTCTGAGAGAACCTATTGCAAGTTTTCGACAGACATGTTAACCTACACTTGGCTAGCGTGATGAACTATGGCCTGATACCCCTCGTATTGACGAAAGGGCCTTGCTTAGCAGTGGGACGTAAAAAGGGATAAATACATGTAAGTTTTCTAATATGTTGGAAATTCAGGCCACACCATGCCTTTGTTAAGTTATTTAATTACAACTTACTCGTAGCATAGAAAGTACATTCAAGTAACTAGCTATTGGGTAAGCATGTGTGGCTAATGTTACAAACGTGAAAGTTTGTAAGGATTTGTGTATGTGTATGTTACCCTTTCTTGCAAAAACTACTAAACGAATATTAATGAAACTTTATTATATTAAGACTAACTTGTGAAGGGATAGTAAAAGATAAATAGGAAAAAAAATAGTAAAAAACAGGGCGAAGCTGCGGGAAAACGCTAGTGTATGAAACGCAAGTGTAGCTTTGGCTACTAAATATCGCAATGACGGCCCTTGTAGTAATTAAAGCAATTATATTTCTTCATTTTAAGATGACTTTTAAATCTTACAACAAAAGCTATAATATTAAATATGAACTGCTTGAATTTCAAAGTATATTATTTATTCAACGTTGATTTTTATATGTGAGTTTAACTCTTCATTCTACATAATAGTTTAATATCTAAATCAACCCTAGATATCAAAAAAGCCAATCCCTGTAGTTACACGAACACCTTTTTTTCCACCAGATTTCCGGCTCCGCACTACGGTCGTATCAGCAGCATTTACATTGTAAACTTTTAAGCGCTAACGAAATGAAAATTATCGAAACCAAAAGTGTAGTTTGAGAGAGAATCTCAAACGAACGTAACCTTGTCTAAAATGGTCAATTAAGTTTCCACTACATTTAACAGAGCTGTACTAAAATTCCTATTCTGCGTTTGAGGAAACAATACTCATTAGTACTTATACATTTAATCTATATATATATATATATATATATATATATATATATGATAGTCATTATTATTGATACAGAAGTCGGAGCTGTAGATTTTAGTATTTTGTAAGTCTGTCTGTCTGTCTGACCGGATCACGAGAAAATGATGATAGTTGGTTAACTAAATAAATAAATAAACTGGTCAACAGGATACTATTTACTACTGAAAAATATCACATCTTTAAAAAATGTATACCTACCTGAGAAACGGGAACGGTGCGAGGGTGAGAGAATAGGGAGATTTAGAATAAAATAATAAAAAAGCCATATTTGTAGTTTGAAGTTGGGTTGTTTGTCGTTTCTATATATGTAACTTATGACTCAAGTCAACGGTATACCTTTTAGTATAGAAAAATGTTTCATCCCCACGAGAAAATACAATAACTTCTCCCTTCATAATCATTGTTTATAGTTGGCTAAAACTTAAGAGATACATCAAAACAGGGTTCTAAAAATATTATTAGTCTTAAAAAGTCCTACAAAAAGTTTGTAGTAGTAATATGTCTATGTCTTAAGAAACACTCGCAATAACTATTTTTATCTATTTAAAACGTCCTCAGGGAGGAACCTGAGCAAAGTGAGTGTTAATCCCAAGTAATATAATAAAGGAGCTTTAATAGGTATATATGTTTGTATATAAATGTCGTAACACTTCGTTGCAGATTTGAACTTAGTTTCACTGAGCGTTATCGTATTGTCGCGGAATAGAGTGCGAACCCGTCATAATAGCACGCTTGTACCATGCCTTACAACAGCGAATGTCAATTTATAACTTTTGACAATTAGATAACAAGAACAGTTTATTGCAAATTTTAATGTGTCAGAGTGAGAGAGAGCATTTTCAAGAAAGATTTGGAAGTTACTAGAAACATTTTGAACTTTCGATACTAGAATGTTCTATATTTACGCATATAAAAAGGCCGGAGTGTGTCGAGAGATCAGTTGATGTTCGGAGCTAAGTGAAGATTGCGAAGAGAT
This sequence comes from Boloria selene, assembly GCA_905231865.2. Classification (NCBI taxonomy): domain Eukaryota; kingdom Metazoa; phylum Arthropoda; class Insecta; order Lepidoptera; family Nymphalidae; genus Boloria; species Boloria selene. Next base: position 16,665,610 of record HG993131.1, read on the forward strand.
ACGAAATAGTGAAAAAGTGAAGAAGAGTATAGTGAATTATTAAAAGTGGTGGATTATAGTGCTCAGAGACTAAATTAAACTAGTGCTGCGTACAGACTGCGCGTGTATATAAGGTGTAAATAAAACATCTTTAGTGCGAGAACGCTTTTAATTTCCGATCCCGAACCCGTAGTACGTAACAATTGGTGTCAGAAGTGGGATCGGAAATGCCGTTAGTACCGAGGCACGAGAAGGAAGGAGTCACTACACGCGCAATGGCAGAACAGCAAAGGGAAGACTCTGGCCCTAGTACTTCGAGTGGAGAGTCCGTGGCTCAACAGGGCACCTCGCCAGACATGAACGCCCTTTTGCAACAAATGGCGTTCATGATGCAAGAACAAACGCGCCGCCAAGAAGAGCAGGCTCGCCGCCAAGAGGAACAACTGCGCGCACTCCAAGAAGAGCAGGCTCGCCGCGAGGAAGATCGTGCACGCCGCCAGGAGGAACAGCTGCGCGCACTACAAGATGAACAGGCTCGCCGCGAAGAAGAACAGGCTCGCCGTGAGGAAGAACGTGCGCGTCGCCAGGAGGAACAGATGCGTGCACTCCAAGATGAACAGGCTCGCCGCGAAGAAGAACAGGCTCGCCGTGAGGAAGAACGTGCGCGTCGCCAGGAGGAACAGATGCGTGCACTCCAAGACGGCATACACAAGGATGTAGTAGTCGCACTCCAACAAAATAAAGAACGGGTTGAAGCCGTTGAAAGGGAAGTCGAGGGAATTAAGACGACACTCGGTGAGGCCATAGAGGAGTATGACGCAAAACTATCTAAAATAGAGAAAAGGGTCGATTACATGGAAACTCACAGATTACCGCGTAGTGTTGACCTCAGTTCATCAACGGCAAAGATCTTTAAAGTCCCTTACTTCGACGGCAAATCTTCTTGGGCTGCATTTAAGATCCAGTTTGAGACTATCAAGGAGACAAGTGGATGGACAGATGATGAAGCCCGATCTGCCCTTACCGTCGCACTTCGAGAGGAGGCCCTAAATGTGTTGGAGGCGCTTTGTGCTAGCGACCCTGGCAGGAAGACCACATACAGTGAACTACTTAACGCTTTAGAGTCGCGGTATGGTGATAGTCATCTAGAGCACGTGTACAGGGCCCAAATCAAAGACCGTACACAACGACCTAATGAAACCCTGCAGCAGTGGTCCATAGAGATTGAAAGGCTCGTACGGAAGGCATATCAATCCTCGCCATCCACCATAGAAACTATTCTGCTGCAGGCATTTGTAGACGGGATTCGCGACTCGGAGGTACGCGCTGCTGTACGCCTAAGACACCATACAAGTCTCAGGGAAGCTGTCGCTCATGCTCTAGAGATTGAAGCTGTGCGTCATGACTCTAGACCTTGGAGGGTGCAGGAAGCTACCACGGGAGGATTAACCACCCGGAGACGTCTTTTCAACCCAAGGTGCTACGAGTGTGGTGAGCGGGGCCATCTTCGAAGTAACTGCCCTAAAAGGAAGAATGGTCGACTATACTCAGATTTTGGTGTAACAACCTGCGATCAAGTAAGAGGAGAATTGGTCTCAGCCAGAGCTAGGAGGTGGGCGCTGGCCGGGGGATCTACAACCCCACCCATAGAAGTAAAACAGGCAATAGATGGAAACACTTTGGTTATACATGGCGCTATTAATGGAGTGACATGTAAACTGACACTGGATACCGGAGCTTCGCGAACTGTCATTAATAACCGAAAGCTGAAACATATTGCGGACAATAATTTGCAAGATAGGAGGCACATCAACCTTATGACAGCCACTGGTCAGCGCATACCTGTTTGGGGGGAAAGAAAAATTGCTATAAAAATTGGGGACAACGTCTATTGGCATAACGCAATAGTTGCAGATATCGTGGATGATTGCATCATTGGATTGGACTTTCTTCAAAATTATCAGTGTACGATAGACATGAAATATGGAGTTTTAAAGTGCAGAAATAGAGAAGTACCGATAAGTGGTGGAGTTCAGGGGAAAGTTTGTTGCTTAAGAGACACCGCTCTTCCACCAAGATCACAGACTCTAGTACCTGTCGCTTTACCTCAACAGAACAAGTCAGGTAGTCAATGGTGCTGCGCTATCATAGAGAAGTATGAAGATGAGAGCTCGTGGATTCCAGCAAGAGTTGTAGTAGGTAAAACTTCGACATCCATGGTTCCAGTGCTGAACACCAGTGACGCTACGCAAACTATTCAGAGAGGGGAAGTTGTGGGGACTTGCGAAGAGATAGCCTGGTTAAGTAGATGCCAACAGAATGAGAAGGTGCTTAACAAGGATAAAGACCAAGCAATGAAACTTTTAGAAGACTGCAAAGAGCATCTCACAAGTTCACAGAAGACGAAAGCTGAAAATTTACTTTACGAATATTCAGATTTGTTCTCGAAACATGATGGCGATATTGGAAGAACCGGTTTGGTGAAGCACAAAATTAATACTGGTGACATAGCGCCTATTCGACAACGACCAAGACGAATTCCATGGGCTAAGGAGAAAGAAGCTGACGACATGATCCAAGACATGAGAAAGAATAACATCATCGAACAATCTACTAGTCCTTGGTGTTCTCCAGTAGTACTTGTAAGGAAGAAGGATGGATCTACAAGGTTTTGCATCGATTACCGCAGACTCAACGATGTAACCAAAAAGGATAGTTATCCCCTGCCTCGAATCGACGACACCTTAGACACTCTCAGTGGTATGAAATGGTTTTCAACTCTCGATTTGAAGAGTGGCTATTGGCAAGTAGACATGGACCCCGTGGATAAGGAGAAAACTGCGTTTTCAACTGGAAAAGGGTTGTGGCAGTTTAAGGTTATGCCGTTCGGGTTATGCAATGCACCAGCAACATTCGAGAGGTTGATGGAACGTGTACTCGCTGGATTACTAGGAGCAGCCTGTCTTGTTTACCTAGATGACATAATTATTGTGGGACGTGACTTCGAAGACCATCTTAAGAAACTCGAAGCAGTATTTGGTAAACTAAGGGAAGCAAATTTAAAGTTAAGTCCAAAGAAGTGCTCATTCTTTAGGAGACAGGTCAATTACCTTGGACATGTAGTCTCGGAAAACGGCGTGGGAACGGACCCTAGCAAAGTCACCGCTGTGAAAGATTGGCCGACCCCTAAGGACAAAACGCAAGTGAGAGCATTTCTGGGATTATGCTCTTACTATAGAAGATTTGTAAAAGGCTTCTCTGACATCGCCAAACCACTTCATAGACTGACCGAAGAGAAGAGACCTTTCGTATGGGACAATAATTGTGAATCAGCCTTTCAAGAACTGAAGAAACATCTTTGCCAAACACCGATCCTTGGGTATCCAGACACAAAGGGAGAGTTCATTGTCGACACAGATGCCAGCAATATCGGTATTGGAGGTGTATTGTCCCAGCGGAAGGGTGATCAGGAGGTGGTTATCGCATATTTCAGTAAGTCACTATCTAAACCGGAAAAGAATTATTGCGTTACTCGAAGAGAGCTACTTGCTGTAGTAAAAACCTTACAGCATTTTAAGAAATACTTGCTAGGACGCAAATTTTTGGTAAGAACCGATCACGCTGCCTTGAAATGGTTATTGGAATTCAAGGACCCCGAAGGACAGGTAGCGCGATGGATTGAACAGCTTCAAGAGTTTCAGTTTGAAATTGAACACCGTGGGGGTAAAACACACAATAACGCCGATGCCCTATCTAGAAGACCATGCGAGGAAGACTGCAAGCACTGTCACAGACAAGAAGTAAAGGAACTAGAATCTATTAAAATTATAAGAACAGATTCGATAGATGAACGTTGGAGCGATGATGCCATGAAGAAAGCACAAGAAGAAGACCGAGACATACGACCGATCATGGAATGGTTAAGTAGTGGTAGACCAAAACCTAAGTGGATTGACATAGCACAGTACAGTACCGCTACGAAAAGCTTGTGGGCACAATGGGACAGTTTGTTGTTACACAATGGAGTATTATGCCGCAAATGGGAGAAGACGCGTGGGAATGATAGCCATCTCCAACTAGTGGTACCTAAAATAAAAGTATCCGAGGTACTTCGGGCCTACCATGATGGTTCTTCTGGTGGACATCTAGGGGTAAAAAGAACGTTAACCAAGATCAAGGAGCGATTTTACTGGTTGCATTGTCGAGATGATGTCGAGGACTGGTGTCGGAAATGTGTACAATGTGCCTCTGTCAAAGGCCCGCAAACCAGAAGCCGGGGAGCAATGAAATTATACAACGTTGGGGCACCTTGGGAGAGAATCGCCTTAGACGTAGCAGGACCATTTCCGATTACTAACTCTGGGAACCGATATATTCTAGTTGTGATGGACTATTTCACAAAATGGCCTGAAGCATTCGCCATACCAAATCAAGAAGCTGTTACTGTTGCAAATAAATTGGTTAAAGATGTATTTTGCAGATTTGGTATCCCATTAGAAATACACAGTGATCAAGGAAGAAACTTCGAATCACAGGTGTTTCAAGAACTTTGTAAGATCATGGGGGTGCACAAAACTAGAACTACGCCTGGTCACCCACAGTCCGATGGAATGGTGGAGAGATTTAATCAAACTTTAGAACGACATCTAGCCAAAGTTGTAGATAAACATCAAAAGGATTGGGACGAGTATTTATCATTGTTCCTGCTATCTTACCGGACTGCTGTACACGAAAGCATTGCAATGACACCTGCCTTTGCCAATTTCGGAAGGGAATTACGGTTACCAGCGGATCTGTTAAGTGGTTGCCCGCCGGATACTCCAAGTTGCATCACCGAATATGCCAGTGAACTAAGAGTGAAGATGATTGGTATTCATGAGCAGATACGAGATGTAGGGCTACAAGCAAGTGAACGCATGAAGACTCGTTATGACCGGAAGGCGACAGGAACGAACTTCGAGGAAGGCTCATTGGTATGGCTGCATAACCCGGTGAGACGAAAGGGTAAATCGCCAAAGCTACAACCCAGTTGGGAGGGGCCTTATAAGCTAATAACGAAAATTAACGACGTCACTTTTCGAATTCAACGTACAGTCGTAAGCAATGACATGTATACATTAACAACTTTTCAAATATATGTAAACATCAATCGTTTCAAAAGAAAGTATACAAGCTTTGTGTCAAAATAAAGTATACGTAAGATGTTTCATAATTATGTATACATTTTTATCAATTCATAGTAAACAACATAAAACGAATATTATTGTATACTTTTCGTTATATAAGTAGTTAGCCATTAGTCTGTGCACAAAAAAAGTGCACAGGTTTGCGCTCGAAAAGCATAAAATAATATTTTCGTATTTGAAACAAAGTTTTCTAATGCATATAAAGTGTGTCTCTTCCATTAACATTTTTTAGTTCATATTTTATGACAATATTATGCTATTACTTATAATAATTAAATTCCCATTTAAATTTCCGCCACGCTTTTATGTGGGTGGTCCATAGAACCAGTTATTGTATTATCCAGTAAGAATAAACGATTATCCTGTAGTAAAAGGTATCCTAAATATTGACCTTAGTAGGTAATAAGCGTTTAGTAGTCGATTAGCGATAATGGTTGCTGATATATTTTATCTGTTTCATAATAAGACTTCCCAATAAAGTAACTGGTAGATAAATTTATATGTATTTAGCCCGTTTAACTCAAACTTAGACTTGAACCCCCATCACATGGATATCGAAGCAAGCGCGTTACCACAGCGCTACTACAAATTACAATGTGTCAAGATAAATTTATATTAGGCCACATGTTACTTGACGGAACGGCAACCGTCGTAAGCGACGCGACGTTGCCGTTTTGCGCATCGATACAAAGACGTCAACTTAAAATCTATTTTGAAAAGTCAAATAATTCACTATCTATCATAAACATATATAATAAAATAATTGTAACTGAGTCAAATCTGTACATAATTTTTTTTAAATCTAATTAAAATTGATAAAAATGTAATTAAAATAGATAGACATTATTATCCATACAATCAAATCTATCGTTTTTAAAATTTTTGTCTGACTGTCTTTTTGTGACTGCATCTCGAGAAAACCTCAGGACAGATTTTGATGATGATTTTGTAAGAAATATCGACTAACCGTTACAAACCGACTATTAAACATCACACGGTGTGTGAAATCTAAGTATTTTGTTTCCAGTCTTTAGAACGCGGGCGGGGCCGCGGGAAATGCTAGTTTCTTACATTTTTAAAAGGATACATTTTTTTAAATATTCTTCTAAATAAAATATGAATTAATCATAGTGTGATAAAAATCATAGATAAGTATACTCAACCAGGTGGGGATTTGCGAATTGACCTGGAGTGCAGACTTGTACTCTTCCTCTCTTACCTCTCTTACACTTACTTATATGACCTCCTGGTCTTGTTACCTGCATCTTACAGGAGCTTATGCAATTATTATGGTGGCCGAGTTTTGGGCTTCTTTTTTTTATCTTTATTTTTAAGGGGTTTTGGGCTTTCTTACTTTAACTATTGCCATCGACTCGGCAAGAAGAAGAAGACTCAATGCATAGAAAGTATATACGGTACTTACATCCATACATCAATTGTCTGTCTGTCTGTTAGTTTCGGCTAATTCTCGTACCGGCTACACTGATTTTGACGGGACTTTTGACCTCAGATATCGTAGCTAATGTTTTAAGGAGTAACTTATGCTACTTTTAATTATGAAAACTGTTTTATTTATTTTATCTTACGCCGAGCGCAGCGGTCCGGGCTCGCTAGTGTAAATATTAATTATAAAAAAATTAGGTTTACGTTCAAAAATTTGCGTAAATCAATCAAATCAAAATATTTTTTATTCAAATAGACTTTAACAAGCTCTTTTGAATCGTCATTTTTACATTATCAAAATTAAAAGTCAGTCTGTAAGTCTGTGAGTAAACTACCACCGGCTCGGAAAGCTGTTCTGCTGAGAAGAACCGGCGAGAAGCTCAAACTCGGCTCGTAAAATAGACACAGATGAACTTACCGTTTAATCACTAGCTATCCAAGGAAAACTCAATACAACCAATTATTATTTTTTCCTGTAAATTAAAATGCTTTTATGTAATGAAAAGTATCCTAAGTCATGGTCCGAGAAATATGTTATAGGTAACTACACAATTTGGTTAAAATCGGCCAAGTACTTTTTGTGTTAAACGAAAACATACAAACAGACAAAAAAATTAAAACATATTTTTTGGGATTTATATTCAATGCACTATACGTTACAGTATTTTTTTTATAAAAACAAAAAAAAATATTCCATGTATAGATTTTTTAACTCACTGTTCTATTATAATTATACGTATTATTGTATATTCTTATAAATTCACAAATGTGGAAAACATATACTCAATGATGATGACGAGCCACGTTCATCACGGCTCACTCCTTGTCCCTAAATCGCCATCCAGTATATAATGCTTAAATTAAAAGATACGCACGAAACAAAAATTAAAAAAGTTATCCACGCGCGGGATTTGAACCCGCGTCGCAAGGATATTATACGCATACTACAACTACGCCAATTGAGCTATGACAACTTAATATCATTGGGCGAATTCATGAAAAAGTAAGTTTCTCATAACAACGCCAACTAAACAAATAGAGAATTGTCAGTTGTAATTCTAATAATTTCGAATTCTTTTCAATGCTTTGTTACACATTAAAATTTTAAATAAACTGATCTTGTCCTCGAATTGTCAAAAGTTTAAAACTGTCATCCAATGTTGTGAATGTGTTACAAACGCTCTTACACATACACATATGCACAGTCTATTACGCGATAATATTTGTATTATACGTATGATTTAAAAATGTATTATAATATTTAAATTTAAATACATAATAATACATTTTTAAAAGCAAAGTATTATGCTTCATTTTCCGATGCAAGAAGCCTAAGATCTTAAAACATATTTTACTGTTAATTATCTAATTAATAAGTTTACGAATCATGGTGTTACAATATTTTAAATCCTGTCTGTGCTGTTGGCTGCAGAAGATATCTCATATACCCTGGGTAAAGCTGTTTAGGAGAGCTCTGCCTAAAGTGAATCCAAGGCGCATCCTAGAGAATCAGGTCGCAATTAGTCGAATTGATTCAATCACTTACATATAAAAATAAATTAAACTTCTAACGACCAGTTTAAAGAATTCACGTATTTAATGAAAGAGACACAGTATTTGTATTAGAAAACTTTGTTAAATACGAAAATAATATTTAATGTTTTATTCTTAGTTCTTAGACCAATGGCTACATAGTTATAACACGAAACTTGTATATAATAGTATTCGTTTTATGTTATTTACTATGAATTGATAAAAATGTATACATAAATATGAAGCAACATACGTTTACTTTATTTTGACACAAAGCTTGTATACTTTCTTTTGAAACGATTGATGTTTACATATATTTGAAAAGTTGTCAATGTATACATGTCATTGCTTACGACTGTACATCCAGAAGCCCGGCTAAAATCGTGCATGTGGACCGATTGGCCAAGTATCACGGCAACAATGATGCTCGAGACGAGCATGTCTTAGGAGGGGGTAGTGTCGCGGAATAGAGTGCGAACCCGTCATAATAGCACGCTTGTACCATGCCTTACAACAGCGAATGTCAATTTATAACTTTTGACAATTAGATAACAAGAACAGTTTATTGCAAATTTTAATGTGTCAGAGTGAGAGAGAGTATTTTCAAGAAAGATTTGGAAGTTACTAGAAACATTTTGAACTTTCGATACTAGAATGTTCTATATTTACGCATATAAAAAGGCCGGAGTGTGTCGAGAGATCAGTTGATGTTCGGAGCTAAGTGAAGATTGCGAAGAGATACGAAATAGTGAAAAAGTGAAGAAGAGTATAGTGAATTATTAAAAGTGGTGGATTATAGTGCTCAGAGACTAAATTAAACTAGTGCTGCGTACAGACTGCGCGTGTATATAAGGTGTAAATAAAACATCTTTAGTGCGAGAACGCTTTTAATTTCCGATCCCGAACCCGTAGTACGTAACAGTATTAATTGTTTGGAATTTGGGAATTAAACTCACAATGTCATGATTACAATAGAAGGATATTATAATATCTATGGATACTAGGGTTATATGTAATTTCTTATTCAAACTGTTATTCGCGATGACATGAAGATAGTTCCGATGTTTAATGTATAAAGTCAAAGAGAGACAGTTTAGTAAGTTTTTTCTTTAATAACATATTTCATTAAGTATAGCTGTTACTTAAAGTTTCATACGTATGAAGGTACACTCCAACCGTCAACCAAAACTTGTTGCGAAGTGGTTGTTGAGAATATTTAGAATGTTACTCTGGAATTTTATTATATTATATATTAGCTTCCGGCGCCCTAAGCTCTCGTCGGTGTGCAGCGAGTCCTTAAAACCTTTAAAGAGAAAAGTTCCGGAAAAGTTTTAATATCGGGAAACCAATACAACTCAAAAGTAATAAGAAATAACTCAATACCTTGTAAATTGATTTTGTTTTGAAGTAACCGAAATACTTGCAAAGTTTTATAACTTTATAAAATAATAGTGTCAAATCAAATTATATTTATTGAAATAAATGACTTACAATAATCAATTTTACATTGACCCTCGTCCAGCATGGTGGGCTACGGCCTCATTCCTTCGTATTGCGTGAGTATCAACCATTAGTAATCCCACACATTTGCATCAGCACAGTATTAACCGACAACATACTGTGTTTTGCTCAAAAATGTTAAAATTATAGTAAATCATCGTTTGACATAAATGTATATATAGAGGTATATTTAATGCTTGTATAATAGTCAAAAAAGACAAAAAAGGAAACTGAAAGAAACTAATATAAGATTACAAAAGATCTGCTTTCCGCCATTATAGGGATGCTGATTCATCTCCTTGTACCGATTAATTGCGGCTTGACTTGTTGACCCATTTAACCGACGAAAGGGAACATCTGGATCGTTTGATATTTGTATTGAATTTAATTATTGACTATCTAGTGAGTCCGTGTTAACAAAGACTTATTTATGTATATATGTACCTATGTATTTCTATGAGAAAAGTATAATATGATGCCATGTATTTTTTATTTTATATTATCATATACCCTATATAGTTTGCATCTTTTATATGGTCTATTATGATCTTATTAAAAGTATTTTTTTTTATTGACAAAAAAGAATCGTATCGATGGCGGAGGGGTATTGAACAATAATAAAGAACTAAAATGATTATATCTTGGAAGGAACTAATAATGAATAGAAATTTAATGTTACGACTTTAAACTTAGCTGTTAAATTCTACCTTGCTTTGTACGAATAGTGTCAATAAAAAAGTGTCGCACTTAGAAATTACGTACACTCGACGTCCAGTCGGAGGACACAACTAAACTGGCTAGACGGGTGCGACTCGAGCTCTGGTGGTAGTTATGTAACAGAATGTGTAACTTCACGTTATATCCTGTGCTAGAAGTCGGTGCGAACGGGAACTTGTTATCTAACGCTTCAGTTGAAGACGTGCGAGGATCTACGCCCGGTTAACATCTTCACCATACATTGTAACGTTTTAAGCAACGTAAACTTAAGTTTTGCTTAATAAGATTATATTTTTATTATTATTATATCATCATAATGTAGCTCAGTAGATTCTCATCATAATCTAGTGAGCTAGATCTTCAGCTCTACACTGGATGCGTAGTGCTTTGGTGTTTTGATATATAATAGTTGTTTTGTATAATTTATTTTTAAGACATATCTAACTATTCTATTTTATTTTTGTATAAGTATTAGCTGTCCGTTTATAGTATTACCTAAGTAAATCTAATGTTTACCAGTAAGAGTATTCTTTTGAGAAATAAATGGATCTTAAATCTCATCTATTGAATTCTATGTAACTTTCATGGTAAATACACCTGACGTATAATATTGAGAACAATGTCTTTGTTGTATTAAGAGTAAATACCATCGATACCTCGAGCCTGTCAATGTAACCCACGCTAATGGAAGGCGACAAAAGACAATGCCGTCAATAGAACGTTTTCACAGAGGAGGATAGGTGAATAAACTGCAATAATAGGCCACCGGCGCCAGGCGGCCCGACTCGGCGTCCGCGAATATGTGTGTCACGTCGACTGTAGGCTCTCTTATATTAACTTTTACATTCTGAATTTTGATATTTGTACCTCATCTCAACTACGTCTTTAATGCCTCAGCGCTATGCACAAGTTGCGACCTCCGCGAATATTACTCGACGTTTCGAACTAAACTAAGCGCTCTATCGCGCTTCTTGTTATAGTTTGTACGTTATTCGAATTCCTCTGATGCAAGTAAAAAAATTAAGTAATTTAGTATAAATATTTTAGTGAAAAGCTACGTAAATAATATATGTTTCGCCTAGAAATATCCTTTTTTCGGCGCATTATAAGTGTCACGCTATAAGCACGAAGGCAGAACACGCTCGGCCGGACGTAGGCGGAGGGCGGGCGACGTTATTGTATATATATGTGATGCAATTATTTAGAGACTATTTTTAAAGAAATTCGTGTATTAGATAGTGGTGTAGTGTAGGTCGGGAGCGCGCCCGACTCTGGTACCGCAGTGTTACGCAACCGCCGCTCGATAGTCTCGTCCGGGGGCGCTCGCTGCTGGGCACTGACTTACGACGTCTACCACCACCGCGGCTACTGAACCACTCACTGGAAAATGATTTTATCCTTTCTTCACTACTTTAGTATAATGTTTGCTTTTTATGACCTTTTTCAAACTGTTTTCAGCAACGTGTATTACAACGCAATACCGTTATTGTTGTTGGATTTTTTATAGTAATCTTGTGCTGGTGCGCTTTGAAGCCATTAACAAGAGAAATAAATAGAAATCTTGTGTTATAATGTGTAACTGATCAACTCACTTGATGGCTTTATCTAGAGATTCTCGGAAGTGACTGATTATACAACAAAGTAGGTACTTTAAGCCAATCTCTACTTAAGCTCTATAATCTCTTGAAGCGGCGGTATCTTTCGCCACTTTAAACAAACTTCTATGAAGTAATTTGTTGCGAAGTTATAAGATAGACAATCCAGATTTTTAAGCAAAGTATTACATAAATAACAAGACTGCACTGTCTTGTTTTTATTTAAAATGAAATACAATTTATGAACATATACAAATTTATAAAGTTAACTTAAAAAAATCCAATACATTGAAACGATTGATTATAAAGTTTAATATAACAAATGAATAGGCCAAGTATTGTCCGCGCAGGTACGGTGCCACGGTGCTGAGCGGGCACGGAGCGGGTGGCGCAGTGTTACGCAACTAGCGACGTACAGCTGTAATGCTAAGCTCTACCCGACTCTATAGTGCTGAATGAAACTCTTACTCACTAGTCCTTCTGATACACTTGGATGAATAATATAATACCTGTAAAAATACATATCTCACCAAAGTTACTATCTTTTATTTATTTTTGTCTAAATAAAAACTAAGCTCCGATATGTATGTGTCAATAGAAATCCGCCCCTTGAGGATATCAGATCTATTGTTATTTTTGTTTTTTGTTTGGTTGCTTTACTACAATATAAGTACAAAGCTGTTTACAACGCGTTCTGTGATAGATAATCTACAGAAGATTACACTAGAATAGTTTTACGATATTATTTTTATAAATACATATCTATGCTGTTAAATTCAATTTTTGTCAAAGTTGTTAATTTTTTTAAGACAGTTTTTCTATAAAACAAAACACAAAGCACAAACAAATTGCCAGGAAGTTTTGTAAATTTTATAGGAATTCATATTTTTAACATCGGGCAATCTAGTCTAAATCCCATTTTATATATGTTATTGACAATATGTGTAAAATTAAATAAAACTTTATTCAAATTTATTCAACAAAAATCATTTTTTAATAATAAAATCTTTTGTCAATAAGAAAATATACACAAAAAGGTCGCGTATAATTAGATACATAATATTAATACTTTTAAAATCTTTCATCCGTCGTAAAATTACCCAAAATTATACAAATCACGTCTATGAATGAATGGCATATAATGAGTTTAAACCGTAACTGTCTTTTTCCTCTAGTTACTTCTGTATTTTAATAGATCCTAAAATCCTGTGTAAACCCATATTAAATGTAAATTCTTGTTGCAGCTTCGTGTACCCCACCATGGACGAGTTGGCACACCAGCTCAACTTCGTGCTTGTTCACTTCGGCATCAGGAATATGATCGGCTTCGGCGTGGGATTGGGTGCCAACGTCCTCGCTCGGTTCGCTCTGGGCAACCCCGAGAAGGTGAGAAACTCTATTAGCTAACTTTTTAACGCTGCACCTTATGAAATAAAATTAAACTTATTCAATTAGACTTAAACAATGAGTTTTGAAACGACGATGTCATTTAAAGAGCGCCGGTGTAATCAGTTGGCTCGGAAAACTGATAAACTCAACAGTATACTATATTTAAATTTATATATATCTATTTCCATCGATCATTTAAAAATCTCTACTTCCGGTTTAAACTTATAAATTTATATTATTAAAAATAAAGCATCTACGGGCATAACAGCTGCGCAAATTAAACAGTTAGCATTGAAAATCTTTTAATGCAACCTTAATTTCAAAATATGCTTTATAGGCGTATATTTGCCTAAATATTTCCAAATTATTTAAGTGCTCACATCACATCAAGCGTTTAGCGTGGAAGCTTTCTACTGGCTTTAAATAAAAGTTTGAAAGAAGTCTAGAACTTTAACAGTTGCTTTTGTAAAATGTTTAAGATTTTCTTGTTCTTATTGATCAAGTTTTACATTTCTATTAGAATTCAACGCGTTGTCCACAGAGCACCCATACCTGTACACTCCTTATTCTTCCCGTTTTTACACATTTAAGCAAATAAAGTTTTATGAGTAATAATTACTTAATAATTATTGTTATTTGTTAATTTTAAATAATAATAGTTAAATTGTGTCAAGATCCGATTGTTTCTACAGATCGCGTCGTAGGTACTCCACAGCGCGGTCGTACAAAAGGGAACGTTATTTACCTTTTACAATGCTTCGGTAATTAACGCACTTCGCTACTAATTAGCTCTCCTGTGAATTATTATAAGAGTACCCTTGTAAGAGATTTTACAAACGGTTACGTAAACTGTTACAGAGGATATCATTATTTTATCATAGTTTAGATTTTGATGATGTTCGATCTTCAAGATAGTTCGAAAAGTATAATACAGACAAAGGTAAAAAAAAATATTGTCGGAATATGTAGAATCACCACTTTTAAGTTGAAATTGAATGTTTATTGGGTGAAAAGTTGTGTTGAATTCATAAGATTTTTTCTACGATTAATATACATAGGTAACTAATAACGAGAGACATAAGAATTATCATAAATAAAAAAAGTCTCTACACTACATCAATTGCTCTGTTATTAAATATAAATGCCTGCCTCGCGTCATGGCCATAAAAGCTATTCTAGTGATGAATATTTAAATAAATAGATTTTTACAGTGATGCTATGGCCCAATACCTCCTATACTATATAACTATCACAACAGACTAACACATTACAAAATGATGTCGCTCGCTTGTCGTAGAAAAATATCTGATACTACAATACTCTATAAAATTATTCATTCGAAAATCAACTGTAGTGAATTATCTATATATATAAAAATGAATTGCTGTTCGTTAGTCTCACTAAAACTCGAGAACGGCTGAACGGATTTATCTTATCTTAGTCTTGAAATGTTCGTGGAGGTCTAGGGAAGGTTTAAAAGGCGAGAAAAAATCTAATTATTTCCGGGAAAACCCTAAAAACAGCCCTTTTCTATTTCCCATACAAACGTTTTCTAGAGTCAATTTGAACTTTATTGCTATTCAATAAAGTTCATATTAAATTATAATCACTCACTGTTGTCTAACCAATTAAGGCGTGTTCCTAACGTCAAAGATTTGCAATTTATTACCGCTGCATAAAGTTCAAATTCAATCATATCTATGAAAATAGTCTTCGCGTGCGCTTTGGAGGATCTAATGTCGCGTTCCGAAAATAAACAAAAGTGAATCGCGAACGCGACAAAAAATGTAATAAACTATTAGTAGTGCTGATTTCCAATTAATTTGGTCGGCTTCGCGAAACTTTATTTTAGCTAACTTCAGTTGTAACTGTATCAGATTATTTTTTTAAGTTTGACAAATCTTAAGTTTTGTCACAAATTAAGATTCTGAACACAACCATAATATTTGACATTAGATTTGACAACCAACTAATATGTCAATCATTCTGTCGCACTTCAGAACACGGAGATTTATGGCTTAAAGGTAAACTCCAAAAAAATAAATAAAAAAATCAGAACACGGAAAAAAGTATTACGATTGACGATATTGTGTTACGATCATGGTTACGATATTCTATGAGTGCATACTTCTATCTTTGTAAGTGACATTCCAAGTAGTGTGCTCTTTTTTTGTTGATATTTTGTGATAGTGACACTTTACTGTTAAGTTACGCGACGGGTCGCATCGAGGAGGTCTTAGGGCCATAGCAAGTTTGTATGAAAGTCTTCATCTTTTGTGCTACGATCTTTATATTTGGTACGAAGGTGGTTAATTGTTGGTACAAGTACGCTAAAAACGTTTTTTTTCTATAGGGCCGGATTAAGATGGTGTAAAGGCTTCATAAGTTTTTCGAGATACCTTCATTTTTTTGTGCTACAAGTTTCAAATTTTGCACTGAATTAGTAGATAACTTTTACGATACTACAAATCGGACACTTCATTCAAAGGATATTACGAATTTAAAAATAATAATAATAAAATAATGCGCAGCACAGCGGGAAATGTGGAGAGGGACGGGGAACCAAGAGCGGGAGAGGTAGCCGCGCCGCTCAGGAGTATATTAACGATGGGTTCTGAAATAGCTGGAGTAATTTTCGAGAATTTTCAGGCAATCTAAAGATCATCCGATTGCAAGTGATCGAATAAAG
Organism: Boloria selene; assembly: GCA_905231865.2. Classification (NCBI taxonomy): domain Eukaryota; kingdom Metazoa; phylum Arthropoda; class Insecta; order Lepidoptera; family Nymphalidae; genus Boloria; species Boloria selene. Next base: position 16,681,641 of record HG993131.1, read on the forward strand.
ATTAGTAGCGATTAAAAAAAACGCGGGCGAAGCCGCGGGTACTGCTAGTTGCATATAAAATTTTACATGCCCTCTGGCATGCCTCGCTCTCCGAGGTACATATAATTTGTTTTATACTGCGACGTGTAGAACGAACTTAGGTTATCACTTCGCTATACCAATGATCTGTAGACAGTACAATACAGTTTCTAAAGAACACGAAGAACTAGATATATTTTCTACAAACTTTTTTGTATTTAAAAAAGTATTACTAAATTCTCAAATTGTCAACCTTAGTTATTTTAATCTATTGTTGTATTAGGTCTGCTTAGTTTTTTTGTGTATTAGCTTAATTTTGTTATCATTTCATCAAAATTATAATTAGTCACAATAGATAAATGTCTCAACATATTTATTTATTTATAAATAAACAAGCTGTAGTCTCCTATAATTGAAAGAGCACACCAATTGTTTTTTAAATTACTTTACATTATATAGTAACTTATTGTGTTTTTTTAAAGTTAACCTAAAAATAGAATAAAGAACAAGCAGGCTGTGTTGAGAAGTGGGAAATTCAACGTCTTCAACTTCTGCAAAAGTGGGAAAAACCCGTGTGTCTTTAAATCTTGCATCGCGATTGGTTCGAAAATTTCTCATCAAGCACGACTCGTCGTCCAATAGCGACATGTTCTGAAATATAAGTTTTGTTCGACAGTTTCAGCAACTAAATAATGTGTCCCATAGCGCCATCTCTTAGTAGAATGCCGCAACGCGCAACTTACTGCTAACTTCGTTTCTAAACGTCTTCAAAACTTTCTAAACACTTTTCTTGTATACCGTTTATTTAAAAGTCTCGTGTATGTCTTTTGATGTATAATATATACATGTAATAAAATTCTACGTGAGCCAAATCTGAAGTAGTCATTATTATGCGCTACTATTGGATTTATAATGTTTTAGATAATCCTCTTTAGAACCCCTGATCATCATCATAGTATTTAATACTTGTTACTGTCTTTTAAAGTTTTATAGAGCTTTTATGAGCCCTTATTACCGGCCAATATTTGCACACGATTCCACTCACGACATGACGCAACGGTAGAAACAACTACGTAAACTCATTAAAATTGAATAAGCCGTCCTTCTATAATCAGTCACTGGAATATTTAATTATTATACAGAATAAATAGACATGTCACTCCTGGCCTGTTGGAACCGGGCCTCTAGTGAAGCTCTGGTCAATATTAGCCTCTCCAGAAATAGCGAAATTTTAAACTAATCATAATAATTATCTAATTTCATTATAATGCATACAACAATATAAGCAGCTCTTAACGGGGTATGTTAATAAAACTACATTCTCGGAGCTTTTTGCGGATCTATTATGACTTTTGGTTCACGACGTTTCGAATGCTTTACAGCAATCATGGTACATGAGAGACTATACAAAATAACTCCGTCTATATCTAAGACATGTATTTTATACGGGATTAGTAAGACACAGCCCGTAGGCGTCTCGCAGTAGCATATGTGTAACATAACTCATCTGTATACTAAGCTTCATTAAAATCCGCACAGCCATTTTAGCGAAAAGAAGTAACAAATATACAAAAATTTAATATAATTCTAACTCAGTCGAATCTGAACGTTAAATATTTTGTGGAAAATTATTCTCAATACAGAGGCCACTGGGAGATCAACACTAAGCGTATATAGTAACTGCATACGAGTGCAGCGAAAGATGTGAGCGAAATATACATAAAAACGAGTATTAAATATTAATAATATTTTTATTATTGTTATTAATTGTATATAAGAAAACAGTCTAGTCGCAACCAGCGCGGCGAGTCGTTCGGCAAGCCTCTACGTTATATAACGTACATGTCACATTAACGGGTCGTAGCCGTATTACGTGGTCTTGTACATTTGAAGCCAAGCAGGTGAAAGCCGTTTATCTTCTGTGGTTTTTAACTCTTACTGACAAAAAGTTAATTTAAAAGGAAACCTTAGAGCAAATGACCACAAAACATTGGTATATAACGACACCTTTGTTCCCAAGGTGGCTATCTCCGTCTTAGTGAACTTTTCTTTTCTATTTCGTAATTAATTAATAATGAATTAATCACTATTTTTTACATATTAAAATTCATGTATTCCATTCGTAATATTATTGAAATTGTAGCGTTTCTATAATAATAGTTTTTACACATATTTCGTATTAAAGTATCTATAAGTTAGTATAATAGAATATATTAAATAACTTCAAAGCTGCGGTTGTGTTTAAAATGAAATAATTTCTTTATATCAAATCAAGTATGTTCTTATTTTTATTAAAAAATAATCTCAAGTTGCAACAGCATTCAAAGTATGTATTTACAAAGTTTTTACGTATTATTTTCCATATTTAACCCAACGTGGCCAACCAATCAGAGGATGTTTGATTCCAGGTCGATGGATTGGCTCTGATCAACTGCTCCGCAACGCAAGCCGGCTGGATCGAGTGGGCCTCGCATAAGTTGAACTCGCGCACTATGCGCACCCGCGGCATGACGCCGGCCGCCGTCGACTACCTGATATGGTACCACTTCGGACGGGTATGTACCACCAACCTATACTCTAAGCGGTTGCTACTTGTATACGATTTAAGCGAAGTTACATTATTCATAGGATGCTCTTGCGATTTTATTTTCTATGCGAAAATGTTGATTTTAATGGTTTAAGTCAATCTAGCTCGTCGACGAGATTATATGTTCACATGGTATCACTAAATACACATCCCCTTTGAAGGTACGTGGTCGATAAATAAGCATTTGTGTAAATATGCGATATATTTGATTACCGAGTTACTGGTACGTTGCAAAAAGGAAATTTCGATTACGTACATACATGCACGGCTACATGCCTGAGGTCGCTGGCAGCTAATCGCGTTGCGACATTTGCATACTGCGCCATTATCTACGTTAGAATTAAAAGTGAGCCGCGAATGTACCTTCTGTAAATTGGATTTTTGGTATGTCCCGATTTAATTGGAATTTGAACGTGTGTATTGTAGCACGTTGGTACGGGATGTCGATGCAGTAACTAGGCAACTAGGTACATGTCGACCCTTTACTTGCGATAGAAAGCTTAGCAGATGTTTACTATAGTTTTATACACATCTATTTAGGAGGAATTGACTAACTTTGTTGTTTTCATACGAATCTGTTAGTAGCTGTGCAGTCAAGTGAGAAATTGTATTTTATGATTGATTTTGGAGAGACTTGAGTTGCTTTTGTGTATGCATTTTGCTGTTTAATTATTTCTGATTATTAAGTCTTGCTAAATGCATTCGTTATTGGCAATTTTAAGACACGTTCTTTAGCGACAAAGACCGGGATCGCTGAAATTTAATAACAGGAATCATTTTCATTGCATACTAAACGTTAAATTGGAATGAATGGTGAAAACTTGGAAAAATTTTCGAAATGATCCAACCAACATTTGTATACCCAGTGCCCGGAAGAGCGTAACCAGGATCTGGTGCAAAAGTACAGCACTTACTTCCGCCGCAACGTGAACTCCGGCAACCTGTCCCTGCTGGTGGACAGCTACTCTCGCCGCTCCGACCTGGGCATCGCCCGCGGGGGGCCCACCCTGCGCGCCCCCGTGCTCAACCTGACCGCCGCGCTCTCTCCCCACGTGGACCAGACAGTCACCTTCAATTCAAGACTCTCACCCACCAACTCTACCTGGATGAAGGTGAGACTTACGATCTACTTATAGCTTAATATACTATAAATTAAATATCACACATGTGAAAGTGTATTTGTTGGTTTTTCCTGAAATAGACTGATGGGTTATGATTTTTTGTATGGAGAGAGTTGCAGGGCTCGATAATAGGCTTTTTACAGGGAGATTATCTCATACCCGAGGGAAAACACGTTATAATACGACCCACAACAACTCATCACACCTATATAGTGGTAGGTTTATATAATATATAGTCTCTCTTTTTTGTTTCGTTTATAATAATCAGTTATTATTTAGAGATATCTTTACATTTATATCATCGTGTATACTGTTAGCGGTCCTCTGGTCGCAATGTTTGACTCCCTCATATTTTATAACAAATTTTCCATAGAAAGTTGGTATAGTCGTTTTCAAAGAAAATACTCAGTAATATGCTGAAATTATATGAATCGATACACTATTGGTGTTACATAAATCCACGCCATGACAGTGTCTGCGTTACATTTTATACGATTTTATGCATCGATAACTGTCAGAGAGACGCGCCTCGCTGCTGAGAACGGGGAATATCGACATGTTTAACTTTTCACTTTTCCATTTATACGAAATATTTCCGACTACTAATAAATGTACATACATATTTAAATAGATTTCTATCGTAGGGTTCGTCTTTTATCCTTTATAGAACTAAAAACTATATATTTAAAAGTGCTATATTTAAAAATGAATGAAAATGTATGTAAATATAATTAATTTTAAAGAGTCATAACAATTTTAAAGTAATTAAATTTACTTTTTTAAATAATTAAGTCACAATAATGAGTTAGAGAATAGCAAACAAAGGGATTGTTTCATCCATCGTTTACGAAGAATAAACTCGCATTAGTTTGTGAACATTGATGGATGCAAATGCACCTGACACAAAAGCTACTACAGCGTATATTCCCGCTCCTCCCACCCACCTTCCCACCACCCCTATTATTTGTCCAACTAATTTTGGTAACGTACCTTGCCAATTTTTTTATCCAAATCATATTTTGGACGTAAGATGGAATGTATAGTCCATAGCATAGGATAGACATACATCTCATCTAGACAATAGTGAATTTCGAACTCTTAATTCGTTTTGAATAATTATATAACAACTGATGTCCCCATGGAATAGTGGCAGAAATTTAACAACTTTAATGATCCGCTTTAACAATTCTTCGGGCGGAAAAAGTCACCTTTTCTGTCATTGATGAAAGTTTGGTTTTAGGGAATTTCTAGCACATCGAGTTCATCTACCAGAAGTATGGCATTAGGAAGTAAATATAACACGAACATTGTTTTAGTTATTTATTTATTATTTTAGTTTAATAAAATAAAACTACATGAAAGCTTAGGAACATCTATACGTCAGACGTCCTTCTTTTTATAATATGTCCTCATTTTAATGTACACCACAAAGTTCTTATATGTGTTATAATAAAAATAAACGAATACAACAAACTTGTACTAGATATCTGACGCCGCTATGGTGCTCGAGGAGCAGCCGGGGAAGGTGTCGGAGGCGTTCCGTCTGTTCCTGCAGGGCGAGGGATACGGTAAGTGACGTCACGTGCTAACTGACATATACGAGGTATACGATGCGAGATCATTAATCTACTCTATATGTTTCATATTGTTGACCTTATGTCCTCTACGGCTCCATATCATTGATTTTTCGTCTTAAAGTTAGTCAATGTTTTTAATATCATGTACGATAATTTTAAAATCCATACTAACTTTCACATACTTAATCTCATCCCCTATTTTTGCATTCAATGCACGATATAGTATTCAATTATTTAATGTTGTAAATTGTTATGGGGTATACTTATTGCTTCTAGAACACTCATTACTTTCAAGAATATGTATTAAAACTAATAAAATGTAATATTAATATATTTAAACAATTAATACGTTACCACATATTTGCGCACCGCCCTCGCCGGTGGTTTTTGTCCCATCCCATACTTTAAATGAGATTTTTTATCGATTTATTGAATCTTAACATACAGAAGAAAAATGTATATATCTACCTACTGTGTGCTCGTAGCATCTTATGCATATAAGATGCTACGAGCACACACACGCATCATAATATGAAAATATTATTTCCGATATTTTTTCCGACAGAATCATTATTTCGTTAAAAATCTAAAGCAATATGTGGTAATTAAATGTGAACTAATTAGTGCACGGAAAATGGCACCATCAAATAGTTTGAAATACTATAAACTACTTAAGTTTGTTACGTGAGATTAAAATTATTATATTCGAATGAAGTGCGAGCTCATAATATTATGTATAATGTATATATATTTTATATAGTTTTTATTTTATTTTACTTAATGCCTACAAAGTTGCATGACAATTTCTCACGTAATAAACTTAGTGTCTTAGCAATTACATCAAGTGCTTTTTTCCACCCTTATGTTTGAGCTGGATATGTCGTCTTTACAGGGTATGTACTGGAAAAGCTTTCTTGTGTTTCTTGTATATAAGATGAAAACTACGATCATGTTATGTGTATATAACGCTATATGTTTAATACATGGCATTAATAAATCTATTTTCATATAATCTTTACACTAAAAATTTATAACAATAATTAATTTATCTATCATTCAAAGTATTTTATTTTACTAAATTGAGGCTAATTTTGTATGATTTAAAATGATAGAACGTAGTTTTGGATTAATTGCACGATATCAATAAAAATGTATCATTTAACTGAAGGTAAATTCAGAATAAGACTAACAACGTGTAGAACCATCCCTCGTTACTTTCACAACACGAAGCAGCGCTGTAGGTATCTTTTAAAATAGCTACCATTTCATACATCAACATCAATCATTCAATTCTTCAATATATTTCATTCATTGTGGTGTTTTATGTTTTATCAAGGAGAGGATTTCATATCATGCCACATTCTTTATCAATTTAGTCGTAGGTACTAACATTTTCAGTCGAAAACCAATCGAATCCTTTTTTCCATCGGTGTTCCATAACGTTTTTAGTAATCAGCTATTTCTGAAACTAATTTTTAACTGTCTTCAGAGTGACTTTATCTAGTTCTTTTTATTAGCATATTCAAAGTTTTGTGAGGGGTAAACTAAACCGGATTTAGGAACTAGATCGGATCGTTACTTAATGAAAACCGTTGACGAAGACATTTGAAAATTATTTGTCTTTTTTACGCTCGCTTAAACATTGTATTGCATTTGTTTTCTAGTTATTTTGATATTTTTTTATTAGTACAAAGCTGAGTACACATCGCACTTATAACTTTTATATGTTATTCAGTAATATTATTAATGAAACTATCTTTACGGATTTTGTCGCGGATTTATTTTGATTTTATATTCCCGAATTTTCGAATGCTTTCGCCATCAATCATGGTCAAGGTATCTCTCCGAGATAGTTCGATATCTATTGTCAAATCTTAATATATCATCAAACAAATAGTAACCTGATGTGCACGCAGCTTAAGCTAGAAAAGTTGTTGAAAGGATATTCGAATTTCTAAAGAATTATGAACGAAAATAAATAAAATGAAGTATTTTAAAAGAGTACGTGATTAAGTAATTACAAATGTGTAATTCTATTAAGTATATTCGAGTATCCATCGACAAGTGTGGTCAGGGGCGGACCTATGTAAAGGCTATTCGGGCTTAACCCTACAGTCCTGTGCCCATAACATGTTAAGGGCCAACTGTTCATGAAAATGAATAATATTATATAGTAATACTAGTGTCACCGTCCCTAGATACGCTTAAATTGTTAGTAAAGATTACTCTAAAATCAGATATTTTCCTACAGTCATACTAAATTTCATTAAAATCTATCAAGTGGTTGTATCGCGATGCGGTCACAAATAGACAATAATTCTATATATGAAGGCCCCTAAGAAGTGTGTGGCAGGCCCGCCGCTAGCTGTTTGAGCGCCCTTGTGCAATACCGATTATGCCGCCCAAGTCATCATCGCAGTAATTAAATAAGTTATGTTTAAAAATCCGAATATTTCAGTAAACGTTTTTAACTCATCGAATCTGTCCTTTAATTTTAAGTTATTTAAAAATATATTAAACATGCAAATTATGAAAATGTTTCGTTTTCGTTTCGATATTTGTTTTTGCCGCCCCCTTGAAAATGCCGCCCTTGTGCGGTGCACACCTTGCACCTTAGCACGCGGCGGGCCTGGTGTGTGGGCCCTTAAGTGTCAGTCCGCCCCTAAGTGTCGTGGCGACAGACAGGCATGATGATGTTTTATTTATCATATAGCTGTGTTGGCTCTGCACAAATTAGGCAGCTCGAACGCAAGTAGGCCCGCGTCGGCCGCGTCGCTCGCGTCCGTCGATATCCTGTAGACTTGCGCCGTAAGTTTATTGTTTTTTTCATTTAGTTTGTATTTTATGTTATATATACCTTGGTTTTATTTCATCTTGGCACCTTTAACTCCGTTTGTAGTTACCCTACTTCCTTTGTCAGTCGTGGGTTCGAGTCCCGCTGGATATTTGTGTGATGAACACGAATGTTTGTATTCCAATCATAGTTGTTTATAACATTACCATGGAACTAGATGGTTCTGTGGGTTTTAATTTAGTTATTGTATTCACAAAGTATTTCAGTACCTATTACCTATTCTTTTTTTAACTTTGTTTTTTTTTATTTTTTCTTATAGATATTTTTTGTGTATATATATTTATAACGTGTATGTTTTTGTTGAAAGGTAAATGTTTTTTTACTTTTATATTGCTATTTCAATTATATCATTGCTTGGGGTTCACATAATATGTATGTGTATATAGCTTTAGACAACATTATTTTGTTTAATATTTTTTATTAATGACTGATTAAAATATTCTTAAACAGTAATTAAATTAATTATTCATTAAAGTTGTCTAAAACCATTAGAATTAGAAACCGACTTCAGAAATAAGTATAAATTAACGTAAACATTTTATAATTTATTATTATTTATATAATTATTTATATTATATAAAACAGCTTCATTTTTTTGTTTTTCGAAGTCGATTTCAAAGTGTCTAGTCATCAGTACTTGTTACTTCATAAAAAAAATATAATGCATTACAAATACCTACTATAAAAAAGGGATTTAACAAAGTTTACCAATTTTTATAGCTTTAGCTTCAAAACTAAAGTTTATCACCGATATAGAATGTTTAGTTTTTTGATGAAGTTAGAAGTTTCTTTAACTATAATGTTATATATATTATAATATGGAAGAATTGATATCATCAATCATTTTAAAACTAAAGGTTTATAGAAATTCAAAATATCGTGTTGTTACCATGTATAATTTATTGTAGAGTGTTTTATCAGTTAAAACATTATTTTACTTTTTGTGTATTAAACTAGTAAGCCATTATTTTAAACATAAGTAAATAAGTAAGTGTATATTTGCTTTGTACATATATGTACTTAAGTTTACTTGTAATTTCCTTTATTGTAAATAAATTATTTATAATCATATAATTTGAACATAAGTATAAGTTATCTTCGGTTCAGCCCACATCCATACGATTTTTAATAAAATTGCTAAATGTTTCATCTTACTGTTCACATACTTATGTATATTGATTTTATATTGATGTAATATTGATCATATTATTATGATCAATGCTAATATGAATTTCATCAAATTATTTAATTTAAGTGCGCATGTGAAAGAAATTTTGAAGTTCATAGAAACTACATCTAAGTTGTATTATACTTTTAACCATTTCGGTAAAAGTACCAATCATTTCAAAATGTAATCTTTTATATTGTTATTGTTATACTTCTACAATTATTGTGACTGTTAAAAAAACACTTTCAGCATTTTCTTACATTCTTGCTAACAAATAATCGTTTTTGTATGAAGTAATTAAAGGGATCTCATTCCCAACCAGACAATCTACTGGTATATTATATTTAATAACGTCAAAATGTATCTTATTTATATACAACAAATATATGTGTAATAGTAGTAAGAAACATATTATAATATCATCAAAATATGTATCGTGCCGCATTACCGCCTACCATTCAGATATATTCACCTGTCAAGCGTATATCAAATCAACAAGTGGTAAGCACTAGTAACGTCTCCTCCATTGGTTGTCTGTCCAAATGGCACTTCTAGAAGCCATTAAACAAAATAATTGATGTGAACACTAGTACGTTTATAAGTTTACCACTTGTCAAATAGCTAGTGATGTGTATTGATAGTGTATTGTGCATTTCCAGTGGCGCCTCTGTCGCCAACTAAGATAGTGCAGTTCCGTCGGCTGTCGGCCGCGCGCCGCTGCCGCCCCGCGCCCGTCATCCGCATCACAGAGAACCCCATATCTGAGGCCACTCTCTGTTAAACCGCCTCGAGCATTGCTGACTCCAGCACCCTCGTCGCGGCCGCCGGACCTTCTACACTTACATGCTTCACTACCTTCTACGTTATGTAACCAAATATCTTATATGTACTTAGAAAAATCGATGTTGTGGTACTAAGTCATTATAAATTTTAATAAAGTTTGGTGTAGATGTATAATGTTACAGACGTGCTTATGTTGCGAGTATATATGTTGTCTTACGTTAAAAATTGGAGTTTGCAAACTATGGGTAATCGGTATTCCCCACTTCCTTCCCACTCGCACCGGCTCGCGCTCACCGACCTCTCCGCTGACACAACGGCCACGTGTTCATAAACAGACACAGTTGTATTTTTGTATGTATACCATGATCCATGGGTACGGCACATCCCACTTCACCGTGTACCAATTTTTCTAAAAAAACATTTATTTTGGAAACTTTTACTTCAGGATAAATAATGTTGGCACAATTTAAAACTGTCACTCCGACGCGTTTATGAACACGGGACTGTTACTATTTATCTTAATATTACTTTTTATATTTAGTTATACATCTGTATCGGTACACGGTACATGTCGTTGGGTTAACTCGCGCTGTTAAGGGCTCGTTTATGTTGAGTTTATGTTAGCTTTAATTACTGGTTTAGTTAGACTAAGTATTGCATTCCCTATTCCAAAGATATTAGAGTGGAGACCACAGTTAAGTTCGTTTAGAGTATGCTAAGGTTTGTACTGAGAGGCCCGCGAGACCCCGCGCCGGGGCCCGGGGCCGACGGTAATAGTAAGTGTACATATCTCGAAGGGACAACAGCTTAGGTTATGAATTAATGCAGGGATAGCGAACTTTTGAATGCGCACCTTTTTATAAATATGTATGGTGTCCACAATTTAGTGGCATTTCAGGATATTTTTCATTGTTATCATTTCGATATATCCTGAGCACGTGGGCGCGCCGCGCACGTTATATCACTACTGTATTAAGGCTATTTTAGAGGCCACTATCAACATTTATCAAGTATTCGTGTAGACACCTACTATCTATAATACTTAGAGAACCGCTCCTCAAACCCGCATCGCGACTCTCCCCACATGGGAGAGAGTTTGTGACGGAGTGCACCGCACAGTTTGAGGAGCGGCGTAGACTATTAGCAAAAGTTACATTACACATAGATAAGTGTCACCCGCTGTCAACTTGTTTTATGGTCGATTCTATAAATCTACCGATTGACTTTTCTAAATTCTATTTACCCACTAGTCTTTGTGTCAGTTCCCACTCAGTTGCTTGAATCTAGGAGTGTCGGAGTAGACAGATGTGTCCCCGTAGCTGCCCGTAGCTCCGGTGGCGCGATTCGCCGCCATGTTACTGCTTGTAGTACAATCGTATTAATATACTATCCATTTGTAGAATCTCGACTTCTTACAATGTTTTGTTTTAATATTCCATGTTACTTTATATGATTTTACTATATTAAACTGTAACTTTCTACTCAATGCTGTTTTATTTACGAGCCCACCGCGCCACCCCACTTTACACACTTGTTCAGAAATCAAATACAAGGTATTTAAAACACAATTTTACAATTAATGAAAGCAGAAATCTTTGATCAAATTTGAATCAATTAGTCTTAAGATATATAAATATTATAAAAAAGACAATTTGTGTTTTCTTTTTAATTTTGACAAACTACTTATGTAAAATTTTATGTATGTAAGATATACAATAAAATTCGGATGTAGGTATGTGTTTTTATAACAATATGAAAATTCTAAACTACAATACGAATACTCATAGACATATATTTCAGTTACAGTGCCAAGTCGATTAGTTAACTACACTTACGATCAGGTAGTTTCTTAGGTTACTTACAACACAATATACAAGTACCAATAATGTTTAAGATACATCAAGATAGTCTTCAGTTTACTAAAGAGTACATAAATATCGATAAAGCCTTAAATATTTAATATACATCAATATATTAAAAATAACATTTTGATAGGTAATTAAACACAAAGGAGTACAAGATGCTACATTGTAAAGCGTTATCACTGAAGCGGGACAGGTAGTGTTCACCTTCATTATATAAGATACTGTAACTATAAGAAAAAAAATGAATATTATATAAATTAAAGAAAACTCCGAAACATACTTTTATTTAAACTGCCATTAAAGACAGGCTAGCGTAAGATCTGTATCGCGCTATAAATAGTGTTGGAAAACAACTGTTGACTGATGAAGGATGCAGCACTCATTACATTGGAAGAAACAGTAAATTGCGCGCCGCTTCTGAGAGAGTTCTTACTATACAAAAATTTACATAAATCTTTTTATATTATATAGTTTAAATAATAAGATTAAATTAGTATTTTTAGACTAAGTGTAGATAGAGAGTAGTCAGAAAAAAATACAATTTGATTCACTGAGGAGATAATATATTTGACAAATCAAAAGTAAAACACTATAGCAGTACATTGGCATGTTTCTAATTACAATATTGGAATGCTGGTCTGATCTTAAAATATCAGTATATTATAGACAACTGAACATTTAAATAAAAATATCCTTAAACGCACCATACGTACATTCGATATCGTAAACTGTTAATTCTAACAATTAGTTAAAGGTTATAATAAAAAACAATAATGTTAAAAAAACTTACTACTAAAATGTTAGAATATTGCTTAGTACAATAACACATCAAGTAAAATATTCCCTAGCACACTAAAATATACTCGTAGAGCAGGCCATATTGAAGCCAAAAATGGTATTTTATTTGTATGTCCACAATGATACCCTGTCATAATTTTGGCTTCAGATATTGCGTGTCTATCTGTTTCTTTTAGCCTGAGTATATCTCATGGAATCAGGGCTTGGAAATTTTTGGACCGGCCCGACCCGAAGTTAAGTTTAAGTTTCAGAACCAAAAATAATCGGTTAAAATGAGTTTTGCTAATGGTGAATGGCTTAGAAAAAGAAGTTAGTAACATGTACCTTTTTGACTTATGAATGAAATGATGAATGTTTTATATCGTATCAAAACCGAAGTCCAAACATTCTTTGAAAATAACCATGAACCACCGGATTACTGTACGGATCATTTTCATTAACCGATATACGAACTAACGATGAATTATACATAACATTATTGAAATAAACCGGTTTTCTAAAACAGTTCCGAGCCCTGCATGAAATAACACTTTACCTTTATAAATTACAAGATAATATTACAAGATACATACAAAATTAAATAATTAAACAAAATTTTTGTAATATTTTTATATGATACTTTATTTACGATTATTTGTGATGATAATATTTTATAAAATGCGCGAAGTGAAGAAATTGTATGTCCGTTTATTACAGTATAGCAGACAGCTGGGGAACTGGACGGGTTCTACAATTTAGTTGATTATAATTTTATCAATACTGTTTCCATAGATATATCAGACAACGACTTACAGTTAGTAAAACTTAAAAATCACAAGTAATACTAGGTAACCAAGTAAAGTAAAAAAAAACAAAATAAGTGATTATAAGACTGACTTGACTGTGTTAGTTAAATTAGCTTGGCTTTAGTGTGTTTAAGTGAAGCATTTTGAATACTAATGAGTATGACATAATATTATGTATCTAGGTTTATATGTATATGTATAAAACCTTATAATATTTCAATATATAGTATATTTTACATATAGATAAATTTAGTAGTGCTTATTGTTGGGTTAACTTTGACTATTCTAAAGTAAAGGACAAAATGTAGTTTGAAATATTTAACGAAGAGATCTTCTTGCACTGTTATACATTTTTACAATTAATAGAGAACATTGTTACAAAAACTCATCATAATTTTGAAATTCCATTTGAAATACGGCAATTTCTAATACCAAATAATACTTTGAGCTGACATAAAACTTAATTTAGTTCAAAAATAATACTGGTTAATCATCATCGTTACATAGATTTAAAATATAAATAGTAAAATATGGCATTTTAAATATTTGACATATTAAATATGAAAATTGAAATATTTAGTTTTATTTTAACATTATCATGCTTAGAATAATAACGCATAGAGCGATAGTTTCATACATACTTCCGATAAATATTGAAGCAACTTTAGAATGAATGTGTGCGTAACTGTCACATAATTACAACTAAACACACGCACACTATAAGTTGCCAAATAGTACTTACCTGTGAAATGTGATTCTCTTTTTCTTATTTTTATAAGATGCGTTATGTGAAATAATAGAGGTCTGCAGTTTTGCGCGCATCACGGAAAAACTACTGGATAGATTTCAATGAAACTTTCTAAGTTTTATTTCTTAGACACTTGGCCCTTATCAAAAAAAATAATTGCGATATCTTCATTTAATAAAAAGTTATTAAAGTTTCAAGAAACAACGATTTGTATATGCACTGCGTGTTCAGTGATATATGTTTAAACTTTGTTAACATTTCCTTAAGGCCGAATTGAAATGGCTTCAATTCGCTTGGGCCTACTCACCTTCTATGCGTTATTATTCTAAGTTATCATGATCATGTAGACCCAATCGTGAAAAAATCTCTGGAGGTTTTTTTTAAGAAATTATAACCAAGTAATTAAGCAATTTAATTATAATATTATAACGGCATACATTACACATAAAATAAAATTCTAACTGAATTGAATCTATACATTAAATATTTTTTTAAATCCAATTGAAATGATCATTATTATCAAAATCTCTATTATTTGGACAATACAAACAATCATAATGTATCTATACTAATATTATAAAGCTGAAGAGTTTGTTTGTTAGTTTGGTTGAACGCATTAATCTCAGGAACTACTGGTCCGAATTGAAAAATTATTTTTGTGTTGGATAGTTCGTTTATCGAGGAAGGCTATAGGCTATATTACATCACGTTACGACCAATAAGAGCGCAGCATCAATGATAAATGTTTCAAAAAACGGGAGGAAAATATTTCTTTTTGATTTTCAGCATAAAGAATGCGAGCGGTGCCGCGGGAAAGGCTAGTATGGTATATATGCCTTGAAAATAATCGACTTCATTTGTAACACTATTATTAACACCATAACCGTACACTGCCAGACTAAATACTGTTGAAACCGAGTTTGTTTTATAACTGTTCTTATATAATGAAGTTGTATTAAATGGTAATCTGATTTGTAGTTTGAAATCACTTAGCTTAGTCTAAGCTACTGAGAAGTGAACCATGATGTTTTGCAAATGCCCTGATATTTGTATATGAAGGTGCCTAAACAAGGATTTTTATAGAATTTGTACAAAAGTTTTTTTATTATTCTAATTTTGTATTTGTATTATCAATGGTACATCCCATGCCAGTGTGAGCACACATTATGTCCCCAAAATGTAACTTAAACAGTTTTTACATTTTTAAATTAAAATTGTAATTTTTATGTACAATAAAGGAAATTAAATAAATATAAATAAATTATAAATTGTAATGGATACAAATTTTTAAATAGTGTCTGGATTAAATCATAAGTTCTTAAACTTCTGATACACAATCAGATGAATGAGAATTAAAAACATTACGAACATAAAATCGCTTAGCAATTCGCATTTACATATAAAATGATAGCAGTGCAAAAAGAAATCTTAACTTATATATAGGAAGGGTACATAATCATAGCTTTAGAAATACATTATAATTGCGAGTAAATAGATGGATCCTCACAATATGTATTTCTGTTCATATACAAGTCTTTAGTTCTCGAGGCATAAGCTCAGCTTTGCATTTGTGTGAGTGCAGTGTACGGATAGGCACGACCGAAGGCGTAGCGCGTATAGTGGTTTAAACTGGTTTTAACTGGTTTTTGAAGCGCGGCTATTGGCTTTTAGCACTCACTCACACAAATGCAAAGCTGAGCTTACGCCTCGAGAACTGTACTATACTTTTATAAAAACAGAACATCTCGTTCCGCAAATAAACACAAATTTACTATACAATTTGTTTTTTTTTTTCTATAAATAAAATTGAAAATAATAAATATATAATATTTTTATCAAATGCTTTCTAATATTTTCAATACATGTGTACAATATAGGTGTTTATTCAGTTGTAGATATAAGTATACGCTACCGCGCTACAGCTATTACAGGGTGTAGGACAAGTATTATTGAGTTCGCTTTACACACTATGAAAACTATTCACATAATCAGAGCTCCACTATATTCAATTCAATTACTTTGTTAAATGGCAACAAGAGTGCCGGTTGGTTACAAATTACTTCGCCAAAGTCACGTAGAATTTAGAAAAACTTCAGTATATTGTACAACAATTACAAGTAATTTTGACAGGTGACGGGTAAGTTGTCATTTTTGACATTTGACATTGACAATACAGTTGATTATATCATTGTGAAGCCTTTACGTCTGTTAAAATATAAAACAAACAATAATAATATTACATTATTAGCATTATAGAGATGTATTCCTATGAAAGCCGCATAAATGATGCGATTTCATTGGTTATGAAATACCAGAATCAGGATGATGGAGACGACGATGATTAGGATCACTGCCAGATACACCTTCCTCTTCCTTAGTTTGTTCTGAAACATGAGAATATATGCAATTAAACTCATATATTTAACTTAACCTCTTTGTTGGCT
Source organism: Boloria selene (assembly GCA_905231865.2). NCBI lineage: Eukaryota > Metazoa > Arthropoda > Insecta > Lepidoptera > Nymphalidae > Boloria > Boloria selene. The sequence continues at coordinate 16,698,389 of HG993131.1, forward strand.
ATTTGACAGTATCAAAATTATGGTTTCATTTCTTGACATATGCATAGGTTAAGGCTTTTCAAAGCAAACATATTAAAAAGAAGTTAAAAATATATTATGAAATATGCAAAGAGCCTTTACAAGCTTAATTAATTTTTCTCTGTTATCACATGACTGAAAACGATTTGGATTGGGCGATGTGCAATGACATCACAGGGCAGTAAACTATCAAACAATAGGTGTTGTTTGATATACTGTCATGGCAGTTACTTTTCCGCCATGGCATTAATCGCCATTTTGTACATTTTTTATTAGACAATAGTAATTATAACCAAAATAGATGTTGAATAGAGCACGACACTTATTTATTTATCCCATTTCCGTGAAACGTCTCTGACGCCATGTATACGAGCAAGATAGGATTTTTTTTATAGGTAATGTCTAATCATTTTAAAAGTAGACTTTTACCGGAAGTTGTTTTCTCTTGCAATGGTGGTAGAAGTATAGCCCACGACCTTACTTATTTACACAATATCAATACAACAATAGGGTATTTTACTCCATATGAAAAACAAACTAAAAACCTTATTGAGATAGCTTAGGCAAAAAGCAGGCGGGAAATGTTAGTTTTATTTCATAAAATAACAAAATAAATTTTAAAATTAAATTTAAAATTTTCAGTATTTTTAATCTGTTTTGAAACACCACGAAATAGTAGCCGCCGCGTTGTGACGTCATGCTGTCCTGTATACAAAAAAGTGTATGTGTTAAGTGATCAGTGTATTTGCTTTAGTTTTATTATTTTCGTAAACAACGTCATTTTTATTAATTTAATACCATAGAAGAAGGTTTCGTGAAGGGAGACAACACAAATTTGCCAAGAATAGGCTCTTTGATGGTCGGCAAATTACATAATACTTCGGGATCCCTTTTCGCAAGTTTGAACTAAGTCATATTTATATCAGTTGGCACATGAATCCATAATTTGTTCGGTCTTTGTACACCAGTATTCTTGTATTCAGGAACAGCACACCAACGATAAGTAGAATAATAATTCATTTTTAAATAAAAAACAATTATATCATGTTATGAGTACTAATAATGACCAGTAAATTCGTTCAAGTTTGTAATGTTACGATAGCTCAGTGTGTTAGGCTGCAGTTTATATTTTACGTACATACGGCACGAGTTCAAATCCCACGCACGGTTTAACATTTTTCATTTTGTTAGCTATCGTGTAGGTAAGTGTCTTTTTACTAATGAATTTTATGAGGTGGGGATTACGGGACAAGGAGTGAGCCGTGATGTACGTGTGCTCAGTGTCCATATCTTTAAGATTGAGTTTATTCTATTTTATGGTCATATAGAAGATCGTAGTATAGAAGTCGTACATATTATATACTTAAATTGAATTATTGCCGTAAAGAAATACGAAGTACCTATATAAGTAAATACATTTGGGAATTATTGTGCACAAAAGGGGTAAGTGTGACATATAAGTAAATATTGATCGTTAGGTTTGCATGACGTAATTTTATACCTCAATTTGTGTCTTTTCTATTGTAGTCTAACGTAACGCCCTTAAGGTGCTGTCATACTTCATCCAAATAAGAATCCCTGAAATCTGGGATAGCCGTGGCTAGGTTTTGGCAGAGTTCCATGCAGAGCTTATGTCCAGCTGTGCAGACAATAAAAAAACTCTCCTGGCGCCCTTCATTAGTTTTAAGTCGTATTATTAAGATATATAAATAGCTAGAATAAGTATACTTTAGTACCTAACCTACCAGTTGATTTGTAGCAATTTAAAATATATAGATATAAATTCGTGCATGCTGTTATTATTAATAAGTGAACCCATAACAATCAATTTCAAATTATCAGCGCATTTGTTTACATTTCGTAGACATCACGATGTCATGACCACAGAATAATAATGGCGTTCACTGTTTTCGGCGTTTTCGTCCAATTAGGCGCGAAATTTGAAAATGTAAAAATTTTAATGCATTTTTATGATACTTATCGAACGAATAAAAATCTGGTTATTTTTTTAGTGGTTTATTAGCACTACAGAATGTAATTGACATACTTTTCAAAAATTAGTGTAATACCCCATTGAAGATGTTAATGAATGAAGGTGATATGTCGCATTTTGGTGTTAGGAGTTGGGGTTTTTTAACAGTGTTAATCCTAAAACTGACATATTTTTGAAGATTTAAGGTATTATTTATTTTTTAAGGTACTTTGATGTCATTTTTATTTAATTTTTTTTTTATTTTGGATTGTTGCACTGTTTGTACAAGTATAAAAGCTCTGAGACGTCAAAAACGTCTTTCCAGTGACCATGATTGCTGTAAAGAATTCGAAACTTCAGGAATCGGAAATCCGCGACAAAGTCTGAAAAGATAGTTTCATGTATAATGATTTTGTTTCAGTTAAATGCACTTGAATTTATGAATACAGTTTTTTGCGTTTAGAGTTTTGTAACATATCACCTACTCCTACACCCATTCATGTTTTCAATGATAACTAACCTTATAGTTAGCCGCGTGAGACAGTTCCTGGACTCCGGTTTCCACTTCATGGGCCGCGGTCTCCACACTGGCCTCGATAGAGTCCACCACCGCCCCCTGCTCGTGTATGATGGTGCCTAGCTCCTTGAAAATCTGGTTCACGTCCATTATGTCATTCTGCAAGGGTTATCTTATTTTGAGTGATTTGGTATTAAATATTTTTGTTAAGATATTGTATTAGAAGTATGTTAGGGTTATCATATATTCCATGTACAAGATATAGAAGTTTTTAATATAGAAGTTGATGTGCCTTTATAATTGTATGAATTTTTATATTTGGATATGAATTTCAAAACATAAGTTGCATAGAAATATAAATTTAAAGCCGGATAGGGTAAGGATCCTAGAACACAAACTTACCATTATCAACAGTATTTAAAAAAAAAATTAATAAGAGACCCATGTGTCTTTCCAGACGGGAAGTAACGAAACTAAATAGATTATATTATAAGCAGTCACCCAAAACTATTTGCAGACATCAGTTATATCGAGACTAAATGCCAATACAAACCATCGGATAGTTAGAGCAAACTAATAATAGTGCCTCCTAATACAAATAGGAAGTACAAGGATGTGACCAAGACAACCCTTGAAACAGAATCTATCATATTAACATCACACTCATTAGGAACTCAGATAGGAGAAAGTTCAGAAAATAACGAAATGAATATAGTAAACTACGGTATATTTAAAAACAAACACGAAGCGGAATACCACCGAATAAGCCAAGTTAAGTAAGAAAATTGGAGAAGGCAAACGAAAAGACAGGAAAGTCAAGAGATTATAAACACTAGAAAAATACATCATAGCATGGGGACAAACTATAAAATTAATTAATGAATTCTCGAACAGAAAATAAAAATGGGACAAATTGGGACTTATCATAGATGGAAGAAGATTAAACTTCGATTTGCAGACGACTTATCCTGTTTGAAGAAAACCCTCATAAGCTGGGGTAAAATATTTAAAAAATGCGAGAAGGCCGGGCTAACAATGATTACAACCAAAACAATGTTATTATTAAATACAGTTCCGCACGAAACAACAATCAACAACCAACGGCTGGAATATGTGACTGAGAGTAAGAAGAAATGAAAAGAAGAATAACAAATGGATTGAAAAATTGGTCACTCAAAGAGATTGTGAAAGCAAAAGATCTAGGTAATATGCTAGAAAATTGTCAGAAAGACACGGAAAGAAGCATCATATAGAGAGAGAAAGAAACACATCAATAAGAACTAGGACAGGAGTGACGAGTATACTAACTAATATAGACCAAATGAAGTGAAGATGGGCGGGTCAATGTTACGGAGCCCTGAAGAAATTTCCCAGTGGTAAACAAAATAGAGGTCGACAGCGCAACAAATGTGAGGACGAATTTAAAATAACAGCAGTAATTCGTTAGAGGATGCCTTTGCCAAGAGGCACACTGCACTCCGTGATATACTTCTTCATTTGTTCATAGGTTATCTCAAACATACAGGTTTTCCTCATATTGTATGCATATAGCAAATGATAATAATGCGATCACCTAGTTTTTAAAGCAAACAAGCAAACTTGGTCCAGATATTTTATACGACAAGAGCATTTCAAACCCGTGAGAGCTTGCACGGACTAACTGCTTAAATTTGACTTCAATAAAATTCTTTTTGAATAAAATATAGTCAATTTAATTTGAGAAGACTGTAGTAGCCCACTGGTAACGCGCTCGCGGACAACCGAGTGATAAAGGTTCGAATCAGAGTCTCGCATCTGTTGTTTTCATGTTCGAATATTTTCTATCATGATTACCACTTGTCTTACGGTGAAGGAAAACATCGTAAGGAAACCTGCATTTCTGAATAAACATAGCAAGTTTCGAAGACATGTGAAGTCCGCCACTCCGCACTAGGAAAACGTGGTGGACTATGCCTGCTAGGAGGCTAGTAGTGAAAGGAGGCTCATGCCCAACAGTGGGACGTTAAAAATGGCTGAATTTTCATTTATCTATCTACCTCTAACTTCTGTACGTCTCGCTCGCGCTCCTCCAGCTGTTGCAGGTCGCGTTCCGTCTGTGCCGTGACCTGCACCTGCTTGCTGAGCTCATGTACGGAATCGCCGCCGCCACCTGACGTACAGACATGCATTATATTACACTACTAATCTTATAGTAAATATAAATAAATATGTTAGGATTATTTTACACAAAGTGGCCGTCTAGTCCCTTGGTAAGCTACGAGCCTGTTTTACGGATACCAGATAGATGATATACATATATAATAAAACTAGCAATATGCGCGGCTTCGCCCACATTCATTTTTTTAATCGCTACTAAACTTTATTCGATCACTCGCTGTTTGAAAATACTCCAAAATTGCTCCAGCTTTAATATACTCCTGAGCCGCGCGGCTACCTATTTCACATATTATGTGCGACGTGCACTCCTCCTCCTCTCCTGTTATTGAAGTTTTAGTAGGGTTCCTTATTTTTTTCTTGCAATTAAAATAGCCTATATTAATCAGTCATAATGCAGCATTCAAATAGTAAAAGAATTTTTTAAAATAGGTTCAGTACTTTTTTCGTTACAAACATACTTACATACAAATCTTTCCTCTTTATAATGTTAGTATAGATATATAATAAATAATAAGTCATTATACCTTTTTGGTGAAAACCGTACAATAAATGCCGTATAAGCCAATTTCGAGACACCCGTGTATACCATTAATACCATCTATATCTACATATAAATATTTAAAAAATATGAGTCGAATCAGTACATTAAATATTTCTGAAAATCTTGTGAAAATCTTCTGAAAAATGTTTTGGAAATCTTAAAAATCTACTGTGAGTAATGCTAATGTCCTCTAAAATTAAAATTAAAATTTAAAGTGTATTTACGTTCTACAAAAAATCGACTTCAACGTACATATTTAAACATTTGATTAATTTTTAGCATACATTATTCAATAAAACGTATTTAAATATTTTTATCTGTCTGTACTTAAAAGCAGTGCCCTCTTGATCCCTCACCGTGTCCAGTCAAGAGTATAGAAATCGTTGTGAAATCTGAAGTATTACAATGCATACAAATATATGTCAAAGGGTTGTTAATTTAAAATATACTGTACGGTCTTATGGAATAGAAACTAGTTTCCAACAAATAAAAATCAGTGGAAGCCTTATAACGTTGGCCACAAGGCATTATCTCAGAACAAGCATTCACGTAACAATGGCTTGGACTGCTGAAGCCATATCATCCAAATGCTATGATTTTGAAATCCTTAACAGTACTTATAAAAACTTGCATTTCTTTCTTGCTTTGAAATTTTATATTGTTTTATTTCTCTAATGACCCCATTTACTATCTGTATAACCATATATTTTGTTTATTTTGCTTGCATTTACACTTTGGATGAATGTTATGAATGTTATAAACCCAGTTAAAAATAATTATATCTAGTACTGAATAAATGATATTTTTAATAAAATACTAGCGACTTATTTTTGTGTTGTATCATGAGTTTCCCTATGGAAATAACATTATCTCCCGCGGTAAAAAGTTTAGCGCATGCTACTCTTCAGCTTTCCAATAATTTCCACATAAAAATACAAGCTATTCCGACATAAAAGACAAATATACTTTCACTTTTATAATATTATAAAGAATGGGTTTCAACTAATGAATTAGAATAAATATTATGGAAGCTAATGTTTGTTAGAAAAAGATTATTTAAAATAAATATGCCCTATTGAAGTGGCAGCTGGGATAAGAGTACCTATAGAGTTAACATGCTTTTGTATTAAATAGACAATTACATTATAAATTTCATTAAAAGTTCGAGACAGACACATTTGTATTTTTATCTATAATAATTATTCTTGTATAAAAATTATGATGATAAATGTTTTATTTTTAAACTCTGGAGGGAATCAATTTTTACAGGGTAGTTCCATTGGCCTAAACTAGAAATATAGAATTTGTCAACTAGGTTTATCATATTAAACTACAAGTGCAGGGAAAATCTGAACTCTATACATTTGTAATCAAATCATAAAAAATGAGGGTTAATCAAGGTTAAGCCAAATCTTCTTGTATTTTTTTTTTAATTTTACTAATTTGTACAGAACCCTCGGTGGATGAATCCTACTCGCACAAGACTGATTTCTTTATATTATATGTTCAGATTTATTTTTGTACTCACTGCTCATAGCAAAGGGGTCCCCGATGTTGATGTTTTGGGCCTTCACTTTACGTACGTCATCCTTGGACTTCTGGGCGGCCGCTCGTTGTGTCGTCTAGAAATTATATATTTAAGTACAATAACTACCTGTATAGAGAACGAACTTTACTACTACCCCAATTTTAAGAAATTTCGTTCAATAGACTTGGATTGAGGCAATGTAAGCATATCTTCATTTTCCCTGTACCGTCTGAGAACCATGATATAAAATGTCATGCAATAAAGGTTATCTATTGTGTAAAACGATACATCAACAAACTGACACTGTTAAGAATCTCTTTCATAACTATTACAAACACAAAAGTATGTATCTGGTTATAAAATTATATATTATTATGTCAGGTACCAATAGTACAAGCTGATTCAAAATTTATTTTACTTAGAAAGCTGCAATATTTATAATTCATGTTCAAATCTATACAAAATATCATTAGCATAGTCAATGTATGAGTGAATACCATGCAAGAATCGAACTTGTCATCTCCGACTATGGAATCAATAACAGAGCGCGCCATAATATTACGCCAAAAAGCTATTGATTAATTAAAAAATCAAAGCAACAAATAATGTAACGCGATAAGTATGTCATAACATGTATAATACATACACCAGAAAGTACATTTATTCATTCCTAATCAGCACAAATAAATTAAGCTCATATCGTGAATATTGTTACATTTTAATTAATAACATTCATTTTAGTTCTAAATATAGTAATATCCTTAATAATTAACATAATTGGAGAAAAGTCATATATTAATATTCAGTATTTTTGAATGGGATTTGAATCTGCAACCAAATAATACAATTATATACAACATAGAAGTACTATGTAGGTATATTTTTGTATAAAGAAAAAAGATTTAGATTTATTTTTGAATAAAGAAATAATTATTGTTTGTATTGATTGAGGAACACACAGTTGTAAGCATGAAGGTGACCGGAGCTTATCATAATTATTATGATGAAAAATGGACTTTAATACATTAATGCACAAAAAATGCTACTTGCAATTTCTGAGATATTATAGAACTTTGAAGATGAAAGATATAAAAAATCTGAGATATAAGTTTTGCTCTGCATCTGATTTGATTACATAACATTTAACACATATTAGGTATGTACATAATATATTAGTGTACATAATATTTGTTAGATACCATATATATATAATGATAATAACTTCTTACAAAGGTGTAATACAAAGGAATAAATTATTATTTCTTCTGGTATTCTGTTAAATAAATAATATACATATTAATTATTGTTTGTAATAACAATGACTAATTGAAAACATATGCAAGGCTTAATTTATCAGGATAAGCCTAGATCTGATATGAGTATATCTAGATAAATTGTAAATTTTATATAAATTGCTTAGTTCTTTATGGATAATTAAATAATACTACCTGAAAAGCATTTAATGTGGCCATATATTCATCACTGAGCCTGTCTCTGGTGAGAAGATTGGCCGGTGTGTCCGTTTTTAGTCTCCTCAATTCCATTATCATCGAAGATGTGTCTTTAGCCAATTTTTTAGTATAGTTTTGAATTTGACGTCTAAAAAACAATAAATATAGTTATGATGCAATATATGTTAACCTTGTTTCCTAATATATTATGATAAAGTTCATTAGTGCAGTTCTTATACTAAAAATACTAGAGAAGTATACAATGTACAGGTCCAAGTTTGATATTACAACATTTTTAGATAATTTTAATATTATTCTAATAGATATTAATCAAAACTTCTGATACTAACAACTGACTCCTGAGCTCCTGAGAGTCTTGCGGAGTCTGCAGTTGATTGACCATCTTAGACATAGAAGATACTGCAATATAAAAAAATACATTACAAATCTGCTAAACAAACAAAAAAAGAAAACTGCATACAATTATTTCTTAGGTACTTATGTATTAACGTGACAGCAGCTGCGTTTTTCTATCAATTTGAGTTTTCATCATAAATTATTATTTTATTTTGGCTTGAATATAATATGTTCATAAAATTAATATTAAGAATCTTTCTTTCATTCTAGGTAGGTTAGGTTAGAACAGTTTCCATAGTCAAAGTTTATTTTCTCATGAAATATGTATTATCTTGTTTTGCAATAACAGGGAATATTTCCCCTTACTCTCCCCCCTTCCCATCACTATCATCTTGCCAAACTATTTGAAACCACACAAAATAAATATCCTAACATAATCTAACAAGTCTGTAGCTGCGGTGGCGTTAATACGTAAGTACTATTTCTTATTATAAGAAAATATAAAAAAAATATAGACGGCTAGAAGTCACTTACAATTATTGTTATAAAAATGCTACTAACCATTTTGCGATATCTTCTTAATATTGCTTGCTATTGTGTGCGAAAGTTGCTGAAACTTATCGTTATCTTCGTATGTCACTCCCTGGTAAGACGTTTCCATGATGACGAAGATTTGCCCTCAAGACAACTAAAAATGGATATAATAATTAAAACTCTTATAAAAATATGTACAATAGCCCCTTGGCTGCTAAGAACAGTTTTTACATTAGAAATAATAATATTACGCATCTATAATCAAATTTTATTATTGATATGATTGCTTTATGACGCACGATTTTTCAGCAGTAAGAAAGTCAAGTTTTATTTACCTTTAAATAATACCTTTACTATATTAGGTTCTTCGAAGTTTGTACAATCGTTAAAATGTCTATATGAAAACGTTCCAACTAAATTAGTAAAATTCTCATAACACTATCCTTAATCCTAGAAGTGACTTCTAAACTTCCAACAAAAATATATATAATATGACATTGACATTTGACAAAGATGTGATATGACGATAATAAAAATGTTAAATGACACATAGTAGCCCATAGATAATGAACATGTTGTGGTAATTATTTTCGGTCTATATAATTATTTTTCATATACAGGTTATAAAGCTGCTCAAAATTTTAAAAAAGACCTTGTTTTTAACAAAAAATGTGAGGCACATTTTAATTCTGCTAATAACAAGCCGTGGTCAGACAATCATTGGCCTAGATAGCAAGGGTAGAACGAAAACTAATGACTTCCATAGATTTTGAACTAGAGTAAAGAACTAGAGTAAATTCTACAAACGCATTAACATACACTTCAAGTAAGAGCCCCCGCAAACAGTGGACTTTCGATCGGCCGATAGTATGGAAGTGCGCACATTAGGACGATTTGGTACGGCCGACTTAAAAGTTTGATGATGCTATACGTTTGCCTAACTAAGTAGTCGGCCAAGTCAGCTGACTGCTTAATCAGTACGGCAGGCTTCCACGCGCGCACACTAGGGACAGTAAAGTCGGCCAGTTTTTCAATTTTTTCCTGTATTGCCACTGGAATGTCAAGCTTATAGCTATTATTTTAATTATTATATAATATTATTTTAATTAAAGATACTAGCTGCCAATTTTAAATGGCAACCTGGCCAAACCATATTCTCCTATTTATAATAACTTAAAAATTAGATTTCAATCAAATCCGCGATGAACGTAGTAATCTTGCGGTGGGATCCTAGGTTAAGAGCTGTCGGCCGATAGTTTGTCTAGTATGTGCAACTACTAGTATGTGAAACACGACCAAACTATCGGCAGATCGAAAGTTCGCTGTTTGCGGGGGCTCTAAATACAATAAAGCATGGGACTGTGGACCTGCCCTTGAAGGCTTGAGGCACAATTTTCCAGACTAGTCTGGGAGATAACAATTTATTAGGCAGCATTTTATAACTTATATGTTATATGGGTCAGCAAATGTATCAACCTCAATGGTATACTCAGCTGCTGCATTTTCTGCAGCGAAAGAAGACAATATATTACATTATGCAGCAGCTAAATTCTAAAAGACACCAATTAAGTTATGTCCTCTGCATAGTCTCGGCGTCTATTAAACTTTACTTAAGCCCTTTCAAAAGCCAAATTCAGAGAATGCAAAGATATTTCTGCTTTCCACAGAACAGAAAGTGGGAGTGTCAGTGGCACAGGGCATGTCTAGTAATTAATCCAGATAACATTGGAAATCTCTACTCTGTACACATTGTTTTGTCATTGGTAGAGGGCATTAAAGTGCGTAGGTGTTTTCAAATACGTATAATATATATTTACTAATTTATTTTGTCCTCATCTACCTATTCTTTATCGATTTCTATAATTGTTTAATATTTTGAAAGATCCATCAAACAATATTTCATAGTAATTATTAGACTAAGAAAAAAAAATCAAACCTTCAATCATTCTGAGAAAATTATGTTTATCAATTACAACACCTGACCACTAATACTCAATGACAATAACTCGTCTCCTTCCAATGTAATTAGTTTGGTGGCATAAAAATGAGACAAACATAAATTATTTTGAAGAATTGACACATTTATGTATCAGTTTCATACTCACAAGTTACAACTTTACACTCGTAATTAGTGGTTACGTTTTTTTTGGTGTTTTTGTTGGTAGATGCTCCTCTAGTATTTTATAACCTCATGATTATAAATAAGTTTCAATAAATAAGTATTAAAGTGGTTTTCAGGATCCTAACAACTTTGATTAGATAAAACGTTGATCTACCTAATAACTCTACGGATCTTTTAGTAGCCTTCGTAACTTGGTCTGGTGATACTTCTCTATGGATTTGAGCTATACATGCATAAAACACGTATACCATTTTTGTCTATGCTGTATTGTATATTGTGTATGTACATACTGTATTACAGACTGTTTATTATTCAACTATACTGTAATCTGTATCAGTGTATAGGCTTATTGTGTTTATACTTTATATATGTAGCAATATTGAATATAATATTATATAGACATGCGCAAAACAGTGCTTTATGAAGTAATGAAATATGGCATTACATTACGCACCGAGTAATATCACATCACTTCATTACTCGAAACATTACTTGCCATGCGTGATACGAAGAGGTAATATTACCCGCGTACTGTCATAACTCATAATAGTAGTACTGATCTATCTCATGTAATAATATGATGAATATCACACACGTTTTTATTGATTTTAATTTAAAACGAAAATGTTAACTTTTTGTGAGTAAGATTATTGTTATATTTTTATTACTTTTTATATTTAAATATTGTATTTAAAAATTTACCGTCGTAACCTAATTTACTTAAATTATTTTCATATAGCTATGTTTACAATAATGTATGCAGCAAAAACTAACAACGTATACTAGCAGTACCCGCGGCTCCGTCCACATTCTAAGACCGGACGGCACGGCTTTGTTATATTTGAATACAATTAATTTTTAAATTTAAAATGTTAACTTTTTATTTGATATGATTAAGATTATTATTTATGTATAGAATTTTTTAAATATTGTATAATATATAATTTTACTGTCGTAAGTTAACCAATATAAATTATTATTATTTTTTCGTCGAAAAAGAAACAAAAACTAATTTACAACATACTTTTATACTAGCAGTATCCGCGGTTCCGACCGCGTTCTAAGGACTGCGACTTTGGGTCCACTGTATTATATACATTATACATATATACTTGATAAAGTTCATTATAATATTAAAATATATAATGAATAATTAAAGTTTTTATTTTTAATTTTGAATTAATTATTATTTACTATGAATACGTGAATTAGTATTTTTTAAAAGCCTGAAAAAGTTTTTTTATTATTCTTTATTTATAAAGCCATACACCTATATAAGGTTAAGTCAGCGACTGAAAAAGTTGGTCTTAAAGAATTTTATACCAATTTTTATACTCATTAAACATCCGATACGAATAATTTAAAGTGGAGTTTACAAATTGGATAAGGATTAATATCATGATACCAATATCACCACTATTCAACACGTATTTGAACTTAATAATTTAAAAAAAAATTGTTATAATAAAGGCATGTGCCATCGCAGAATTTTTTGTGAGTAATCATAAGTAAGTATTGTAATATAAAATTTTAATATATAAAATAGTGCTTGATATTATGTATTTCGTCAACAGTTTTCGTTTTATATGCAGCATTTTGATACCTAGGGGATACATTTAAGGTAGGGATCCCTAAAATGGGATATTTTTGAAAATACAATATAGCCAATAATACACTTCTCACAATCACTCCTGAATAGTGTAGCTGTCTGTTAGTGAAAAAGTTTTCATGATCAGATCAGTTTTTCCGAAAATAACCCCCCTACAAACGAACAGACAGATACACAAAGTTCGAAACTTTAACTCATAATGTAAGTAAAGAATATTTTAGAATAGATTGCAATTTTGCATTTCAGTCCTAGTCAAATGATTTCTATTCACTTGCGGCATGTTTGCGTACTTAGCGGCATACATTTCATGGCATAGTAAAATATATTGTAGAACTAGCGGAACCCGCAGCTTCGCTCGCGCTAAATCGCTAGTATATTATAGATATTAAATATTTTAGCAAAATACAATTAACACTTACTAAAATTAAATTATAAAAATATTAATAACGCCATCTATGAGAAATCATTACGCATCATTTGATAATTGAAAGTACGGAAATATGATTTAAGAGTTTAGAACACATTATTCTATTATTCTTTTTTAATAGTATTTTAGGAATTAAATATTCTTTTTTATGTAAATTGTGGGTATTCACTGTCTGTAATAAGTATATAAACCTTACAGTCCTTTGCCTTTCCCTATTAGGGATAAATTTTAATCATGGTTCATGATTGCTGTAAAGCATTCAAATTGCAGGAACCAAAAATCAAAATAAATCTGCAATATAATCCAAAAACCAAGTTGAATTTATAAAATATTTGATTAAGACTTGTACTTTTAGCGCAAGCTAAACTGCGGGACTCACTATTTTCAATAAATCAATATTTTTAATGTGTACTATTGTTTTTATTTAAAACTCCCAAATGTACAACTTTTTTACAGGTGGTATACTATTATCTTATTTTTTCATCTGACAGCACTGCGCTCGCGTCATGCTCATGACTAAAGTAATGAAGGCTGTATGGACTATAGTCCTTTGCCTTTCCCTATTGGGGATAAATTTAAAAAACAACAACTAAAGTAATGACTTGAGTAATGTTTGAACTTTGAACTTTGAAGTGATGCGTAATGTTTCGTTCGGTCGAGTGTTGCTACAGTACAATTCTCTAAACACCACCTTGCCATGCGTGAGACATTACGGATCTATCTCGGAATATAACACGCGTTATCATTGTATTTTAATACAATTAATTTTATAATGTTTACTTTTATTTGATACGATTTAGATTTTTATTATATATTGCAATTTTGCATTTTGTCATACTCAAATAATTATTTTAAACTTGCAGCATTTGTACGTAATTAGCGATATACCTTTTATGACTTGGTTTTGTTCTTTAGGATCCCTATTCCCTTATATTGTAAAACTCTTTTTACAAACACCAGTTGCGAAATTTCTGAGCATCTTGCAAAATAATTAATAAGTAAAACAAAATTGTATTGTTTAGCTAAAGGTTGTAAATATGAATGACCCTTTGCGAAGACCAGGCGCAGCTTAGGACCTAGTAATGAAAACCTTATATCGTTGGCCTAACTTATAATATTGGCGTATTTAAAAATCATTTTTCTAGCAATTATAACTTTTTTTGCTTATAACTATTTGTATTTTTATTATAAATATATTTTGTGTTAATTATTGCTTTTTAAAATAAATACATTTCGAATTGCTTTGCTATTTCAAAATTCGTAAAACGGAGTGATGCCAAGTTAACCCGAACGATGGAATATCACGCTCGCGTCATGTTTGACGTAATAAGTAATGTTTGGTTCGGTCGAGTAATGAGTGATGATACAGTACTCGCTCGGGTAATATTACGCGTAATGCATTACTCGCATTACTTACACATGTCTAATATTATACTCTATGCTCATTGTGTTTGCATTCGTGTCTCCATCGAATGATCGGTTGTGATATTTTGTTCTAAATATTGGGCGTTATAATTATTACAGCTGCTAAAACAGTTAAATAAAAGAAACTATACTGTGTTCTGTGTTGTGCGGTAGACTTGTTGTGTCAATTAATAACAATTAATAGTCAATACGAACGGCTTATTAATAATTGTTACCTAAATTGGTGTATAAAAGTCAGGTAAAATCAATGTAGTGAGTTACCATGAACTAAGTGCGCAAGTGCCGTTAATCGATTGGTAAATTTATAGAAGATGAAAAAGTAGACTATCTTCCATTTTAGGTAAGAATTTTCTCATGCCTACAATCATTTAAGTTTCATTGTTTGCCTTCTTCATCTCATTAATTCTTTGTTTTTGTTCCCATCAGCTGGTAATAATGTTGGAATACATGTTGGATCAGTCAGAGCTCTTAGAGTATACTGCAGCCAGTGGACTACCACAAGAATCAAAGTTGATCACATATATGGTAAATTGTGGTATTAATTCTAGTGATTAATACATTGATTCCAGTTACTAGTTGATAATGCATTTCAAATTAGTTGCTTTTATTATATTATTATTTTTTTTATATTTTATTTATTAACTTTTATTGAATAAACAAAATTTTTCAGAATCACTCGGCCACACCAGGCCACCAATCCAGTGATTTGAACGAATCTATGAACAAGCTAACCATGGATTGTTCTAAAACTACCGATAATAAGGTAAGCTACTATTATTTGTATTAAAACTATTGAATGAAAATGTTTTGATCTAGTTTTGCTACTTGGAAAACATATTTAAGTATATAGCATACTCACACGCAAAGCTAGTTCTATCCATTAAGTCATCTGAACTTGTTCTGTCTTAAAAGAGCACCACACTCTGAAAGGCAGGTCTGCCAAAGCAACTATGGACATTGCCCCAACACTATTCTGCTATTAGAGCAGTACATAGAACAACCCCTACCACTTCTACCTGTTCTTTAACTAAACAGTTTAAAATATTTTTGTTATCAAGAATACTACTCCTAACACAGAACAAAAGAAAAACCATCAATTTGGTTTTGTTGAGGTTCAGTTGTACAGGTATAGGCATATTATGTAAAAAGTAACAGGTACTCTTAAAAATAAAAAAAGGCTCTTCAGTATTTATTGACATTGAAAAGACCTTCAATTTATAAGTGGAGTGTCAAAACAACCTAAGTATATCCATGTAGAAGTCCTCACAGAGACCAGGACCGTCCAACAGGTGCACAACCTCGAAAGTTGTTCACCTTGTTTCAAGTAGAGTTAATGTAGGTAGTTTTGGACATAAAAGACACTTATTGTTTAGGTTAATCTAATATAAAATATGGCATTTATGTACATATTGGCAGAATCCTTCGCCTTGATGAACATTTAATTTTCTTTGCAAGATCAATTTATTTATTCCTTTCTATCCATAATGTTTAAGTACACAGCTAACATACACTTTTCTCTTTACAGGTGGTCGGCTCACAGCTTCTGAATCCAACAGTATGTATTTTTTTGAAGAAAATATTTTTTATGTTTAAACTTTTGAAAAAATTAAAAATAAACTTAACTTTATTTACTGAACATTCTATGTAATGTTTATATAGCCTAATAACAAAAACTGAATTTTATTATTTAGGTTGATTGGGCTTCTTTGTGAGAACTAACTTTATTTTTATTTTATTGTATATGGCAAACAAATAGTGCAATAATATAATAATTAAATAAAATAATAATTATGATTTATGAATAACAATAATATAGCACAAACAACAATAAAGTTTCCACTTGTAAATAACCCAGAAAAAAAGCAGGACACAAAAATAATGGAAAATTTTAAACTGAATCTTTTTTAGATTTCATTAAAAAGACCAATTAAGATAAATATCAAATTATAAAAAGGAAAAAACAAATACATAAAATAATTTACAGTGCTACAATATACAAGCAAAATTAGTCTTAAAATTCGAAATTGAATTTGAAAATAGGTCCACGACTTTATTTTATTTATACACTAGCCTTTCCCGCGGCTTCGCGCGTGAAACCAAATACTTCCCGTTTTTGCAACATTTTTCATTCATGCTCCGCTCCAGTCGTAGCGTGATGTATATATATAGCCTTCCTCGATAAACGGACTATCCAACACAAAAATATTTTTTCAAATCGAACCAGTAGTTCTTGAGATTAGCGCGTTCAACCAAACAAACAAACAAACTCTTCTGCTTTATAATATTAGTATAGATAACAAGAACAATATAAGAAAGTATTGTGGACACTTCAGAAAGATCATGAATGCGCTATCTATAACTTAATATCAAAAT
This sequence comes from Boloria selene, assembly GCA_905231865.2. Taxonomy (NCBI): domain Eukaryota; kingdom Metazoa; phylum Arthropoda; class Insecta; order Lepidoptera; family Nymphalidae; genus Boloria; species Boloria selene. The sequence continues at coordinate 16,715,420 of HG993131.1, forward strand.
ATTTGTCCATTTTAAATTTAACCAAGAGCACCAACGTTGTAAACCCACCAAAACCCAAAGAACCCATCTTCCCTCTTTATGGGGCATCGCAGGATCGCTTACGCATTCAATTATAAAGTCACGACGACCCGGCAGATCTGCCGTGGCCAAAAATAAATAAAGGAAGGTCAAAAAAACAGTTAACAGAAAGCAGTCCATTCAAAAATCTGCTAAAACAAAAATAAACTGTGGAAGTTAAACTGTAATAAAATATGACAAATTTGCCCAATTGTTTAATTTTGCCCTCAATTTATTCAATATATCAAGTTTATAATAATAAAGTACGAAGCTTACATACATCTTTCCCTTGACAGGCAAGCGGCTCTCAATTCCAACATCCCCCACCGGTATGTATTTTCTAGTTAAAACTAACTTTATTAAAATACTTTATCATTTTGAACTATAATGAACATACATTGCTATACTGATACATATTAGACAATACATTTATTTACGTGAGTGTGTTTTTAAGTTCGCGGAACGGGTAGGTAGAATATATTTTAGTGAGGATGTCGCTGAACTATTGAGAAACTTATTATCAGGATTAATACCGGGTTTAATCGTAATTCGTCGTGATTCTATTCGCAATCTTACTAAAGCAACTATTGTTTTCGCAAAAACCCTATCCCTGTTTCAGTAACATTGAGAAATATCATAGAAATTGTCTAATTATCCGTATTTTCGCGATATCTCTAGAGTTTTTGCAAAAACTCGGTTTATCAAATTATCCTGCGACATAAGGTGCGCTTCCAAATTTTGCCCACCCACACTACAGTCCTGACCAGTGATTATTACCTATTTCCAAACTTGAAAAAGGATTTCGCGGGAAAAAGTTTACTAGAGATTTAGAAGTAAAGGATGCAGTTTCGGCGTACAGACAAATATTATTTTTGTGGGTAAACATAAGTTAATTGAAAGATCTTAAAAGTGTATAAGAGTAGCAGGTGCATATATTGAATACGAAAAATATTTTTGGATTTATATTTCCACTCCTTACCGCAACTCCTTAACTTTTCCGCATTTTTTATTAATTCCGCAACTTTTTAAAAACGTCCTCTCGTATATGGAAACACATATACTTATGAAATTTTATTATGAGTTCTCACCATGTTATAAGAAGTTCTTGTGTGTCAATAGAATAGACTAATCAATGATAAAGAACAATAATTTTTACATTTTGTTTTCTTTTTCTTTTTGCTGCTGCTATTTGCAGAATATTTTTCGTGGCCATGATCAGGTTAGTGCTCTCTAGTGTTTTCTGTAACTAACTAACTAACATCGCGTTGTTTTAAGATAACAAGGACTAATAAAATATTCAAGTCACTTCTGTAGTTGTTAGTTTAGTCAACAAGGCCCTCTATCGTCTTTTCAGCACTCTCAGTAAAGTGTAAATTATCGGGGTATCATTGGATTCGGAATGACATATAGATGGTTTTAAAACAGATCAGTTAAACAAAAAGAAGGCATGTTTTCTTACTAATGTCTCAATAACTAGAGATTTTTAAATTAAAAATCAATATTATTTATAATGAGTAGGAACTTTTCTATAAAATATCTACTCCGTGAACTGTACGATCAATATAATACTTTTCTTAGAGGGATGAAAATAGGCCTGAAAACACGTGCTGTCTTTTGCAAACCACGCCTTAACTTCAGGTTCATACTTTATCAATAAAAATGTTGAATATAAAATTTATGAAAAAAATATCACATTTATTCAACAATAATTAGTTGTGCAATAGTTTATAATTTTTGGTGCTTTAACATGAAATTTTCAAGTATGATAACTCTTAAATATTGATGTGAGATATTCTTCCTTCTTGGCCCCGTTGAAAAAATTAAAAAATATATATATATTTATCAGGTTTTCCTCCTATCATTTTATTTTTTTTAGTTTAATTCATAGTTTCCAAGACTGCTGTTATAAGAATGTGTCATTTACAAATATTTTAAGAATTCTTCAACTTCATTTTGCCCTCAATTTGTTTAATATATCAAGTCTATAATAATAAAGTACGCAGCTTACATACATCTTTCTTTCAACAGGCAAGCGGCTCTCCTTACCAGCATCCTCCGCCGGTATGTATTTTCCAGTTAGAAAAAAAGTGAAATATGGAGAAAATTGAGTTCCGCGTTGTTATATTGTTTTTTACCAAGCCATCTGCTTAGACTAAATTCGAATAGATTTTATCCGTATACGGGGACTCTTGTCCAAGTAAAACTATGGTTTACTAGTGGCATAGAATATACTAATCGATGATAAAAAATAATAATTTATACATTCTGTTTCCTTTTTTATTATTGCTGCTGCTATTTGTAGAATGTTTTTCGTGGCCCAGTAAGCCATGAACAGGTAAGTGCTCTCTAGTGTCTTCTGTAAGTTACTATCAAAATATAATATTATTTTAAATTAATCAAGCTACACCAACATCGCGTTGTTTTAACACAACAAGGACTCTAATAAAATGTTCAAGTCACTTCTGTAGTTGTTAGTTTAGTCAACAAGTATTGGGGTATCATTGGATTCGGAAAGACATGTAGATGGTTTTTTAAAAAAAATCGAGTTCCGCTTTCAAATATAGCAAAATATTACAAGCAAATCAGTAAAACAAAAAAAAAGAGGGTATTTTTTCTATCAAATGTCACAATAAGTAGAGATTGTACAGTTAAATAACAACATTCTTAAAGAGGAGGAAATTTTCTATAAAATGTCTAGTCCCGGAACTGTAGGATCAATATAATACTTTTCTAAGCGGGATGAAAATACGACCGAAAACAGGTGCCCTGTCTTTCGCAAGCCACACCATTGCGCCTTTACTTGGGTACTTTATCAATAAAAATATTGAATGTAAAATTTAGGAGAAAAATATCACATTTATTGAATTAGTTGTGCAATAATTTATAATTTTTTAGTGTAATAGTTTAAAATAATTTATAATGTAACTGCCTCGATGGTGTAGCGGCTAGCATTTACGGTCATACATCGACATTCGAGAGGTCCTGGGTTCGAGTCCCAGGTCCCGGCCAGAACATTATTATTATTATTATATTTGATGGTGCTTCAACGTGAAAATTGCAAGTATGATAATTGCTAAACTATTCTTATATTCTATTATTAAGTATTCTTGCACTTCATGGACGTTTCATTTTGCCCTCAATTTATTTAATATATCAAGCCTATAATAATAAAGTATGCAGCTTACATACATCTTTCCTTCAACAGGCAAGCGGCTCTCCTTACCAGCATCCTCCGCCGGTATGTATTTTCTAGTTAGAACTAACTTTATTAAAATACTTTATCATTTTGAACTATAATGAAAATACATTGCTATACTGATATTAGACAATACATTTATTTACGTGAGTGTGTTTTTAAGTTGGCGGAATGGGTAGGTAGAATATATTTGAGTGAGGATGTCCATGAAGTACGGACTAAATGAGCAACTTACTATCAGTATAAGTACTGGGTTTTATCGTAACTAATATTTAGTATTTAAGATATCGTAGTCCTAACAACTTAATTGGAAAAAAGTGAAATATGGAAAAAATGAGTTCCGCGTTGTTATAATGTTCCTTACCAAATGAAGAAAATCTGTTAGAAGAGATGTCATCCATTTACGGGGACTCTTGTCCAAGTAAAACTATGGTTTGCAAGTGGCATACCATCTTTAAGCAAGGCAGGGAGTCACTTGAAACACAAAGATGGAGTGTTGGCTGAAATTGTTACTGATGATGAAACTTGGGTCTATCATTATAAACCAAAGTATTAATAGGACTATGCGGTGGCACAAAAAGGCTCAGCACAATTCAAAAAGTTTAAGATGTCACAACCAGCTGGGAAAAACATGACGACAGTCTATTGAAACTCAGAATGAACCCTGTTGATCGATTAAAACCATAAAGGTGTCTCAATAACCGGAGATTATAATAATAAAAAGAAAGTAACAATAGTACCAATAGTTATCTCTACAACAGGATTCATGCCTAAAATTCTTCACCAGTCCTTTAAAATACTCGAACTACCTTCTTATTGTTACATACAATTACAAAAAGCTACCGTACTCAATACTTGTCGTTGTGTTGTTGTTGTTTTTGAACAACTCGTCACACGTTGGCTCTCACTTGACTTAGGCTCGTGATTGCTACTTTTGCCGGTGTTATATATACCGAGAATAGTTTAATTTGAATAAATAATAATAATAATCAAGAGAAAGAACGGTAAAATTGAGCAAAGTTGTCCTCCTTCTGCACAACAACGCGCCTGTTCACGCGTGTTTCGATGGCTGTTCTACAGAAGGTGCGCTTCCAAATTTTGTCACACCCATACTACAGTCCTGACCAGTGATTATTACCCTTTCCAAACTTGAAAAAAGAATTTCGAAGGAAAAAGTTTACTAGAGATTTAGAAGTGAAGGATGCAGTTTCGGCGTACAGACAAATATTTTTTTTGTGGGTAAACTTAAGTTAAATGACAGATCTTAAAAGTGTATAAGGGTGCAGGTGCATATATTGAATACGAAAAATAATTTTGGATTTATATTTCCACTCCTTGCCCCCCATTCCGCAACTTTTTAAAAACGTCCTCTCGTATATGGAAACACATTTATGAAATTTTATTCTGAGTTCTCACCATGTCATAAAAAGTTCTTGTGAGTCAATAAAATAGACTAATCAATTAAAAAAAAACAATAATAATTTTTACATTTTGTTTTCTTTTTCTTATTGCTGCTACTATTTGTAGAATAATTTTCGTGGCCCAGTAAGCCATGGACAGGTAAGTGCTATCTAGTGTTTTCTGTAACTTGCTATCAAAATATATATTTTTTAATTTAGTAAGCTACACCAACATCGCGTTGTTTTAACACAACAAGGACTAATAAAATATTGAAGTCACTTCTGTAGTTGTTAGTTTAGTCAACAAGGGCCCATATCGTCAACTCTTTTCAACTATCTCGGAAAAGTATTAATTATCGGGGTATCATTCGATTCAGAATGACATGACTCCTCTACTAAGGAGACCGTGGGAGATCGACCTTCACCGATCTGATAACCAGATGAGACATATTTTTTATCGAATATAATTTATAAACAAAAATGCCTATAATTACTTGCCTATCTGAAAGTGCTCATGGCTATTTTTAGCTAGGCAACAGTGCTTTAAGTATGATTTTTTGTAGGCAAGTCTATATGACTGATTTTGTAATAAAATAATCTAAAATTTGATATAACTTTCGATAAGTTAGCAGAACGATGGAGTCACCTATATTGACTTACCTGTTCACATCGGCTTGCCAGGTAGTTATACACAAAAATGAGTAGGCAAGCCTACTGAGGCATATTCTGTGTGTTAAAAACTAACAGTGAAATAAAATTCATTTGGTTATCAAAAGAATGAAGGTGATGAAAAAAAAATCGATTAAAGTTTATTTAATTAAAAATAGCCATGAGCACTTTAAGATAGGCACTTGCCTTGCAATTATAGGCATATTTGTTTATAAATAATATTTGATAAAAAATATGTCTCATCTGGGTATCAGATCGGTGAAGGTCGATCTCCCACCGGCTCTTAGACCATAGATGGATTTTGAGAAAAATCGAGTCCCGCTTGCAAATATTGTAAAATATTATAAACAAATCAGTAAAATATCTCTAAAAAACGAATATCTCTAAAACTAGAGATTTTAAAATTAAAAAATAAAACAAAGTAGAGATAATTTTCTATTAAATGTCTAGTCCCACAACTGTAGGATCAATACAATACTTTTCCTAGAGGGATCAAAATACGGCTGAAAACAGGTGCTTTGACTTTCGCAAGCCACGCCTTTACGCCTATTCTTCGGGTATTTACTTTATCAATAAAATTATTTAAATATATTATTGTTCAATGTAAAATTTAAAAAAAATATCATATTTATTCAATTAGTTGTGTAATAGTTTATACTTTTTTGACGCTTTAACATAAAAATTGCAAGTTTGTTAATTGTTAAAAAATAATTCTTAAGAATGAATCCCTGTTAAAAAAATGTATATCTTCGTAATCTGTTTTAGTTTAATTCATTTTTTTCCGAGAGTGCTATAAGAATATGACATTTACAAGTATTTTAGGAATTCTTTGACTTCATGAACGTTTAACTTGTTCCTCAATTTATTCAACATTTGTAGTTTATATTAATAAAGTACGCAGCTTACATACATCTTTCCCTTGACAGGCAAGCGGCTCTCCTTACCAGCACCCGCCGCCGGTATGTATTTTCTAGTTAGAACCAACTTTATTAAAATACTTAATCTTTTTTAACTATAATGTAATACTATACTAATATAGATTTCTTTAAATGAAAAAATACGATAAAAAACATATTTATAAAATTGTATTCTGAGTACTGATCATGTCACAAGAAGTTTTTGTGTGTTAATAGAATAATCAAAGATAAAGAATAATTAGCTTATAAGTATTTTTCTTTCTTCCACTGCTGCTGTATTTATAGAATACTTTTCGTGGCCCAGTAAGCCATGAACAGGTAAGTGCTCTCTAGTGACTTCTGTAACTTACTATCAAAATATTTATTCTTTTTAAATTAATAAACGACACCAACATCGCTTTATTTTAATACAACTCGAACTTTAATCAAAATATACTTGCCACCATAAGAGCCACTTGTGGTTGTTGATCTAGTAGTCAATATTGCAAAAGTCGTAAAGGGATAACTAAATAAAAAAAGTTCGTGTGTACAAAGTACACATGTCAGAAGTAAAACTTGAATTTAAATTAAGGCTAACTCTTCCTCGTCTCTGAGTGCCTGGTACTATGGTCTTATTTTTTCGTTTCATCGAGTTTGAAATCACAACGATTCTAAAGAAGTTTCACTTCAAAAAGGGGCTTTGTTTTTTTTTTCAAGTATCTCTAAAACTAATTAAGATTTTAAAATAAATAAAAGATTAAAAAAAAGGAGAAATTTTCGCTAACGTCTTTACACACTGAACAGCCTTTCCCAGAGGTATGAGAGTACGTTCGAAAGCAGGTGATTTGATTTTCGCATGCCATGCCTACTTCGAACACGTCATGAATAAAGAAATATTCAAAAAGTATTAAATATGAAAGTTGAAAAAAATATGAAATACTTACACTTACTAATTTATATTTTTGGTTCTGTTACATTGTCGATATTGTACTACAGTTCGCGTCACGTAAAAAGAACGCTGGAAGAAAGTGGTGGGGGGGGGGGGGGGGGGGGGGGTGTTTGCGCATCGGTACATTCGCATACGAAATGCCTAAGCCTATTTTTTTATTTTTGAACTAGCCTTTCGCTCACGATGTATATTGATTATTGGTAGGTACATTCAAAAATATATTAGATAGAATGTCATTTAATAGAATTCTATTATTTAATAAAATATGTTTGATTCAGTGTAGAATGTTTAATCTACTTACAAAAAATTAAATTAATTCGTTTAATATATATTTTTTAATCATTAACTGCATTATTATCAGACTCTCTCTTTATAAAACAATATACGTCAAAAATATTTTTTTACTATTTTTTATATAAAATCATTTCGTAATTAATAACTTTTGTGTTCGCGATGGTATTTTAAACTGACAAACCAATAGCGAGCCGGAAAGCATGCGACGCGTGCCTCGACGTCCCGCACCCCGCGTCTTACCACCAAATTGGCCTATAAATCGCCCCTGCGCAACTTGACAGCCAGCGTTCTTTTTACATGACGCGAATTATACCAAACTATGATTTTATATTTTGTCAGTTTGTTTTTTCTCTCTTTTCTTTGTCACTCCTTTCATTATAAATATTCTGAGTGACATAGCGGTTAGAAGTTTTCGTCTGTCGATTGAATAGGCTATGAGATAGAAAGATAAAGATTGTTATTAATCTATACGAGTTTATTTAATATTTTATTTTCTTCACTGCTGTCTCAGAATATTAATCGGCCTGGACCATCTCAGGTATGTACATTCTAGCGACTCACGAAACTAATATACTAATAAAATATATTCTCCTTTTAATCTGAACAAGAGCATAAACATAGCTTTGTTCAAGTAGTAAAGTATTATCAAATACAACTTAATTGACCCTTTGTCCATTTGTTACAACATTTTCCCGTTACAGTAGCTGTTTTCGGCTGTCAATTGAATATGATATTAAAAGCCCCCGCAAACAGCGAACTTTCGATCGGCCGCTAGGTTAAGCGCGCACACTGGCATACTAGATAAGTTCGCGTATTTGACTGAAATCTAGTTTTGAAACATAATTTATGATTTTCTTTTCTTAACCTCTGTCTCAGAACAAATTGTCCCAGGCCGAATCCGAGGTATGTCCAGTGGCGGGAGTTATTAAAGTTACTAATAAAACTTAACACAACAACAACCAGATAATAATGTTAATCGCATCTAAGTACGATGGCTGGTGTACAATTAAATTCGTACTGATTGTGTGTGGGAAATATTAAATACATGGATTTTTATTTCGGCCATAGATTTTAGGACATTGTTTATACTAAAATACTTATAAAACCTATTTCCCTTGTCCACAATTTTATTGTCTGTAATTCAATTAATAATAATATTTGATTTAATGGTAAACGAAACGAATATATACAAATATCTGTTTTTGTTACTCTCTCTACTGGATATGCAGGATCAAGCTATTTACAGACTAAAGCCTTTTTACTACAATTTTGTATATTTCACGTATTAAAGCATACACTTACATTTTTTTACTTCCTATTGCCTACCCAGGCCGTGTACAGTCCGCCAATACCGAAGGTGTGTAAATTCTAGTATACCTACTTATATGCTTAGAAACTTACATAGTATTCCAGTTTCTATTAATTTTATTTTATAAGATACTAGCGACACCCGCGGCTTCACTCGCGCTAAATCTAGAGACGAATCCGAGCAAAGCGACGATAAGTCGCTAGTTTTCTAATAAAATAAAAGTAGCCTAAGTTCTTGCTACAGAACTGTACTTGTTTTCTTTATTTATGTTTTAATTACATATATAGAAAAAAAAATATAATCTTACATTATGAACAGAAAGATTATTACCACTTTTAAATCAAATATTTTATTTTGTTTTTCTTGGATATGCAGCCCATATACACACTGCAGCGACAGGTATAATTCATACATTACAAGAAATATCTTCTACTCGTATATTTCTGAAGCAATTTATATCTAAAATGAATATTCAAATTGTTTTGCTGCCGGACAAGCAGGGAGTGTACAATTTGGCTCAGCATCAGGTTTGTGATTCTTGAGTCTTGACTAGAGGATTCGATCCCGAGATCCGGGATCCCGGGATCCCGGTCATATTTTAGTCCCGAAATTTTCGGGATCAAGTTCAATAAATCCCGGGATTTTCGGGATTGATACATTTTTTAAATAAGTCAGTAAAAATGTGCGTGAAACGAAACGCACTAACTTGATGAGACGTTTTGACAGCCATTTTGTTTACACAGCTGATTTCATTTGTTTTTGGTACCGACCGGTACCGGATTATGCGTAAAAGTGTGTAATTGTTTTTAGAAAAAAATAATGTACAAATTTGAAATGGAATATTTTGAAGAATATTTCACTTTATATTTTTTAATTTTACTTGCGGTTCTACAAATGATAAATCTTCGGCTTTTTTCTTACCTAGAGATTTTTTATATCCGTCTTAACTTCTAAACGAAAAGTCAGATCCTCGTTATTTGAAGTGTAATTAACACATATATAATTTACCTTATTTATCAAACCATTTAAAATTATAAGGATTAATATCATGATACAAATATCACCGCTATTCGATTCCACCCGTATTTAAACTAAACATTTCAAACTAAAACTGTTATTGTAGCATAACTATAATAGTTAGATCTATGCTATCGCGGACTTTTTTCTGAGCAATCATGAGTACTATTAATACTTATATAGAACATTATTTTATATATCGTCAACAGTTTCCGCAGCGTACGCAGAATAATGACTTTTATAGACAAAAATGTGATACCTTGAGTTACATTATTCCATTTTATGTAGAGATATAATTTTTGGAAAATATATTATAGCCTATGTTACTCAGTAAGGATGTAGCTTTCTAATGGTGAAAGAATTTTAAATTCAGTTCAGTAGCTTTAGAGTTAAATCGTAACATCTCTAATCTAATCTTTCCTTTTTATAATATTAAGTATAGATATAGATAATATTATAAAAAGGAAAGATTAGATAGAAGAAGAAAGTATAATTTTGTTTAACCGCCTTTTTTATGATTTAAAACTTAAATTATATTCTATGTCCTCACAAAACGATGATAGATGATGTAAAACATATAAAAGATTAATAAAAAAAGATTTTGATATGTTTTACTGTCTTTTTGTTACCACTATTCATTAACAGTATAATCCCGGGACTATCCCGGGATCCCGAGATTGACTGTAGATAATCCCGAAATCCCGGGATTAGAAATATCGACCGGGATCGAATCCTCTAGTCTTGACCCATTTTTGTAAATCCATTTAACTTAGAATGTCTTTAGAAATACACTATTCAATTAACAAAAAAGCTTAGTTAGAAGACTTCTATATCTTTAGTTATTGTATTCTCACTCTTAATTTATCTCGTGTGTTTTTTTCTTAATGCTGCTAACAGCCGGCGATGTTTAGCCCCAACCGTTCCCAGGTAATAATAGTTTTATTATTTCATTAATTAAGGACTAATTAGTGATTCCTCTTGCTTCTTTTCTACTGCAAAATATAATATACAAACATACACCTAAATGACAATTACTTGATTAAATTTGTAATTGGTAATATATACTTATTTACATTATAGTCCATTTGCCATCTCAATCAGGTGATTGGTGTATTTACTTTATTAGTAATCTATTCAGATATCTGTCGTATTTAATAATTACTATCTCAATTCACACATATAACAAAATTTTAAGCCGAATTTGTACATTGATCATTTTTTGAAAAACTTGTTTAACATATCGATGTAGAGGCCAAATCTTTAGTTTTTATAATTTTTGCCTGTCTGTCAGTCTGTGACGGCATCACTAATAAATCACTTGATAAATTTTGATGAAATTTGGTTTAATAAAAGCTAGTCAACACGCGGAATAGTAATAATCTATTCTGTGGTCAACATATAGCATACATTTTACTGCAAGAAAATGTTTAATCTCTGAGAAATCTTTCTTATACTTAGGAACCCGAGCGGAGCGTGGGTGAGTTTTTAGTAGGTATATACTAGGCATCTCAGATCATGTAAAAAAGGTAGATAACGCACCGCCTTCATTTTTACTGAAGCTTCAGAAGTCTCTCATTCATGTAAACACAGCACACACATATGCATGAAACTATGCTCATTTTCGTTAGTATTTTACGGGTCGTCATGCAGTAAGTTTGCGTAAAAAATGCCGTCCTGTGTAATTAAATGGTGTAAAAACAATTCTGAAGTGAAAAAAAGGCTGATGGAATATCGTTTCTCATTTAAGTACTCACAATACTATATTTTTTTATGTTTTTCTAACACAATTTTGAGGTTGTTTGACATAAATAATGACAATGTCCCAAAATGACGTACGGGAGTGTTGACAGGAGTTCGTATTACTACTAGTCCAAAAATGTGGGGTAAATTGTAGGTAAACTCATAGCAAAATAATGAAGTAGACATTTAAATTATTATTAAATAATTATTTTTGGTTATTTTTTAATAAACACTCTTTACATTACCACCACTGACCACCACCACCATTTTATTTACATCTACTTTTTTTAATTTATTTTATTAGAATATTACCTATATTACAGAAAATTAAGGGAAATTTTTAAAAAGTGTCAACATCAATCACGCACACATACATAAAAAAATATTTACACTTTCTGTCCTAAATGCGTTCTCTAGGTTTTTTTAATTGATCTGAGCTAGGCATGAAGAAAAATAAATTAAAAAGTATCTGTCAAGTATGTTCTATAATATAATACATATAATATAAATATGTTCTTTATGGGAAATTTCGGAGGGAACAGCCAATAAGTACTGTATCGATGACAAATTGGAGTATATAAGAAGCATCTGAACAAAGCCGAGGCCGGAGGCATTAGTTATATGATAGGACTACTTTCATCCATACTTTATAATATTATATTAACTTTTTTATGCTGTGCTTAATTCTGAAATTTGTTTTCTATTGCTCCAGGCACTGTTCAGCCCAAACCAACAGGTAACACTTAGTTGACGAATGTCTGTATCAACAACGATATAAAATAATAACAAAATTATGATAAATTTAATTTGAAAAATAATCACTACATTTTTTGTGTTTTTATAAGATGATGACCTACAATCTTTTTTAACTTAATTAAACTGTTTGCTATTAAATGACTAAATGTATTTTTATGCATAGTACGAATAGAGTTCGTATCACTCTGATTTATTTCAAGCTCGCTCATACTTTTTTTACACCGAACCGGCGGCAGGTACTATTTATTATGGACGTTTAGATGTTGTAATTTGTATTGTATTCTTTTATTTATTTTGTTCCTGTTCATTTCTGCAATATTAGTTAACGCGTACTTATAGTTATTATAAAATGTCAAAGGTCAAATCGTATACATTAGTCGATGTAGATTGATAAGCCGCGAATAAAATCAATACACGGGGAGGATGGGGAGGACCGGTACAACGCAATAAGCTCTCCCAGGCATCAAGTGTCCTTGGGCTAGGATAATGGGTGGCTGGGGCACGGCAGGGGGCTATCGATTGTCGACATCTCACGTGTACATTTCGCCTCCCTATACAGGGATTTAATATTAACAGTCTACTGAACATCTATTCCAATTATGTCGTTTATGATTCACAAATTTACAGGATATGACATGAATTTAGAGAAAATATTAACCTTGAGACCGTTTCAGGGTTGTATGCAAATGCAAACACGTGTTACACTTTATGAATATAATATTATGTTTATAACAAAAATGACATGTTGTACATCTGATTCATATGGGCCGGAAACTTTTGGAAAATTTTAAACATGTTGATGCTTTTTGTGATCTCACTAAGAGGCTTTTGTCAATTTTAATAATAAAACGAAAATTTAGTATTTTTCAAAGTCTGCTTTCGAGACCCTTTCAATACTGACCTGTTTGACCCGTCTTGGTCGATTTCTCTCGTCTCTCTCACTTGTTGAATATTGTCTACCAAGCAATAGCTCTAATTATTGTTATTCGTTTGTCTATTAATAGTAACTATTCTAGCTCATGTTCATGTACATGCGAATAATTCTAAACAACACTCAGTTAATTCTTATGAAAAAATCATATACGTACTTAGTACATATCATCCACACTACTTATTCCTTCTATTATAGGACTTCTTCGGGCTGAATTCTCAAGTCAACATTTTTTACCTTAAGATTCCTTAAACGCCTAAGCGTCGATGAATCAATCGCGGCATTTTATATTTGCAGTTAGGGATTGCAATCCGGAAAACCGGATCCGGTAATCCGGCGGATCCGGCATCATTTCACGGTCACCGGATCCGGTACTAATTACCGGATCCGGTGTTACTAATTTTTGGCAAAATAATAGAGCTTTTGCATAAGTTGGTACTTTTTAAATGCGTAGTACGTGGTGTTCATGCGTGCGAGTTGGTGTCTGACATAAATATAAGACTTGTATCTTAGCATTATCGAATACTTTAATAATTATAATGGTCTCATCTCAGTAAAGTAAGGTAATTATATTAGATTATATAAAGTTACTTTATAAATAAAAAATAATTGAACTATCTGTGCAAGTGACATCTAGGAACACTGAGCTACTCGTTATAACGTTAAAATTTTACCTAGTTGCCTACCCTAGCCACCGCTAAATTTTAATTGTTTGCTTGTTGCCTAATCTTAGCATTGGGTTAGAAAATGCTCCATCTTGAATGACTGATGGATCAACGCACAGCCTAAACTGCTAATCGTAGAGACCTGAAACTTTTAGGGTGCGACCGTTTAGTTTATGACGTAGTTATCGTATTAGAAAGAATTTTCCGAAATTTAATGCCTAAGGGAGTGACAAACGGGAGCAATGTCTGTATGGTGTGATTCCAATCTACTTTATTCTATCTCTAAATCTTGCATAAAGATACTTAACAGAATTGATGGAAAACGTGTTTCGTATTTTATTGAAACCCATTGCCTTACGGGGTTAAAAAGGGGTAAACAGTAATTTGGGGGTAACTTACATCAAAGATGAAATCAATACTTCTTAGTGCTTTTGATTTAAATAACAGTTTGTTTTTGCACATGTTTGAAAACGTAATACTTTTCTCAACAAAGTCAACAAAAAGTTTGTAATAGTAGGCATAGTCCATTTACTACTACAACTACGCCAAGACTGGACTGATTTGAAGAGTAGTCCTCATAACAAAAGGGATGAAATGGTAAATGGGGAATCAATTTTTGGTACCTATAATATATAAGTAAAAGCGTATAGCCAAACATATTTTTTGTACTTTTAGTTAGCGAAGCCGCGAGTTCTGCTAGTTTTTTATAAATTATCTACTATATTAAGTAAAATGATACTTGAATAACTTACTAACAGTTCATTTTGAACCAAAAAGGCGAAAATTATATCGATCTGGTCAATTGATGGAAATTCAGCCGGATCCGGCCGGACTGAAAATGACGCCGGATTGCAATCCCTATTTGCAGTATACCTTTGCGAGGGCTACATATTGATATCGACTCTTCCCTAATTAGTCTGAGCCTTTAATGCTCTTATGCTACTACCGGAGATTCCATTCAAATCGAATTTTTGAAAATATGAAAAGAGGTTTAAACCTCGCTAAAAGGCGCGCTTTGATAAATTCAAGAAATTTTACAATTTAATTGAGGAGCTTTTACATCTCAATAGACAATTTCCTTCCCTTTTGAACTCTAATATAGAAATACTTTTTAATTTCTCGAATTATTCTTGTTTATTAATTTTATAAATGTATTTATTTGATTTCAGTTTCGTATTGCTTATATAGGTACGTTAATATTGTTGTTTAATTACGCAAGATTTTAATTTGCAGTGAATAGAGCAGTTAAAAGAATACAATTCTGATACTGAGAAATAGTATAAATATTTATATCAACACCTTTCTAAATAATAGCAAGTTACGATTTCTGCGCGGATTCATTCTGGTATATAATCTTACTACATGTTTGTACACGCCAGCTCATGCTCGGGGACTTCATGCCGTTAAACTTCTACAACCCGCCCCCGATGCTGCCGACCCCGCAGAACTCGCCGCCCGCTGCTAGGTCTCTGCATGTGAATGCGCAATTTCACCAGGTATGTAGTTTGGTATTATTCTCTTTAATTTACATATAGTTGTGTGTTATACATCTCATTACTGGGCTCGGGATCCTCTCAATGGGAGAGGGATTACTCTACAATTATATCTAGCCAAGTCCAGGTTGAACTTCACACGAACATTGAAAGACATACATTCAAGAACTTGTTAGTTTCTCTCAAACATGCAGGTTCTTATGATATTATGATAAGCAAAGTGGTAATCATTTCGAAAGTGATTCGCGCTTGAATATATTAAAGTAGGATCCTCCCGATCTGAACCCGCTTAACTTGGTCTCCCAAGTAAGCGCATTACCAATGCCTTCGGAATCCAATAAATAAATAGTTCTAAAACATCTAGTTTTATTATATATTATCGCTAAAGAAGCTAGTAATCACATTATGCAGTATTTATAAAACATACTTGATTAAAACACATGGTATCGAATTTTAAGCCAGTAAAATTTCTACCAAAAATCTATACAGTGGCTACATGCAAAAGTAATTAAATTAAGATTATACTGTGTATCTACTACAGATGTTTTATAAGAGAAACTTTTTGAACCCATTACTGAAAAGTCGATGTCATTATTAGCAAAGTATAAAGAGAACAAAGTAGGGCATCTTCGGCCCAATCCGCGACATAATTACCTGTCATAGTTACCATAGTTGCCTATCACAGGGTTGTCACTGTAGCTAAATTTTAATTCAGTGCTCAGAACTTGGCATTGGGCCGGGAAGTGTGTTATTAAAAAATATTTATTATTTATATACATTTAAGAATGTAAAGCATTTTGTTTCTACATGTTTATGATTATGTTTATTAGGCCTGTAGTTACTTGCTTAAATTATATATCAGTAGAAAATAGTATTAAAAATGTTTGTTTGTTAGATTTATCTCGAAATGTATTTGTGTAAATAAATAAAATAAATCCTTTAATTTCTTGCGTTTACAAAAAGTATATTAATAAAATCATATCACATCCTGCCCATCCACGGGCACCGCCCCCTTACTGCTGTGCCACGCATAACGATTACTACGATTGTGCCACAGATTACAAATAATCGGAAAAAATCAATGTTAATATTAAAATAAGGTGTAATATGTTATTTAATCAGGAAGACAACAAAATCAGTTTAATTCCTTTTATTAACATGATTCGTCACAATCATCATTTATATTAGATTTAGATTTGTCCGATGAGGAGTCTTCAGTTATATTAATTATTAACTCTTGTGTGCATAAATTATCAAATGCAATGTCACGGTCCAAATCAGACATTATGATTCTCTTAGTTCTCTCCACCATACTTGATTTTTACGATAGTAATATTTATTTTCATATTAATAAATATAAAAATAAATATTATTTTATATTTAAAAAATAAGAGATATCGATTATTACGTCCTTTTGACTATATATTGTCACTATAGCTTGTCAGTCGACGAGTTGTCAAAAAACCATTAACAAAATGGACAAACTATAGCTATAAGTGATTTGTTTACCTTTTCTGTTCAGTAGGTAATCTGAACAAACACAACTCTGGAATCGATGAAGAATTTAGACACCCAAACACACAGCAATAAGTTCTTCTACGAATGTCACACATTTTTCATATAGTGAAAAACCGTGACGCGCGAAACATGTGCGGCGTCAGCCTAGACTGGCGCACTGATATACGGTTCGAGATATTTTTTGAGTGTGCGTGCGGCAACGTAAAGATACAATGACGCACACATACAAGCCGCGCGCGGTGCGTTTGTATGAAGATGCCGTACTATGTATTCTTTTACTATGTTATTAGGATGAGCAAAGCAAGCCTTAACACTATTCCGTGTAATAGAAAAACTGTCACATGTATTCTGTTATGTGCTTTAACAGCGTAATTTAACTTCATATTTAGATGTGTTATTTGGTAAAAAAAATATAATTTTATTATCATTAAAAAAAAATCACATTAACAATTTTGTATTCATTGTGATTGTTGTTGCTAACGACATCTGTTAGAAAAATAAACATCAATAATCCTATATAAAAAAATAATTAGAAAATGTGTCTTAAAAATTAATACCCGTTAAAAAAAACAACGCCTCGCAAAACACAGCTTTTTGCTACTATTATTATTAAAAGTTCTAACACAATAACTCGATCACTATGTTAAGTTTGTTGAGATTTTGGCGCATTTGTATCAATTGCTTTCTTCAGTTGGCCGTATCTAATGTCTATAACTGGTCAAGATTTTACTCAAATTTTATTACTTTTTAAAAATTACCTAGACTTGATTTAGTTATGATATCTTCTATACATAAACTGTACATAATTAATATTACTCTGCGTTATTATAATCGTCAATATTTACGCATAATCATCAAATTGTTAATTATTTGCCATACTTAGCTTATAAGGCAGGGGTAGCCCAGTATTAACGCACTCGCTTGGATAGTTTTCCAAGTAAAGGATCAAATCCGCCTCTCAGTCTCGCAACTCTGATATTTAATGCGCGAATTACTTAGGTTTGACTTGATTGCCACTTGTGACGTGGTGAAGGAAATCATCTTGAGGAAACGTATTGAGAGGAGGCCCAGTGCCCAGCAGTGGCACATTAAAAACGCTGAATTCTTAAGTTAAAAATATTCAGTCATCGTTATGACTCTCGTTATATCTCTTGTATTAAGAGAATCTGTTTATTTGATGTCACATTGCGTTGTTTGTAATTATAATTATTGAGTGAGCATATCTAATTTATTGTTATTTGTGATCAGGAGAACGTGGGCGGGACAACTTACTTTTACTCGGCCATCGCCGAAATCCGGAATCCTCCGGTCCCCTTGAACCAGCCTCCTCCAATGGGTAACTATTACATTTAATTATTATCAATCCTTTATTTATAGGAAAACTTTGGTTTAAAAATGACTAAAACCTATTAAGTGCACCGTTTTCTTCCGTAAGGTTTTAAGTATTTGTTCATAATTTTAATTATGATATTAGGTTTTAGGACTTTTTAGTATAATTTAAGTTATACGAACTTCTACATTATATGCAATGAAATGTGTTACGTTTAATTATTGAAATATTTTAGAGTGTAGATTCCCCATTATAAAATAATGAGTATTTAAATAACCCATAGTTTCAAAAAAATAAAATAAGTAACAAAATTTAATTTTTACGTACCTAATGTGATTGTCATATGAAAAACAAGCCTAATCTCAAAATATCTGCTACTAGCCGTTGAAGAGTTCCAGATTAACTACAACACAAACAACACAACAACGGAAATATACACACCCACATATTACACTAATTACACTTATTTAACGGCTTTATCGGTTGAATTTATTGAAATACAGTTTCGAGCCGTTTTCGAGAACTTGTTTGCAAACTCGCATACATACAAGTAACACATTGCTCTTTTAATATTGTAGGAGAATTGAAAAAATTAAGTTTTAGTGGCATTTACAAGTAAACTAAGACGGAGTCAGCTGAATCTCAAATAAAGGCATCAAAATATAATATTGTTTAAATATTAAATAAAACAAAAAGTTTTATTGAATAGTAAGTTCTCTCGACTCTTATCACACATTATCCAATTGGGAATATATTTTTCTTTAGCAACATTTAGTCAAAGGCTCGCCCACTATATTATCTATACCTATTCGTGTATTCGTGACGTCATTCGTCAATTCATTTTTCCATTTCTCTGCGTTCGGCGTCTGTATCCATGAATAAATATATATTATGAAAGTCATACTGTAATTGTTGAACCCTAATACTTCTTCATGGCTTCGTCAGCCCTTACAATGAGGCGCACGCCACGATAACCTATTGGGCTGTCGGGTCATGTTGCTACTTTAAAAGTCTAAAATATTTCTATACATTCTAAATCTGATCCTACTAATTCTACGCATTTATTTCAATACGTTTAAAATTAATACTTTACATAGGACGCTAAAATGGTCTTACAAAGCCAATTTAATTATAAGCCAGTTTATTTTCTTCTGTGTTCGGGTGTACAATAAAGAGTTACTTACTTAATTGAATGAATGAATGAAGGTGATATATCGCATTTTCAATAAAATTCTCGCTTTTTCAATTTTCGCTGTTTATGTATAGATGGCGGTGTTATAGGTGTTCTTAAATCCGACATATTTATGACTAGAACAGTTCAGTGGCGAGACCACTTGACAACAGTCATTTTATACACGCATCTAATACATTACACAAACTTTGAACTCGATTTTATCGAAATTAGAATTTTGCAACATATCTTCATCCATTAATTCATGTCTTCAATTGTATTACTTTATGAGTCTTGACATTTAACTGGTATTGATCTTGTTTGTCTTTGAGGGCCAGCCGATCCGTATATTTGTGCTTTTTTTAAGTTTAACGCATGTTTGAAGTCTATCACGTGTCTTAAAGTCGAAGTCATACATTTTTAAGTATTCTCACATTGGAGTAAAATCGCAGTAAATAACTGGTGAAAAAAATAAAAAGAATGCTGATGACATATTTTTAATATTTTATTTATAGACCACTATTAGTTACTTTAATCTTTGTGTATCGAAAACAACGCACTTCACTAGTCAATGTCAGTGCGCAGAAGTAATAAAGCTCTTATGTTACTTTTCTTTTAACTTTGGGAAATACATTTAATTACCCGTTAGTTTATGTGAGACTGATCGGCTTACAAGAAACCAGTAATACCCACTAAAACCAAACAAAACGGCCCGAAGGCCCGGCAGGTCTGGCGAAGCAAAACACACAGCCATGGAACCTACCGCTTCACAGTCCACTCTGCTCTCGAGAAGTACCGCAACCGAAGGGGATTGCTGGACGCTATTGAAACCTCCCACCGCCTTCCCGCAAGGGGTGAAGGGCAGAGAGAGAGGTCTTTGTACAGGATATATAAAGGCCTTCTCTTATACATTATGATGGAGTTTGCCTGCGATACTTTGTTTGGTATACACATGTTTGTGTACTTTTAAGTGTTTCGTTTAGATTGTTGTAATTTTGTAAAAAGGTTGAGTCTTAGTATGTGGTATGTCCTGTATTTCTGTTTTTATACATAATTTTTTACGTAAAAGTCAAAGTCCTTTGCCTGATCGGCCTGATTCTAGTGGTTCCACTGTACCTCTCGACTAAACAAACCATAGTTGTATTTGCAGTACTAACCTGGCCAAAATTATTTTGTAAAAAGTATTATGTGGATATTATTTAAATTAACACTTCAGAGTTATTTAATAATAAAGCAGACATCTTAATTATAACCATTGATTAAGTAATCATATACTAATAAGTCAGTCATCAAAGTTTGAATTATGTATCGTCGTTTTAATCTTCATTATCGTTTTGATCATCTTCAGCAATTTGTTCTTTGTACCTTTTAAGAGAGCAGAATACTTATAGTATTTGAACAGAATGCCTTGCTTTTATAGTCTTTGGGAATCTGCAACTAAAAGATTATTTGATGAAAATTTGTCTAAATGCCTGGTAAACAAAATGGCGGATTAAAGCTTTTTCTTTTATTCCCTTTAAGACGGCCTCACTTTGTATTAAGTAAGATTTAACTACTCGGAAGTGCCCGGAATAATACAACAATGCTAAGCACTATTACACTAAGTAGAGTATTTTTATTGTAATGATCAATAAAAATTAAAAAAGTATCAGTGGGTCTTCTACTGATTACATATAACATTTTTGTCAAAGTATATACCTTCATTTTCCATATCCATTTCTTAGTTTTTTTTCAAAATTCACATAAAACAAATTAAAACACGTCCCTGTAATTTGTGTTAAATTGGCAGCGTTGAGAATATACACGACGACTGAGTTCCGAGTGTGGCTTTCAGGGTTGGTGAAAAAACCCCAGAGTAGCAAGATAAAAAAAAGAATTAATTCAAAGCTAAGTTAAACTCTAAAGCTAAGCTAAGCTAAACTCTAAAGCCACGACGTACTATGTATATTAATATAGCGATAAAATTCGGTCAAGGTTTATTAAAACGATTTCATTTCATTTTCCTAAATGTCAGGCTATTGTGTTTACATAAAGAAGATCTCTTCCTGAACTTTATGAGGATCATAGCTGGTTTTGAACACAAAAAATGCTTAGGTGTAATCATTGATAAACAATGAAACGGAATTGCTTACGCAGATATAAGCATGAAAGGAACGAAAAAGGAATCTTTACTCTTCGAGCGGTGTTTGCACTATGGTCTAATATCCGGCAGGCCTTGCCTAACCTGTATCTATCCGATCGCTTTATTGGCAAGGTATTTCAGCTGACTTCTCATCCCTAGTGGCCGTGCCTGCCAGCCCTGCAAATAAGCTGGTATCTTTTTTACTAGCCAGCTTTCTAAAATTTACTAACATACCAGATCCAATGACTTGTTTTCTCTTTAATCTTATCTTATGCACTTTTTTTAACTAAGGTTTTAGTTTTGATTTTAACTAAGAGACCTAACACTTAAATGATTCACCTCAAACAATTGATTGGTTCACCTCCTGACCTTTACGAATACTTTAAAGCTATCTTAGGAAGACTCTGGCAAGCTTCTGGATTCCTAAATTCAAAATACTGTTATAATTTAAGTTCCGTACTGAATCTTTAGTGTTGTTGTTGACTTCTTTAGCAATCTTGTAACCGTTAGGAGCCGTTAGTAGGAGTTTTTAA
This sequence comes from Boloria selene, assembly GCA_905231865.2. Classification (NCBI taxonomy): domain Eukaryota; kingdom Metazoa; phylum Arthropoda; class Insecta; order Lepidoptera; family Nymphalidae; genus Boloria; species Boloria selene. Next base: position 16,737,466 of record HG993131.1, read on the forward strand.
TATTAAATAATAATCAATTTTAATTATTCTTTCGTTGGCCATTGGCATTTTAATTGATTGATTATTCGAAACTACACACATATTTCGATCGGGAAACGTAGGAGCCTAAAACATATTCCTCCCTTAGGTATTTTTTTGACATTCTTATATTAAAACTCAAGTTTCTAAGTTACTTATGTTTTTCTTTAGGCTACAAGTACTATATAGTAATACATGTTATATATTTTATAGACAATACTGCCTTGTACTTGCCCACCATAAACTTTTTATAAATCCCCGTCACAATGTTTTTAGTATGAATAATTATTTGATAGTATATATTTTACTAAACATGATCTCTCCGTAGGTTCTGTGGATTGTATCGCCTCTAACGCCTACCCGACTCGTATGTACAACGTGCCGCCGCCCATCCCGCTGCTGATTCAGAACCCACCACCAGGTAAACAATAAACACCAACTATTTATAACATGTATTTTAGTAAACAAACAAGTGGTTTTACAAAATTATGGCAGTATATAAATATCTTTATCTTAATACATTACCTAGACTTAATGAAGTACGTAATTGTTAATTTTTCTTATTGATCAATAAATCTCTTAGCGAGGATCTCATATATGTGTAAATACGATACTCACGTGGGTTTGAGAGTAAATCTATAAGATTTATCTCCACACCTACGCGAGCCTATTCTCTCAATATACAAAATACATATACGTAGATTGATACGCCTAAATTTCTAATTGTCTAGTAGTAATAATGATAAAATGTTTATTATCTTATGTAACCAAACATGCTATATGTACAATTTCCTAATTTTACTCACTATATTGTAACATTTCAAGCTGCTACATTAGAGGAAGAACTCAAAGCAGGTGAGGAATAAACGTACTGACATTACGTTTATATGCACATACCTATTATAAGTATAAGTATAATATGTATTGATAGGTGTATTAGTCTTGCTTGCAGTATTTTTTTAAAGCTAGCGTTATAATGTCAAATATTTGGCAAATGCGACGTGTTCTACAATGTAAGTACTGCTCTTGCGAACTATTCTATGATAATATTACATCAGTATGCCCACTACTTACTCATACAACTGTAAATTGAATGTAAAAACAAAACTGAATTATTTTCAATTCTTTTCAGCGAAAATGAATTCATAATGTATTATTTAGTGAGCCTGTATACAATATCATGTGTCTGCAGAATGCATAACATTATATTCTTGCAATTGCGATTTGAAGTGTATAATTTAAAACTTTTTGTTCTTTTTCTATCTAGATCAGACAATTCTAACTTACTTCAATCTGTACATACTTTTTGAAAAATTTTATTGAATTAGCCATTATTGTCAATTTAAGCCCAATCTATAGTTTTTATTTATTCACTTTTGCCACGAGAAAATTACTGTAGTTTTATTAAAATTTATCAATACTATTTATGTTTGGCCTTTGTATAGATATAAATCTATACAAAGGCCAAATCTATAGCTTTTTGAATTGTGTGTCTGTGACAGTATCCCAAGAAAACCGCTGGATTTTGATGAAATTTGCTATTATGATAGCTGGTTATCTGGGATGACATATTTAATTATTTATATGTAAAATTTTCTTGTTTTGCTCACTATATCGTTACGTTTCATGCTGCCTCAATAGTGGAAGAAGACGCTGCAGGTGAGCAATCAACTTACTGGCATTACGTATGTATACACATACGTATCAGTATTGGTTTTGTTGACAGTATTTATTTAAAGCTAATGTTATATTAAAATTGACCCATATTTTGCAAACGCGACGTGTTATACAATATAAGTACACTAGTAAGTACTCTTACGGAGTATTCTATGATAATACTTATTACATCTGAAATAAAATATCTTTTTTATTGCAACCAATAGCACTAGCTGTAATATCTCATCTCTGAAAAGTGTATGCTAATTTTTGTTTATTATTGTTTATCTGTAGTTTTTTTAGTTATTATCGGTTAAACATTTTTAGTTTTATTAAACAATTTGCTATAAATATTATTTTTGTACAAGTAAATTATTATACTCTCGTAAACTCGTCTTAAATCCTACGTATTTCCGATTGATTGATTCAGTCGAGAAAATTCTGAATTTCATTGGCAACTTATTTACTTGATGTTGTATGCGAAGGGCATTACAGTTTTTTTATCGTCGGCATTAATATTTAATAACATGAGTTGGGTCTTGTTATTGAATATAAAATACGACAAAGTCTACCCGTTCGCTGAAGCGCATTGACATGATTACTTGCGAAATGTATTTGCGATTTGTTCTTACAAAGCGATGAAAAGTTCGTGTAGAATGTTTCATTTTAATGAAATTCAGTATGATGATAGCTAGTTATCCGTGTTTACATAAAAAAATTTGTGCCGTTATATAATATTTCATCTTTGAAAAATCTACGCTAACCGTGAAATGGACCTAGGAACGAACCCGAGTGACATCTTCAAAATTCATATTTTAAGATCAATTCTCTTGAAACCAATATATATTTTATAATATCCGTCTATACCAATAAATGTTCCCATCTTGATATTTTATTTAGATTTTCATGTTTTTTTGTTCGCTGACGCTGTAACTGCAAAAACTGCAAAACACAGATGTATAGTTAGAATATTTAAAATATAAGGACTTGGTTTCGGTGTTTAGAACGCAAGCGGAGCCGCGCGAAATGCTAGTATCTTATAAATGGCATACCACACATCAAGTAAACGCTGCATTAAAGTGAAGTATTTTTTAATATTTAAGCAGTAGCGAAATCGATATTGAATTATTTATATATTTGCATGTGCATTGTCTGGCTCAATGACGTAAGAACTGGTGCTGCGATTTGAATTATACCTTCGTTCATGTATGCGATTACAGTTCTCGAGGCATAAGCTCAGCTTTGCATTTGTGTGAGTGCAGTGTACGAATAGGCACGGATAAACGTTGCGAGATTGGTTTAAACCTGTTTTAACTGGTTTTTGATGCGCGGCTATTGGCTTTTAGCTATCACTCACACAAATGCAAAGCTGAGCTTATGCCTCAAGAACTGTACCTAGCTATTCATGAAAGAGATTTATTCATAAATTATACTAGCAATGCCCGCGGCTTCGCTCTCGTTAACGACTAAAATCAAACAATTTCTTTTATGATATATGTATGTTTTATGTTATAGCTGTAAGCATTTAAAAATAAGTGAGTATGATTTTACTCGTGCTTCGAGAGTTACGAGCCGCCGTATATTATGTTCTTTAATAACATATTTACGCACGTTTTTGTACGCTTTTGCAATAAATACTTTAAAATTAGCGATTTACTTAAAGATATTGTTTATAAATTAAATTCTTACATTCGTAACTTAAATTAATCTTTACCTTACTAGATATTTAACGCATACATACAGAAATACTGTAAATGAATCTTCTATGGTATTCAGCAAGCTTCATCTCCGCTTTTTTCAAACATTATTTTACTGAATCTTTCCTATGTTCGGAAGAAGTACAGAGATAGCACTCGCACACAAAGTTTGCAATTTTAAAATCATGCAATCTAACTCGGCTCATTTAGGATTTTTTAACTATTACGTGTTATTTACGTAATTTATGAGCCTATGTTTTGCGCGCCTAACACTTAGTCTCCCTGCTTCTAATGTTATATAAAAGGCCATTGTTATCAATATGCAGCTTTCTGCCCGCAGCTTTTCGAGCATAAGCTACAAAATTCCTTAGTTTGAATTTCAATTGAATTAATATGACTTAATACATTGAATTTTGTATATTAATATTACGTCTTTAAAGGACGAATAAAAGAAGTACATAGTATAGTTAGTAGTATATTAGCTACGTAATACATAGCTAAAACCTAAATACCACTTTTCAGTTGAGTTTCATGTTAACAATTTACAATTTTTTCTATCATTACGTATTTAATCTCATACGAAACGAAGTAGGTAATAACGTTTTCTTATACAAACATTAAGTTTCTGTACCATTTCACTTTTAAGTATTTCGAAAAAATCTGTTATATGTGTTGTTTTAATTAAATACCAGTTTCTGTTTCATTTAATGCATATAGTAGATACAAAACTTCATACAAATTTTCATCTACATTTTACCCCCTCAGTGGGTTTATTTTGATAAATTCCCAAACACAGGCTTAGTTCATTGTATTGAAGAGCGTTAATGCTAAATTTCAAATAATTGTGATCATTTCCATCCCAAACAAAGTAGCCCCTTTTTGCCCCTTTAATGGACGAATTTCAAAAACAATTCCTTATTTTTCACTACCAAATCAGACCCGCTTCGCTTAAAACTTAAAAAAGCCTATGTTACTCCTTAAAACTATATCTATCTGCGAATGAAAGTCTCGTCAAAATGGGCCCAGACATTTCAGAGATAAGCCGAATCGTGATATGATAAATAATTATTATGTGAAGATTTAACTTATTAATTATGAAAAAACCTCAAGTAGGTTTTAAAAGAATTGTGATAGTTTTAGAAAACTAAGTTTTATACGGGTCGCACTGTCAGCACTAGCCAGCGTGGTGGACTATGGCCTGATCCCACTTATTGAAGGGAAAGCCGTGCTGAGGACGGGACGGGCAAAAAAAGGGCTGAATAAATATGATGGATACCTAAGTTTTTTTTAATTTAAAAAAATAAATAGCTTTGAGACGCTCCTTAGGATTCTGATTAATTATTTCTTATAAATAGATTCTTAAAAATATTTTATCTCTTCTCTCTCGACTCTTTCGATAATTTGATAAGTAGAGGTGATGTACAAAGATTTTAGCATTTTTACTCGGTTCGATTTCGGTTAGAAAAAAATTAACGCCAGTTCGTACTATTTTAATAATACATAATGGAATTTTTTTTAAGTAATATTTTCATTACTTCAATATTTAAAGTACTTTTCTTCTATCTTATCCTATTGTTCCACTCTGAAACAAATTGAATTTATTTACTTCGCCTATATTTTACTTGCAATGAATAAATGAAAGAAGGTCGGGCTTTTTATTATTTAGCGAAAAGAATAATTAATAACCTTGGACGAAGCCCACACGTATCGCTGAAATCTGAAAATCGACTTTTACTTTTATTTCATATTTATTAAATTCATTACTATTTGTCGTAGGCTTACGTGTGAGTAGAATTATTTTCAACGCAGGATTCGAATCCCTAATAGGCTGATTCGTAAAAAAAAGTGACCATTCTAGAAAAATCCATCAAACCAAACGTTAATTTATTTATATAAGCTGGGCGTAAGGTGGCGCGGACCGCGGAGACTGGCTGTACGAAGCTTGGTATATCGTAATGAAATTTGCATCCGACAAGACTGAACACGTGTGCAACAAAGTGGCCCTATAGGCCATAGAATAAGCAATGCGAACGTGACCGCCATGTAACCGATTGCCCGTCATCGCTTCCTGCAGCGTATAATAAATGATAAAAGTCTACTTCGCACTAAAAACTAAACTTTTATTCATCTCTAGTATTTCAATGCTAATGCTACTCAGTAAATGATTCTTTTTTCATCATATTAAATAATTTACGGATATTCAGTATCGCAACAAATAATTTTGTTCGGATGGCTGGCCGGTGATTGCATTTTGAACATAATATAATATTATTTTGTTGTAAATGTTTATAGAATTGATATAATAAAATATCAATATCAGTGTGATAACATAATAATTATGGGTGCTTTGCGAATAAAAGCTTTCTTCATACAATATTATATAGTCCAAGCTTATTTTGATTTATGAAATATGGGTACAATATTTTTATAGAATTATTTTAATATTGATTAAAATATGACAATCTGTGTTTGTTGGGACAGGCCTGGTATCACCTTACCTGCCGGACGCTATCTGCACCGAGATACACAAAAAGAACGATCAGATGCACCTCCGCCACATGGCTAACAACTATCTAGACGGTAAGAGCTTTTATTTTTTTCTTTTTAAGGATTTATTATGATTTTTCGTTTCCGACGCTTCGAATTCTTTATAGCAATTATTAAAATCACGTACGCGATTCAGGTTTTCGACGTCTCAATCTCGGCGTATCGCACCTTGGATACTTTCATGTGCGAATCATTGATGATTTCATGTCTTACGAGTCTAAAAAAAGACTTTAGCATTCCGCATACGGTTAATCAGCACTTGTCCGGTTGAGTGAACCCTACCTATTGAAGTGAGGCCCACCCCCAGAGGTGCAAGCGGTTCTAATCAAATTTAACTTTTAATTGTCATATTCAATTGGATATTCACAAGTGTACGTATTTTCATTAATAGTTCAATTATATAGTCTCTCCGATCTGATCTAGTGTTGGTGGAACTTCTTGAACGGCTAGTAGCAGATACTTTGAGTCGGGCCTTATTTCGATTTTCATTTTACAAGCAAAATACGTAAAAATTGGATTTTACATCCTCAATTTCAATGACTTAAACGGGTTAAGCAAATGTTTTATTAAAATATCCTTTAAGCTGCAACTACGTTTAAACATAAATTTAATTTATATCCAAAATAAAATAAATATTTTTAGAACCTACAATAATAGCAATTAAAACAAGTGAATATTTGTGTTTGTTTGTTGTGTATAAGTAAACTTAGTAAATATTTGAGGACTCCAAAACCTTAGTCTATTCTGTCACCTTTATAACTGTAAAGTATAAAGCATTCAAAACTTTGGGAACCAAAAATCTAAACAAATCTCCGAAATAAATATAAACATATTTTTTTTGAAAATGTCAAATATTCGTGTATATCTAAGAATGACTTATGATTGAATTTTATCGATTCATCTATTTTTGTAAATGTTTTGATAGAAACATCCGGGTCGACCGGCGGTTGGCGTGGCAACGCGATGCCGCCCTCGGTTGCTCTTGCTACTTGCTTTTCCCGGTTGCCACGCTTTTAGCTCGTAGGCTCTCTCCTCCCTCTTTCGTACCGCGCTGAGCTCGCATATATATTTTCTTGTAATTTTGGTATTAAATTGATAATAATTGATATTTCTTTTAAGAAAATACGAATGTTTTGTTTACTATTGCTTCACGTCCGCTTTGATTTCTATAGAAACCTTCCTGTCATGTATATTACCTGCAGATAATAGTTTCAGTCAAATGATATTTCCATGCAAAATTTATACTTCAAGGTTTTTGAAGTCAATGCTGTATAACGCATGTGTTAGTTCAATGTGGACGGGTGGCGAATAAATTGCACTTTGCCTTTACATTACCTTCACTTTCGTATTCAGCCAGACATGAATTTTATTGACTGTAATTTGATGATTTTAAATGAGGTGTATAATTTTTCGAATGGCGTTTCTGAAAGTCAAATATATTTATATTTGTTTACATTGTTGTGGTATCGAGTTTAAACATAGAATATTTATATTTTATTTTTAGTATAACCAAGACAATAAGGCTGGCTGCTTATTGATACGTAACATCAACTTGAGGTGGACTCTGTGCCCGCGAGACTAGCACGTACTATATAATATTCTTTATAAATCATTTTATTAAAAAAACACGCCCATGATTGTCAATAAGAAAAATACGACGACGATTTTAAATTTATTGTACTAAAATAGCAATAATATGAAAATAATTTTATATTCAGATTCTTATTAGGCTTTTATGTGTCTGGACTTTTCTATTTTTGAGATGGGAGTGAACCTTACATTTCGTTTGTTTTAATTATTTCTGAAATTATTATGTGGTCTTACTTTCAGAGCTTCAATATTTTTATTTTTAAGTATTTTTATTCACTTGAATATTTTTTCTTCTTAGTTATTTTCAACTGCTAAACTTGACGGACGCGACGCACTATTTGGTCCAACCATAGGTATATTACTTTATTGCTCGCAAGCTTGCGACATGCATCTCTGTGGGAGTTCGTTTTCTTATTGTTAAATTTCAGAAAATATTTGTAGTAGTGTTAATAAGTTGGCCAGCGTTCATCGTTTGAAGTTAATGCTACCTCCTGAAGTAATGCAAAGACTTATTTGAACATCTCTTACTATTGTTCAATATGACATAGTAACTCTTAGCCTTCTATTATATAGAGACGTAAGTCAAAGGTTCTCTAAAGTCAAGTTGAAGATTGAAAATATTCTGACATTTGACATTTTCTTGTTTATTGACAATTTTATTACCTTTCACTTTATATCGATTCTCAATACCTATCTAGCTACTGCCACTAGTTCTAAGCTTCAAAATTAAATTTGCGAGTAACTGAGTATATTTTGTCCCAGTTATCCCCGAAAAAGTGGATAGATACGTCCTACTTAAGCCCCTGGAGCCGTCCGTGCCGATGGCGTCAGCGAGCACGTTTCGTGCCACGCTACAGGACACCGGCGAGTTACGCGCGATGCGACGCCTGCATGGCTGTGACGTCCCGGCATCCATCGACCAGCGGATGAACGCTTGGCTTGACATCGACCACCCGAATGTGGTGCGCCTCCGTGAAGTGGTCGTTACTGAGGAATTTGGCGATCAGTGTAAGTTTCACTCATTGATATTAATCTCCCCATTATAGTGTTAGTTATTATATTATACTTTATCTGCCCGTCGACATAAAAGTTATAGAAGATAGTACCCATAATATAAAAGACAATAATACAAATCATTATCTTTTCCTCGACAACGCATTTAGAAAAGTATTTGTAGGGTAGTTGCCTAGTGATACTTTCGCGGCGCAAGTGGTAACATACTATCGTTCCCTTAGCGCTGTTGATGGCGTACGACTACCACCCAATGGCAGTTACAGTATATACCCATTACCTGTGTGTATCGGGCCTCGGCAGCAACATCCGGAAACTCCCTTTCCCGGACCCCGATGCCCCGCGACCATATACACACCACGTATGTATACAGTTTACATTTACTATATACTCAAACACACATATAAACTGTATTTTTATGGCTTTTTATGGTCCAGGTTTTAATGCTTTTTACTATGTATGAGGGCGCGTTTTTAAGTTCGCGGAATGGGTAGGTAGGATATTAGTGAAGACGGTGCTGGAATAAGGACTAATTAAGCAACTCATTATTAGTACAAATACCGGGATTTACCGTAACTGGATTATATCGTATTTAAGATATCGTTGACCTAACAAGTCAATCGGGAAAAAATTTGAAATATGAAAAAAATTAGTTCCGCGTTGTTATCATGTTCCTTACGAAGCAAGGTAAATCGGTTCAGACCATATTGGAAGAGATATCATCCGTTTACGGGGACTCTTGTCCAAGTAAAACTATGGCTTAAAAATAGCCCTTTTTAAACCAGTCAGGGAGTCACTTGAAGACGACCCACGGCAAGAAAAGCCAATCGAGGTGAACACTTCGGATATTATTCCAAATAAAAAATTAGACTACAATATGCCCAACTAAAGAAGAAACAGTTCGCAGAAGTGGTTGTAGTAACAGATACAAGCATTTACAAAGTTTTTCATGACCATCTTGGCATGATTAAAATCAGGCTAAGATGGGGGCCGAAAATGCCGCCTTAAAAACAACAGTGCGTGTAGTATTGTCATTTATTATTGGACCTCTGTACAAAGAAGTTTTTAAAGTGGTAGTGCCATGCTTGTTACCTCCGGGTAGCAGCCGAATGGGCCGGCACGCCCCGTATAGTATCACTCTCTCACAGAAGACCGGCGTGAAGTGGCAGCTATGCTGTCGCGTTTCGTCCGGTGAGTGAGAGTCCGGGAGGCCCACTCTCCGTGAATTCTCTCTGGTTATGCAAAAGATAGTTGAAAGATCGGAATAATTTATTAAGGTAGCAGGTAAATTGAGAAAGAAAAATAAATTTGAATTTTTATTTGCACTGCTTACCCACAATTCCGCGAACTTTAAATTGTACCTTCATATATGCTAATTAATTCTCTAATTATTTTTTAGACATTTGCTTCAATCCAAAAGTTTAAATCTAATTGACGGTGTGGCTATTTGATGTTTTTGTAGTAATTTATGTTAAGAGATAAGATATCTATTTTTAACAACTAGTAGTATTATGACGTGCATGTTTATTTTGATGAAGTTGAATATCTCTTATAATTGGGTTTATTTTTTAAGTCCTTGTAAAATTATTTTTATTTGTTTTTATAGTTTCCATAGTATAAGGCTCACCACAAAATGGATGTATATATGGTGTTTTTCTTAATGTCTCGGCATATTTTTTGGTGTCTAATTGGGATTGTATTTGTCGTAACAGAGGAACGCGTTGCTGCGGGCGGCGGCCAACGGGGCGCTAGTACATGAGAGTGAACTGTGGTCGTTGCTGATACAGCTCGCGATCGGCTTGGGGGAGATCCATAAGAAGGGCCTGGCTTGCAGGTACGTACTACATACTGAAGATTATTGATTTCAGAACTTGATTATTGACTCGTTGGTTGAGCGACTAGGGAACATTCCTGAATTGACATACGCTTTTGGATATTAGGGTTTTTTATATCACTGGCACTAAGGATGTTGGCATTTGTTTTTACACAGACATATATCTCAGAAACTAAATACAATGAAACCTGATTAAGTGAGACATCAAGGGACCTGCAATGTCGTTTCACTTTTAGAGGTTCCACTTACCCAGTGTCTCAGATATCCAGGTATAAATATATATCTGTCTCATTTACAGAGGGTTCCATTGATAGAGGTTATTGACAGGTTATTTCAGTTATAAAGGTGCGATCAAACAAAACAATGTTATCTCAGTTACAGAGGTTTATGCATATAAAATTTACTCCCTGTCTTAGTTATAGAGGTAACTATGATGATAAATCAAAAGAACAAATCCCAGATATAGAGGCTTAGCTCGTCCCGCTAACAGGGGTAATTCAGTGCCAAAGTGTTGGGACCTCAGCATGAGTTCAAGTTATGGAGGTTTCTTACTTATCCAGGTCCCACTTAACCAAGTTTCACTGTATAACGTTTGAGCCATTAATATTTGCAATTGCAATGTATTGACCCCCCGTTAGTTGCTAACAATTTATTATCGATTTTTATTACAATTTGACATAGCACTAGGCTCGTTTATTTGTTTCGTTTTGTTGATATCCATACATGATGTCTTTGTTACTAGTAATAATGGCGTACAAAAACCTAAAAGTGTTTTATTTTATAGTTTTTTTCATGATTAGTCACAAATCAATTCTTATTATCATATAATATAAGATATAATTCTTATTATATTTCAAATAAATACATTTAAAGCATTATAATAAGTTTTCTTTTACATTTACGAATCTATATCCTAATATTTAAAAAAAGCGAGTTACAATTTTATGACGGCAGATGGTAGGCATGCGTTATCTTCGCCTTCATTGTTATTTTTGTTATATTTTTATTGTTTTGTTGTTATTATTTCTATTTTAATTATTTCGGTTACTCAACAATATGGATTCGGAATAATCTGGTTCGTCTAAAGAAGTGGACCTGACTATGAGTAACAATATACCTAAATGTAGTTTTTGAAGTGAAACTTCTTTAGAATCATTGTGATTTCAAACTCGATGAAACGAAAAAATAAGTCCATAGTACCAGCTACTCAGAGACGGGAAAGAGTTAAATTCAAGTTTCACTTCTGACATGTGTACTTTGTACACACGCAGTTTTATTTAAGACAATTGTTGATGTTAATTTTTTAATGGTTATAAAATTATTTTTTGACAGATAACACATCTAGATATGAAGTTAAATCACTATGTCAAAGCACAAATCTATAGGCAAAATGCTCAGGTTGTGGGATTGTGTCAGGGCTTGCTTCGCTCAACTTAATAAGATCATAAAATATACAATTTGTTAATTACATAATTTAAGAAATATTTACTGTGATAAACCTCGTTTTTTATCTCCCATGTCTAAACAACCGAAGGGTTAATGCACTTTATTGCCAATCTTCACGGTTCACACTATAGCAATAGATCCTTTGCGATATTTTGGCGAATCATTATTCAAACCAAAGATCTAACGATCTGCACCATACACGCTAGACGCTAAATTGAAGAGGCAGATGTAGTAAATGTAGAACTATGTATCATATAGGACTCTCAGCCCAAGTAAAGTCATCATGAACGGTATGCGTGCACGCATCGCTTGGTGCGGCGTCGCCGACGCCCTGGAGCCATCAGATGTGGACATAACAATAGTAAGTATAATTCGCGTCATGTAAAAAGAACGCTGGCTGTCAAGTTGCGTAGAGGCGATTTTGTCGGCCAGTTTGGTGGTAAGACGCGGGGCGCGGGACGTTAAGGCACGCGTCGCATGCTTTCCGGCTCGCTATTGGTTTGTCAGTTTGAAATACCATCGCGCACACAAAAGTTATTAATTACGAAATGATTTTATATAATAAATAGTGAAATATTTTTGACGTATATTGTTTTATAAAGAGAGAGTCTGATAATAATGCAGTTAATAATTTTTAAAAATATATGAAACGAATTTATTCAATTTTTTGTAAGTATATTAAACATTCTACACTGAATCAAACATATTTTATTAATGAATAGAATTCTATATTTTAATGACATTCTATCAAATATTTTTTTCAATGTACCTACCAATAATAATCAATATACATTGTGAGCGAAAGGCTAGTTCAAAAATAAAAGAATATGCTTAGGAATTTCGTATGCGAATGTACCGATGCGCAAACACACCCCCCACCACTTTCTTCCAGCGTTCTTTTTACGTGACGTAGTTTTATTTGTATTAATCTGAAACTTTAGCCCCTTAGGAACTCATCCTCGTCGCACTCGGGCGTGTACCTTGTTGTGACAGCAACCCGATGTGTAATTCCAGGTGTTGAATTTAACCCAAATCTTCCAAAGCATTATATTTACAGATTATTATTGGTTAAGATATTCATTGGATATTTTACGAAATTTGGAGCGTTTATTAGTCTCGCTTGAACTCGAATACGGCTGGATCGATTAGAATAATTCTTTGTTTTATTGAGGGTCGTTTAAGTATATAAAAATATAGGGAAAACCTAGACTTAAACAATAGCGAGGCAAGGGTGAATCGCTACTTCATGTAATAAAAGTGAAAAAGTAAGTAAAAATACTAATTAATTTTGAAAATCACCTCGGTAGACAAGCACTCACACAATAGCATTGATTAGATTGCTCACTTGTTATTATAGATTTAAATATTTTACTTACTCGACTATTCTGGCAGTATTTATATCTGGCTGTCTGGCAGAAATGTTTTCTTTCTTAGGAATGTACTTAAAATACTTGTGTTATTATTTACAACTCACAGTTTATTAATTTTAGGTATTTTACACAGATCGATAACCAGCAGGATTAGTAGTACTATCCTGACACTTAATAGCCCATAGTTAGTTAAAAAACGTATTTTAGCGCTGTCATATATAATAGTAACAGTAACATATTAAAACTTCATAAGCAAAGTCATCTATCTATATTAGTGTTTTAAAACATTTTTAATATTACAGCAATGGCGGTTAAAGGGTTCATTAAATTAATATAATAACTTCCACAGATAGCTTAAAAATATCCTTCCTCTCGTTGCTTTTATGGAGGTTTATGTATGCTTCACAACGGCTTAAGTTAAAAACATAACGTTGTTCTGAACATGCGAGTGTTTTACTCTGCGCTGTCTCTATACTAAAATCAATAAAATTTCTAAAATATAAACTCCATTTTTGGGGTCGGTTAAAAGGTAGCCTAAGTTACGCCTTATAACAATAGCTATCTGCAAGACAAATTCACGTTCAAATTGGTCCAGCCTTTTCAGAGATTAGGCAGAACAAACAGACAGTCAGACAAAATTAAAAAAAATGTTTTTTTTTAATTTTATATACTTTCATATGCATTTAGTGAAATTTGAAATTATAAACAAACACTTCATTTTTTTTATTTCTACAGATGTATAGATATACGAAGTATACGTGTATAGAAAAGGATAACTAATCAAAATAACAAAATATGGGAAAACTTAGATTATAGTTAATTAAATAGGTAGAGTTGGGAAATCTAAAACTACCCTCTAACCGTAAAAAAATGTCGTTTACAATAATGAACTTCAATATGATGTAATTGTTACAATCAGTACATCATAAGCGTATTTTTGTAGACTCATGACTTTCAGTAATACATTGAAATGATTTTTATTCTGAATAAAATATTTTGATTTGATTGACTACGATATATACCAACAGCAGTTCACCCTCGCTTCGTTCCGGATCGTTCCTTGGTTCGCTAATTTAGATTCAAAAACTAGATTCGGCATCTGAATCAATAATCCGACATTTATTAAATGAACAGATTATAAAAAGATTATATAGTGTTAAGTAGAGTAAGTGCTGGCCGGTCTACCTGGCTGGGTTGTGTAAGTGACTGTTCGGACATTTTTTACAACAGCGCCATCTAGTTCCGTGGTAAGCTACGAGGCTTGTGTTACGGATACCAGATAGTTGATATACTACACATATAAATTTTTTTACATAATATAAATATTAACACCCATGACCGGAGAACAAACATTCGTGCTCAATGCCCCCAGTGGGACTCGAACCCACGACCGCTGGTGCAGAAGGTAATTGAGCCAAACGTGTCGTGAACTGTTGACTGTCTCCGCGCAGGCTCAGCACGAAGACTTGGTCGCGTTGGGCCGCCTCATGGTGGCCGTCGCGTGCCGCTCCGCGCACTGCGAGGACCTCGACGCCGCCTTAGAGCTGATAACATGCACTTATACAGCAGACTTTAAGAATATGATAAAGTGAGTACAATCTTTAATAGATAACGGTGAATAATATACATAAGAGTGGTTCTTCGATAGATTTTACTAAAACTGTTAAGCTGCGCGTCTTTTATCATGTACAGTCCGTACCACGAAAGATGAGACTTGATGAGCGTCAGTAGCGAGGGATTTTCGCATTTAAGTCGTGTTACTAAGAGTTATGTGTAATTAATTTTAAGTCTCATCTTTCGTGGTACGGACTGTACCTGTTGCCTGTTGTATATCACCAACTGTATGTACATTGTACACTATTTTTAGGCATTCTTTATTCTCATATAATTACGCAGTGTTTTATTTTGTCAATTGGCTTTCTGTCAGGTTTTTGGTATACACGAAGAACACCAAGCTCACCGTGGAAGGTCTCATGTCCTACTACGGGATGCGAGTCCTCGGACAGGTACTGTTTACAATGCGTAACATTTAGACGTAGGTAGTTGTATGTCACTATACTTATAATATTCTTCCAACTGGTATGATATAAAGCATGTATGTGTTATTTAAAATATACTTATAATACTATATGTTGTGTATTGAATAGGCATAGTGAACGTTCAAACTAATTTAGTGTGGCAGAGCGGCATCGACCAGGTAAAACTTTGGTAAGATATTAATTGTGGTTTAGATGGTATTTATCGTAGTTTTGCTATAAAATTATAATTTGCTTATTATTTTCGCTTATTCTCCAGAAATTTGAAAATAAAAGGAAACTACCTACCTAACCCCAAGTTGATATACCATGAGGGCCTGCCCATTTCCCTACAGGTGGAAGCTCTGGAACGTCGATCCGATGCCTTGGAGGAACAGCTCACCAAGGAAATAGACAACGGACGTCTCCTGCGGATCGTGGTCAAGCTTAACGTGATCAACGAGCGACCTGAGTATGTGCCCGTGTGTGTGTACCTTGTCCTAGGTCCTCGCTTCGTTTTCATTATTTTTTCTGCAGCTTTTAATACCTAGTAAACAATTAAATAGAGCTTTCAGTAGATGTTATAGTATGCCACAAATAACAGAGACAATTTTATAAGTAACAATGAGTATAAATAGTAGGTAGGACCACAGATTCTGAACTATACAAAATTCAAGTCTGTTTACTACATAGTTTAGTTCGTAGCCTAATAATCCAAGCGAAACAAGTGCAAAGTTAAACATAATAATTTATAGGCTCTATATGGACCAGAGCTGGTCGGAAACTGGAGACCGATATATGCTCAAGCTTTTTCGAGACCATGTCTTCCATTCGACTACAGAAGATGGGAGACCATGGATCGACCAGGCCCACGTCACCAACGCCCTGAACCTTCTGGATTCTGGATCTTCGCTCAAGGTTGGTAGTATTATTGGGTAATTCCTCCATAATGAAATTGTCTTAAATAGTAAGGGTTTAATGGTAAAGGACGGTAGAATCGTAGTAGGATTTCTTCTTGTATATAAACATTGGTTAAGGTGGTAGAAGTTTGTGAATCGCTTTTAACCCTTTACCCGCCAAGATTTAATTCACGTGGAGTGCATCCAGCGCCAGTAACACTTAGGTATAACTTCGCAAAATGTTGTTGTTATTTTATTGCTAGGTTTTTATCTGCCTGTTACCTCATCATAAGAAAACCACGGGACAGATTTTAATGAACATTATGTATTATATTATATTATCTATATTAATAATTTTGTCAAGGGGTGCGGTAGACCCGATCGAAATCTTACCTGAATAATAAAACAAAAAAAAATAAAGATTTGAAGTCGACAACATTATATCCGCAAAATTCGGATTGTCGAGTATTTTGTTTAATTCTAATTATGCTGACAGACAAATCGAAATTGCCATATTGGCCACTCTAGCGAAATGTCACTGACAACAAAATTGTATAAAATGAAATATATATTATTAATTTATACCGTAACAAGAGTTAACCCGAGCGAAGCGAGGGGAGCCTCTAGTAAGCTAAAAATACGTATTTTATTAGTGTCAGAAATAAAATAGTAATTGTAACATATTAAAACTTCGTAAACAAAGTCGTCTATCTATATTATAAAATGTTTTAAAAGTTTTTTATATTACAGTGATGGCGGTTAAAGGGTTCATTAAATAATTTAGAAATACATAACATACACCAATTTTTGTTGGAAACGGTGGTTGTGATATATGGACTCAGCAAACCGCAATGGATATGACTTACAGTATATATTATATATAACAAAGGGAATCGATTTATAAGTACGAGTGATAGTTGTGCACTCGTAGTGGTAACCCACTTTGATAACCGAGAGATGCTCGTTCAAAGCCTTGTCTAAGAGAGTGTCTTGTCTTAACCCGCCCGGGCTCAGCTGTGGAGCTTCTAAATCGATTTTGTTCTTATGAAATGTTTCTACGTCTACCAATTTTTTCGCTCATAATTAATTTTGCAAGTTGAGTATTTTACAATAAGCGTGTAAGATGTTTTTATTTATTTATTGTGGCTACCAAATGTCGCTATCCAAAAACCACACATATGCCCCCCATGTTATACGCCAAAAACATTATCATGGCATTATCACAGAAACCGTGACTAATACAAGTTTACTTGCATAATATAGACGTACTACGTATTCCCAAAAGACTTCCCGGTCCCGAAATTTGGGGCATAATATCGTTGCGTACTGGCTTTACTTATCCGAGCACAGTTCACGGATGCATACATCATTATCCATAAACATTATCCGGAATCACTCCTAGTTTTCACTTCATACGCACATATTTCGTTTTCCCTTCATGTATTGATGTATGTATGTACGCATGCATGTACTATGTATATGATGATATTATATATACATATATTCACGATGAGTTGCCAATATCAAAAGTGATTGAAAGATAATGCATTTTGTTATAGAAAATTATAACTTTTTAATAATATGTCTGTGTCTCGGATAGTGGCGAGTACATTAAAGCTAATTGAAATGTTCTTAACTTTGTTATTGGCATCTCAAGGTTCTATTTAAAATAATGCACAGCGTCTAGTGTACATTATAAATACAGTTATTTATATAAAAGAGACACGACTGACAAGACTCAGAAATAACATAAATTTTAGTGATATTTAACTACCCGAAAAAGTATATAGTGTAAACCCATAATATGATTTTTCTTAGTTGATATCTTACATATAAGAAAAAAATAGTTCTAATTTTTTAGTAATAAATCTTTAAACTAATTGATACGATATTGGGGGTTGAAATAGGCAATGTGCATTGTGTAGTTTGTTTGTGTGGGTGGGTTCCTTGTGTCCTGCACGATTATTGATGTATATCCCATGTAATATGTTATTGTATCGTCGTGTGACTAACGCTGAGTGACATTACATGTGTTTCATAATATTCTTATATTATGATAATAGAATTAAGCTTTGGAAACAAAACCTTAATTACTTAAGATCCTGTTGTAGATTATTTTGATAGTAACGATAAAGCGTTGGCTAAGCGACGGTATGATTATAATATGTTGTTTTGGATATTCCGCAACGATTCCGATGTTTCTTATTCATCGATGTCAGCGTCGCCATGTCAGGCCTCACTGACACCTACCGGAAGGCCCGTGAGGCAAATTCATGGGACAAGTGTCAGCGAGACTGGACAATACCGAAGCGACTCAATGGTTTCGGAATGTCCCCAAACTATCCTGCTGTTGTCACCGGTTCATACTTGTAAATAACCCGTAAATTATAATATTGAAGTAATAACGATGTCTGTAAAAGAAAATAAGTGGAGACTCGAGTTATATTTCGATTCGTTCATCGTTTATACTTTTATTGTATATAAATCTCATATTAAAATACTAAACTATTGATTTTATTTTGAGGCAAACGGACATTCTTGGGCTCAAAATCGTGCCCATAAATGTCAGAAGCAATAATATAAGTATTTTGTGAGTACGATTCTTTAAAAATAATGAACTAGACGTATCCTCCCTGCTTACAGCCTTCCAAGTCAAAAAGTGACAAGTTTTGTCAAGATAGTCATTAAATATACGGTATGATTAATAAATATATACCTCACACCGCTGTAAAATGTTGTCGACGCATTGGCTTATTCAATTTATTAATTATTTATTTTAACAAACAAACTACTCTTGTTGCACAAATACTAGGTAAGTACACACACACACACACACACACACGCACGCACGCTTATTGTTTTTTCTTTTCTACATTACTATTAATTGTACATTTATTATTATTAGTTTTGTTTTTAATTTTTGCTACAGCACAACTAATCTGAACTAAATAAATAAGTTTGTAATTTGTAATATAATAAATTAATGGAAGCTTTCTTGAGGCACATTACGTCTAGTTGTAAGTGTTTTTGATGTCTAACCTCAAGAGCGTCTGAAACAGCCGTATAAAATTATTCCTGCACTTTGTAGACCGCAGTAAATCTCGTCATCAACCTTTGATATTAAAATGTGTTTTCTAAAATATATAGCTTTTTTCGCGTTTCTGTTAAATAAAGAACGCTTAACAGAAACGCGAAATGATTGTTATTGCGCTCTACTAATATCAGGCGAATTGGTGGCAACAGCGGGAGCCAGGCGGGGCGGTCGCGCACCAAGCCGGGCGGGCTTCGTGCACGATAGCCCAGCTTTCTTTGTGTTCAATAGACTTGTGTACGAGCAGGTAGAACTGATGTCGCGCGATGAGCAGAGCGTGTTGGTGGTATCATACGCCGAATTAAAACATTGTCTGGATGCCGCTTTTAACGAAGTAATGAATGCCGCTGGAGTTGATCGGGACACCTTACAATATTCAACGGCCTAGTTTTTCTACTCATTCATGCGTGCACTCATGAAGTTTTTACGATGGAGAGAAGTAATGCCATCGTACCCCATACGTCTCCGGGAAGACGGCGCATGACGGGACTTCAATTGGACATAAAATTATTAAAAAAAGGCAGTCAAGAAACTGCCTTACTATTGTTATTCTCTCATACTATACATTAAAAAAACCGCGCGTATTTCAGGCGCGAGACTCGTAAATGCTACGAGTATTTCATAGTTGGGGCACTTTTGGGAATACGGAAGAGATTGTTTTAAAGGATCTCATTTTTAAGTACAAGCACTGGGTATATATCGGTATTTTGTAGCCTCAAAATTTACTAAGCGAGGTCACAATTTTATTATTATCCCAGGTTTTGCTGCCCCACGCCGTCGTTAGGGACAACGAAACGAAGCGACGGAACCAGCAAGCAGGATGGTTGATCCCGCTTCCTGGTTCCGTCTCTACTCTACGTCGACCGATATAAGTGTATAATATATTCCTTTATATGTAATAAATTAAGTGTTGAAGACGTTGCGCATTTCATTTCCTTTATCCCTAGCTCCTTTTCAACAAAAATATAATAAAAGTAAGATACTACAGAATTTTTTACTAATTCATTTGCTGTTATTGATATTATCTTAAATTGTCCGTATTTATGCAAAAAGGAACCATCCAGCAAACGCGCACTTCTGAGATATAAAAGGATTTACAAAAACATGTGCAGCTCTTTTAGATGAAGTAAAATTACTATTTATTTAATTTAAATTTATTGATAAATAACTTATTTATGTATGTGTATTTAAATTTGCTCTGAATACTATTAAACTTTCTAGATAATTAAGAAAATGTGCATGTGGTTCTTTTTTACATTTAGTAATTTATAGGATTTCTCATATACAAAAAAGAACCACAACCAAGGGATTTGCTAATATACTTAAATGAAACTATGTATTTATGGTCTAAGAGCCGGTGGAAGATCGACCTTCACCGACCTGATAACCAGATGAGACATATTTTTTATTAAATATAATTTATAAACAAATATGCCTATAATTACTTGCCTATCTGAAAGTGCTCATGGCTATTTTTAATTAAATTAACTTTAATCGATTTTTTTTCATCACTTTCATTCTTTTGATAACCAAATGAATTTTATTTCACTGTTAGTTTTTAACACACAGAATATGCCTCAGTAAGCTAGCCTACTCATTTTTGTGTATAGCTACCAAAGCCGATGTGAACAGGTAAGTAAGTATAGGTGACTCCATTGTTCTGCTAACTTATCGAAAGTTATATCAAATTTTAGATTATTTTATTACAAAATCAGTCATATAGACTTGCCTGCAAAAAATCATACTTAAAGCACTGTTGCCCAGCTAAAAATTGCATCATCACAAATGAGACTATTATAAAAACTTTGTGCATCTTGTGGAATGAGATGTAGTATGGACTGAATATCGGCTAGTTTCGCTGGTGATACTGGTTTTCCTGATGGCCATAGAGGAACTAAATGTTCCGTCAAGATGACAGCTGGTCTGCCGCGAACAGGAGCTCTCCCTATATTTACTTCCACAGAACTACCAAGGAAATCTGTTTTTAAATAAATTGAGTTTGGTGAGTCCCTACATACTAGTGGTTCTACTGTTTTACAATATTTATTTACACATGATAGAATCGAATGCTTGTGGTTCCATTTAGCAAAAAAGATAAGCAATTAAATTATGAATAAACGTACGTAAAATAATTACGCAGAACGATACCACAGAAACTTGGTTCCATTTGGTGTATTAAAAATAATTGTTAATAATAAAAAAATGTGTAATGTATAATGGTACTAAGTATGCGTGGATCTGTTTTGTATAAAATTACATAGTAGTAATATCGTTTATTTTTTTGAACAATCGAGTCCCGTTGGGCTGTGGTTCGGTTTTGCTTTATATGTAATGTTTGTTGGTGCTGTTGGTTCTTTTCTGCTTTTAGTATACCTTGTTTCCAAGGGAAAAATCACGTGGTTCTTTTTTGTATAAGAATTTAGACCACTTTTAAATAAGTATTCTTCAAAAAAACTAAAAACCTAAATTTGTCGTGTGGTTCCATTTTGCATAAATACGGACAATTTATCTTGTTTTGTAGAACTATAATAGTATATTAAAATATAGTATGAATTAACTGAAAACTATGCTGAACGTTTTTGAATATACATATTAGTATTTTATTTAAATACTTTTAAAATTCATTGTCGTATCCTAGGACGATGTCTAGATCGTATCCAAAGAGAATGTAAATCGTATCTGTTTATTAGCGCGCGCCTCACGTGAACATAAGCATGTTACCAGATACGATTTTTGAGGAAGAAATTATATTTATTGTTACTTGACAAGACTAGTGGCGTTATAATAGCATTATAAGTGCTATAACTCTTATTTAAATATTAATGTTTATAATTGTGTTTTAGTAAAAGTATATGAATATAAGATTAATTAAATAAAGTAGGTAGTGTTATATTACATTCTCAGTATTATGGATGACACACACTGGTCAATATTTCTAATTTTAACAGTATATAAAATCGTTTTTTTTGTATTTATGTACAAAAATATAAATATTATTATTGTAATTAATATTCTAGAAGTAGTTTTCATCTTTATTTATTATAGAAAAATAAATTAGTTCGAAAAAGTGTATTTGTTTTAATCCTAAAACCTAACTTAATACAAGTAATGGTCCATTTTACCAAATAATATTCAACTCTTAATCTAAAATACTTAACAGACAGTATCCTTAAAAAAAATTGGCTTCAAATGTACCAAAATGTACAAAATGGTAATAATTCATTGATAGTTTTTATTTTCTGTAGCTTAAGATATTATTAACACGTCAATCATTCATTAGAGTGCTACGTTTAAATCCCTTAGTTATATAATTAAGGTGATATTTATTTCTAGAAAAAATTAGGGATCCGTATGCTATGCTGTAATTTCCTATCCGGTATCCCTATGCGCTACGGAAACTATTAATGATATATCAAAAATGTTCTAAAGCAATAAAGGACATTTCAATATCTATAGATTACTTTTGTATTATTCAAACCAGACACCATACAAAAGATAATAAATAAATAAAATAAAAATAAAACGTTTTACATAGTTTTACATATCAAGGGAAAAAAACATAATTAGTCAATATTATGATAGCCTATATCTATCTGTCTATACATAACTAATAATTATATTCAAGAAATTAATTGTTTTTTAGTACATATAATTAAATTTTCTTCCGCCTAATCTCTGAAATGACTTGACTGATTTTAGTGGGACTTTCACTCGCAAATAGCTAATGTTAAAAGGGATCTTAGTATAACTAGGCTTCTTTTTAACCGACTTCAAATATGGAGGAGGTAGAAATTATATTTATTTTATCTAGTGGATTTCTTCGCTAACGCTAAGCCTAGGGACGAACCGAAGCGAAGCAGGGTGAGTCGCTAGTACTAAATAAATTAACATAGTAATACCGTTTATAAGGGCGAGAGCATAGTAAAAAGAATGACATTTTACTATGGCGAGAGTGTGCATTCTATGAAAATAATTAAAGATGAATAATTATTAAAGACATATACATGGCAACACTTTATAAAAGAATGCAATTGTAATAAATGGCAATTGTAGTTTTATAATCAAAATGACACGAATTGAAATAAATCATGAGAAAAATATTTTTATTACAATTCTCTATCCTAATTTTTTTAATAAAAATCTTTAGGTCTTGTAAAAATGTGTGATACAATGTTTGCGTGGGCTTTGCTGAACGCACACTATCAATAATCTGATTAGTGATTTGGTTTGTAAATGTCACACAAACAAAATACATCCAGACTCCGGTATCACCTATCAGACGCGGCTCAGTAGTCACAGTCAGTAGTGCACTGGAGCTGCGATGGTTAACTCGCATTGAGTATTTGCAGCCCGCGTAATATTTAACGCAGAAGAATCTCGTAAAACATTTATAATTTTCCAATTAAATAAAGTATAATAGTCGACATGAATACTGTTTGCTATAACGGTGAGAATGATCGACTGATCCAAGAAGCAGATCAGTTAATTTCTTACATAGAGCGTGGTTCCACAGTTCTAAAATTTTATCCTCGCAAACGTCCAGAACGTCGTACCCTATCGGTTCGTCGTGAAACGCATCAAGTGATATGGTTCAGAAGTGGTACACCACAGCGTAATGCATACGAAGCTTGTTTAGACATAAGGGATATCAAGGAAGTGCGGCCTGGTAAATTATCTAGGAATTTCGAAAAGTGGTTGGAGGAAGCAAAACGTTTAGAAAATAGCAAATGCTTCACCATTTTTTATGGGGGGGAGTTTAAGTTACGGTCAGCTTCATTTGCAGGTGAGTTTGTTTTTAAATTGCACCACTTTAAGAGGAAATTGTTTATTTATTCAAAGTCCTCACAACATACAATGAGCTAATAACAGTGTAATTTTTAACAGCTCAGACAGACAAGGAATGTGAAGCTTGGATTCAGGGATTACATTTTTTGATAGAAGAAGCGGTGAATGCTTCATATCCACTGAGAATTGAGCGATGGTTAAGAAAAGAATTATATTTAATTGAGAATCCAAATGAAAAGTAAGCAAATTATGCTTATGTTTAATTTATTTTAAAGTATCAGTTTACTTTTATATTATTAATTTCAAGATATGTTCACCATAATTAATAAATACGAACATTTTTAGAATAACAATAAAGGAGGTTAAAACATTCTTGCCCAAAATAAATTGCAAAATTTCAACAAGTAAATTGAGAGACTATTTCCAAGAAGTTGATGTGAACCAGCGAGGAGAAATTGGCTTTGACGATTTCTCTATATTATATCATAAGCTGATTTTTGATGAAAATGTAAGTATTCATATTGTTCTTGTTAGATTCTTGACATTATTAGACTTAATCAAGTTTTCAGAAATGGCTCTAACAATGTTTGCATATGTGTATTAATGGCCGTGAAAAACAATCTCGCTAAGTGTCAAGTTTGCAAAAACATAATGCTCTTTATATTTGTACACAAAAAGATTTGTCCTCTCAATAGCATTATGGCTAAAGCCCTACTGAGCGTCAGAAGTTTTAGAAAAATATATTATTAGCAAAATTTGTTTTGTGTATCTCCGAAGCTGCTATTTTGTTAAAATGGTAATTTGACTATGGCTCTGCTTTTTAAATTTATCTATGCAGGTATATTTTCTAAAGAAATGAATGTTGAACAAAGTTTGAATAATTTTTACAATTGAATTTTTTTTACTTTAAATATTGTTATATTATTTATTTATTTGTAAAACTTAATTAAGTTTTTAAATGCTGAGAGTTTCAATCAATAAAAATTTTAAAATTAAATGCATGAAACTTTACTGGTAAGAGATACATAAATACATACAGAGACACATAAATTACTTGTTTCATATTTCGGAAATCATATGATTGGTTATCATGCATGTTTACTGGCTAATGGCTTTTTCCTACATTGACTTCAGTTATGTCGTTTATTAGCTTATAATTGTTCCCCGGTGTTATGTAGCTGCTATTTTTCTCAATTCGCAAATTATAAGTGATAAAAAAGCTTTAAAAATATATCATCATACCAGACAGTTACTTTAGAAAACTAGCAAATAAAATAAAAACCCATTTAAAAACACTAAAAATGTAAAAATAATATTTTTATTTGTAGTAAATGAAAATTACTGAAGATAATTATTTTTTTAAAATATATTACATGAATTTTTAATCTAACCTTTGTTTTGATTTGATATTCATATATCGATATTTTTACATTTTATGTTGATTTGTAGTAAGCCAGTTTTTTTTTCAAAGAAGTTTTTTTTAATATTCAATGTTTGTAGACTTCCTACCTTATTCGCAAGAAGAGAGTAAGAAAAAAGTGATTTGAAAATTCAGTAGCTTTGAATTCAATCATCATAATAATCAAGGTGTTTTATTTGTGAAATTTAAAAGGGACAACTTGGAGATATACACTTTCAATGAAAAAAGATAATTCCAAATATGTTATTAAAGCACATAGTTCAGAAGTAACAATTTGCTTTCCTAAAGAAAAACCTTTTTTAAAAATATTTGACAGTCAACCACAATTATAGGAAAAAATTGTTGAAGACGTGATAATTAGTAGACCTATATACGAAGCGCATTAGATCGTGGTACTATTTTTGAAATTTATACTCGAATGCAAAGGTTTGTTGTTGAAACTCGATTGCGTTATTGCAGAATGTCCACGAAATCTTCGACAAGTATGCACTATACTGCGCCAACGGGTCCACCATCACGCTGAGGGAGTTCCAGAGTTTCTTGCTCGTTGAGCAACATGACCGGCTCGGCGACGACGAGGTGCGCGCCTCGCAGTTCATACGCGACTACCTGAAGGACCCACAAAGAGACATCGCGGAACCCTACTTTACATTAACTGAAGTAAGGACATCTTTCGCATTACAATACTCCGAAAATAATTTCTTCTTTAAGTTTTTTTT
Source organism: Boloria selene (assembly GCA_905231865.2). Taxonomy (NCBI): domain Eukaryota; kingdom Metazoa; phylum Arthropoda; class Insecta; order Lepidoptera; family Nymphalidae; genus Boloria; species Boloria selene. The sequence continues at coordinate 16,763,564 of HG993131.1, forward strand.
GTGATTAAATTACATTTTTCAAGAATCATTGATCCATATTTATTCGCCATTGTTTCATTAAATACGATCACACCGACAAACAAACTTTCTTAAATGCACATAAAATTGCGGCCTAACGTACCTTATGGATTAATAGCGTAGATTTGCCTTTTAGGGTGGAGATTTCAGATTAAATCACATGAAATGCACTTTTCAAATGCGAATATGTAAACGCCTCTATACCACTGAAAAAATATTCTTTCGTTTTCTCTACAGCTACAGCTTCTATAGTCGCCTTCATCTCACTATCGTCTTTCTTGGGTCCAATAACTTCTTTTTTAAATTTGAAAAGAAATTGACTTGGATAGGACAGGGTGTTAACTTCTGTGAACACCGTAGTTTTTAAAGCAATCCAAAACCATGTGAACGGCTGCGTTGTCTTGCCCCCCTTGTTGATCACCCACTTTGCACACATATAGAGGCCGTATCTATAGTTTTTACCCAACCGCGCCAGATTGAGGGCTATTAGAAATTTTGTCTATTTGTCTGTTATCGCATAATGAAAAATCCATTGGCTGCTGGGTAGATATCCGGGTCAACAAATAGAAACTTTTTACGCCTGGGAAATATCTCGTCTCACGCCATTCATGGCGCGCGTCAACAACATCGCGGTCCTGCGAATTGCGACAATTTTTATTTTGCTTTGACATGGTGTTGCTTATTCATAAATAAACTGTTAATGAAACAAATAAAAAAAACTTTAAAATTTATTCCTAAGTATCTCGGCCCGAGCTTCGCCACCCCTGTATACGTCATGTAATATTCATAAAAGTTAGCTTTGACACATATTTAATTTCTCTCACCCTGTGAGCCAAGGACGATGGAGCCACGTAGGCGGCCAACTATACACGCGTATGACGTTTTTAGACTCTGCTATATTTAGTCTGATGTTGTATCGATGAATATTCAATAACTACTTTTCCGTTATATTCTACTTAATCAACATCTCACTACTCGAAATAAGTAATCTATCTACTTGTAATTTTCGATGCATTAATACATCTTATAAAACAATATCTTAGCGAAATCTGTATATATACATAAAACTTTTTAAAACAATAACTAACGTATTGTGTACATAACATCGACGCTGTTCACGCAAAGAGTAGGTAGTTACGATTACACCTCGTCCATCCGTTTTAGATTAGGATACTTAGAATAATAAAGACGCTAACTCAGCGTCTTGCTGGCCCGCCCGGCATCCGCCGGCCGAGAATGTATTTTAGACATTAAAGAAGCCTTAAATCGGCTTCATGTCTCATTTTGTTTTATTTAATTAATTTAGTGTTAATTTTAATTTAGTTATAATTTGTACTAACTGTACCAGTGCTTTTTAAAAACGCTCCGAAACCAAAAGTAGGTACTCCACCGATTTTGAATTAAATTTTGTGCAGTGACTATTTAAAGCTATATTATTTTACTGAAATATTGTTATTAGCTTTTCTTGATTTATTACAAGTATAATAGCATAAGTAAGTAGTAAATTTTATAGTAATTGGAATACCACATTGACACACGAAATAACTTAACCATTTTCCTTTTATTGCAGTTCATTGAGATGCTCTTTTCTAAACAAAACTCTATTTGGGACTCGAGGAACGATCAAGTCACCCAGGATATGACGAGACCCATGGCGCACTACTGGATCTCATCTTCTCATAATACGTAAGTATATAAGGCTATGAAAGTGATAGTATATTCGGTTGCACGGCTACATATTCGGTGGCCCTAAATTTGAATCCCAGGGCGGACTAAGTATTTAACTTGAGTTGTTCTATCAAGAAATTTTCGTAAAATGACGGGAATTGTAGATTGTTGATATAACTAGCTGGTGCCTATACGTAAAGTCAACGCTCCTGCGTCTGATCTCCTCAGGCCAGGATCAATCGGTTTGCTCTTCTCCTCCTGAGTCAGGATCTGTCAGGAGTCCTGACAGATCCACTACAACCAACGGTTCAACATAAGGATACTTTTTAATGTGAGAAAATATTTCATTTCTGTGCAATATATTATATTCATTATTAAAACGTATGTGGTTATAAAATATATTATTTAGATTCCTAGTCATTAATATATTTAAAATAATTTTTAATAAAAAAAAATGTGTTATAGATACTTGACTGGAGATCAGTTTTCAAGTGAATCTTCGGTAGAGGCGTACGTGCGGTGCCTGAGAGCAGGCTGCCGCTGCATCGAACTGGACTGTTGGGACGGACCAGACGGAACCCCCTTTATATACCACGGTCATACGCTCACTACTAAAATTAAACTGATGGATGTCTTGCGTACTATCAAGGAACACGCTTTTGTAGCCTCCGAATACCCCTTGATCTTGTCCATCGAGGACAACTGTTCTCTGCCACAACAACGGCGAATGGCAAGCGCTTTCCAGGACGTCTTCGGTGACATGCTAGTGGTCCAACCTTTCGGGAAGAACGAGACGGCCCTGCCCTCCCCGCACGACCTGCGGAGGAAGATAATACTTAAACACAAGAAACTCCCAGACGGAGCCGAGGAGAACTCCTTCTCGGTCAGCCAAGAGGAAGGGAACGGCCTCGACCTGAGGAACACGATCAAGAACGGCATCCTCCTTCTAGAGGATCCGGTGGACAGGGAATGGAACCCGCACGCGTTCGTTCTTACAGAGAGCAAATTATACTACACGGAGCACTACAGCGCGCAGGCGGAAGCGGATGGGGATAGCGAGGGTGAGGGCGAGGCGGGGGCGCGGGGGGCGGGGACTGTTTCGGGGGTGGAGAGTAGCGTTCCTCACGACGAACTTCACTTCGGTGAGTGCTGGTTCCACGGACGGCTGGCCGGAAACCGCCAGGAGGCGGAAGCACTACTGCGTGCCCACTCGCACCTCGGTGACGGAACCTTCCTCGTGCGCGAGAGTGTCACCTTCGTGGGAGACTACTGCCTCTCTTTCTGGCGGCAAGGCAGAGTCAACCACTGCAGGATAAAGCTCAAGCACGACCGCGGCCTCATCAAGTACTATCTGATCGATTCCGTGTGCTTCGATAGTCTCTACAGCCTCATAACGCATTATCGGGTCCATCCCCTGAGGAGTCAGGTGAGCCAATGTCAAACATCTCGTTGTGCGCTTGCAATCTCTCTTACTAATCTCGTATAATTATTATGTTTACGGATTTTAGCATAATAATATATGGAAAAATGTAACCATAAGTTCGAGACACTCGCTATGCAATGTGATGTGTTGTTACGTAACGTGATTCAACGTCACTGTTTTCTTTTTAAAACAATATAGTATAAAACAGACTACCACCCAAATCGCCATGACAAGTTCACCAACATAGCTGTTCAACAGGAGTTCCTGATAACCCTGACGGAGCCAGTCCCGCAACCCAACAAGCACGAAGGCCAGGAGTGGTGGCAGGCGAACTGCTCCCGCGCGCAGGCGGAGGAGTGGCTGAGGAAGGCAGCTATCGACGGTGCCTTCCTGGTGAGACCCAGTGAAAAGGAACCAGGCTCTTATGCTGTTAGCTTCAGGTGATTAAATAATTATATTATGATGATTTTTTTTTTTAAATATATATTAAAAGATTTTTACTTTGAACAGCCTATATAGGCCGGTGTCTTAAACCGGTACAATGACGACTCAAAAATTGCTTGTCTGATTTGAAAAATCCTTTTTTTTTTGTTTGGTTAAGGGTGTGTCAAGGTGATTTTAATATACAAGAAATATACATATACATATTCTATTTATTTCATAGTTATCATTAAAAGCTGCTAGATCCAAAGTATCAATCACCTGTGATATACCATTGCTAATGTCAGTCTGTATCTGCACCCAAACACATTTACCATATAATGATATGATCTATGTGTATGGTTATTCCCTTTGCAACTGTGTACAGATGTGATAAAGAGATCAAGCACTGTCGCATCAGACGCGAAGGCAGACTTTTCTCCATCGGCCCCATCAAATTCGAGAGTCTAGTAGAGCTAGTTTCCTACTACGAGGACACTCCCCTGTACAAGAAGGTCAAGTTATGCTACCCCATCAGCGAAGAGCTCATTAGGAATCTCATCATGGTATGCAATCTAATAATGGCATTATTATATTACTTTATATTTTATTATTTATATTATTTTGGTGAATAATTATAAATATGATTAGATATTAACACACAGCGCCATCTAGTTTAATGGTAAGCTAGCTTTAAATCAAAAATTTGTGTTCTTTGTACAAATTAATGCCCCCAACGGGACTCGAGCCCGTGACCGCTGGCACAGCAAGTAGGGTTACTGCAACCTCTCTCCTAATTATTATTATATTAAAAGTTCATCAGTTATTTAAGAATAGTGTTTGCTGTGCCAAGCAATGTTATTGAAAACTGAAAGCTGAGTGTCAGATTTTTCTTTAATAATTAAAAAAAAACATAATAATGGCGAGTAATGGCGAATTTCAAGATTTCAGCATAATTATTGTACCTCTAACAGTTAAAAACTGTACTTCTTACTTGTGATTTTAAATTAGTAGTATTTTTTAAGTATTTTTCCAAATCCATTAAGCATTTTTTCAGAACAAGCAAAGAGTAAGTGATGATTTAGTTTTAAGGTAATTATAATTAATTTTCCTCGCGAATGTGCTCATAGCTTTAGCGATATACATATTTAACTAACTATTTAAAGTAACCATCTGTCACACTTCACGCTTTAACCCAAACGGATTTCAGAGATATTTAATAATTACATAAATTGAATCAAAACCTGGGAACTAGTTTCGGCAATCTTACAAATAAACAACCAATTAAGTATAGTTGGGTCATTATTACACACAGCGCCATCTAGTTTCGTGGTAAGCTACGAAGCTTGTGCTACGAATATCATACACAACAACTACTAAGATAGTAACTACACATATACATATAACTTTAAATACATTACTAAGATTCATGTTTCTACACTGTAGTACGTAATGTAACACGCTAGTTCCACCACTCGTACAGAGATGGCGGTAGTTTTCATTTTTAGGTTATAGATTGAAACTATGTATAATTCATGGCGATAACTGTTAGTTCTATTATTTAATTATTAATTAAAGCCAACCTGCAAAGCCTCGATCACTGACGTAGTGTTGCCAGCCTTTGTGTATATTATACGTTACATTTCGGAGAGTGTGCACAGGAATTACATGACTTAATTCTCCCATGCCCTTTCCATCATCGGGCGACGCGACCAATGGCTGGTCTCCATTCTTATGTCGTGGACATTTCACCGGTCGGGAAATATATTATACGTGCGGCTAAGGATTTGAACAACCTGCCTGCGTCCGTGTTTCCGTCCGATTACAATATGGGTGTCTTCAAGGCAAGAGTGAATAGGTTAGGGCTACTGAATTAGTGCGACTTACCATCTACGACTGTTTTCCCACTTACTATCAGGTGGAACGTAGTCAAGCACTAATTCAGAACGATATAAAAAAAACTATAAAATTAGTGGGAAATTAGTTATAATTTGAACTGAAACAATTTGTTTAAACGGGTTAATATCTGGGACTTATCAGTCTCATTTGAAATATATACTTTATTATATACATAGTACAATTAATATAAATTAATTAATAATTAAATGCATTTTTGAAATATTTTACGTTTAACAAGTAAAATATCGAAATATACAAATGTTATAAAAATCTGAGTATCAAACAATTATTGAAAACGTATTCACGCTTGAAAGTGATATATCGCATTGTCGAATGTTCGTTGGTTTATTCATAGGCGTCTGTGTTAGGAGGGTAAACATTTTTGAATCTTAAAACCGACATGTTTATGACTATAATACTATACTATAGACTTCAGTTCTCGCCACTTGACAGTCATTTTATACATGCACCTAATACATTATACAAACTTTGAACTCAATTTTATCGTGACAAGTCACCTTTATCCATTTTTCATTCATTTATTTTAAATGAAAGTTAATATAATGTTTGTTTGTTTGTTTTAAATAATATAATGCGAAGTCACTAATAACAATTATATTTATAATAATTTGCTATATGTGTACATTATACATGATGTTGTGAAAACAGCACTTAAATTTTTATCGCACTTTTATTATCTTATATTGCATTGTAATTCTTCTAAAATTCATACTATACAGCAAATTGTACACACTAAAGCCCACTATGGGGAATCATAGTTCCAATCCCCGTTGCTCACTATATCAAACATGTCTTATATATTATACATAATTTTAAGAGTAACTGCATTATTAAATTCCGATACTGTGTTTTAACAGGAACCTGAAGATAATTCCGTATATGGAACTCCAGGGTATATGGATCCATCGTCGTTTACATCGAGGGTAAGTATGAAAGTGATTATTGGTGTGGCACATAGGTTTTTGAAATGTATTGAGTTTTGAATTGTAAATAGTGTGAGTGTGTGTAAATAAATAACTAATTCGAGTGCGCTTATACCTAACATATAATTACTAAACTAATAACGACTAAGTTGCAGTCATTTTACTAGAAATAACAAGAAGAATGCAATTCATCATCGACGCTGTTTTCAATAGAATGTTGTTGATAAAAGTGATTATTATGATGTGGTATAATGAAACTCGCAGCTAATAAGATTTATGAAGCTCTATGACATATAACAAAATAGCACGTTATAAATTTAGTCGCATTTGCACTACTCGTATGCTCTAATCTGTAATAATATAAATAATGAACATTAAACACCCTGTAGTCGTTTGGAGCGCTCGCACTTCTCATGCCATATTATTCTGACCTATATAACATAACTAATAATTGAGTCGTGATTGATCTAATAGGTCCTAATTTGACACGATGAGATGCTCATAATATATGTAACTAGCGACTCGCCCTCGCTTCGCTTGGGCTTTTTCCTAGATTTAGCACAGGCAAAGCCGCAGGATCCGCTAGTTATGCATATAAACCTTCCTCTTGAATCACTCTATTAAAAAAAACCGCATCAAAATCCGTTGCGTAGTTTTAAAGATTTAAGCGTACAAAGGGATATAGGGACAGAGAAAGCGACTTTGTTTTATACTATGTAGTTATTAACAGGACGGTTGAGGTGGAGTCCTTTATGAAGAATAACAAGTTGTCATTATAAAAAATAACTTTTATTTAATTGTACCTTTTTACATTTAAAAATATTAATAATGATAAAGAGAGAAAATGTATTTTTGTAGGTTTGTTTGAAATCCATATTATATGAATAGCATAAACTGAAAATCCGCTGAACCGATATAGATGAAGTTTGGGATGACGACAGTTTTTTCCCGAAAATTATCCCTTAAGGGAGTGGAAAAGGAGATGATTCATTTCAATTAATTTCTTAAAATATAGTAAGGGATATGAAACTTAACATACCTTAAACTACTTAGAGTTGCACATTGCTTCGCTTCGTGCATCGTGAGATGCGTTCGAACTTGCACGATTATAAGAAAATTTTAGAGGTTTAGTAGGTTTGTTACACTTAGTTAATGTCCGGTACAGTTTAGCACTTTTGCACCCTCGAGTCTGATAAGTAGTTAGTAGTAGTAGTATTCACTTTTTATAACCGTACTTTGAATAGTACTGTCTTATTGTATTTATGTAATTTTCTTATGTATATTCTATAATTATATAATACGTTAAGCATTGTGCACATGTATGTTGGTCGTTTTTTAAAATCTTTCGTCTCATTCGCTTCGTAATGTAATCTTGGCTTTTGATTTCATTTTATATATACTTCCTTTTTTTTTGTTTCATTTTTTTCATATTCAACGTTATATATAGTCATGTAGAGACAGTGGTAGTCCAGCGGTAACGCGCTCGCTTGTATAACCGAGTGATGCGGGTTCAAATCCGGGTCTCGCACCTCTGATTTTTTATTGTGCGAATCATTTCTATCATGATTACCACTTGTCTTACGATATGTTTTTGTCAAAGACACAAGTTCGTATTATTTTTGATATATCTCTATACCTTATGAATACGGCAAATATGTAACCTTAAAAAATCTGCATGATCGCTGACCTCTCCACGGCAACAGATAACAGTGAAGGCGCTATACGATTACCGAGGAAGACAGGACGACGAGCTTTCCTTTTGTAAGCACGCGATAATCACCAACGTGGACAAACCCGACGACGGCTGGTGGCGGGGGGACTACGGGGGCAAGAGACATCACTGGTTCCCAGCAAACTATGTGCAAGAGATAGAGACGCCCCAAATGCCCGACATTGTGAGTAATGCTTCGTAAAAACAACTCCAAATCTATGAAACCTTGAATCGAATAAAAATTGCCATCGTTCCTTCAGTTACATCACTGTTTGTCTACGAGTAGGTATCGTTTCTTGAGGTAAGTAAATGCGTCGAGGTAAGTTTTTATATTTAAGTGCGCTGGTGTTGGGGCCGTTTGAATATATGTTTACATTAGCTGAGCTTTAATATTAGATTAAATCAATATACTATTGTTTTGTCACCTGTTTCGAATCCTGCATTTTTCATAGGAACGCTGAACAGTAGGCATTGAATTTTAAAGATTGAACATTTTTTTACTTCTAAAAAACTTTGGCAAGTTTTGTAAAATTCCGCTCGAATCGAATCAAATTCTTATAGATTATTCCAAAATCAAAATATCCAACTTGATTTTCCTTATATATAGGTAGTACTTTGGTTTTTAAGACAACGTTATTCACAAAATTTACTTCTATAGTTATTATATATTTAGTTACTTATGTAGTTATCTAAAATTAAATAATAATACACATGTCATGTCTCAGTGTTTGGAAGGCGATTCGGCGGCACTTGGGTCGTTGCAAAAAGGCGTATTAGACGTGACCGGTGCCGTGGTGGAGTTAGTGGTGGGGGAGGAGACGGGCGGCGCGCGCTGGGTGGTTCGCATGCACAGCCCCGCCATGTGCGTGCCCTTCGAGATGGCGGCACCTACGCGTGAACTTGCGCTCGAGTGGCTTGCTGCGGTACGAGAGGCCGCCAACAGCGCGCACGAACGCTCGCAACGACACCGCAAAATGGAACGCACTTTCCGCATCGCCAAAGAACTCTCCGATCTCATAATCTACTGCCGCTCCGTCAACTTCAACCAAGAACGCCTACGCACCGGCGGATTTATTCCCACCGAGATGTCCTCCTTCCCCGAGCACAAGGCGGAGCGCTTCATGTGCCAAACCGACACGGCCTTCTTCACCGCCTACCACGCGGTGCAACTCAGCCGCGTCTACCCCAAAGGACAGCGCATCGACTCCTCCAACTACAACCCTATACCGTTCTGGAACGTAGGATCGCAGATGGTCGCGCTAAACTTCCAGACGCCCGACCGGCCGATGCAGCTGAACGTTGGCCGCTTCCGCCAAAATGGCGGCTGCGGGTACGTGCTGAAGCCGGAAGTGATGTTCGCGGAGGGGTATAACCCGAGTGATAGGCGCAGCGTGGAGAGGAAGCTATCGCCCATGTCGGTGCGGCTGCGCGTGGTGGGCGCGCGACACTTGACTAAGAGCGGCCGCGGTACCGCCAGCCCCTTCGTCCAAGTGGAGACCTACGGCGCGGAGTACGACAACTGCGTGCGCCTCTTGACCAAGACTGTCAGTGAGTATCCAGTAGAAACCATACTTTTACTATAGTATTAATGTACTAATACAACTTTTATCTCTTTTGCCAAAGTTCTAATTTTATTATACATTGAATGTTTTTTGAAATATAAACTTGGAAATATTCCTTATTGTACATTTTTAAAATTGTCGTGCATGCCGATTTTATTTGGTTTAATAATTAATTGTTGATCAATTATTTCTCAAGAGGAGATACTTATATGCATATTATATAATCACTAATATATACTACATATTAACCTTTAAAACGTATTATATTATATTTTAATTAGAACGAACAGAGAAGCGGGGGGAGTCACTAATAATAAGCTCGATTTTTTTCCAATTCATACTTTTCATGATTTCTTTTGAGAAGTCAAATGTTCTAGATATAACTGAAATTGTAAGTTAAGAGATAAATTCAGAATAATGTGCATTTTCTGTTATACCATCTTTTATTCATAGTGGCGGGCTCAGGTGTCGAGCCGGTGTCACATTTGAATATGAAGTACTGACAGTTATAATTGTATTTTAAACTACGCCACTGTTTTTGAACCTGTAATATAACTTTAGTTTTTCACATCATTCATTTTAAGGTCATATGATTAGAATTAATACTCCAAAATTTTCCAGCTGACAACGGGTTAAATCCAATATGGAACGACATCTGCGAGTTCGAAGTATACAACCCGGAACTGGCGCTTATCAGGTTTCTGGTGCAGGATGAGGACATGTTCGGGGATCCCAACTTCATCGGGCAAGCCACGTACCCTCTGCGCTGCCTGCGCACCGGATATAGAAGCGTCATCCTCACCAATGGATACTCTGAGGAGTTGGAGCTATCCTCTCTGCTGGTCCACATCACCATCACTCAGCATCGCTAGGGCACAGTTCTTGCTGATTGTCCGCCGCCAATTAGCATTAGAAGAAAGAAGACGGCCTGTGGCAAATGCTGCTTTTTGTAAAATTCTCCTAAACTTAATGCAGTGTTTTTAAGGATTTTATATTTTTTTTCTATAAATGTTACATTAGGCACAAAGTTTAGTCTTCTTGAACGTTAGTTAAGAAAGATGGAGATTTTTTAGATCTAAATTTTTAACGAGAGGTTTTTTTTCTTTTATACCAATATATTCAGCATTTATTAATTAATAATAATCGAATTAATAATGAGTACGTAATATACAAAACATACATAGCAAGTGAACGTTATTAAGGTAGCGAATTAAAGGTCTCTAGGTTATTTCACGATAGGCATAATAAGTACATATGTACACGTAGGCTATAACTGATACAGATGACGCCTCGAGCTCGTGGTCGGTAGTACTTTTTGATAAATTTTTGGAAGTAAAAAGGCCGACGCGACGGTGTGTAACATTATAAAAATAATGTAAATTATAATAATATGAAGATAGGATTTATGTATGGGATAATTGTAGATAATATTTTATATCAGAATATCAGAACAGGTAACTTTTACAATTAATGTTATTATAATTTACATTATTTTTATGGTGTTACAGGTGCTCGCTGCGTGGGGGTCGACATTTTAAACGCACTATGTATGAATGTGAAACATACTCGTTAGTAGTTCCCACTTAATTTTAATGTTAGATGTAGGTGTAGCTATTCGTATTTACACAGCTATATATAAGTGTTTAGCTAGCGATAATTATTGCTCTATTGTATTCGTTGCCAAAAGTACATTTTGTAATAATAAAATTAATTGGAAAAAACAAAAATAGATATTTATATAATTAGTAGTACATACACTTATGTAGGTATAAATTTTATTAAAATAATTCAAATAATTTTTGTTTTCTCCAAAGTAAATAAGTTTTGAAATAAGAAAAATTTTGACTGTACGACGAGACTGTGTTTCCGAACGGGAACGTGTAAAAATTAAATGAATTTAAATTATTTAGAAAACTTTTCCGCCGCGAGCGGGCAGGCAGCGATTAATTGTGTAATATTATTGTAAGTTTTGTAGTAGTTTATAGTTCGTATATACATTAAGGGTGCGTTTCGGCCTGTCCAATATTAGACTGTTAATGATGCGACTTGCGCTACTGCGCCGTGTCTACTGTGCGAGTGTGTGCACATACTGTGTACTCTGCACGAATTATTTATTAGCTCCTTATATGGTATATTATATTATGTATTTTAGCAACAGGCGAGACACAAATTGTACGAACCGAGCTTACTACTGTTGCTCGATTCTTCTAACGCCTGTCTATTTACTTATATACGTATAAATGTTTAAATTAAATTAATGTTCAAAAGACTGTATGTTTCTGTCTATAATCTTATAAATGTAAAATGTTTGTAAAAGAATGGCTTGGCTGCTAACTTATATTAGTCAATAATTCAAATTAATATTTATTAATGTAACATAGATCATAACGAGTATACTTATAGCTATGTGTATCTATTGTAGCGATCGTATTCGATGTTCTATGTCATAAAAATTAAACCAAGTACAACAACCTTCTATTTGAGTGTACATAAGAGTATTTCGGTGCCCTACTTACATATTTAATACTTAATATACACAAACACAGCTATTTTCATATTTACATACATACAATAATATATTTTTCAATGAAAACTTTTGAATCATCCTATACAGTATACGTATCAGTGATATACAAAATGAATTACTATTTTCATGTGACATCTTTACTATGGGTATATACAAGATATATATTTTTAGTATACATTTTTAGCAAATACTAACGTTTTTAACCATATCATGACAGACTTAGGGACCTCGAGGGTAGTTATATGTCTGGATAAGGTTGACCTCCAAGACGATACCCAGCGGCTTCATTTCTTTCTATTATTTTCCACCTACCTTCGTCTTTCCTTAAAAGACTACAGATTTATCCTTTTGGATTCCAATTTCCTGTTTATACGAGGAATACCCAATTCATTCTTACGGTGCGTATGCATATTCTGCGCGAGATTTGACCGATTTTTGATACATACGTATTTGGTACTACCTACAGCTATTTCAAAGATTTTTTTAATTTCGTGATTTATTTCCAATATAAGCACGTTTGACTTAAATACGCTATCCGGTTTAATTCGGGCTTTAATACCTTATTCTTTTCATGCTTCTGATAACAACAGATATCAATTACATGATATATTTGTAGACCTGATCTTCTTCACAGTGCCAGTTGGGAGTAATCCTGAATTATAATTAACTTCATACTCTCTTCATTGCTTTGTAGCTACACATATCACTACTTATTCCTTTCTTCGCATTCCATTATCAGACACGCCTCTGAGACACATTAACACCACGCATGAACCTGTTACTATCAAATCTACAGGGTATCCGACAAAACATTCCTTAAAATCATTTATTATTCCCATAGAAAGTTTTAGTATGCTTTTGTAAGTTTCGTAATTATAGTTCATAGGTGATCTATTTTTGGATTTAGTGGAAGCGAGCAACGTTCATAGATGGAGCAACTTTGAGACTATTGATTTGTTTAATATACAGATTGCAGATTCACAACCCCCGTGCTACTTAAGATCGGTGGATAATAGGCCTTAGGTAAACTTGTTAAGTACAAGTACATATGAGCAACTCCATCGACTTCTATTGTCTAGTCTCAGGGCCAGATGTTAACGGTATATCTGCAGCTGGATCTACCAACGTGTTTGTTTAACGTGACAGGAAGCTAGCTATATTTTGGCGTCACCTCAATTTGCTTGGTTTGATCTTGGGGTAGTAAATATTGCGTGGTGTTCGAATAAGCGAAATGTACTAAACGTTTATGTTTATACTCGCCGCTCCCAACTTGCAGTCGTTACGTCAGGTTTGTAGACTGCTGGCCTGCCGAAATTATATCCGGTCTTTTTCTATGCGTTTAATAAAATTTTCTTGAACTGAACAGAAATTATTTTAGATGTAACATTTATTGCTATTTGACCCAAATATTAAATAAATAGTTTCAAATCGATTTTCAAAAGCTTTTTTTGAATATTTTAATTGTCTTCCTATAATAATAGTCAGTGCTTTTGTTAGTATATAATATTAATATGAATATTTATAGATACATTACAGTTTCAACGGAAGCTATAGGCCACATCATCACATGATGTATGTGGTACTATTAATTGATTCACTTTGCTTATTGTGTCTTCTAGTCTGGATATTTTAATAGATGTCGCTTTAAGCAGCTGAGACTATACTTATGTAAATGACCGCAGAATCATTGATTGATTTGGAGTACACAAATAACTTATAGCATGAAGAAAACATGTTGATTTTTACCCTTATTGACATTGTATTTACTTTTACCCATGTTATTTCTGTAAAATCTGATACATTTAAAAATAAATTTTATTTGTTGTGTCAAAGTGTTGTTTTATTTTCTATACACTAAGCTATTATTCCTTTTTTTTCCTACATTAGTGCTAAAATGATGAAAAAAAACCTAAAAGCAAGTATTTTCTCACCAGTTCCAAATTGAACCAAAACTTACTAGATTATTATAACTCAAAGACAAACTGGCCTCGTCAAAATCGGTCCAGCCGTTTCATAGAATAAAGGGATCAAACAGACAGACAGAAAATGCATTTTGTAAAAGCTGTTAATGTGAAATTAATTTACTAATGAAGAGTTAAATATTATTTTATTTGAATAGACTGTAAGAAGTAGATATTATGTAGATAATTTCAATATTTGAGTTAAAGGATATTTTTAATTGATTGAAATGAATAATTTTTTAATAATGCATAAATTGATATTTATTTACTTTCCTCTACATTATACAGATCATGCAGAACATTACATTAGTGACGTCGTCCGCTTTGAAGAGTTTATGCACTAATATCAAAATTGGAATATTGCTTTAAGCACATGCAAGCAACAACGACAGTCTCCTTCACTGCTATCCAACGTTTTTCTAGATCTTCAGGCAATTCCTCTTCAGAAGGTTCTCCGAAATACCTTTTGCGCTTCAACACAGTTATCTATAACATTAAAATTAACCTTATTTCAACTTGACTCAAAGACTTTAATCAGTACAAATGTGAGCAAAATGTTAAATGCGAGCGTTGCGTCTGTGGCATCGTAACGCATAAGCGAAGAACCAATTTTAGTTCTTGTGAAAGGTGAATTGAACGGGAGTGTTCTTCGTTTAGTTTTTTCTAGACTAAAATTATATGAACATTGAATAACTTTTAAAATCCAATAAAGAAACTTAGCATCCCATTACTTTAATGATATAAAGCTATTTTGCTGCCTCCGTTGACATATAAGCTGATGATTATGAAGATACTGAATTCTTTAATAAAAAAAACTGCAGGCTTCTTAAATTCATTGAATGGTTTTAAATTTTTAATTTGACAGTTTACACTGTAGTAATTTATTTCGGCAAAGATAAATATTTCCGTACCTTATGAAGACGCTCCTTGCAACCGTAAGGAACCGGACAGAGTTCTACGTTGCACTTCCTGGTTTCTATTGCGGGAGGAAAGTAGTCGTCACCCAATAACTTCACTTCCCTCTATAAAAAACAATCAATCGCTATTATATGATATTCCTTTGAATAAACACTGAATGAAACAACTTGATATTGTTATGTACTTACGTTTTGTTGTTCACAAGTGCATGGTGCGTCTTTGAATTCGTTGGGCTAAAAATTTATAAATTAAATTTAATTCTGAGTATTTTATTAAATTTAATTAGTATATGTATATCTTTAGGAAAATTCAATTTTAAAAGTCATTTTCATCGATACAAAAATCGAATCTATGAGCGCATCTTGATAAAACCATTAGACCAATTTATGTTTTTGATTTAAAAGTTATAATGATAGCTGGATTTTCGCGTCTAAATGTAGTAGGTATATTGTTTGCTGCGGGATTAATATGTCTGGAAAATGTATACCGTGGAAATGTACCATAGTCCATAGCATAGGGACAAACCCAAGCGGAACGAGGGAGTCTCTGGTCAACACAAAAGTTTAATAAGTAATAACTCACGTCATATTTTTTGACTTTAACATTTCCTCCTTTCGGGGTACTTGTTTCGATAGAGTTGTTAAGTAAAAGTATATAATTTCTTAGCGCGTGCAACTCCTCCGGGTAAATGTTCGGTTCTAAAGGTTCCGTGGCGTATAGAACACCTACTTTGTTATTGGCCACATTATTTTTTAAAGCTCTCTTGAGAAAATAATATTGCTTCATTCGCGGTGTGTGATTCGCTACCGTAATCTCATCATCATTAGGTGTGTTTTTGAAAGCGAATGTTGGGATCAATAAGCATATGGTAGCTATAGTTGCGACATTCCGAAGCATCGCTAGCGTTAATTTTATCTGAAAATACGAAAAAAATAAGGAATATTCAAAGAACTGCTTACATTATATTATGTAGATAATTTGCTAAAGTAAAACTTACCATGGTTGATGATGTTGTATCAGACCGGTCGCCGAAATGTGAATGATCAAAAATTTCTTTTCCTCCCTTTTATATACATCGTACGAGGACTTGATTGAAGATTGTTTGAATAGATCCATTAGTGTGACAGGACTGCGATGTAATTGATCCCTTATTCTATTGAAAAAATACCTGGTGAAAATGGCACTGAAAACTTATTATTAGGGTTCCGTACCTCAAAATGAAAAAACGGAATCCTTATAGGATTACCTTATTATCCGTCTGCCTATCAAGGCCCTCTTTCTACCGTAAATTCGTACTAAATATTCAGGTCCCTTGGAGCTGTTAAAAAAGCAAAGTTCTAAGCCAACGAAATCAAAAGATACAGCCGTTTATGCAACAAATGTTCGACCCTCGAAAGGGAATCAAAACCTACTGTATACTTCCAGTCGACCTACTTATAATCTTGAAATTTGGCAAAAAGCAGCACAAATAAAGAAAAAATTACAAAAAATAAAAAAGGTGATAATATAAATGACGCCAATTAAGATGTCCTTTGAGTTGTACGGACGCTCATACAATTAAGAGGACTAGCTTAATTATTATATATTAATGGTACGGAACCCTTCGTTCGCGAGTCCGACTCGCACTTGACGAGAATTTTATCTATGTTGTTTATTATCTAAGGCCGTTTATACGGAGTACTTAAGAGAGCGCCGTCATTGTATTAAACTGAAAAGGTTTGCTTTTGTTACAGAACATTTTCTGACGTAAAGAATAATAAGTAACATTTCTTTTCATAGACTTGGACGTCAGAGGTCGAGTCACGGGCACAATTTCACTCAGACTCATTATGTACATTTGAAGGAGCTATTTATAGCTCACTCGTTGGTATATACATTACTAGCCGTTCGCGCGGCTTCGCTCGCGTTCTAAAGGCTGGAAACCAAATAACTTCTTAAGATTCCTTCCCACTCTTCTAGTTTCGTCACGGTCACACTTTCACAATTAAAGGTGTCTTTGGAATTCTCTCCTTTAAGCATAAAACGTGCTAACAGCTTGAACAATTTAAGATTTTACTAAAAGATTATTAATTATATCTTTTAAAACTATCTCCCTTTATCCTTGTTCGTATCCCTATTGTGATTACTGTGATTTGAATTATTTTTATTTTTCTCCAAAATATATGTACTACATATAATCTGACTTTCTTAATGAGCTCTTCATCATGAGATTCTGGTTCTGATCATGAGATTATGTATGTATGTGTATGTTTTTTTTTGTATCTATTCATTGTGTTGTTTTAATGGTAGTAATAAATACCTCGCAGAGCTACGGGCGGTGATCATTATGTTTATAAAACACCTTCGCAAATAATGCATTATCTTAAAACAAATTTAATTGCCATAATAAGGTTATCGTGAGTAATCTTAAAAGATAGACATATTTTTTATTGATATTGCTGACTTTTTTTAGAACTTTTAAAGACAACAATTATCTCATACATGAATTTTGCATTACTTTAACCGTTTACACAGCATAGGCGACAGAAGCAAAAGAAATATTTTTCTCCCGCTTTTGTATCATTTTTCATTAATGCTTTGCTCCTATTACCGTAATGTAATATAGGCATAGCCTTTTTTGATAAACAAACTATCCAGCACAATATTTTTCAATTCGGATCAGTAGTTCCTGAGATTAGAGCGTTCAATCAAACAAACAAACTCAGATTTGTAATATTAGTATAGATTATAATATTAGTATAGATGTACGCAGGTATCATTATCAAAATTGAGATTATTTTCATACTAAGTTACTTTTTAAATACCTAGTTTGCAAGTTGCCTATACCACAGATTACTTAACAATATTTCTCGACCACTTGATAATTTAGAATTTCACTAGCGGAACCCGCGGTTTCAGTCGCGCTAAATCTAGGGACGAGGGAAGCGAGGACGAGTCGCTAGTCTATACATATAAAATGATTGATCAATGCAAAGCCTAAACCGCTGATCGTAGACACCTGTGTTCTTTGTATGACGTAGGCATCCGATAAGAAAGGATTTTCCGAAATCACTAATCACTATTCAAAAATTGAAGTCGAACGTAGAAGTAAAACAATAATAAATAAACACTTGGTCTACAAAGTAAAAAATAAAAAATCTAGAGAGGGCCACCCTTATCACCTACAATACTATATGAATAAAAAATACCAATCAAAGATTGCTTACGACCTATTGGTCGATTGGTCTATCAAATATCAATACTCAGGCCTACCAAATATAATACACAAAAAAAAAACATAAAATCGGTCCATCCATTAAGGAGGAGTTCAATTACGTACAAACGCACAGAAGATTTTTATATATAAAGAATAGTACTAACTACTAGCCTATACGTTTTAACAGTTAGTATAAATTTCTCAGAATTAGATTTTTCAATATAATATAGGCATAATATAGGAAACGGATCACGGACGGTGTGTCGGTGTCCAGTGGTTTTCTTGTGATGCAGTCACAGACAGCTAAAAATGCTAAAAACTATAGAATCGGCCTCATTTTATAATGTCTATTTTAATAAGATTTAATAAAAATATTCTATGCACAGATTCGACTAAATTAGAATTTTATAACTTATTATGTGTGTAGACTGTAGACATATTATATTGACACTAAAATCGTTTTTTAAAAGCGTCTTATTATATTTTACACTAGCTGATACCCGCGACTTCGTCCGCGTTGCTTGAAATATTAACAAAGTTTTCCGCATGCGCGATACGCCGCTTGCCCCACTACTCCGCGAGAAGGAAACATACATCACTAAATACACAGTGCATATACAAATCGTTGTTTCTTGAAACTTTAATAACTTTTTATTAAATGAAGATATCGCAATAGTTTTTGTTTTCATAAGGGCCAAGTGTCTAAGAAATAAAACTTAGAAAGTTTCATTGAAATCTATCCAGTAGTTTTTCCGTGATGCACACACAACTGCAGACCTCTATCATTTTATTTATATAGATACATTATACATTAAGATCTTTACCATACCTTCATTGCTTTACCAGGTAGTCTAACTTGGTAAAGCAATGAAGGCGAGATAGCTTGTCTTTGTCTAAGAGGGATCCTTACCTAAATCAAAAAGCGTCTCGCTGCTGGAGGGGGTTATAAAGGGTTCGGTGTTCAAATATTAAAAAAAATTCAAATAAGGACAATAAGGGCGATGACAAAATTTAAAGAGTGACGTTAATGTTATCGAGCAGTTGCTATCAAACGAGATACTTCCGGCATACATTTGTTTAAATTTTTACAAACGACGAGACCTCTAGTCTTCACTATAATTATCATTTATTAGATACCCACTGGCAGCAACTGTCTGTAGCCAAGTCATGTTGAAATTGAAAAGTTTAATTTAGATTGCTTACAAAAAGGAAAACAAGTATACATGTATCAAAGCGTATTAAGGTATGTATCTAGAAAGTATTCTGTGCCAAATAATAATTTATATTATAATTATTACAAGTCGAACCCGCGGCTTCGTCGCGCTAAATGTACAGAAAATATATTCCTCTTCATGCGATTTTACTTCCTTATAATGTACCAACGAATGATTCCCCATTTAGTTCAGTTTAATTCCACCCCTCTTTTATAGGAGCTACTCTGTAGAACCAGTTACTAAGAATAAAATATTAAAATATTAAAGGGTATCCACTACACAAAGTTCAGTTAAAATCGGTTAAGTACTTTTTGTGTAAACGCGCACACATCGCTTTACTAAGTTCGTTATTTTAATATGTACAGAGTTAAAAATACACAGAGATAAAAATAGTTACTGCGAGTGTACCTTAGTAATATAAGAAAAAGCTGTTGGATAGTGTACTTTTATGTAGGCCTATTTAAAACATACAATTCCTTTTACACTGTTTTACTGTATCTCTTAAGATTTAGCCACCACCGCTAGCTTTCTCAGGATGACTCAATAAAACCAATTATTTCGTTTTCATGTTGAAATGAAATATTTATTTGCAATAAAAAGTATCCTAAATGTTGACCCGAGTAATAAGTTATATCTACAGTCTACACAAAATTTGGTGCTGTGTTTTTTGTGTTATACGATAAATAGAATAAAACAGACAAAAATCTTAATAACTATTGTTTTGCTGTTGATATTCAATAAACAATACATTGCAGTCATTATTAAAAAATATTTTTTAAGTTATTATTTAATTATATGTATAATTCATCCCCTCAAAGGACGGTTGAATAAAACCTCCTGTCCTCGTCCTTTCCAGTCTCAAAAATCTTCACACTTATTTTCAACATAGTTGGTTCAGTGGACATTTATTTCATCCATTGAAACAAATGTACATATTTTTCTCCGCATAATTTTAGTATAGACAAGCATTTCCGTGGCCCCGTTCGCGTTCTAAGGACGGGAAATCAATTTATAGCCGGTTTTTACAAACCAATTTACAAAAATTGGTTAGTTGAGATATCTCAGAAATGATATTTTCCAGCGGTAAAAAATATCCTGTGTCCTGACCCGGATAACCAGCTATCATCAATATACAAATTTTCATCAGGCTTCAGACTTACAGACAGACAGACAAAAATTCTAAACACTATAGTTTCGGCCTCTGTATGTATAATAATGTCTATTTCAATAAAATTTTCCAAAAAAATATTCAATGTAGGTAGATACTACTACAATATATCAAAATATAATATAACCTTTTAGTATAGTTTTATATTTTACAAAGGTACCTATAGCAATTTAAATCATTTTGCTAAACTGGAATTAGTAGACTTGTTGAAATTATGCTAAAATTCAATGATTTCTTCGGATGCAAAGAACGATAAAAAAGTATAATTTACAAAAATAAAATTCTGATTGTGTAAAAAGCGAAATAAAAATACGAAAACAAGTTGACGATGGAACAAAGTATTCTGTATAAACAATTCCTTATTCCAATATTATGTGCATTGGTCTTTACAATAGTATTGAGCTTTATTTACAAAAAAAATAATTACATTTTTAAAATGAATAATTTTAATCATTTCACCTACAAGGTTTTCCAAACATTCTTCTGTTGAGCCTTCCCGAATACTAAATAATATTTTTATGGCCTCTTAATATTTTATACAAAGTCATGCAAAATATATTTATCTAATTTTAGCAGTCATTATATTATTATTTTATTATTTCATTGAGAGACTGACAGGTGGCGGTGCCTGCTAAGTGCTAGTGGCAACTCGCAACTGACAAGCAGCGTTCGGAACTGTACGATAATTATCGTACATATACGATAATGTCTACGTACGATAGCATTATTTTTTCATTATTATCGTACGCAGGTCTGTACTCTGTATATCACGTGTAAAACATTTGGGTTTCAGTGTTCTGTTGATTTGACAGCGGTGGTTTAAAAAAGATAAACTATAGAGTACTTGCATGCATATCAATATTACAATTTATATGATTTATTTATCTATAATAGACATTATCCTAAAAAATACGATAATGTACGATAATTTTTACGCCCCTGGTACGATAGTTAGTCCACTTCAAGTTGCTAACGCTGCTGACAAGTGGCAACACCGACATTTTATCTGTGACGTTTTCACGCGAAGTTATTTATCTACTGGAGAGAATTTATTTTAATAGTACATTGATTTTCTATTGTGTTTATTTGACGGCGTTTATATTAACATATATAAAGATAAATACAAAGAACGTAAAGCAATAATATTACTGTTGATACAAAAATGTCATATGTTCCTTTTAGAACGATCCAATGGTCGTATCGCGCGAGCGTCAATAATAAGAGTTTGGCCGTGTGGGATTAGATCGAAATGTTTTTCTTCACAAATATTATTATGGACTGTCTAGATTTCAGAAAAGGCTTTAACCTGTTTATATTTCTGTTTTTATGGAGGATCATTTCAGTAAGCGGTGAGTGCATCCAGATAATTAGTAAATATCATTACAAGGTTCATTATTTAAAAGTGCTCAATGTGCAACTCAAAGTAGATTAAGTTGACAATAGTGTTGCAGATCATATCAATGCTAGATCAGAGTGCAGTCAATTAGCCGCATTATTTATGTCAGGTTCTCATGTTTATTCACAGTTATATCAAACAGCTATTTTATTTTATTTAATATTCACATTATTTATTTAAAGAAAATCTGAGATGACAGTAGTAAAATAATAAGGATATTTCCTTTTTATTCATTTAAACAGACATATTTATTATCATTAATTCTTAGTTTATAATTATTATTAGTGCACTTATAAAGGTATATTTAATAATATTCATGACAGCTTCTATGTTAAACACAATTCTTATTTTGAAATAATATTCTATGTATATATGCCTGTACTATAGGACTGAAGTGTTACTGCAATAGTGATAGTCCCAGTTGCCCGAACTCGACCTGTGAGACTGATGGGTATTGCTATGCCTCCACTGCTCTTGAAAATGGACTGCCTAAACAGACATACCAGTAAGTAAAATTTTTGCGTTGTTATTGGTTTCATGTGTTTAAAGAATTTGTTATGAATATAATTTGCCAAATTATTAAGGGTCCGTTTAATGGCAACAACTGACTGTACCTTCTACAAACTTCTCTCACTTTTGGTTTCCAAAATTTTAAAAAGTAAATAAATTGTTGAGTTACTAACATGCCACAAATGTTTGTAAAAAGCACAGTGCAAGAAAAGCTAAACTTGTATTATGGTACATATTTTGAATTTCAAGTGGATCTTTATGAAAATTGTTAAAACTATTGGCAAAATATCAACACAAATCTCAATTAACTTGGTGGCTCCAAGGTGTGATTTTAATCAATTTGTGTCAAATCGTTGACTTGTGTAGAGAGGTGGCCTTAAGCTGTTTGCACACACATGTAGCCTTCCCTCCAGTCTATCCGGTCAAATGCAGACATCCCCGAGCCTATTGCTGTAATTATGACCTCTGCAATTCTGGTGAGGCATATCGAGAAAAAGTAGCAACCACATCCCTGGGTAAGATGCTCTGACAGTGCGCGTGTGCTCCTGCGCGCGCCTCGCGTGCACTTGAGTTTGTTTGATGTACTCTAGACATAATGCCTTGCCATTGACGATCTTCAGTTTTGTGTTGAAATGCCAATCCTCTAACCAGCTTCCGAGTTAGTGATTTGGTTATGTACCTACTAAGCGGGCCGTCGGGGCCCATGTGAGAATGATGTGCCATCTGTTAACAAAGACTATTTTCCGAGTGTGCATTGGTTTCGCTTTAACATACTAAACATGATGTATGGTGGTTCCACTCGCGCGCAGCTGTATCGAGCTCAAAGCACTGATCCCCATCGAGCATCCCTTCGGTTGCTCCACGACGAGAACTAGAAATGAGTCGGTGGTGATAAAGTGTTGTAAGTCGCGCGACATGTGCAACCAAGACCTGCGCCTGGAGATTCACACGAAGCAGCCAGGTAGCCGACGTGTCGCTAGTAGCACCGCTTCGCACCGCGCACCGCATGGCTATTCTCTTTCTTTTGTGTTCTAATAGTACTAAATCTCTTCCTCCGGCATTGATCACATCCGCGTCAACGTCACTTCACTAATGTTCGATGATTGTACATAGATGTTGGCACCAGAAAACCGTATTTCCCCCCGGCGACAGGCCCATATGGTGTCGGGAGGAGGAAACTCCGGATATACTTTGCTGCTCCACGGACTTCTGTAACCGTGGCCTCATCGCAGGTACGGCACGAACGATTACCAAAAGTAAGCAATGTCCGTCGGCCGTCCAATGGGTATAGCTTTGTATCGTTGCTAGTGATGTCCGACCGCATCCGAGCACATATATAATATTAATATTCAATCATTGCGATGACATCATTCGATTATTCAATAATTTATATTAATTATTATCATAAAGTCATACGATTATATTCATGCATGGATCGTCAGATGTTACAACCAGGGGATACATACACTCGCGCTTCCCTCTGGCAATGTGTTTGTCCTGACCCGTAACCTTCATCCTAAGGGGGTAGGGTAATAAAGGGTTAAATCCTTTCAAACCTGAACGTGACTTCCACCACTCTTCTGTGAGTCCGTCCGTCCAGCTAATCCTTGTCTTTTTTAACGATCTTGTCAGGAGTAACTTTATAACGTTTATAGGAGAGTCCGAGAGAAAAATATCGTCGTAGCGAAGCAATAGGGTAGTTCATAAAAGTACGTAACGGATGTGTGACACATGTGCCAGGACACATCGGTACGTGAGTGATCATACGCCGGTATTTCTTTCAGCATGAGCTTACTACGAACTAATCGCATGCCAACCATCGATACTCGATCATCTTGCAATGAGGGGTTGAGGCCCAGTGGAACGGTTTCTAGTAGATGAGCTAACGTAGTAACACTTAGGAAGAACACTTTCTTTGGATTTTAATTTTAGTTTCTCACAAATAAGCATAAGCACGTGAAGGTTATATTTTACTTAAGACGGGTTCGAAGGTGTGCTATTTGGTATGATCTAAAGCTTGGCAACTAATGTCTTGATTTTTACGCTATTGCATGTCGGTGCACTGAGTAGTGACTATGTTTCTTTCGAATGTGCTTTGTGTGGTTGGATAATTTATTTACTTACATTAGACATTAAGTTTAATATATGATGTAGATATCTTATATGTATGCAATGTTATAAATTAAGGGGGTAAATAATTAAAATGTATTCGGGGCGGAGCTAGTCTCGTTATCTAGTTGCTGAAATTTGAATATACCAGGTTACACAGATCCAGACGGCAACTTATGTTGATGTATGCAATGAAAGCAAGGTCTGCGAATATTTCAATGAGCATTACAAAGTGGCCATGGGCCGGGGTAACGACATGCGTGATGTTTATGTATCTACAAAAAATCAGGGCCGCCGATATCGCGAAGCTTCGGCATAATACAATTACATAAACACCGTTTATGGCACAAAATATACGAGACAAGCTTTCGCCCTGATTTTGCTTATACTTTTTGTATATTTGTGGAGGGCTAATATATAATAGGCTCTAACTGAAGAAAAATCTATATAATTAATTTTATACCACTAGAGTGGCTTGTTAAGTAAACGCTTGGGGCTATACCTAATACAATACATATTTCGTAAAGCTATGACCCAAAGTCTAAACAACCATAATATAATACGTACTTGTGTTAAAGAGACGAATCAGACAGCCAGAGCATGGCAGGTTTTGCCATGGATTTTTACGTTCATGGTGTTGAGCGTTTTTGCGGCGGTCAGTCTCTGGTGGACCCGACGCACGCCTAAGGCCGTAAAGCGGGAGTCCAGATCTCTGTTCGCTCCAGAGGACTCCTTCTGCGAGACTCGGCATCCCATGATGACGGCCACCATTCGAGACATGATCGAGTTGACCACTTCCGGGTCAGGCTCGGGTGAGTTTGATTGATAAACGTGTTTTTTTACTGTTAGTTGCTCTCATTTTTATTCAGAATCTAAGTAGGTACAAATGAGTAGGTAGAAAAGTTTGACGATGCAAGGGACTTCAAGGGAAAATATAGTTTAATTACTTTAAGATACTGCTAACTCAATCTATAAATATTATTTTTTATCGGGACGGAAACAAATACAAAAAATAAAAATCATGGAAATCGGTCTAGCCGTTCCCGAGTTATAAGTGTTCGAACAAACCTAATTTTGTTTTATATATGAAAATTTATTTATTGACAGCACTATTTAACCTTAACACTGTGGCATATGTCCTAAATTGCTGAGAGAGTCATACAAAGACAACCCCGCTTGCAGGCCTTCCGCTCCTAGTCCAGCGGTCGATAGCTCGCCAGATCCAGCTGCTGGACATCATCGGCAAGGGTCGCTTCGGCGAGGTGTGGCGCGGACGGTGGCGCGGAGAAGACGTGGCAGTCAAGATCTTCTCCTCCCGCGAGGAGTGCTCCTGGTTCCGGGAGGCGGAGATATACCAGACAGTGATGTTACGCCACGAGAACATACTCGGATTCATCGCCGCAGATAATAAAGGTTTGTGTGCGCGTTTTCTTTTATTTATGACTTTTAATAGTTGAACAGTAACATAAAAGTGGACTAATTACAGTATTGCTCATCATCGCTTCGCTGAGGTTCGTAGATCTAGCGCGAGCGAAGCCGCGGGTTCCGCTAGTAATAAATATAACCTATAGATGTTACTCACTAATAATGTTGGTTTCTAATAGCAAAAGAACTTTTGAAATCGGTCCAGTGTTTGAGTTTATTCGTTACACACAAAAATACAAATCTTTCCTCTTTATAATATTAGTATAGATATCGAAAAATAGATATAATCGATGTAGTGACGTGTTAGGTACATTTCGTGTGCTAAAGTTACGTAAAAGTTCACCTTTGATAATGATTACTTATTTACATGAAAATCGCCAGGCGATCGATGATAACGTACAATGTGTGACGGCGGAGTGCTCTACTGCGCCGAGAGCCGGCCGGTAGGCGGTGGGTATCGCGAGGCCACACATCACTTGTTTTACTTTTCATTATCGATATCTATATAATGTCTCTTATATATTAGTAAACAACCGTCCGAATGGAATTTTTTGGATTCACATATTTATATCTATGCAGAAAGAAATTGTAACTCACTCTAATCTGTGTTTTTTGCGAGTAGTACTTATTGAAAAAAGCATTATTATCGATAGACTAGCGGCTCACTCTCGCTTCACTCGGGCTCGTCCCTGCATACGTCCGTACGTGCGTTAACTTTTGGTACGGAATATGTACATAATAATATATTATACTCGTATGATGAGTTTTATGGCGTGACCAAGAGAAACAGGGATTCATTTTATATGTATAAAATATAGATAGGTAGAGATAGCCAAATGTATGATTTTTACAATTTTTATTTGTCCGTCTGTTTGTGATGATAGCTAAATATCCGAGCCATATATAATACTTTTTACTATGAGAATTAATATAATATACAAAGTATACTAGTATCTTTATATAGCGTATAAATAATTTGTACTGAAGAGGTCACGTTTTATCCTGTATATATGTCACATTGTAATGCGACTGTAAAATTATTCCATCCTTGGAGAAACAAAGTTGTTTTTTTTCGAGATAGAGATAAATCTCTGAATCTCGTATGTAACAGGGCAAATGTTTGCAAAATAATTCAGTGTATAACGAGATTCAGGACTATATATTCTGAAGCATTGTTGCTCTTGCCTCAAATCGAGTTCGGACCCGGCCGGCGACTCGTCTCCTAAACTTTGCCGAAAGGCAAAGCCGTAGGAGACGTCGTCCAACAGTAAGTTGACATTTTTCTTTTTTTTTTACTTATTTTGTGGGTACTTTCAAAATTTGTGGATATTTTCAAAATTTCATGATTTTATATAATATTTTTATATATAAGTGTAATATTTTTGCTTTTTCTACTCAGTTTAGTTTAGTAAGGAGTTTGCTTCAATTATTATTATTTTTTACCCATTGTTAATACAAACAATTTTTTAATTTTTCGTAAAAAATATTTTTTTTAATAAAAAGTATCCTATGTTACTTCTAATACCTCCAAGAATATGTGTACAAAGTTTCATGATGATCGGTTGAGTAGTTTTCCCGTGGAAGCGTAACAAACAAACTTACATTCACATTTATAATTGTAAGTTACAAAAAGTAGATAGGATCGAAGTTTCTTTAACGGTCCGCCTGTAACGTCCGGTTAAGCTTAACTTAGTTTGTTCCGTAACCGTTCTCGTTATGTGATGATTTCTGCTACTCGACTCTTTGTTATGCGAAAAGCTTTTATATCGATCTAGCGACTCAAGCTCCCTGCGCTCAGGGATGTAGGTACGTATTAAATATATAAATAGTTATTAGTCAGCATGAGCCATATAAATTTGTCATTTTTCGCATATATTTTAAGAGTGTTCGATGTTTTAAGAGTTATTTTGCTATACGGGGCGGAGACGAAGCAAACATCATGAAAAGTAGACCAGCCGTTTTTTAGATATAAACTGTGAATGTTGAATTTAACACATTTATGAGTTGGATTAAATTTAAAGTTTTTATAGAATTCTTAAATAGAATCTTTTTTTTGAATAATTTCCTAATCGTTACTTTTGTCTTCTGTTATTTTTGAAAACTTTTTTTTATACGTACCTCAGCAAACCCTTTCATTTAATAATTAACTTGCACGATTTGATTTTAGACAATGTAGTGATAAATCGCGGTTTTCGACGTCTGGCCTTATTGTATTAAATATGCATCCTAAAAAAAATGTTGTTATAATTTTTTCCTAACGCGCCAAAAGCCATGAACTTAAAATACATTTGTAAGTGGTACGAGCTGTTCCAAGAAGATGTTCATTAAGAAAATCGCCCTGGACGCTTCAGCACGTAAACCACTGATGAAAAAGTTATAGTAGTCAAGAGATAAGTGTTGGAGAATAGTCAAAACATGTTTAGATAAGTTGCTTATGATGTCAGCATCTTGGTTAGTTTGTGCCGAGCAATAACGGTCTTAGTAATGAGACTTGTATCGGCGAATTCTTATCTTAAACTGCATATTTTGATTAAAGAAACGGCACACTAGCACCGTGGGAGCGGTCGCATGACGTCAGTGATGATTCTGATTGACACAAATGGTCGTCTTGAATTTTTACTTTCCTGAAATTAAAGAGACCAATGAAAAAATCGATGTTTGCAGTATCAATGAATAAAAATTTTTAATCGATCAATAAATAACTGAGTAATTCATTTAAATGACGGTCATCCAGGCCGTGTGATGTCACGCAGCTATTCTTATGAGCGAAAATTTATAGTTACATAACTTGTTCATTTGTTGAGATATTTTGATAATATTTCTTTTATACACTTAAATTTAACATTAAATTATTTTTTTTACAATTAATAATAAAAAAAATACAATCAAAGTTGTTGTTTATTGCACCTCGTATTAAATTCCCTTACGTCGAAGGTCTCGGGTTCGAATGTTTTCGATTGCTGTTGGTTCTGAGTTTTAATCCTGTGATATCGCTCTTTTAATTTTCTTATTATTATAATATATTTTATTATCTGCATATAAGATACGCATAAGGTCTTATAATAATTTATAATACAATAAAATTTACTTTAATGATGTGTACATGAGGAATCGTAGAATTAATAAGTACATATTATGGGTATGACACAATATATCTTTTGAATTGACAAAATGTATATATAATACTTCTCGTATTAGGTACATTTTGTCAATTCAAAAGTTAATTTACATTTCAATAAACTGTCGATTCTTTGTTATGGATAGTATCTTGTCATAAGCAATAGAAGTATTTTTATCCTAGAGATAGATAACATCTAAAGCTATGGGTCTGTGTAAACAACTAAAGGTGTTGCGTCAGCCATTCTACAATACAATGTTGTTATAGTTCTGATGTAGGTTTTACTAAAGATTATGTCAGACCCCTGTCCGATGAGAATGACAAGGCATGGTAGATTACTCCAGTAATAGAAGGAGATTGTAGCTAGTGTGTATATGTTTCCAGACAACGGCACGTGGACGCAGCTATGGCTGATCACAGACTTCCACGAGAACGGCTCCCTATTCGATTTCCTCACCGCCAGAACAATAGACGCCAACACGCTCGTCAAGATGTCGCTGTCCATAGCCACTGGTCTTGCCCACCTTCACATGGACATAGTGGGGACTAAAGGTTTGTTTTTCTAATATCATTATCCTATTTATAGCACAATTGACTCGAAAATTGTAGCATTTTGATGTATCTTATTGTTATTATTTATTTATTATAATTTAATGTAATTTGCAGGAAAACCAGCAATCGCCCATCGCGACTTGAAGTCGAAGAATATCTTAGTTAAGACAAACTTGACGTGCGTGATCGGTGATTTGGGTCTCGCGGTGAGACACAACGTCGCCAACGATTCGGTAGACGTGCCCTCCACCAACAGAGTCGGCACCAAGCGGTACATGGCACCTGAGGTTAGTACTGTTAAGAATTATAATGATAACAACCGAACAAATAAATTTATTCTTCTCATTACATAAAACAAACATCTCGTAGGAACAAGTGAAGAGTGAAACGGAAGAGCAAAAACAAAGTTGCCATACATAAAATAATATAAAATCCTCTCAATGTTACCACTGTGATATAGTTACACACTAATATAATTACTTTAAATATACTACAATATTTATTATATAAATCATTGTTATTACAACAAGTAGTAGCAACATATATTCTTTTTTTAACGTCCCATCAGCTTTAAACTTGCTACCTTTCTTGAGATATGCAGGTTTCCTCATATAATCGTGTTAGAAATAATCATTCGCTCAAGATATATCGAAGGTTCGATATTGATCCCTTATGTACTATGCTAATTTAAAAAACTTATCAAACTATTAGACTATGGTCTAGAATTACTCATGGGTATACTGTTACTGTTAAGGATATAGGGACACGCCCTCAGGACTCTAATTGTCTTTCGTTGTCAAACTGAGTCATGAATTGCATTTTAAATTATTTGCTTAATTAATGATACTTTGTTTTATTTTTGCGAACATAGTTCTAGTTTTTTTAAAATTCTATTTAAGTTATTGAAATAAAAATAATAGAATAGATATTTAGTATAAAGTTTGTTTACATATAAGGTATTTTCTTTACTTTTTATCACGTTTTTAGATCTTATGTAAATTTGTGTCAACGTTGTACGTATTCTTTTTCTTAACCTTAGATTTTAATCATGCAAAAGCGAAGTTATTGGTTAATATTTTTCTACTATGTAGGAACTTATCGTTCATCGCTGTGACGGATACGGATGCGATTGCGAATAATCTATTGTAGCTATGGCGATGCTCGTAACTGATAGCATTATTTGGAGATAAACAATTATATAACTATTGTTATAGATGTGTTGTGGTTGCCTGTCGGTGGCTTTGGCTATTGTGTTCTACGATCGATAAGGACTGTACGTATAGTGGTATATTGAAATAGCCCTCACCCTTGCTCGAGTTCGTCCCTAGATACCTTTTAGTGATTAAAATATTTATGAGAGATAAGTTATTTTCTTGCAGTAAAAAGTGTCGTGGAGAATCTACTTTATGAACGTCTCTGATGCATTATTTTAATGTTCTAAATCCATTTTCGTATATTTTGTTTTTAATCAAATCAGCTTTGGGCACATCGGTTATGTGACTTCAAAGTCTATAAAGGACATAGGTACACACATATTTAGTGTTTTATATATATTTTTTATTTGAATTTACGACTTTTGATACCTCCTGACTGGTAGTGCACTTGAAGTTAAACTTTGAAATGAAACAATAAAATGAGTAATTGAATTACTTCTACGATTGTTGTATCCCATTATATTGCTATTACTCCCATATATTGAACCAGTTACCAGTCAATCGAAATTATCCAGCGGTTATCTTGTGGTGTGGTCTCAGACAGACACACATTCTATACTATAAACTATACTATAATAACTATAATACTATACTATATACTACTAATGATTTCAATAACATTTCCAAAGAATATTTAATGTACAGATTACATGCTATAAATATATGCTTCAATTAGATAGCAAGTGAATGATTTCATATTATGTTTACATTTGTTGTTTTATCATATTTATTGTGGTTGGTAATTGTTAGTATATACTACCGAGTGTCATGTCGGTTATAAATATTTCAGAAAGTTTATTGCGACTTGCAGTTTAAATAAAATGATAGTCAATCTCAATTTATTAAGGCGAGCGAAGTGAGTCCTAATACTATCCCATAACCTGAGCATTTTGTGGTACACTTTACTGAAAACTATCACGCCTATAGATTTGTGCTTTAACATAGTAATTTAACTTCATGTCTAGATGTGTGTCTTGATGTCTAGATATGTTTGGGAAGCATTAAAATGAACATTAACAATTTTTGTGTTCATTGGATAGAATATACTACTAACGCCATCTGTTAGAATACCAAAGAGTTAACATCGCTATAACATTATTACCCTTTAGAAAAACTACGCGAGCTCTCACAAAGCTCAGCTTTTTGCTAGTTTATATTTTCAAATAATTTATAATATCATGTTTTCCAAATTCATAAATATTGAAATAGCGTTATTTTGCCTTCTTAAAAGTGTAATGAACAGACTTAGCCAAATTTCGAATTAAGGTATCGATATTTACCTTGTCGCTTGTAACTAAAACAGTGTGATGTTGCATAAAGACAATAGTTATTATTTATATTTTCATTAATTTAATTTATAATATCTATAACATGTAACATCTCACAATGTAGTTGATCAAAAACATCTTTTACATTTTGTATCACTGCTATGCGTTATATAAAAATGGTTAAATTGGTAACCGCTCAACTGTTCAAATTTGATTTGTTAATATGGCTTCCGTAACATACATATGAGTCTAGAGGTGGGCGCAACGGCTATATATTGATAATGAGTTATAAGAATACGCTATTTTTAAAACGCCTATTATTTTTTACGCTATAATATATTTATACCTTATAATATATTTTCATATTATATGTAATAAAAATAAATTAAAAAATAGCGCTTGCATCTGTAAATAAATAACAGGCGTTATTTATAAATAGCAGGTTATTTTTTTCAGCTATCTAGTATAACGAAAACCCCTAATTTATATCTATATATAGCCGTTGCGCCCCACCTCTACATAATATGACATTCGTCCAGGTATTGGACGAGAGTATGGACGCTCGTCAGTTCGACCCCTACAAGCGGTCAGATGTCTACTCCCTGGGGTTGGTTCTGTGGGAGATGGCACGTAGGTGCTGCCACGAAGAGTACCAGCCACCGTACTTCGACTGCGTACCCTCGGACCCTTCTCTAGACGATATGCGCCGTGTCGTCTGCGTGGAGAAACGTAGGCCGGTTCTACCCAACAGATGGCACTCAGACCCGGTCAGTATTTCTTCCTTGTGTTGATTGTACAAATATCAATTGCATATTTGTTTTGGAACCATTCTAAATATTTTTGAAGTGACACTTCTTTAGATCGTTGTCGTTGTGATTTCAAACTCGATGAAACGAAAAAATAACTCCATAGTACCAGGCGCTCAGAGACGGGGAAGAGTTAGACTTAGTATTAACTATTAGATCTCGCCCACCGCGAGTCAGTGACATTTCTAACTCTGTCTAACTCGTGGGTGTGACCTTCGCGCCGTCTCCCTCTCTCAACGAGCTTAGACGGAGTTATTTAGTATAAATATGAACGAGATTTAAAAAATAGTTTGCCAAAGAAGTTTTACTTCTGACATGTGTACTTTGTACACACGCACTTTTTTATTTATTTATTTATACAAGCACACTAACAATATACATATATAATATTTCAGATAATCTTATTCACAATATAAAGCAAGAGTCTGATATGGATATCTATTACTAGTGTACATAGCGTTCACTGTATACAATAGTTAAAAGTATTAATATTTTGTTAAAAATTTGTTACAATTCTAAAATTAAATTATGCTACATTTTATTGAAGTGATCTAACGTGTAAAAACAGAGTAGGAATCATGAAAAATATACTTTATCGAAATAGATTTTCAAATAACTTTTTAATCTATAACTTTAGGTTCTTTTTATTTCAAATCCAAAGAAGCGTAGGCCGGTGCTACCCAACAGATGGCACTCAGACCCGGTCAGTATTCCTTGCTTGTATTGATTAGCAGACTGATAGGGCTTTACAACGTACAAATCATTATCAGCCCCTTTTTTAACGTCCCACTGCTGGGCACGGGCCTCCCTCAGTACGAGGGGGATCAAGCGATAGTCCACTTTTTGTCAATTGTCAATTGGATATTGTTTTGCAAACATTCTTAATATACTTTATCGAAATATATTTTCTAAAGAAGTTTTTAATCTTCAACTTTAGATTCTTTTAATTTCAAATCAAAATTTAAGCCCGAGTAGAAGCTACAAAACAGGACGTAGGCAAATCTTTTTGCACATTTATTGGTTTTAAAAGTGATTTCTCCTATAGGTGCCTAATACAAAAATAATCCACAAATGTATGTGTATGAATTATGAAATAAGTAAGTATTTTAAATACCGCGTTTTAATGTAGACTTATGTTTTACTTATAAATTATATTCACAGGTGCTGTCGGCCATATCGAAGGTAATGAAGGAGTGTTGGTACCAGAACCCGGCGGCGCGTCTCACTGCCCTTCGCATCAAGAAGACCCTCGCCACCGTGACAGCCCCCGACCCCTTCAAGATCTAGCGCCAGGACACTCCTCAGCCACAACCCTGGCAGCCACAGGCCACACTACAACCACAAGCCACGGCTACAACCTCCACCGACTTTAGATATCTGGTTATGTAAGTGGACAGTCAAAAACATGTTAATTGTAAATGAAATCCACTGATGAGGTATTCAATGTTAGGCTATAACAAACTACTATATATCGTTTATGTGATAATCTGTCAGAAAATACATTATAGTATATTATACGAGAAATTTAATATCGAAATATTCAAAGTTTTAGTAAAAGTTGACATTGAAATTTGCAATAATTATATAGTTGTGAGGAAAGTATACTAAGAGTTATGAAACGGTTTATCCATTGAAATTATAGTACGAGACACGTTACACGTTCAGAGTTCTAGTGTAGCGTTTCCGCCGCGGCGGCTCTTGTTGATATGTGGGAAGTTATCATATGTCGGCATCTAATGCTTTCAAAATGTTATTACTATTCGGAAACAAATTACTTATTGTTACAAATATTATTCTGTCAGATTTTCATTAAAAAGGTTCGAATTTAGCATTGGGTCTTAAGAAAGTTAAACGCCCCGAAGATCGTTTTGTATGTTTGTTTGTGTATCGAAAACGTCCCTTAAATTATATATACACATATAATGTAGTTTTAGGGTGTTGTCCGGTCGACCGACCCTGTGGTACTCGTAATGAAAGTATTCGTAAAACACCTTTGTATGGACGGCTCGGTCGGTCAGACAGACGGCGGAACTACTGGATTTTATTATCTATATAATATGTATGTGCACCACAGTTAAGCAATAATAATGGTGAAACTAGACTAAGTATGAACGAGCGGCGCCGACCGCGTTTTTATAATATATATTTAATGTTTTTTACAATATTTTGCATTTACAAGCTTATATTTGGGAATATATTTTATATATAGACGCATTTTAAAGTAACGAAGCAACAAACACAAAATCAATCACAAACGTCTTGGATAGTTTAAGGGGCGTTTTTTTGAATAGATATTAGTTAGGTAGAGATGATGTAACAGAAATACCGACAGATATTAAAACGTAGGCTAAGTAGGTCAATGTTGGCTGTACCGACAAGCTCCCACACGTTTCTTACACACGCTCTAAATCTCCCTTTCTATAGATCATACATTAATATTAAACAACGTACGAAAATAATATCAATATAATAGCATTTCAAAACTGTGAATAGAAAATATTATAAATTTGTAACTGAAAGCAATCAACATTGACCCGTACGTTAAGGAAACACTATCAGATTAGGTTTAGACTACAATTAAGCTATTTTCTTGTTAGACCAAGCGCTCGCCCCGCGTAGACCCACTTTGTATAGTGTACGCGCATGTGTGTATATTATGTATGGGATCTCATCACGAACAAAGAAAAATAATTCAAATAAATACCAATAGATGTCGTTATACGTTTCGATTTGTTATTGTAGTTGTCTTAAATTAACGTTAAAAATTTTTGAAATACTTGATTTAGTTTCGTAGTGTATATTCACAGATGGTGCTTTTCTTTTATAAATTGTTCAACTCTCTACTTCATTTGGATACAAGATGAATTATATAATATTTACCATTCGTAATTTTACATAATCCAATGAATAACCCGATTTAGCGATGTCCAATTTTTTTGTTCAGGATGAGGCAACTTTACTATTATTATGTGGTCTGTGCTGTAAGTACGTCACCCACGCTCACTCGATCTGTTGTTTATAAACAACGTCCTTAGTTGTGACGTCACAAGTACACCAGAATTTTATTCGTCGTTTCTGTATATATGTGATGGAATCAGATAAGAGTCATGTATAAGAGGATTTATGCTTGAGTGACAGGGTGTTATTTGTTAGGCGTCGTGGTCGTTAAAGTTAAGAAAAGTAATTTAAAATTCGTCAAAATTATAGATTATATCAAAATTAATATATAAATTTAAAGGTATATATAGAAATTGCGGTGTACTTGTATTTAGATCGACCTTGTGGGTTACCTCGAGAGATTAATATTAGATACGGATCGGCGGCTACCTCTTCATGCCCTCGGGCCTCGACGCCGCTATCGCGGAAACGTCGTGTTTCTTGTAAAAAAAAAGTATAACGTGTGTTTTCGTGAGACACCGGATAGGAACGAAGTTCCTTATTATAAAAATATTAATTTTAAGTTCTATTAGCGGTATAAAGAAAATAATTATTCGGGTATACATTTTTTATGATTTTTTTGTCGATAAAATGAAAAACTACTTTACAAAATTATCTTAACACCTTTATTTTATTTACCATGATTTATAAAAATATATATTAATAACAATCATCACGTATTATAGACTATACATTAGATACTGTATAGCCATCATACATAGACTATACATAAAAATCTTACGTTACGGACGTTTTTTCCCGGTTAGGGTACCCCTCCGCATCGTCCCATAAGGAACTTCGTTCCAAAAAGAAACTTATCTCGGGGTATGGCCGCGGCCGCAGTAGTCTAGTAGTAGTCTGTAGTCGTGGGTCGGCTGCGCGAGTGCTTGATCCTCCCTTTCCCCGATCCTACCTCGTAGAGTTAATCGTGCCGAAAGGAGCATTTAATATAGTGTTATAGACATTTAGTGATATTTTTTGTTACCACATACGTATGGAACGTTAAGGCAATTCCGTTTTTTATAATTATTGAATATAACTAGTTGTAGGTAACGCTCGAGCCCGGCGAAGCGGCGATGCAACGTTTGCTTGTTTTTTCCTTATTACTACTACTAAGTACTATTTTTTTTTTATTTATACTATTCTGTTATACATGTCGCTTCACAGTTTCCACTGGGTGCGTTTTTTCTACGGTAATTCTGTTTCTTGTAATGCTAAATTAAATTGATAGTGTTATATTATGCATCGGGAACGCGTTGTGAACGCGTCGGGAACGCGCGTGCGGTTATTGCTTGTTGACGCGCCTAACGGGGAGTCCGCGTACCGTGTTAGTTGTTAATTAATAATAATAATATTATATCGATTAAGGACTTTAGTTTTATTATTATATCATTTGTTCCCGGTGGCCGTGCCGTTGCGAAGTGAGCCCTGACGCGTATGACGTAAGGTCCACGTTGCAACGCGCTATCTGACCTAAGATACAGAGTATATCGAGAGTGAAACGTTTTAACATTAGTTGACACAAAAAACATATTTTCGTACTTGTTCGTAACTTCTCGGAATTTAAATATAGTTAAGTAGATATAATTAGTTTTATAATTGCGTAGGTTTAATTTTTTTTTTAGTTAGGTTAGGGTTGCACGGCGCTCTCACAGTCGGCACATTGTAGCTCTGGCAGCCGGATGCGTACGGACGTACATTATACATTTTATATTATATTATTATTCAGGCAAAATAAAAATATCTATGTTATGGTAAGTTGATATTTTTGCATTATTTCACGTTATATTTGTCTATATTCACGCAACTTTGCTCTCTTTCAA
The DNA here is from genome assembly GCA_905231865.2 of Boloria selene. NCBI lineage: Eukaryota > Metazoa > Arthropoda > Insecta > Lepidoptera > Nymphalidae > Boloria > Boloria selene. The sequence continues at coordinate 16,801,351 of HG993131.1, forward strand.
TTCTCTCCCTTTCATCTATTGATAAATTATTAAATTCGGGTCATAAAGACCCGTATGCATCCAACATATCAAAAAGATAATGTTCCGAATTTGATAGCAATCGTGCGACAGTTTAGTTAGTTTAGTTTAGTTTTCTTATATGCACTCGCTCGCGACGATCTCACAGCGATCATCGAGCACGCAGAAGGTACGCTTTCATCCTCATACTAAGTATATGATGATTGCACACGCACTTGTATATATATTGTAATAAGTAGTAATCGGTGATGTAACGAACAATCGAATTCAATAATACAAATAATGATAACATTAAAAAAAATAAAAAAAATAACACCCCGTTTTTCAGTCGCGGGTTAAAAATGAAAAAAAAAATGGAATATTCGTTACATCACAGATAGAAACTTAAACAGACACTTCGAAATGCCAATTAGATGCCCTCTACCGTCCCCCGGTCCCCGGTCCCCGCACGGCGAGTCACGCGCTATGTTCGTTGGTTGCGCGACGTCCCCGCACGTCGCAGCGGATACCTCGACTAGTATACGATTATAAGTAACACTAACGGAGATATGAAAATATCTTGTAAACCACCACAAACGACACACAGTAGACTGATTATACAATAGGCCCCATATCACCTTACCGCTCTTCCACTCTCCTCCCTCTTTCCTCCCTCTCCTCTCACTCTCCACAGTGCTGCGCTTGCGCTGTTGCATTTATAATTTGAATGTACTTATGAAACAGTGCGTTCTTCGACCGTCTCATTTTATTATATTCCTCTCTCTCTCTATCCTTTACACATTCTCTTATGAATAGATAATAAAGTTAAGGCGTTCGCGCGTGTTGTATGTAACTACGCGCGTGGCGTAAAATAGGCATAGTTCGAACGTATAGCAATAGAAAGGTCAGACCAGGTCTTCCAAACGGTGATTCGTTATTCGACAGTAATCGTAGAGACCTCCTCGCTGCTAGCATGTAAGAGTAACTTTTTGACGTGTTATAAAGAGTTTAGACAGCAGTTCTCATTATATATACATATATATTATATACATATATTATACATACATTCTTATATATATCGTAGTGTAAATCATTCTCGTCTACCTGAAGTCAACATCTAAGCAATATGACATTAAGTGATAGTGATAATATTCCGTAGATCCCCGCCACACGCCCCCTTTCTTCCCCTCACCTCCTTCCCCTCCTCCCCCTCACCTCTTCCTCACCCCCACGCGATTACCCTTCCCCCGTCGCTACGTCGACACGTTGTCTTAATATTATCATAGAATAGATTAAGTTTATTATACATTTTTAAGAATTTTTCACTTTATACGTATACCTTAGTTATTAAGAGTTTAATTAGGTTCGAGTTATTTAAGCCGAACATTGACATTAAATTGTTGTTTTTTGACTATAATAGGTTAACTATTGCCGAGTTTTGTTCCCTCGTAGGCAAAGTACCCTGCCTTGTTGCGTCAGGACTATGCTCCTGAAGATATGATCCGTCGTCGCATCCGCCATATTCGCGAAATTCGTGAAATTATCATTAAGAGCAGTTTTTCGAATAATTCATCCGATGCGAAGTGTAAATTTGTACGGAGTCTTCAGGAGTGACCAAAGGCACCAGGGGAACCAGTACCGATAATGCTCATGAGGCGGGTGGAGTACTTTTTTTTTGCAGTTTTAGTTAGGAGGCTGTTGGCTGGTGGTCACTGATGAAATGCTTCTAGGTATAGTTAGCACTTCGCATCGGTTCTTTTATAAGATATGTATGTGAGAGAAGGATGAATGCGATAGTTACGTCGAACAGTACAAGTTAGCGTAGAGCTGGGAACGCCGAGTGACGGCCGCCCGGTACAACACTAGCGAGTAGGAGATATTAGGTGCATTATCGTTATATCTAAATAGTATATTGATAAAACGTAAATTCATAGCCGAAGCGTAGGTCCGCCGCCCCTCGCGCCTCCCCGCACGCCCTCACGCGTACATATAGCATATTAGTTATTTAAATAATCACTTTTTGACATTGTTTACAAACTATGTATAAATCTTACGAAATTTACTCTCAGCTAGTGAGGGCTTAGTCATATCTCGTACGCACGCGACTGAGACCTGTCTATCTATCGTCTGCTAGTAGATTATTTGGGATCCTCTCTATCGTTAACCAACCACCATTATACGATACACTGCCGCACATAAAGTATCTACAAGAAATTTAAAACTCATATCTTCACTGAGCCGCTCGTGCGCCGCTACAATGGGATTCTGATAGAAAACATATTTTGTGATATTGAATATTAATGTTAACATTGTAACGATCTAGGTGAAATTCTTTTGTACAAATATACACATGTAGGACGATAGGTAGATGTGGTTGGGTGCTGTTCGTTGGGGGCAGAGGGGTCGTCGCGGTCAGCGCTAGCGTTCTCAGTCGATCAGAGAACCTGGATAAAGAACCTTGCACTCTCACTCGGACATCCAACACGTATTTTCTGACACTTCAATGTTATATCGCATACTCTTTTTATATGTATACAATGAATATTTTGTAAATGTTTCTCTGGTTGTTAGTACTTTGTGATATATTGAAACGTCGACGCTTGCGGTGGCGGTGAGGTTTGACGCAGCACGTCTGAGAGTGCGTGCAAGGTGTGGGTGAGGGGTCGATGCTAAGCAATAAGTAACCTGCAAGCAATAAGCGGCCGCCTCGTGCCGCGTCGCTCGGCGATACTCCGCAGCTATGTACCTAGTTATACCGTATCCCATACATATGTTTAAGATTTATGAATTGTTTATGGAGTGGTTTTATTTAATTAAATAAATACAAGTGTTTTTATAACTGCGTTGTTTTATTTCCATCGAGATATCAGTGTAGTAGCATACGAGTATGAGTACAATTCAATTGAGATTGGCTGCACTAATCGATATCTCTAATTTTTTTAATATAGAATAATATTTATTTTTATATTTATTAATATGAAAATAAATATTATAATAGTAAAAATCAAGTGTGGTGGGGAGAACTAAGAGAATCGTAACATTGCATTTGATCATTAATGCACACAAGAGTTAGTAATTAATATAACTGAAGACTCCTCATCGGACAAATCTAATATAAATGATGATTCTGACGAATCATGTTAATAAAAGGAATTAAACTATTTTAGTTGTTTTATTTTTATGATTATAATAAGAAGAAAGTAAAACTTTACATAATGATAATATTTTAATTTTTGGTTTCAACCTTAAAATTTTGTTGTCTTTCTGATTAAATTAATAACATAATAATTACACCTTATTTACATATTAGCATTTATTTCTACGGATTATTTGTAATCTGTGTCACAATCGTAGTAATCGTTATGTGTGGAACTTCAATAAGGAGGCGGTACCCGTCCATGAAGTGCAATATTATTTCTATGAAGTTTTAACTCAACGGTTAACCATTAAATACGAAAGTTCATGGGCATCAACTGTCAAAAAACTATTAATAAAATGGACAAACTATAACCACCTAATCTCTATTTTATCAAATTAAGCTTTGGAAAGTTACGATTATATTCATTTTATTTGTAATAATTAGAAAAATGCTTGAAATATAAAAACATGTTAATTGCAAGAAATGCCAAATATTTAAAAAATCAATCGATATTAATTACGAGAATTCAAAGATTTGGCACCAAATTATTGTTCAAACGAAATCTGTAATTTTGAGGGGTTTCGTCTTTTTTATTTCCAAATATCTAATATTCTTGTACATTTAAACATGTACTTAAAGTTTTTTTGATTATATGTACTTTCGTCGATAACTGATACTAAGTAGATAGGCATAAATAGACGCATGTGTGATCTTGCAAAGTGCAATAGATAATTTTAAATAAATGCCTAATGCTCTTAAATTAGTGTCTTCATATACTTAGTACGAAGTAATTTTCCCCACAAGTATGAATGTTGAAATGAGATAACTAGGTAGAATTTTGATATCAAGATTATAATGATGGTTCTGGATGGAACACACTCGAAAAATAAAAGATACCTGTGGTATCCGTATGACTGAGTCGACTCAATAAGAAGTGATGAAAATGTAGTTAGTTGTCATATAAGGTCATAATATGATAAATAAATTATATGTACTAAGTACTTTCCATCATTAAATGGAAATGTAATTGAAGTATATAGAGAAATTCAATAAAACTATAACTTTGTTTAATACATTTATTGAATATCAACTGTAAACACTAGGACTACTCTATGCACTAAGAGACACTGTCCTCCGGAGCCTGATGATTATAGACATCAATATTACATTTATTATATACTACTCTAACAATATGTTAATAAAGTTTGGGCTCAACTTGTGCACTCAAAGTGAAAATATCTAAAAAGTATAAAATTATATCTAATTAAAAATAAAACAAATCAGACAATAATTGGACGGAAAGGTTACAAAATTAATAAGCTAGTCAACTGACAATGATGTGTGGCTCCATGGTTTTCTTTAAAAATAGTGAATGTATTATTGTCATTCAACAATATAAAGCATAATTACCTAAAAATGTATAAAATATTATAAAGAGCAAGACCCACACAACATTATCAGTAAGGAAATTCCATTTAAATGCATCATTTTCTTCACACCATAAAACAACCTTTCTTAACTCAAAAGAGACAAGGCTCAGCAAAAATAAGATTAAAAAAGATTCCCATGATAATTATATTTGTATAGACATTAATATTTTGTATGATATGAATACTTAAAAAGTAATACATATAACTAGACATTGATATATTTTGTGCTATTCTAACATTTATGCTGTTCTCGCCAATATTTTGCTTCATCAATTTGCATCATTTTTCTGATCTTCAATACTTAGTCATCTACATCCCTCAAGGGGTCTTTATTGAATACTTAGATTATAATTCTTCTTAACTTAATATAAAGTTAGTATAAAATAAAGTATACCTAATATAAAGTATAATATAGAAAACCAATGGACGGAGGGGTTACAAAATAAAAAAAAATTAGGCATAAGAAACCTTCTGCTCGTAAGCTTCATCTTCATTCCAAAACTCTTGCTCTGCGAATGCAGAGTGCCTAAGCTTGCACCAGCGTGCACCAAACCTCAGAATCAATATAATAACCATCAGGACAAATAAGGAGAGAATTGCTATAGCCGGGTACATCATAAGGAATGCCATTTTAGATATCACTCTCCCTCTTATGTAACTCTAAATACTCCTGGGAGGTAGTCAAAGGTTGTCGCGAGATAGAAGCAGGAATTTCAGAATGGTGATGGATTTCTTGGTACTCCTCAGAGTGATAAGGGTGGACGTATTGCACCTGCTGGTACTGGCTCTCCAGCTCCGTGAAGTCCAGAGGGGGCTGCTTGTGTGGAGTCGCTGACCAAATGGATACCACCCAGCGATTACCTTTTAAAACATATAAAAAACTGAAAATGTAGTATTATTTATAACCAAAAATATTATAGGTAAAATTAGAGTAGCATTTGATGTCACTAATTTTTCTATGATTTTAAAGGGCAAAGGTCAAATGACTATATTACAATTTATAGATGAAGTGAAAGCACTCACCAGTGTGCCGGTCCAGCCAATATTCAGAATACTTAGAGCAGCAGCAAACAAAGTTCAAAATAAGGAGACAGCCCAAGATCACAGAGCAGATCGCTATAGTAATATAGAACGGTGTGAAGTCACCCACTCTAGAAATAATCGGGTTTATAGTTTTGTACGTCCCATTCCCTGTAAAGTAAGCGTGAGGGTCATATGCCGACATTTTCGTATTAGGACCTGCCGAAGAAAGAAAGAATGCTTCACCTTTTTTGAACCTTCGAGAGCTATCTGCTATTGACGCATGACAAGTGCATTTAAAACTATAGATATGAATGTATGCAGATTTTATTGATCGAGATTCGCTATTTAGGGCGTGGTATATAGGTCAGGCGAACTACAATTAATGTTAAATTAGAAAATGATTCTACCCATAATATAACGATTTAATAAACCGACTAATGAAAATGTATATTAGTAGAATAGCAATTACCTTTAAGTTTCACTTATGAAAATTACAATTTTTTTCTCAAAACAACAAAACGGTCGTTGTGACTTGTAACAATAATGACAGTTGGCTGTTCCTGTTCAGTGTTGCCAGAGTGATTTGGTCGAAAGTTACGTTAGCATGCCTGAAAAGTTACATTTTTAAACTAAAACTCACGTGCATGACGTAACCATGCAGCTTCATTCAGCATTATTTTCAGCTTACAGATTATAAATTATTATTATTTTAAATTTTCTTGTACACAATAATTAAAAAAAAATTATAATATTTATCAATATATTTATAAGTTTTTTTTTTAATTTTTCGAGGTAGTTTTTGTTTTTTATTAAAAAGAGTTATAATTCGCGTCATGTAAAAAGAACGCTGGCTGTCAAGTTGCGCAGAGACGATTTATCGGCCAATTTGGTGGTAAGACGCGGGGTGTGGGACGTAGAGGCACGCGCCGCATGCTTTCCGGCTCGGTATTGGTCCGTCAGTTCAAAATACCATCGCGCACGCAAAAGTTATTAATTACTAAATGATTTTATACAATAAATAAAATTGAGAAAAAATATTTTTGAACTATTTATAAAGAGAGAGTCCGATAATAATGCTGTTAATAATTTTAAAACATATATTAAACGAATTAATTAAGTTTTTTGTAAGTACATTAAACATTCTACACTGAATCAAACATATTTTATTAATTAATAGAATTCCATTTAATACATTCTATCTAATGTATTTTTCAATGTACCTGCCAATAACCAATATACATCGCGAGCGAAAGGCCAGTTTAAAAATAAAAGAAGAGGCTTAGTAATTACGTGTGCGAATGTACCCATGCGCAAACACACCCCCCACCACTTTCTTCCAGCGTTCTTTTTACGTGACGCGAACTGTAGATAAGAATATGAAAGAAAGTAAATAAATTTGTTTTTAGTTTAGTTTTTATTTTTATTAAATTTAGTTTTTATTTAAATTTGATTGATTGTTGAAAACAGTTAAGCGGGTTTTATAAATTTTCGAATGCTACCGTAAATATTGCAATGTTTGTTCGTTTTTTTTAAGATTTTTTTTTATTTTTACCTGTTTTGTAACTCTTAAAAAATTACTTAAATATAACTAAAATTGTTTTTTACATACATGTTACATGAACTGATCAAAAGTTACGTAAAATGTAAAAAATGTAACCTTCTGGCAACACTGTTCCTGTTGGAAATTGGAATTTGATGATTGACGTACGGCACAGATTAAGTATTAGTTACTACACGTACGGAGTACCTACGAACGGACGGTTGGCGTCCTCAGCCCTCGCCACCACAGATTATATTATAAGCTAACTAGTAAGTAATTACAGTAATTAATTTATTATCGGTAGGTACCTATTTTTCGGACATAAACCTCACTTTTTACAAAACCAAGAGGATTTTATAATTTCTAAAATAATTAGGTAACACCACAATGGTAGTCATAAATATATATCAAAAATATTCTAACATTTATTAAAGATATATGAGCAATATTATGGTAATAATAAGAATTAGTTGCAATAATTATGTATTATAGATAATTTATATCCTATCATAAGAGCCCGTGACGCCAGACTTTCGTTATTTTATAAAGGCTCAACGTATCTCAGCATAGGTAAGGACTAAGGACGATGGCAAATTCGGGCTATCGTGGCTTTGGCAGGTGCACGGTACCAAACTGACTTTCTTTAAATTGTTGAAACGTGACTTTTTGATATTTCCTTCAGATTATTATCAGAAATCACGTCATTCATTGCTATTTGCTAGACACTTACTCAGAGAAGACAGGTGGAACTTTAATTGGGGAATTATTAATTACAGTCGTTCAGGTACATGATAAGTAATAGATCAGAAGTTTTCAGTTTCGAATGCTGGTGGGGTTACAGTAAATTCCGATAAAATTTATTTTAATAATTATTATTATAACAACTTCGGATTTGAAATATTTGTTCAATTAACCCGAACGGTACAAGAGCTTGTCATTAGTACCTACCTACTTTATATTATATTTTAAAAGACCACCTTCTAGTATCTACGAAGCACACAAACCTATAATGCTCGGTAGATGACAGAGATGGCACTGATTGTTTATTGTATAAAGAAACAATAATAATAAAAGTAGTAAAATAGAACGAGAATCGGGGATTTATTTTGATTTTAGTTTTCCCACCGTAACGTTGTGTCATCTACGTTTGGTCCGAGAGCTGGCACCAATTTTTGGGTAGGTATTTGAGGCAAGCTGAAAACTTGTCACATACCTCTCCTATTATATCGCAACACGGAATTGCAGATCTGGCTGGGGAGTAGTGGGGCTAAATCAACCCCTACATTTTTAAAAATATGTTTTTTTTTCCAAAAATATATTTGAGGCAATACACAATTTATATATGTTGCAGTGTAATACTTAATGAATACGAAAAAAAATAAGCCGGACAATTTAATGGAGGTTTTACCATTGCCAGACGCGTGCAAACATTTTTTTGAAAAAATTATAAAAATGTTTTTGAGGCAGCTTGAAATTTTTATGGAGTGTTATTTATTACTAAAAAATAAGATTCCCAAAAAGACAGATCATTTCGGCGCGGCTTTCTACCTGCCAGGTGATCAAACAAATAATGGATGGGTACGAGCCTGTAGTGCTATAGACAAGCTGTAGTGTGAGAGAGGGGTTGATTTAGCCCCACTACTCAACAGCCAGGTCTGCAATTCCGTGTAGGGATATAATAGGAGAGGTATGGTAAATTGGTGCCAGCTCTTCTACAATTGTACGTTGTACAAGCTGGACGTTGTCAACAAAAATTTCAGATCGATCGGAGGTATGCGCTTTTCGGAAGCTTATCCTAAATTTCTCAGAAATATCATATAACATGTTGGCCTAAATAATCAGTAATCGTCATATCCTTCATCTTGTGAGACAGACGGACAAAAATTCGGCCTTTGTACCGATAATAATAACTATTTCATTAAGATTTGACTAGTTTTTTCGTGGGTATTTCTTAAGGTCTACCGTTGTTTTTCTATATATTTCCTGTGCAATAAAATCTATATCCGTAATCCGGCGTAGCCACGGCTAGCCATAAACATAATGTACATTGCCTGGAGAACGTTTGAACTCTTCAAATGCAAGTTAAATATAGGAAATAAAAGGGTAAAGAAAATAAAAGTCAACATTTTATTGCTATTTAAACATATATTTACAGTTACAATAAATACGAGAGAACACAAGACTACACTTATAGGACAGAGACGGCGCATGCTGTAGTAGCAATATTCCCATATAAGTATGAAGAGTCGTGAGAATGTGGCTCTAAGGCAGGCTCGCTAAAACTCAAAAATAAATTACCAACAAAACTGGAAGCCAAAATCTTTTTTTTTGGGAGAATTTTTTTTGTCTTTAAAAAATGTATATCTATAAATAAATATATCACATGAGTTTAGAAAAATTAAATTAAGGGCGAACGAAGTTAGTTTTAAAAAAATACATCTACATATCATAAGTTTGTACGTGAGGTTTGAGAGACCCTGCCTTAAGAAATTGATAAGGTAGTTAAATATAAACGCAGACGAAGTGGTAGGAATTATTTAGTTAATGAGAAGATCAGTTGAAACAACACTTTAGTATGCCGCAAGTATAGTCAGAGTACGTCAATGCCATCAGCTCCGTGACCTGCCAATGTGACTTCTACCACTACTTTCGAGTAAGAGATTTAGATATAGATAGCTTTTAAAATAGAAGTGAGAAGTATTTGGCCTTAAAAATATTTTCGCTTTGGAAATTAGATTTAAAATCGTTAATAAAATTCCATTCTCTAGAAAACAGTTTTGGAGAAAAGTACATATTTGCAAAAGTCAAATTAGCAACGATCTTAACGGACGCGGGTCGCGGACGGATTGAAAACAAGTGGTTCATATGTTATAAATTATAATAAAGATACTCGTAAATTCGAACTACTTCAATAGTAGTTACAGACACAATTGAGTAGGTTTGATTTTCGATTATTGGAAATGTTAACAGGAATGGAGGCATTGTGCGGGGCGTGAGATTCGTGTTACTTAAATAATTAAATATAAACTTTGACTACTGCTGCACGGCCGCCGCCGACCTGGAACAAACAGCTATGTTAATATCTAACAAATAAAAATGTTTGAACTATTCTGATTAATTTAGCATATACTAATTACAAGGTCTATACAAAGAAAGCTTTAGAAGGTGAGAGAAATTTATTTTTTATTACTTTTGCAAATTTTTTATAAATAGGATTAGAAGACATCAAAATAAATGTTTTAAGTTGATTATACAATAATTTTATTAAGACAATCATAAGGTGAACTTAAACCCTTTATAAAACAATACCCCTCAATGGGGTATGGGGTAGGGGGTAAATTAAAATATTTTTAATTTCTTCATTCTCCAAATAAATTAAGTGTATCTAATATAAGCATTACAAGTCAGTATTGGGATGTGGACTCACCCTTCGTTGTTTTGCTTCAAGGGCCAGGACGTCCGTCCGTCTAACGTCCTGTTAACTGTAAACCGATCTTCTGTTATATATTTATATATACAGTATGTTTGTTTGTTCGACAGTTAGTGATTTGTGTGTAGTTACTAATTAATATTCTAATATTATGGTGCTCTACACTCGCTACTCACACTACGTTACATGTGACACACATAAATGACTACAAATTACATTATAATATTGAAGTTAAGGCAGGGCTGTTAAAAATATCTTTTTAACGTATTTAAACTGGTTTTAGAGCGGTATTAATAAGAAGATACTTAAGTCTTAAAGCGGTAAAATAAACGAACCGCGTTGTAAATAAAATCAATTGTGGCAAATTATACGTAGTATATGTTTCCAATATTTTTCATAATGTTACTTTGTTTATTTGACACGCTTTTTAGTTTAATTTTGAATTAAAATTATGTAGATATGTATTTTATATTTTTAAACAACCCCGACTTAATAAAATTAGTGTAACTACTATAATATTCTTAAACATTTTCAAGAGATTTAAATTTTAAAAACAGTAAGAAAATAGTCCTATTACTATAGCATTAGTGAAGCGACTATTGGCACTTGTTGAAAGTAGGTACTATATGGGTTATTCGAAGGGTTAGTTTAGTCCTTATAGGCAGTTATTCCGAATATATAACTTTAATTTACATTACATGTATAAATATTTAATCAAAAACCTTTGAAAACGAAAATAATATATATTAGTTTCGTTTTCAAGAGTTTTTTTGATATTTCTATACACAATTATATATGCGCCGAGCAGAAAAGAATGCAACACGTATACACTTCGCTTGCCTCTACTATTTACTACTAAGTAGGTACCTATTACAACAATATATATAAACATCGTTAATTTTATTTCTAGTAATGATGAGTAGATGATGGAACATGCAGTAATTAAAAGATTTAGTAAGTTAATAAAAGCGTGTGTATTATATATTACTACGTACAAATTACATTATAAGTAATATAAACTAGTACCTACAGATGCCTCATCTCATACAATTATTTAATTAGCTAATTCGGGCTATTTTTTGACTTTATGTTATATAGATAACTAGTTTTAGCACAGGTAAAGCCGCGGGATCTGCTAGTTATGCATATAAACCTTCCTCTTGAATCACTCTATCTATTAAAAAAAACCGCATCAAAATCCGTTGCGTAGTTTTAAAGATTTAAGCGCACAGGGATATAGGGATATAGGGACAGAAAAGGCGACTTTGTTTTATACTATGTAGTGATAAATGTCGTTGATTCGCAAATAGTTAAGAAATTTTATGTTATAATACCCATCGTTGTGAGGGAGGCCCGTGCCCAACAGTGGGACACTAAAAAGGGCTGATGATGATGATGATGTTATAAATCCGAGTATGTGCAAAATAACGAATCTTAAGTTTTTAAAAATGATTATCTTCGAATAAAAAAACTTCGCATAAAAAATAATAAAAACATCCATCCGTGAATGTACTCTACGAACTCTACATTGATTGCTGTTTTTTGATTGATATTCAATGATCCGTGAATTTCTTATTTCCAGGCGCATAATTTCATTTCAATTCACTTAATATTATTTTTCTTCTTTCTTTCTTTATTTATTTTGTTAATTTAAGGTAACTTCGTGTAATATGAGTCGAGAAAATAACCTAATTAATATTAGTGTTTAGTAGAGTCTAAAGCTAAGCACACAGACTAAACTTCTGTTATCCATAAGTTCGTTGCCGCACTCGACTGAACACTGCATGAAATTGTTACCGGGATACTTTTAGATACAATATTAATTATTATTTTTAAGTTATATTTCAGTGATACTACTTTCACTGTTTTATTGTATCTTATATCTAAAGGAAATCTATACATATAATAAAAATCTAAATTAGTCCAATATATTGAATGTTATTTGGAAATTCTAACTGTAATAGTAATTATTAAAACATTAAATCAGTTGTTTAAATACTTTTTTATTATCTTATAACAATTATATTGTTAATTATATTATTATATTATTAATTTCCGAATATTTATTATAGAAAATAGAAGTTAATTATGAATAGTAACTATACAGAGGCCATATAATATAGTTTTTTTGTCTGTCTGTTTGTCTGTCTGTGACCGCATCACGAGAAAACTACTTAGTACTTAGTAGTAGTACTTAGTATGACGATAACTGGCTATTCGGTTCAACATATGAGATACTTTTTACTGCCAGAAAATATCTTATTTCTGAGAAATCTATAAAAACAGTTAAAACATATTCTCAAGTAATATATAATATCTACGAATTAGGTTTTCGGCTTTTAGAACGCGGGCAGGACCGCGGGAAATTTTAAAAGTATACATTACTGGTCTGTTCGTGTTATTTGAATATAGGTAGGTACTATACATATATTTTAATATACTATACATATATATAATTTAGATTATTCTATAGAGTTATGTAAACAGAGTCCGCCATAGTAACTCAACTAGTGGCGTGATTAACTATTTATGCTACTATTCTCCAATTTGCCATAGATAACTTAATTTTTATACTTACAATATAATACGTTTTTTTATTTATTTATTATAATATAATTTATATTTATTATAATAATATTAATAGTAAAAAAATGTGTATTATTCTTTTGAAGTTCTTAAAGAGATACCTAGTTTAATATATATTTTTTTGTTATCAGAAAATACGTATTATTATTTGATTCTATTTCTCAGTATATGAATTTTCATTTGTAAGGTAGGTACTTTAAAAAATTATTGTTCTACTTCTTGTTTGGTTCTATGACAATGTCTAAGTATATTATTCCAATTTTATGACTTTTACGTTAAAAGGTATATTAATAAAAAAATAGTACACTACTTGTTCATGTCATACTAGATAAATGTACGTATATTTATTAGTACTGTTAGTTAAAAGCCAATAAATATTTTTATTAACGCTTTTCGTATGTAAACTTATATATAATTAATTTATTTTAAAATATTATAAAGATTAAGTATAATATTTTATTAGATTACGCGAATATTTGACGCTATAAATGAAACTATCTTTTCGGATTTTATCGCGGATTTATTTTGATTTTTGATTCCAACAATTATGTTTACAAATATTAGGTATGTCACGGGGGAGACTAAGATATTATATATCTCAGAAGTTATTACATATACGTGCTATAGACAGTAGTAGCACCTTACAAAGTTACTGAATTTAATTCTAAACATTTTTATGAAAATAATCCCGCGAAAACAATTGAAAATATAGTTTCATTTATAAAGTTATTCCACTTATACACTAGCTACTGGATACCCTGTTACGCGACGCACTTTTCTATGGCGGAGTCCCGAGGCCGGCGGCGTATTCGGAACCCCACACTGGCTCTATTCGATCCTCCAACTTGTCGTTCAAGTCACGATATATCAAAATAAACTTAAGGAATTTTTCAGAGAAAGTAGTTTTAATTTGATAGTCTCTCATTATAATGGCTGTGGGTGTTTACGGGGGAATTGCTTTGAAATGTTAGACATTGAGAGTGAAAACGAAACTATAGTGAACAGCGAGAAAATAAGATGCCTGATTAGATTTTCTTTAAATCTATTTTGTAAGCCACGAATATGACGTTGCAAATTTTATTATTTATAGTGTATTATTATTTATTTGAATACTTATTGTATCATTTTGGTATATTACGATAAAAAAATGACAAATGAATACGAACGACGAACTTGTATTAAAGTCTGATTGGTTAACTGAATAGTGAATACTGTATAATTCGACTAAAAACCATCATAAAGCGCCTTATTTTAAAGGCAATAAGGTCGACAATATAAATTTTGGCGTTAACCCTTCAGAAAGAAATCAAAAGCAAGAAGGATAATGAACCTTAATCTCGCTGCCCTAGCTGACAAGTTGGAGGATAGCATAGATTATAAAACAAAATTAGTGATCAGATCTGGCATACATAGTACGACCCTTCACCCTTCTCAACAATGACTACAGAGTATTGTATGGGGTCTTTCCGTATGCTTCTGAATCACTAAAACTACTTATTGTAACACTTCAGTGTTATCCAGTAATCGCATTTTTCGCTTTCCTGGAACTTTTACCATTTTTATGTTGTTTTTCTCGATCTTTACTCCTTATACCATTACTTTTATTTGAGTATATTTTATAAAATAGTCTGTTGTGTGTATGACAACGAGCTCTCCAATGGATTCGCCAATTCAGATGCAGGTTATTTATAATGCAGCTTCATTGATAATTTAAAATATGATTAACCGTTAGTATTTAGTGATTATTAATAACGTCAATTAAACATTAAATCAGTTGTTCAAATGCTTTTTAATTATCTGATAATAATTATATTGTTAATTATATTATTAATTTCCGAATATTTCTTATAGAAAATAGAAGTTAATTATGAATAGTAATACATAAAATTCGTCACCTATAACGAAGTCTTAAGCTAACAATAATATTTACCAACGACTAGGTACTAGGAAACAAAATAGACAAATTTAAAAAACAAAATAGCAGCTAGACTTACTTCCTACATAAACATTAAAATACGCTCTCGGATTCGGCTATGGACACAACACTGCACTGGTTTTTACGAATTGAAATATTTTTTAAAGGACTTATCAACTTTTTGCAGGGTTCGAAGACTATTTAGGAACCGACCGACTTAAATAGGAATTGATAATGAGTTGGATGTATTTTAAATATATTATATTATAATTATAATAAATTTTATATATATTATATAAGTGATTCGTGCAACGACATCAATAAGAAGATATTAAATAGTATACAGTTCGCGTCACGTAAAAAGAACGCTGGAGGAAAGTGGTGGGGGGTGTGTTTGCGCATGGGTACATTCGCATACGAAATTACTAAGCGTATTCTTTTATTTTTGAACTAGCCTTTCGCTCGCGACGTATATTGGTTATTGGCAGGTACATTGAAAAATATATTTGATAGAAAGTCATTAAATAAAATTCTTCTAATTAATAAAATATGTTTGATTCAGTGTAGAATGTTTAATTTATTTAAAAAAATATAATTAATTAATTTAATATATTTTTTAAAATTATTAACTGCATTATTATCAGACTTTCTCTTTATAAAACAATAATACGTAAAAAAATTTTTTCTCTATTTTTTATATTAAATCATTTCGTAATTAATAACTTTTGTGTGCTCGATGGTATTTTGAACTGACGAACCAATAGCGAGCCGGAAAGCATGCGACGCGTGCCTCGCCGTCCCGCGCCCCGCGTCTTACCACCAAATTGGCCGATAAATCGCCTCTGCGCAACTTGACAGCCAGTGTTCTTTTTACATGACGCGAATTATACTAGTGGCATGCAAAGTGTCAACTACACGATACGATAGTCTACTCGGGGATAGTCTCTAATGTCGGCGCGACGGACGGTAATGTCTCCACTGGATATGCGTGCGAAAAAACACCATTTACAAGTTAGTAAAAATTAGAAAATTGTGTAAAATTACGTTAATTAGGTTTTAATCATTTTTAGTCTAGATTCTAGAAAAAATCTAGCAATTACGAATTCTAAAGAGAACTTAGTAATATTTTTTTTATTATGATAGGTATGTTACAAGCTGTATAATATATGTAATATGATATTATTAATAATAATCTAGCAAACATATTACTTTTTATATTAAATAGCTTTAGCGATACATTATGATTGTTATTGCGAAGTTGCTTGTTAGTTAGTGTTAGTGGTGATGATTTATTATTAAGTGTCAACAGAGTTATTAATAAGTATTTTAGTAGTTATTTATTAAAAATGTATAAGTCGTTTATGTATTCATGTGTGTCCATTACGTTGTGTTAATTAATTCGGATGTCGGTATTTTACTGTCGACTTTATGTCTGTCAACTCAAAACTCCGTAACTTTTTGGAAACTGATTTGGAAAATTAGTTTTTAATATGAAATTGTATACTTTCAGTTTACAACATTTTAAATTAAAAAAATATCCGTAAGAATGATCAAAATAGCTAATGCAAATATAAGCTATAGGTACTTCTGAATGTCGCATTGACTAACATGTATATAATGTGTCATTAAATATACTGTTTATTATGTATGCGTGAATTATGTATATATTATGTGTGTGTGTGTGTGTGTGTTAGTGTGTGTGTATGTATGTGTGTATGTTTGTGTCTGTGTGTGTGTGTGTCTCTCTCTATGGGTGTGTGTGTGTGTGTGTGTATACTCACAGGTCTTGGTGTCGGCGAGGCGGGCGCGGCGTCGGTCGCGCTGCGTGCGGCGCGTGCTGGTGGCGGAGCGCACGAGGCTCTCTATGATCTCGTCCTCCGCGGTCGGCTCCCCGCTGTGTGAAAACAAACATCATTCACAACTTTTACATAAGATTAATTAAATTATCTGTAGACATTAAGACGTAGCGCCTTCTCGTTCCATAGTAAGATCAAAATCAAATCAAAATATTCTTTATTCAAATAGACTTTTACAAGCTCTTTTCTCTCTCTCTCTCTCTTCTCAGCAGAACAGGTGAGAAACTCAACAGTTGCTCTTTTAAAAAAATAGGTATATGGTAACAATATTGTATTACAATATTTATCTATTTATCCTACGTGAGACATTAATCATCAAATAATACAACCAGACATTAATCCCACACATCAACTAAGTATTCCGTGATAGTGAAATAAGCAACGTATTTTTAATTTTGGATTTAAATTGCTTCAAAGGCAAGTTCAATATGGACTGTGGAATTTTATTATACATGCGTACACCTTGCCCCATGAACGATCTATTTACTTTTTGTAGGCGAAAACTGGGTGTTACAAGTTTAACCTTATTTCTTGTATTTATACCGTGTTTGACGCTGTCTTGAGTAGTAATTAATGTTTTAACGAACAAACATAATGTAGTTAAACTATAATTAATAACGAATCTCTCGTTTTACTAACACATCAAATGTTGAGCAATGATACTTGTGATGACATCATGGATACTCTGAGTATACAAAAGAGTATTCTTTCCGTTACGTTACGTTCTCCTGTCAGCTTTTTAGGTTGTCCACGATCAGTGGCGTAACTATAGGGTGGCAGAGGTGGCAAAATGCCACGGGCCCCCAACCCAAGGGGGCCCCGACCAAAGAAGAAACCCAGAAATAACCTAACATTTTTAACAAAATTTTGTACCCAAAAACTTAAAATTTATATTTTTTCTGGGATGCCAGAAGGCCCCATCAGAAGAATTTGCCACGGGCCTCAGATAGTATTATGCCAGTGTCCACGATACTCACTTGAGCAGCCTGGCGGGCTTGCGGCGGGCGTCCGAGAGCAGGTCGGTGTCCGCGTCGCTTTTTAGCAGCTCCTTCAGCGCGTTGTCTGCGGTGTGCTCGCCTTTGGACGCGTAGTTACCCACCTGCGTTGGAAGTTGTATAGTATCACTACATAGTATAAAACAAAGTCGCTTTCTGTCTCTATATCCCTTTGTACGCTTAAATTTTTAAAACTACGCAACGGATTTTGATGCGGTTTTTTTAATAGATAGAGTGATTCAAGAGGAAGGTTTATATGCATAACTAGCGGATCCCGCGGCTTTGCCTGTGCTAAATCTAGGAAAAAGCCCAAGCGAAGCGAGGGCGAGTAGCTAGTATATTATATTTAAAAAAAAATAGATAAAATGTGTCAGAAGTAAAACTTCTTTGGCAAACTAATTTTTAAATCTCGTTTATATTTATACTGAATAACCCCGTCTAAGCTCGTTGAGAGAGGGAGATGGCGTGAAGGTCACACCCACGACTGACTCGCGGTGGGCGAGATCTAACTAAGGCTAACTCTTCCCCGTCTCTGAATGCCTGATACTATGGACTTATTTTTTCGTTTCATCGAGTTTGAAATCATAACAATTCTAAAGAAGATTCACTTCAATAGGTACTAGATAGGTTATACGCGCTCCGCAACTGGCACTGTAAAATTGGGCTAATTAGCCCACTTACCACTTAGACTCATGTCGGCGACGAAAGCGTTAACATGTGTACCGTAGTGACCGATCGTGCCCCAAAAAAGTAGAAAATGCCGTCGTGTCATTAGATTTTGCTTCAACTATACTGGTAAAACGACAAAAAAACACAAAGAACCACGTACATCTTAACATTACAACGGTTTATTTAACATTTTTACTTCATGTTTTTCAATACGACGTTTTTGACGACACGCGTGGCGCAGTTTGTAGTGACCCTACTTGCTGCACAAGCGGTCGCGGGTTCGAATCCCGCTGGAGGCAAACATTTGTTGAGCACGAATGTTTGTACTCCAGTCATGGGTGTTTATATTTATAATATGTATGTATTTAAACTTATATATGTGTAGTATATCGACCATCTAGTATTCATGACACAAGGCTTGTACCTTACCGTGGAACTAGATAGTGCTGTGTGTAAATGTCCTAACATATATAAAAAAATAAAAAAAATAGTATAATATATCTATGTATAATTATTTGGCTCGCTCTGCGGCTTGAATGGATCGATTGCTTAAAAGTAATGTAGGATAAAAAATTACTAAATATTACTTTAAATGTTTAATTGGCAAGAACTAAAAAGCTGTAAATAAAAAAAATATTATAAAAATAAGAAAAACGTAAAAGCTAACTAAAATATTAAAACAAGTTGACAAAGGAATGTAGTATTATGCAGTCGGAGACATACACGTTTCATCATTGTCGCGAGATTTACATAAAAACCTTCCTCTTGAATCACCCTATCTATTAAAAAAAACCGAATCAAAATTCGTTGCGTAGCTATAAATCTAAGCATACACGGGCATAAAGCGAGGCGACTTTATTTTATACTATGTAGTGTTTATTAATAAAACGTCACTAATGCATTACCAATAAACGAGCCCTATGATATCAAACCAGTTGCAAGCGTTATTGGGCTGAGCTAGACATTTTTCTGTCCTTATCAGTTGGTATGCAATTGTGGGACAGGGAAAGCGCTTTGCATGGTTCACTTCGTGAATAGAGTATCATTTAAGAGTTAACTTACATCGATAATCATTTTCCCCCTGGTCTTATTCCTCTCGCGATGGTTCGCCCTCTTCTCCAGCTGCTGAAGCACCCGCTCGCGCGTGGTGCGGTACTCTAGAGCGAACTCTGCTATCACCTTCAGGAGATCCGAGGGTCTGGTCTTCTGCACGTCACTCACAGGCACCCCGAGGTATAGGAGGAACTTGTTGTATCTGCAAATATTTAATGTTTATTACGCCACGGCTACATATTGAACGAAGATTCGTCGTCGCGTTGTCGCGATAAAAAATTCGTGTTCGATCCATGACGAACGTGCTTGGCCACATCACACAAATCAACAACAACGACAACAATCAAATTAACGACAACGCAAATCTTTGCGCTATCGCGATAGTGTGGCCGCAGCATTATTTGGTCCATTTTGAGACTGTAATATACTCGTAAGACATTGTTTTTTTATTATAACAGGATATAGTAGGATTTTTAACTATACGGCTACATATTTAACGAATATTCGTTGTCGCGTTAAAAATTCGTGTTCGATCCATGACGAACGTGCTTGGCCACATCAAAAAAAACTTCACTATGTTGCGATAATCTAGAACGTACTACACTAGAAAAAACCGCATGAAGTTTGTCGCGACAAAACCCTTTGATGTGCGGCAATTTATCGACAGCGGCGCGAAGCCACCGTGTATTCGCGATAGGACGAATTCTTTGGCCAGACGAGTCGCGACAACGCAAATGTTCGCGTTATCGCGATAATGTGGCCGCAGCATTAGTGAGAATCTGAAGATTAAGAAAAAAGGTAGAAGAAAACGTAGGAATAAATATTATTGTCGCATAAGTTATTATTTAAGATGACACATAATCGCCGCTCATTTATAATTAGCAGTGCATAACAAGTTAACGAGCTTAGGAAATTCGCATTAATGCAATAATTCACAACATTATTGATACTTTACGTACATTCGCAAAATTTAACTTAAAACTAAAACATAATCAAGTGATATAAATTTCATTCTTATAGTTATTCTTATGCCATGATGAAAATCTATTATAATTACAAGAAATGAAAATAACAGCAGTCATATAAATATAAATTTCATATTTCGTACTTGAAGTCGGGGAATACGATCAGTATCGAGCAATGTCTATTCCGAAATTACCTTTTCATCACCCTCTTCTTCACGATACTGAGAAGAATGATCCTCTCCGCAGCATCCGTGAGGAACTCGTTTATCTTAGTCTTGAACATTTGCGAGCCGTCATGCTTGGCAACCCGCTTCATGTCGTCCCACGACGCCTTGCAGTCTGCCTCGAGTTTCAGTAAATTCGAACTTAGGACTTCAAAGTCCACTTTGGACGCTCTGATCACTGGACCCACCTGGTTTAGATTTGGAAAGACATTAAGTTTAATCCAAAAGTAACTATGAAACAATTTGTAAATTACTTCAATCGGCGAAGACGTCGTGTTACATATATTATTCATTTCATTATTCATTTCAAGACACACACACACACACACACACACACACACACACACACACACACACACACACACACACTTGAAATGACTAATTGTATTTTTATAATAATTTAATATACATTTATATTATAAACATTTTTTTTCTTTTCACATATATTGTTCCAGATCTCAAATCTCCGCCAATACATTTGATTGCGAAGCTAATACCTTAGTAAGTTACTCATTACAAAATATTAAGGAACTAAGAACACCCACCTCGCTAAAGAAATCCGTTGTGTCCGGGAACTTTTCGATGATCATTTCACAAATGTGGTACAGTAGGGGATGTTTGTGCACCGTGTCCTTCACTTCCATCACTTTGGACAAGTATTCCAACCTGAACCCTCTCACTTGGGTACCGTTGAGGAACGAGCCCACGGAGCGGAGAGTGGAGAGAATCACTTTGAATGTCTTGTTGGCTTTGAGCAGTTCGATCCCTTGCTTGAGGTCCATCAGCGGTTCTGCTATCTCTTTCTGGAAATCGAATCGATTGTGATAAAGATAATCTGCTAGACTTTATATGCAACTAGTCACTTCACAATTATTATTTGTTAAACTAAATTAGATCTACTTAACATATAAAATTCTTCGTAAAATAGACCATAAGAAATTTTGTGTATTATGAGAATTTTCTGACATAAGTATTAACGTTTACTAGATACTGATAAGTAGCTATCATTGTAAAATAAGAGTGTCATATAGAAAGGATTATTCAAAAAAAAACTCTTTTTGAATTTCAAATTTTATTAATATCTAGCGATACAAATTAATATCTAATTATAAATACCTCAAGATTATCAAAATCTAGTTTGAAGACCCAAAGCTTAAGTCGCGACGAGAGCTCGTTGATTGATGCCAAAGTTAAAAGAAACTGCTCTGCACTCCCCAGTGGTAGGTCTGGATTTGCAAACTGAAACAAAATATATTATCGTTATTAAAATAAATATATGTATGACAGTGATAGGACAACAAATATGTGTTATTTGTAGCTATTTTATAATAAAACTAGCTGGACCCGCGGCTTTGCATGCGCTAAAACTACAAAACACCTCTTTTGACTTTATGCTATTCATTGTAATGTACCAGCGATTGATTATTCACCATTTAAACTTCCACCATTCTTATCTACAAGCGAAGACTCTTTAGAACCAGTTATTGTGTTTTCCATCCCAAATATTCGTCATAGTAATCAGTTATTCAACTTAAAAATACGTTTTGTGTTGGATAGTCCGTTTATCGAGGAAGGCTATAGGCTATATTACATCACGCTACGACCAATAGGAGCGGAGCATCAATGCAAACTGTTGCAGAAACGGGAGAAAAATATATCTTTGAGAGCTTCCATCAAGTAAACTGCGTAAATAGTTAAAATTATGCAAAAATCATGTATGACAGAATTGTTCCCCTTTTAAAGTTTTAATAAAATTCCGCGATAGAATTTTCCTTTCGAACGCGGGTGAAGTCGCGGGAAAGGCTAGTAGTAGGTATAAACTAATTCATCATTCATTCATAAAAAGGTTTCGTAGCATGACACATTAAAGTAAGTTAAAATACTCGAAAGTTTAATTGCAAAAGAAAGTATTAATTGAATACGATTTTACGATTGTCAGATTTTTTTCTTAACAAATACGAACACGTGGACAGACACCCTCCTGGCTGAAAAAGGAATCTTAGTATCCTTACTAAGATTCCTTTTTTCCTTTTAAGGTATGGAAACCCAAAAAGATATAAGTATTATAGACGAAAACAAACATAATGTTCATAATGAAACCCACCTGTGCCTCTTGTATCTTGACCTTCTCCTCGTGCGTGGGCAACATCGTGAGCAACTTCTCGATGCCCTCTCTGCCTATGACGGTGGCGTCCATCTTCATAATGGCTACTTTGATGGTTTGCGGCGTGGGAAGTTTCTTCATGGCAATGCTTATCGCGTTGGAGCGTTTGGTATCCAATATTAAATTCCTTTTTGGTTCCATTAGCTTCTGATGTGGGAAGACATTAACTTACTTAGTTAAATAAATAATAAATAAATATGTTGGGACATTAACATACCGCTATATAGTTCCATGGTAAATTACGTTTGTGTTATGGATACCACATAGATCATCTTTCATACACTATTGACAAACAAATATAAACACCGACCACTAAAGTATACAAGTGCTCCTCACACAAATAATGCCCTCAGCGGGACTTGAACCCGCGGCCGCTAGCAAAACAGGAAGGATCATTACAAACAGCCAAACATGTCGTGATAACTCTTGGATTTCTAGAACGAGCAAAAATAGCTTTAACTAACTTTATTGCTGTATTAAAATTAAAGTGAATTTGTAAACTACATAGTTACTGACTACACTTTTCATAAATTAGATATTTCTGCGCAGAAATAATATTATATTGTATAATATCTCCTGTCTTTTGTATAGACCTCAATAACCAGCTTTTATCGTACCTTTCATAAAAATCTGTCCAATAGTTTTCTCGTAATGCAGTCACAGACAGACAGAATTAAAAAAAAATATAGATTCTGCCTCGGTATCAATAATAATGACTATTTATCTTAAAAATAATAATTACGATTCCAAAATAACAACTGCATCCCAGTTATTGTGTAAGTGTTTTCTAGGTCTGAAATTTTTTTAACAACCTTTTGATGTTTTTTACGAACTATAAATTATTATCTGAGTTAAAGTGATGCAAGCTATACTTACTTCCTGTAGAGTGCCGCATGACGAGAACATGAAAAGAATAAATAACATTGCTATTAGTTAAAATCAACAATTTCTACTAAAGTTCTTTGACAAATACTAAGAACTCGAAGTTACCTTAATAATTAAATCATTAGTTCTAGACTCGAAGAGGTGTTCCAGCATGTTAGTGTCGAGGCTCACTTCAGGCAGATCGTCCCAAATGAAGCCACCCACTTTCGGCCTGATCGGTGGCGGGACCGGGTTCTCTGGGATTTCACGCCAGAACAATTTTACTGTTTTCTTGTTTTTCTTCAGAGTGGAATTCCCATCTGTGGTTAAATCTGATGGGGCCATCGAGGGTAAGTTTTTGGGTAAGCTAAAGAAACTATTCGGTGGCGGAGGAGGAAGCCCTGCAGGGGGCAACATGTTAGGGGGCGGTGGGGGCAAATTAGGGGGAAGGGGTGGAGCAGAGTTAGGTGTAGGAGACTCAGTCTCGTCATCTGAGTCGTATCTTAAGTCAGAGAAATCGAGGTCGCACAGGTGGAATTCGCGGTTATGGCAACCCTTTTTTAGCTGTTCCCAGTGTAAGTCGTTCTCAGATACTTTTATTTCGAGTATCTTTGCGCTCTTCTCTACTGTTGAACCTTTGATAATTTCTGTGGATTACATACGATGTTATCAGTATTTGAATTAAATAGTACAAATAAATAGTAAATAGTAAAACAAATATTTACACGTAAATATGTACATATTTGCTATTCTATAGGTACGATAGATATTGAATACTCCGTATTTTTATACATATACATTATATACTACTTAGAGATAAATATAGGTAGATAATAATATTATGGTACAATTTATAGATTCCCTATAATTGGTCTATATTACCTTTAGATTTTGATTTGGCTAATTCTTCTTTGGCTTTTGATACGATCCCTGCCATTTCAGAGACCCTTAAAGGTTTCTCCTCAGTTGAAGGACTGACGGCGCTTGTGAGCCTTTGAGCTAAGTCTTTAATACTATGCTCTCGGTTTAACAATATCTCCCTATCGTCTTTGGGATCGGACGAAAAATCTAGTTGTCTTACGATAGTCAAAGCGTCCGTCGGGTTCATACTGTGACCTAACGTCCCGTTTTGCATTCTTTGTTTCAACCCAGCTGTATATCTTTGGTTTCCTAGCAAAATAATAGAACATTAAAAAACAAAAAGAAAATAAAAGTAAAAAATTAATATGCAAATAAGCGCTAGTTCTGATATTAATTAGTGGGTTAGCGTTTGCACAAACCATTCATCAAAACATCCGGTAGGTTAGATTTTCTCGCGTATTTCTCGTCTTCTTGGCCGTTTATATCAGTGGTGTTGTAAATGGTGTTACCATTGGTGGTACCGTTTGTGATGTATTTGTTGGCAGAATTGTAAGTGCCGTTAGTTCCAGTGTAGGTGCCATTGTAAGTTTTATTCGGTGTCCATTGATCGTTTTTCTCAAAAAGCCCATTGTAGATGCCATTAGAGTTGTTGAGCAGTTCCTGCTGCTGTATAATGTGGTGGGCTTGTCGGGCACATCTATCTCTCCGCCGCTTCAGAGCTGAGCTTAGCTCTTTGTTTTCCTTGGCATCCAATATTGCAGGCAGAAAGGATGGTCGAGGGCTGAGTATTTTTTCAGGTTCAGTGTTGACTGGTGACTTTGCTGTCGATTGTTAGTGAAATGCGATGATTAAGGCTTTATTGTGAAAGCGAATGATAAATTAAAGAAAAGAAATTAAAACTGAACGTTATTAAATAGATAAATATGATTATTGCGCATGCAACGGCACACACATCGATGCTAGCGTTGCTATTAATGTATACCTTTTTCTTTAATTTCCTGTTTCTTGGACTTCCGCCGTTCCGACGGCTTCAGGTTGATACTTCTCCTTCTCACAGAAGATATGACTGATTCGTCTAGTTGCCTATAAAATTATTCAAACATTTAAAAATGCAAACTTTGCTTTAAGTTGAACAAAACGAAAGAAAACCATGTGGTATGAGTAAAGAGGTCACTCACTTAAGAGCCGTTCCAGTTTCGTCGCCATCTTCGTATAGAAGCACCGCCTCGAATATCTGTAACTGCCTCAAGAGATCTAAATCTGTTCCTTGTTTGGACATATATAGCTGTATGATGTCGTCGATGCCCTGATCCTGCAGAGCATCGATCTGGTCGTAGTATGTGTTGCGATCTGGCACGTTATTAAGACACCTGTTTATCAGTGTTGTAGCGTAGATGAGGAGTTCGGTATCGGAGGCATCGAAATCTTGTAGAATTTTCATGACATTAAACCAAGGTGGGCGGCCGTTAGTGTTGTCAACGGAGTTTATAGCATCAATTAGAATGAGACAGTTCTTATCAGTGTATTCAACGAAGACTAGCAGCAATTTTAGAGCTGTTTTGACAATATGGCGGAAACGACTGGATATGAGTGAGTAAAGCCATTGTACACATCTCTTGTGACTCATAACTCCGTGCATGCCATCGACGTAGAGCAGGATCTAGAAGAAGTTTGAAATAAAATTAAAATGAGATAATTTATAATTGAAATATTTAAATGTATTATTAATTGTATAAAAGAATGTAAATTAAAAAGAGCCCACCTGACCAAGTGCCCTCAGTATATAATCGAGATAATTATGGTCAGCCATGTTCGCAACCTGCATGAGGCAGTCTAGTCCCTTGTTGGCAACAAATTCGTGCACCAGGTCTTTGTCTTGTTGTAGAATTTGTTTGAGAGTGAAAAGAGCTCGCCTGAGCTCTCTTCCTTGAGAGTGTAGTAGCTTGTCTACAACAGAAATATGCGCGATTGTAAAAATGGAATAAATATGATATTGCCTTTGTGGTACCCGGAGGCCTGCTTAGGTGTTTAACGAAGACTAACGAAATTTATGAATGTCACTAATTTATTTATAAACAGTTTTTTTGTTCAATAATTTATTTTCGGCCACATTATTTTTTTTCATAATCGACTTGCTATCAGTTTGCTCGGACCTAGGGATGTTTCCTAAGTATATGTTTTTTGAGTAGAAGACTAATTCTTATTCTAAAACACCAAGTGCTTTAGATACTTATTGCAGCACGAACAGACTATAATATATTATTTATTATCTAGGGAACAACTTACTTCACCCACGGAACCACGAAAGCATTTTACGTAATGGAATAAGCATTGTGTCGATGCTTTCTTTTGTTGATTTGCTGATATGAGTAACAACCAACCAATACATATTTTTGTATATTTTAAAGACAGTTTTTTAATTATTACTTTGGTTTTCTAACAGATGGCGATAGTAGTACAATAACATTCAATGCACAAAATTGTTAATGTTAATTTTTTAACGGTTATAAAATTATATTTTTCTAACTGATAACTAATCTAAATATGAAGTTAAATTACTGTGTTACAGCACAAATCTATTATAGTATTTCCGTAAAGTGTACCACAAAATGCTCAGGTTGTGGATAGTGATAGGGCACTCATTATATAGATAAAGGGGATGTTCAACCCATCCAATTGGTCTGGCTGCTTTCAAAAAGTATAATGTAGGTATATAATGTTTTTATTTTGGGAAAAAATATTTTTTGTGAGAAACCTACGCAAACCGTATGTAACAAATAACACCAATCTGTTTCAAGTTCAACTTCAAAGAAAATCCTTTACTCCATATGAAGAAGTAAACCTACTTTATTCACTAAGCTTTTCTGATGGTGTTGGCATTTGCGCACCACCTACAAAAAATATGAAGGTACTTCAATGATTCGTTTAATAGACTAATCTATGTCGAATTGAACCATTCGATGCGCCTTATACTCGTACTACCGACTGAACGAAACTATAGTGCGATGTAAAAACGTTCAACGACATCTGTCGGAGCTTTTAGAAAGTTGGGATGTTTACGTACTTTCAATAAATGTAGCTATTTCAATCGAATTTGTTACTAAACATCGGTTTATTACTTTAAAAAAAACTATAAGTCTGTCTTATTTGAACCTTTTCACACTTACATTGCTAAAAAGACTTGAAACAAATACAAATCACATATATAATTAAATACTTAATACTTAATTATAAATTTATAGTACAATAGCGTCTCGCCCTCGCTTCGCTCAAGATCGTCCCTAGATCTAGCGCGAGCGAAGCCGTGGGTTCCGCTAGTGTATTATACATATAAATCTTTCTGTCAATTCTATGTCAAACATCATAAAGTTAAATTTAAAAAAGTTTATATTGTCTAAAGCGCTAATGTTAGATTACATTTTTTTTATAGTGGAGTAATTATTTAATTGGAAGCATTTTGATATTTATTCATCATTTAAACCTTCTCTGGACTGGACCACAAATAATTCAAGACCAAAACTAGCCAAATCGGTCCAGCCGTTATCGAGTTTTAGCGAGACTAACGAACATCAATTAAAATTCATACATACAGATTTTAATGAAATTTGTCATTGATTAATATGTTATCGAAGTTGGGATTCTTTTTACCGCGGGGCAATGTCTTATTTTTAAGAAATATACTATACTAACCGTTAAAACGTACCCAGCTAAAACCCGAGCGAAGTGAGAGTGAGTCGCTAGTATTAGTAATACATATAATTCCTTACCGATGATAGCATGGACGCGTACCGATAGTTGTGTGCGCAGTACCAAGGAATTTTTGCGGCTAGAAATAAAAAATACATTAAACATTAATCCTAGTATTCCTTACATATAGTATTTGATATATATAATTTCTAATTCAATTTATTTTATTGTAACACATAAAATAACATACAACCGAATTCAGTACTTCCTTTTCTTTAATGTCAAAAACGAGAGTGAGATAAAGACTATCCGTAGACTAAATAATAATTAAGAAAGTAAAGTTTGCTAAGATTTATATCATATTATACTTATTATACAGAAATCGAAGTTTAAAATTTTAAGTTACATACCTACCTACCTACCCACTAAAATAATAAAGAAAAAATATAAAAAGGACGGTATGTACCACAGAGCAGGTGAATATAGATTCAGTGGTACCAATAAAAGTAATTTGTAAAGCCTTTTATTTTTTATAAACGAGACAATATATAATATTATAAATAATAAAATTGTTACTTTAGTTATTTATTACGTAATAAGATACCTTAGATTTTTTTCTAAAATGTATTGTTGTTTTATTTTGTTAAAAATATAGTCTCCCTAGACAAATTAATTTATATTTTTTCTTTAACTATAACATTGAAAGTGATTTCCCTTTTTTGCCCTTTTACAATAGGAACAAATATGTAACAATAATTTTATTGCTCACAATATAATTGATACAAATGTGCCTGCCAACTTAAACTACTCACTCATCTGTGTTATCACACGCGTTCTGGAAATCCTCATCCAGTTCATCTCCTGACTCCTGAGTGGACATCGTCGTGTCTGATATGTCATGGCAAGAATCCGCTAAGCCGGAGTCTACCGACACCTCTCTATCCATGTCTGTAGAAGAGCAGTAGCAGAACTTTCACACTGTCACTCTCCCTTGAGTCCGATCCGCGTACAGGATGTGTTTAACACCGGTCGAAAAGTCGATTTATTTTTCTATTTCATATATAGGTTAGAAGTTGTCGGTTGCGCCCGCGGCCCGTGTTCACTAACAACTAACTCGCGATCTCATTTTAATGTAGGTAGGGGTAAAAGGGGACATTAATTTTTTGCGTCGGCAGATATTTTATAACGATTTTTATGATATTCTTTAAAAGAAATACAAAACACAATTTAATATATATAACACACTAAAAATAATGATTTTTCTTAATACTTTAATACGATAACTAATCGGCCGCTCTTAACTGAACGTTGTGTTCCAAGTAAACAATATCTCTTCACCATATTATAGAGCAGCGTGCATAAGTTTCTCATAGTGCAAGTTCATTGTGTATAGGTTTTTGCGCGTTCGCTTGCAATTGATCGAAAAACTTCATGACACGCTCACGGTTTCGCTTGCACCTAAAGTTTTCTATACTTTCTATGTTAAATTGCGCATTTTAACTGCACTTTATTATTGTGCACTTTGTTTAATACATTATGTCATTTTAGTGGGAACTCACCTGTGGCGTTGTTCTGGCATGTTACCTAATGTGTCGAAAATATACATTTAACTATATTAAAAATGAATTGCGATGTTGTGTGTATTTAATTCGTCAAAAAAACGTATACTAAATTTCTGCAACTTATAAAATTAAGGAACTAAAAGGATCCTTAAAAGAAAAATATGTAGTTGTTTATTCGCACGAATGTATATTTCCACGAACCTAAAAAATATTTTATTGTAATGAATGAAATCCGACAAGCAAACGACGTGATATCGAATGAAATCTACCGATCTTATGTAATTTGGCAAAGTTTGATATCAGATGGCACAGTCGTTTACCCGGTCACGTAAACTGGTAACCCAAATAATGCATGTGTCGGATCTATTTTGGTATATGGAAATGGTTACGACCTTAGCACCTCTGCTGGGTTTATGTGGGATAGTTGTTGAAAGTTTATTCTATGTTAATATATTGCTTGTTTTGAAGGTTAGTTTTTCTATTTAGTTCGTAATATATAGATTTTGTTTGAGTTTTCTTACGTGTAGAGTACCTACTCGTACTTGTGTAAGAAGAAATATTAAAGAGACGCAGACGCAGGCAAGCAGACGAACAGGTAGTATTACTTTTCTGCTAAGGAACTATAAGTATGGGTTAAAAATTAATAAAAGACACTACAATTTGGTCTTCCTACCTATTCGTAGTTTGAACTCGATTCGAAATCAACAACATATTATGAACAATGTAGGTACCTACCTTACATAACTCTTGCGAATAAATATCTGTGAGATGATGGATTTGCCGTGGCTGGATGCTAATTACATTGAGTTTTTATTTATTAAAATACATCATTACAGTTTCAAAGCAAACTAATAAACGATAAGTTTAACTAATTGAGTGCAAATTTAAGAGAGATGTACAGAGTGTTACTTTTCCATGTATATTATTAGTAGTTATAATATATTGTATTATGTATTTGTTTTGAAAACTATTTGTTCAATGTAAGCAATTTATATAACAATTTTGAAGCCCATATTTAGACTTCTAATTTGAATTGCTAGAGGCGTCATTCTACCCTCCAGCTGACAATACAGTTCCATCCTGTTCCGTAAATGCAGTTTGTCAATCTTCATTAAGTGGAGACTATAAAAGAACTACTGTGATAGAAATGGAATGGGTGTTTATGACTTATTGTTTTTTAATTTAATAATTTATGTAAAACTATTGAGATATCGGGTTTAATTTAAAATAGTCAGTTTAATTGGAATCGGAAACTATTTATTTTATTCTTAGCTAACTGACATCTGGATTCACTCGGCTAAATTTAAAAATTGTTATTATACTATCCCTTTAGTTATTAAGGCTCTTTGTTGTCTCTCATCAGTAAGTTCATAAAAATAAAAATATGCTTTGTACCCGCAAGATATAAAGCGTAAGGTATGAAGTAAGTAGGTATTTTGATTTCAATTTCATTTATTTCTTACTAGGAATGGTAAGTTCTTCCTGATGTAACTACAGTTGGCGCTCCTGTTTTTACCATAAATGCTTTATATTCACTTGAACTAAACCATAACGTGATTCAGAAAACATACAGAGCCATCTAGTTTTATAAAGAACATAATATAAAAATATCGTACAGTGAATTGGCTTAATACCTATAAATAAATAATCAGCTGTACCTACAAATGTCAAAATATATCCTGTAGTTTCCTCATGATGTATTCCCGAACAAGCAGACTGACAAAAACTCTAATAAAAGCTATATAAAATAGCTGCGATACCTACATGTTTAGGATATATTAACTGTTTACGTACCTACCAATCTTGCTTCATACATAATTTGCTACTTTTAACATTAGTAATACGTTAATGACAAGTAACGTACAGAATATATTATTACATCGATGTCGATTATCATATTTTTTATATGATCTATCGTAGCACGCGGTGTTCCCCACACGGGAAATGTAGGGGAGATACTACGCAGTTTCATTGATGATTTAAATTGTCTCATCATATCCTTCAATATACGAGTTCGAGGAATATATTCACATAATAGTTTATAAGAACTATCATTTTATATTGTTTTAAGCAAGTGGCTCAGTTTGTAGTTACCCTACTTTTTACTTGCGTAAACAAATGTTTGTACCTACTCCAGTCATGGGTGTTCTTATTTATAATATGTATGTATTAAAAGTTATATGTATATGCGTAATTTAATAACTATCTGGTATCTACCCGTAACACAAGCCTCGTAACTTACAACGGAACTAAATGGCGCTGTGTGTAATATTATAAAAAACTAGGAACTTATTTTCAAAACATACTGGAATTTTGCGATCAAGACAATCAAAAACCTAAGCCTATTTGATTACTTACACTTCATGGAGCTTACCCTAACAAAAGCCTAGTTTTGTTGGAACGAGTACTTCTAGATGAAACGCATTTGGCAAGGTGGCACAACCGGCTCCATAAGGACTGGTCTTGTTTAAGGCAACTAAGGGCAACACCGAATATCCTTTTTTTCATATTTTTTCATGTTTATTAATTTCTTGGTAACAATCGTATTATTTACTCGAACATTTTGAAAGTGTTTAAAACTTGCCATTTTGATCATGGCAAATTTCATCATACAGTTGACAGTATCAAAATTCTCTATATTTATGATGATTTAACCATGGAGTCAAGAGATGAAACTGAAAGTGGATTTCCTGAATTACTAGTGAACTAGTCGAATTTGGGTTTATTTGGTATGTATGCATTTTAGCATACTAAATGAATCGAAACTTTGCTCGTAGTCCGGGAGGTAGTGTCAAATTTTTACGGTGATTTTGGCATGGACTCTATGAACTTATTTTCATAGTTAGTACTTGTATGAGAACTAAAATATATGTCAGCTGGCGCAACTCCGGGGCTTTTGGGCTAGAGAAAATGTTAACGTAGATGAAAAAAATAATATTCTTGGACTATTTTGGCAATGATGAAAAAGTATAAATAATTTAGTTTATGAATTGTAGATCTTTAAAAGAATTTTTTTAAGAATTTTTTTAAGATCTACAATTCATTAACTAATTAATTATTTATACTTTTTCATCTTTGCCAAAACAGTCCAAAAAAAATTTTTTACTATCAAGTTTCCTGGCATTTTCTCATCTTATGCCCTGGTTTTGGGCCAACTGATACCTCATTTATTAATAAGCGTTGGAACAACTGACTATACACAAAAACAAAAGCCATGCCAAAATGCTCCGGTCAAATTTGACACTACCTCCCGGACTATCGTTTCTCTTTTCATAATATGTCGTATCCTGTAGAGGTATATATCCTAGAGGTACTTTTATATGAGGAATATTGTATAGAAGTAATAGAAAATAAAATTATTAGCTGTCATTTTTCATGACACATTAAAATTATTGATATCTCTTCATTGGTGTATATAAAAAGTAAACAAAACTCCAAGAACAAACCAGCTTTGCGATACCAACCTGTCCTGTAGCCCCTCAAGCTCCTCATCCTGTTCCCCAAGAGTTGAATCCAAATCTAAGTAGGGTCCATAGTCGCCGTCCTTGAACACTTGTAATGTGGCATCGTCCAACTGCAACCAGAAATATTTTCTATAATATTTTTATATAAGCGCCATCTGTTGTAGAGAAGGCTAACTAGTTTATAAAATAATTCAGCTCTGGTAAAATAATTCAGCAGTACGCATAAACAATATGAGATGGCGTTGCAGTACAAAATGCTCTTACAAAATATGTCCACGTGCTTGCTAATTGAAACGAAGATCTAACCTAGATTGGATTTTGCCTGTCGATAATTAAGTTAATATCGGATTATAAACTAGTTAAATCAATGTTCAGCAATGAACTTTTATAGAATTTAGACATTTTTAGCAAAAGTATTTTTTTATTTTAGTTAGGTAGAAAGAATGTACCTACTATAGTAGTTAGGTATCTACTACCTAATAGAATTTGTTACCTTTAGTTAAAGATTAAAGATTTTACTCTTTTTATTTTCGTGTTCATTCTTATTAAGTAATGCTTAAATAATTAATTATTAATATCATATTAATTGTTTAATTAATAATTATTATGCGCGTAATATAATTCAATAAATTTAGTATTGAAGTTACTATTGAAAGTTCTTAGTCATGAAAATTAAATTTTTCTTTGTGAAAGTAATATATCTATTAATTATTTCCTAAGATACTAAATCGCAATGCTATCAGTTACTATGTGATACGAGTATGTCACAGCTTCAGTTCGAGTGACTGAGGGCTGCCCCGAAAACAAAATGAGTCAAGACACGAATATAGAATTAGTAAAGGTGTAAACATTTAGTAAATGTAATCTGGCGTTATGCCAATATTACTGAGAAAACACTACATCTATTCGTTCACGTGAATATTTTTAATTGTTTTATGTCATACTAGCGTCGGTATACTGGTTTACATGCGTTTTATACTTGCATAATTACTAAAATGTGTCTATTTTATGAGAAAATGAGAAAAGAAAGTTTTTAAAGTCTCCATATTTCCTACTCTATTTTTTTCTAGATACTACACCTTGGCCTAGAGTTACACCTGATTTTAGGGAATAATTCTATTATATACATTATATTTCTAAGAAATAAATGAGGTCAGAGATTTAAATACAGTACTTTATTAAACGAAGTATATTTTAGTTCAAATAAATTGATTTATTTTCTGGACCATTGATCAATGTGAGTGGAAAAAGGTAGTGCTAATGCAAATGCAATTTTTTAATTTACGAGCTTTTAGTTTCCTTTCAGACGCTAAATGGTTTAGAAATGAATTTATTCAAGAATGTATCCATTACAGAGCTAGAGAGACCTAAATTTATTTTATTACTAGCTTCGATAGCTATTCTACTTAAATATATGTAGTATAGAATATAGGTAGGCAGTACAATTTACAAGTGACGACTTGTTAATCATCTAGTTGATCTCGTCGGTATATAGAGTACGTTGAAGCAAGTGACAATCCACTCCAATAGGAAATGCATAAACTCCTAAATATTTTTCATTTAATTATTGGATGAGTAATATAATTACGATAATTACGAAAATTGGTGTACATGTTACACATGTATGTGTTTTTATTTCTTGGCGACGATATGGCTGGGCAGTTTTCGTTAAAAATTTTAACTCAGAAACACAGGTACATATCTGTATTAATTGTTAACTTATCTTCCAGTTCCAGGTAGTGGTTCCACAGAGGCCATATTTTACAAATGACTCATCGAACCTATTAAATACTCTGTGTCAGGATTTTAAACTTGGCCTGGGCTAAATGCTACTTCTATTCATATAGTTGGTTGGTCTGTATAATAGATTTTTATTGTGAAGTATTTATTACACTGGTGGCTAGCGTTACGCAATAAGTGGACTCGGGCATTATCTATAAGTCTATTAATTAGTTAGAATAATAATTTACGAGTGATGACTCTTAAATCTATATTTACGTTTCTGGTTCTTTTAAAACAAGTCGCTTGATACTACTGTAATTAATCTTTTAAGTAGTAAGTAGACTAAGAGTATTAAGTAATATTGGTGAATAAATTGAAAAAGATCAGTTTTCTTGTATAGTGAAAATGGTTATACAGGAGGGTTGGAAGAGAAATAGACCTTACATAGTATAAAACAAAGTTCCGCTTTCCGCCGTCTATACAAGACCTTTTAGAATACGCATCAGATTTTAATTCGGTTTCTATCAATAGAAATTGATGCAAGGGGAAGGTTTGAGTGTAATAACGCATGCATATTATGCTAGAAAAAATTGAAAATTGAAAATATTTGTAATGTGCAACCTGCGAACCCAAGCGAAGTGACAGTGAGTCGCTAGTCAATTTATTAAGCAAGTTTAATTGGTGCAGTATATTTAATATTTTACGATATACCTACCTAGTAATGATAATGTTACTTTACATATCTGCCTTACATTTTTTTGTTACATTAAAAAGAAAAATGCAGCAAATGTCAATGATAAATACACACTCATTACCTGTGTTTTGAATTTAAAGTGTAGTTCATTTCCGTTTTTTATATTAATCCAGAGATCGAGGCCAGAGCTGAGTCTATAGTCTATACAAAGTGTGTTGACGTTGCATTAGTGAACTACACTAAGTTTCGCTAGTCTATCATAGTTATAGATACTGTCATATTATCACGCTATTTGTTATGATAATTTATTTTTTTGTTAGTTTCTACATTACGAATTTCTTTCACTTCTTCAATGATAAAAGATTTCGCCTTAGTATTCGCATTGTATAGATATTGTGACCATTATAACTATTTGAAACTTAACTAAGGGCATTTGAAAAAACCCTAAGCATCAAAAGTAGGCAATCACGCCGCGCCGTACAATACACAGTAACTATTGAAATATATTTATCATTTATAAAAGCCTTTTGACGTGACTCGCTTAAGAATAGATTTGGAGAGCTTTAATAGAGATTAGTAAGTTAATACTCTTATCTCTACTTTACCGAACTCCGAGAGTTTGGGCGAACAATAAGGACTATATTTCTCATTCATTTCGATTTTATTACGAAGTGTAGTTCTATATTAATATCAGACTGTAAGTTTGTATTTTTTGTTATTTCATTACGAATTTAGTGGACACTAGTGGCTTACCCTCGTTCAGTTTGGGTTCGATCCCTTGGATACGTTTTAACGGTTAGTACCTACTTAGATTTCTCAGTCAGAGGTGTCATATGTTCTCGCAATAAAAAGTAGGTATCTCCTATATCCGGCTAGCGAATAATCTGTTTATGATACTTAATTTCATCAAAACCTTTCCAGTGGTTTTCTCATGATGCAGCCATAGACAGAGTGATAGATGAACATTAAAAAAATCTAATTCGGCCTTAACGTCGATAATAACGACTATTTCACACTGTTAACTCAGTTATAACTTTATTTTGCATAGTATAAAATTACAGAGTTATGACGGAGTAACAAGATTATACAGTAGAAGTAACGGGTGCGGAGCTGTAGGCGAAGATTACTTAGTGACAAGTTTAATTCAATTTTAAAGTCATTATTATTAGTTAAGATATCTTTGCTAGTCTCAGCTGTGGCTGAAGTTTACGTGTGGCATATGGCATATTGTCAATAGTAAATATCACAAAGCCGAAATCTTGATAGACTTTCCTTATTTTTTAATGTGTCAGATAAAATTGGCATCAGTTCAACCGTTTATGATGCTAGACTACACACAGATGCACGTTAAGCTTATAACTACCTTATTTTTGCTTCGGCGGTTAAAATTATAGTTCAGTTCAGTTAGTTAATTCCATTATATTAATAATGTATGTACCTTGTACATTGTATATGTACGACATAATTATTTTGTATCAAATAGGTAATTAATTATTGATGTAATTGACAGCGAAATTATATCAAAATTTTGGTTAGGAGCTGCATTTGATTGTTAATGTTATATAAATACTAAAGTACCTTAATACTGTTACTGTACTGAACATTACTAAGCATATCTCTATATTCTGTTAACCTAGAGGCTGTGTGTGTGTAGCCATGTATGATGTACTGGGTTCGAGTCCCGATGATACATTTAAACTAACAAGTAACTATCTAGTCTCATTTAGAGAAATAATTTGATAGGAAACCTAGTTGGCCCAAAAATTCATCAATGGGTCATCTGGCTTAACTTAAAAACTTTAGTATTGCGAAAATAAGCCACAATTTAATCAAAGTCACATAAATAATTCTTCTAGTAGTTTCGAGACTCTGATGCGGTAGTTAATGTAATATATTGATGATGTCACGGTGGTACGGCTTCACATGTTCGCTGAGAATAGTGTTTATCCGCTTACGTTTGCTCAGTTATAGTTGACGATGCTTGTTTACATTGTTATCTTTTCATAAAAAGTGAACATAAGACTATATAAAATTAAAGTGTTTGTTTGTGAATTTGTAGCAGTAACCGTCAGTTAAAGTCTTATTACATATATATTTATACGATAGGACTACTTCCGACTACGCTAAGAATGTATTTCTGTGCATGCTGCATGTGCTAATCTATGAAAAGGTTTGTGATGGCGGAAAAATATTCTCAGTAAAATGGGCATAGGCTAATAAGAGCTTGTGTACTACATATATTAATTATAATATGTATGTATTTAAGCTTATGTATGTATATATCAACTATCTGGTATGCGTAACGCTTGTGTTGTGTTTTTTCGTTTCTTGCCAAACATTTTTTTTGTCCCAACATATACCTACATAGTACCTATTAAAAAGAATGGCTTTAAATCTATCTAGAAGCAAGGAGTATAATTTATAAATTAATTAAAGTATGTGTCCCTT
This sequence comes from Boloria selene, assembly GCA_905231865.2. Taxonomy (NCBI): domain Eukaryota; kingdom Metazoa; phylum Arthropoda; class Insecta; order Lepidoptera; family Nymphalidae; genus Boloria; species Boloria selene. The sequence continues at coordinate 16,839,639 of HG993131.1, forward strand.
TTGAATGACTTGCAAGTGGCTAGATAACGGTGGTTGACAAGTCTGCAAGTATAATACTTCTTGTACGCGAGTGTATTGTCTCGTCTTGAGTCGAGTCAAACTAGTTGCTATTGTGTTTTGTTCGACGTTAAGTTAAGGTCATAATTAACTGTCCTCTGAAACTTGTCAATGGCTATTTAAACATGTTGGGTACTAAATGGCCGTTGGTTACGACTATAGGCAATAACAGACAAATTTTGACTGTATGTGTATGTAGACTGATAGAGTGTAAGAGTTTATATTATGATCAGTATCACAATATACGTGCTATAATGTAAGCTTTATGCAATATCTATAATTATAACAGTCTAGATAAATAGTGCAATATATCTTTTAAATTACCAATATTTTTAACAAATTTTATTAACCAGTAAAACCGTTAAACCGTAAGTAACCGTAACAAGATTTTACGTCTACAAATCACTTTGTTTTGTTTAGACATAAAGTACAATAAATGTACCTTTTACTCGGTATATTTACATAATAGAGTACTTGCACGGTTTAACTGGAACGAGGTGGATATTTGGGTTTGGGATTCGCAGATTCGAAGGTCTGGCTTATCTATTATAGCACCTCATTGTGAAAATATTTAGGATTACGCCTTAAAAAGTGTTAGAAGGTTATACTAATAACTAACAAATCTGTCTCTACCTAACCTATTCTTCACGAACGATATTATTTAAAGAAGAAAGCAATTGTCCTATTCAACTATATCAAAAACAAGAAGTCATAATGTCATTACATAGCTTTTGATATGGAAAGCGAGCTCATTTAAGATAAATAAAGGGATATTCATTCGAGTCCCTAGAGCCTATTGTTATATTGGCGCGGTGGGGCAGAGGCGTAGGCGCAGTCATTTATACAAAACAGCAATTTTATTGTTGAGATGCAATTATGTAGTTATATCACCTCTCACCTGCGCAGCGCTGCAAATATTTGGAACAGATAATTTTAGCAAATACCACGGTGACTAAGCCGTGTTAGTAATAGGTAATATTTACTTATGATATAATTGCGTACATATATTATCGCAGATAACTAATTTGAAGTGTTTGTGTGTATTGATAGGGATTATTTTATTTTATAATATCATTATAAATTAAATAAAATACCTAATGTGTTTGCTATGCGAGTTTAAAAATATCGTGAATGTATTTTAATGTTGAAATAGACGAAAAGTACTTTACATATCATGTAAATATAAGTATACTTACCCGGTGTGGTGCTTGCAGTAACCGATGCACAGCTGCTATTTGGTATGACAGGGGAATCGTAGTATTGAATGTGTGGTACAAGGGCCTCGGAGGTTCTCTCACATTATTTTCTACTAAAGGGTCTAAATCATTCAAATACTGGACCCTACACACGAAGGAGTCAGACCCTATCTCCCTCATCGTCCTATCCACGATACTTTCGTTATGTTTCATTAATTCGAACATCACTACACAATCACAGTCATATCTTATAAATTAACTGAAACAAAATTGAAATGTCAATGTAAAATTAGGAAAAGCGCGCGAAACGCGAAGCCTTTTTTTAAGAGACAATGTGCAATGACTTTTCTCATTCAGCCAGCGCGGTTCATTAGCGTCGCGCGCCGACCGAGTCGTGTCGCGGACATCGCGTGTCTGGCCGCCACATAACACGCGGTATTATGATTAGGTCACTTTTGAAGAAGTATGGTGAATGTTAACTTTTAATGAATCTTATCTTCTGTGAATTGTGAAATAAAAGAGTCTCATTTACGTGTTGTTACATATAGATAAATTTATTGTAAAATCTTATTTATGCAAAGTATAACCCAAACCATTAGTCAAAAATTAATACTTATTAGCTTCTAATTTTATTTTCAGAAAATATATATATATATATATATATATATATATATATATATATATATATATATATATATATATATATATATATATATATATATATATATAAAGTTATTATTGTCCTATTGTCAGTTTCGGCATAAATTAGATTAATATTTTAAATTAATAAGTACAAAAACATATTGACATTTAAAAGGTTACGGTTTGTCATTTCAAGATAAGCAATAAATTTATTCTGATAAATAATGATTTCAAAGTTATTTTTGTCGTTTAATAGGTAGTCATGCCTGATATTAATAGTTAATACCTATCTATATACTTATTGACTTTCGTCACTATTCTAGTATTCTTCGATCGTATTTTTTTTGAATTTAGTATTCTTATAATGATAATCTATCGATATCTGTTTTAATAATATTTTAAAACAATTTAGAGTATTTCGATATTTAAATGTTAAATAATAAATCATAGATAAAACACGAGATTTATATTATTTCTATAGCCGCAGTTGCATCGAGGCATCAGCAAGTAGCCTCAGACGATCCGGTTTCTTGACCCACAACCATCTCGCTCGCACCATTTGAGAACAAGATAGATAAAAAAACTAAAAACACCACGCTCTTTCTATTGTATTTACTATCTTTATCGACTTGGACAATACTTGCCTTTATTTTATTAATTTGGTTACACTCACTTGTTAGGCTTTCTTGTAGTTTTGTTTAAATGTTCCTTTCATCCTTTCATTTTATTAACTAGAATTCTTTAATTTCATTAACTTTAGAAAAATATATCTACTTACATTTTTACACTATAGTAAGACAATTTAGGAGGGAAAGAGGGTCGACCATGTCTTATATTTTCTTACAAGGTGGTGGGAGGGAGTCTCGATACTTCTTTCGTAAGATCAAAAAAATGTGCAAAGTTAAAATTATACTTTGAAAAAGCGCGTATTGTACCTTTAAAATTACAAATAAACATTTCAAAAAATTGTTGCTTTGAAAAATAAACATTAAAATAAACCAAAAGTGTAGTAATTTTTCTTTTAGACTCTTACTTAATAAATAATAAACAGGGGGAGGGGGTCGGTCTATTCTTATTTTTTCTTATAATAGGGGTGGGGGGAGGTGGTCAAAAACTAGCGGAAACAGTCTTACGTAATAAATGAATGGCCCCTATCCAGAAACGTAGGTTTACTGTAAAAACCAGGATAAAATAAGAATGCTTCTACAGTCGTATTTATATTAAACCGAATGAATTGCATCGTATGATATTTGTCAAGGCAGTAGTCGTCAATCCTGCCGTCGATTAAGCTATAAATGCTAGCGATGATTTCATACTCGGCGTAAGTTCTTTGTACAAACGAGATAAATCGCAATAACACTCAATTGATATTGAACGTGTGGCCTCGCCGAGAGCCGCGGATATTGTCGAATTGTGACAATTGTTACTATAAAAAGTCTACTTAGTAACTGATTAGCACTAGCTGGACAGTGGACATATCGGCAAGTGGCTGACACTTCGTATAAAAATAATTATGATACAAAATATTTTTTCAGACTTTAATTCACGTAATCAGCACATTAAAGTCACACAGCTGGGCACGGGCCTCTCAACAACACGAGGGGTATCAGGAGTTGGTGATTAGTCCATCATTCTTGTTAAGTGCGGGTTGGAAGAATACACTTGTCTTTCGAAAACTAGTTTGTCTTAGACATGCTGGTTTTCTCATAATGTTTTCTTTTGTCGCATTACAAGCGGTACCTAATTATAATATGAAAAAAGATTCGCACATGAAAATATTTGATTTGAACCCACTTCACTCAGTTACCCAAGCGAGCGCTTTACCACTAGACTACCACTGCATTTTTTTCAATGTACTTTGTATTAATATACGCTAAGATATTTATCTGTTTATGTCTGTTTATTTGCACATCACTGGAAATAATTGAAAAGATTTCTTGAAACCAAATTGTCATTGCAGAGACCTTAATTAAAAATTATTCACAGTTAAAAGAACTAAAAGAATTCAGTTTATACTAATGTAATATATGGAATTCGTTAAAGTGGATTGAATAAGTCCAAATTCCGGTTTTACGAGAAGCCATTAATTAGCCAAATCTAATTATTGTATTGTCATCTGTATTTTACATATAAAGTTAAAATCGATACGGCTGTAACAAGTAGGTTAATGTCAAATTTTGAGATTTTGAGAATACATGGATGGGTCATTGAATGGTCAAATGTGTACTTCTGACGTAATCAACAAATTTAATCTATTCATAAAAGTACCATAGAAATATCTAAATCATTAATTTAAACCGTACTAATTATACTATTTTAAAAATCGAAATGTCTTATTAATTAAAAAACTAACTTAAAATATGGCAATGTTTTACATTGCTATATTTATACTAATCAAATACATTTTAATCTTAATGTTTTACGATTCAATATACAAGGAACTATTATTTAAGTATTTTAAATATTTTATTATTATTATCATCAATATATGGATGTATTTTAGAAATAAAATAAGTTTTGAAGTTAGAGCACACACAAAGCACGATGATAGCGCTAGCGCAAGTGGACAATGGCCATATAACCCGAGTGCCAAGCCTCTCGTTACAACACCATTTCGAAACAGTTGTGAAATCGATAGAATGATCGACCTATCTCTTAAGTTTTTGTATAACAACGTAAGAAACAAACAGAAATATTAAAAGAATTTAATATATTTAACTCTCATTAATTTATTTAGTTAACTGAAATATAAAAGCAATTCACGTCACACAGTCTTGTGACGTAGACGCAGTACACAGATACAGACGTAGTCTTACATTTAATGGAAATATTTTAGTCAAGGATGCTACAAAGAAAGTTGCCTTATGTTCACAGAGCTTAAATGAAATTTTTATATAATTTCTAGTTCCTAATACCCCTACGATACGACCTTATAATGTACTACTATACACGTGATCTTAATAATAACATACCCATTTCATACGGAACATACGTTTTACTACTGTTGTTAAAAAATGTAACTTTACAATATTAAAAATTATTATAAGTATTAATAAATATACAAGTATTTTTATCATTCAATTAAATTAGTGCGAGATTCTAATTTATATCATAACATAGCTAGTACAAAAAATATTGTAGTGCTATACAGATGGAATTTAAAATAACGACACACTAACATAAGCCAGTTCTCTCATCCTTTCCTGCAGAGTGAACCTATAACCAATCCTATGTAAGTGACTCGAGGAATCAAACAGGTCGGCGAGTGCTGTACTAAAGATAATTTTAAAAGCGGTTTTGTAAGTAAAAGCATAATTGTTGCTCTATCACCAGATCAAATACTCGAAGATGTAATAAATTGTTTGCTGTGGAGTGTAATTATTACCGCATACTTGTCCTGGCGCTTGACTTCGGCTCTTGACGGTAACTCGAGATTTGTATTCAATGCTATAATTGTAGATAGAACATTTTAAAATAATTTAATAATTAATACGTTGTTTATGGCTTTCGAAGATTTCTATGTATTTTACTCATTTACACTTTATTACAGAGTATTTAAAAGGTAGAATCGAAACGAGTTCATTAAATTCTTTGACCTCCTGGTGTGAGAAAGTACATACTTAATTTAGTGCGATGTTGATAGTTAAGAACTATAATTGGTATAAAAATATCAAAATATATTAATTATTATATTAATTACACAAACATCAAAAACATCATCATCAGAATCCAAGCCAAGTCCGCAGATATAAACTGAGGTCCTCATAAGCTGCAAATATACGATTTTCGATAGAACAAGTTATTTAATAAGTAGTATTAGACGCAACAGACGGTAAGGCGATCGTCCCCGGTGCATGCCGGCAGGGACGCTCCGCGCCGACCTCTTTCCACCATTCATCATGCATCTATTAGAAGCTCTCGGAGTTGGGACACTTTAGGAGCTTTTCGATTCGTTTTACTTCTCATGTTTTGATAGGGTTTTTAGATTCTAATAGTTTGTGATTAAAGCAAATGGTTGATTTTATTACTTGACTCGGTCTTTTGTTTAATTATTAATTTGAAATCAAATAACATTTTCTCTGTGATCTCTTGAATCGTTAATTATATTGAAAATAATTGGAAATAGTGACGATCAAACAAAGGCTTTTTAATACTCTTTGAATGGGATATGTATATATGTAACGGAAAATTTCTCAAAGAGGAAATGTTAATTAAAATATTTATAGCGTCTGCTAGTTATAGACAGATGTGGCGCGGCGAAAATTGTTTTAAACGTAAATAAAATTATAAACTATGTATATTGTATACCTATATTTCTTCATAGAAGTAGATAAGTATGTGTGCAAAGTCCTACTAAAGCCTTTTACACTAATTACATACTTTTAATCTAGCGATAGAAGTTTTGTGAACATTGTCTGAGACACTTGCCAACCATCCAATTCCAAACCGACGACGGGGATATTATCTATCAAAATGTTGACTTTACGTAACCGCACCTTACATTATGTGACGTCTTCGGTTATTAAGTCCTAGTATTTTCAATTTTCATTATGAGGGTAATACTTCAAAATAACATTTAATATTTACCGCACAAACATAGGTATCTATACATATGAATAAAATTAGAGTGTCTGTTTTTTATTTCAAATTAACAACTTTTCACTAAATGTACAAGTATAAGTACATACGATACTAACAACAAAAAACTAAGTTTTTTAATTTTTGTCTATCTTTCTTAGGTTTACGCGAATATTTGACATTATAAATGAAACTGTCTTTTCGGATTTTGTCGCGGATTTATTTGGATTTTTGGTTCCCGATTGGACGGTCCTATCCTACTCTAATTAGAATCTGTGTAATTTGTAAGTAATTGGTGAAGAAAATAGAGATATAAATCAGGCGATATCGTATTATTATCTTGATTTCTGACCACAGGTTCTTGGTACATAATATGTTTCGTCTATGACAGACTTGAATCCCACACCTTTTTTCTTAAATATGTTTTTACGGACGTGCAACTGTACTTGGGCAAGAGCAGTCAATATTTCAGACAGTTTGCGATGTAATTCTACATTAGTATTATATTAGTAGGTAGTTATTTAATATATAAATGTATGTTATGACATTTTGATTTAATATGACATTCCACGTGAATTAAGAGTTCATATTAAATATGCAAAAGGTCACATCGGTTCTCTCTTTCACAGCAGTCTAGAACCAACAAATATAGATTTGAAATTAGATTTGTCATAATAGCAAGGAGCTTCTATTTATTTTTAATACTCGGCAAATAACCAATAGGACCGAGTCGCATATCACTGATATCAACCTACCTTCGAGTTAATCGTGGGAAAGGATTGAAGCGTATAATTTTCCAACTTACAGTATTGCGGTTGGTAATAAAATATACGTATATGAAAGTTCGAAAGAAGGCGAAGGTAGCAATTTAGAAAAAATCTAGTCCGTCTGTTAGTGGCACGGGGACTTTCTATTAGTGGAAAATCAAGGCGCCATATTTCTAAATTGGCTGAGTCCAAGTATGTAGACCAAGTGTGATATCTCCGAGATGGGGTTGTTAAATTTTCAAATGTGTTTTAACTATCTCTCACATCCAGCTATGCTCGAGTTACTGACTCAAAGACGATTGGACGAATCAAACGAACAACGTATATATTTTATCCCTTATAATTCGAGCTAATCCCAGTATGGAACCAATTAAAATTATTTCTGCACTTTAGACTCGTCTGTAAAATACAGAGCACATCATACGCCACGCGCTGTTAATCGGCTTTTAACTTAATTCAATAATCTCATTGGAAGCTAATTAGCTATTGAAAGTGTTATAGAAATATACTTTTTCTGACGTAACTAGAAATGTAGATGCTATAGATTGTAGTTAGATCTATTTTGAACTTTGCACACGTAATAATATAATTTATTTCTTATGTGGAAACTAGAAATTTATGTATTTATCAGAAATCTTTAGTTCAAGGTACATCGTCACCTGATCATATAATAGTATGTATATAAATATTTTTCTTATTTTTCGTAGTTACTTATTTTTCTCGGTTATCTATGAAAAAGCTCTAGCGGCTCACTTAACATAACGCCTTTAAAAATACTATGGAAACTCTTATTATACGACGATGTATTTCACAGTATGCACAAATAATATAGACAGGGAAAATATTATTTCTGAAAATGCAAAATTTCTTTGACTTTTGAGATAACCATTAGTAGTAGGTATATTAGTTATTCCTTGACACTGAACTGGTTGCACAGATTTCAATGAAACTATTGTACGTAGGCTATGACCTGGAGAAACATAAAGCTCGGCAAAATCGTTTTAACCGTTTAGAAGATAACGGAATAAATTCACGGATGAACCGATAGTTGCTTCTTATCGACGTTTGAGACGGAATCGCAAACTCTTACAGGATATAAATAGTGATTAACGAATTAATATATCAGAATGAACATAAAGTTACTCAGTCACAAATGGAATATAATAGAAACACAAAGTCAAAATCGTCATTCAACGGATCACGATAGTTGAGTCGTGTGTCGTTTGATCCGACGACCTCCGCGACCGCTCACGACTGCCCGCGCGTCGCTGCGCCAATGTTACATTATACTCGTAGCATGGGAAATTATGGCAACTTTACGTATTATATAACTTGCGCTAAGGCGTGAAACCCTCAACCTTGTTGTTTTAACCTTAAGCACTACAAATTATTTATCTTTACTTTTAATAATAAAACCGATACACCGATTTTACAAAACCGATTAAGAACTGTAGATGTTTTTGTATATAAAATCTTTAAATATACTATGCTTTATGCATTTATAATTTGCTTTTTACAAGTTTTATTATTGTGATGCCATTTTACGATCTATGTAATTTATTCAAGGTTTCTTGAATTATTATTTTTTAATCGTTATTTACAATCATTTACACAATAATAGAAATGACAAAAGAAACGAAACACTATATTCAGCTAATAATAACAGTATTCAATTAGCAAAGTTCAATGTCGTTATACTGACATTTATGTACAAATTGAATAGTGTTAAAAACATAGTATTCTAATAACGTGTCCGTGTGGCGTGTACACTGTACATAAGTCGCTGGTGCAGTGTTTCAAATATTTTCGCGTGCGGGAGCAGCGCGTGGGCGCGAGACTGGAGTTGCACAACCTCTCAGATCAGAATAGAATAGCTGACCTGCGCGTCGCACGGAACAGCTATAAAAACTGTCGATCCATCACGCTTTATGTATAATATTGTTTTAAAACCATGCGATCTATGTTTGTTTTTTGACAAAGTTACTGATTATGTAATATTTATTGTCTTTATTCAATACCTTCATCTATACAGATAAATAAAGTATGAATGTCTGTTCGTAACATTAGGCCGCTATTTGCACCATAACTACAAGTTCGTCTCAAAAGAGCTGCTTCTTTTAATTCTTCAAACTAACCTACGTAATAAAATATTTAAGATACACCAACGCGAATTTCGCAATATTATTATTTAACACGGTTATTTTTTTTAAGCTAGCTCTTTGAATAGCAGATTTAAATAGCAGAATATTACAATAGCGAATTATTTCGGAGTGTGGCTCTGCAGTCTGCCCGGTATCGGGGCGGTGTCAGCCAGATACCTATTACACTGCACTGCAATGGTCATAATATTTATTTGACACTGAGAATACCAGTACTTTATGTTTAATTTGATATTTATAGATGTAAAAATTATCCACTTAAAAGATTTCGACACTGAGTCTGCAGACTGCTCCCGGCACTAGCGCTATTACAGTGACAGATGGAGGTTAAGAATATCTTTTTATCATATTAGTAACACAGTATACCTACAAAAACAACAACCTAAGTAGCTCACTAATTCACAACGGTCACAACAGTCACAACTCACAACAGTTATTGTAGTGAAAAATAAAGTCTTTTTCTGATTGAGTTGTACCACAGATTACATAATACTGGTTGTACACATATTAGTAATATTTCAATTCTAACCTTAAATCAGATTGTTTATTCTTTCTTGAAGGATCTTACAAACAAAACCTTAAGTAAATGAATCTCGTCTAAGATGAAGAATGCTATGTGAGTTAGGCGTATTGGAATTTCAGTGAACACTATAGCTGCTGAGTGCTTATAAAGTTCGAGAGCTGCTTAGTGTTTAATTTGTGCATGGCGCTTAGAAAGTACCGTTTCAATGCGTCTGCGCACATAATTAAGTGTTCTAACTTCTAAGCCTAAGCCATTAACAAGCTTATGCTTTGAATTCCAATTGTCTTCCAAGAACACCTTTCTAGTTTTTGCAAATTAATAGGTACTATAGAGTTTGCCTAGAAATAATAGGCTTTACGTTTTTCAGACCTGTAACTTAATTAGACCTTTTAACATTGTACAAGTTAAAATCTAAATTGTATTAAATGTCGTTATAATATTACGCATCTTCAAAATAAAAATAAAAATAATCCAGGGCTCGTCATACGACGCGACGATGCTACATAGTTGTTGATCATCAATAACTTTAAACATCTACAGCTTTACGTGACATAAGCGTTGCGCAATGTCAAAAAACGTCGCCTATTGTCAGCGCGCGCGCTCGCCTAAGGTTGCCACGCGGTGAAAAGATTTATAGTATTTATCAATAATATGAGATCTTACGTTATTTTTTTAAAATTAGATTAATTTTTAATTTCATTCTGTGTAAGATTCTTAATGAAACAGTAAAGATCTCTTGATTTTTAATTATAAAATATTGTTATTTCAACAGGTTTAGGTTGAAATGACTAGCCCTAGCGTGTTGTGAGACGGCACTCTATTATTGTTTTTTGTATAATACTAAGTTGAACTAGTACATGCATCGTCATCTCTTTGAAGAAATCTTTCATGTGTTTTAGAATAAATATGTACCATGTGTATTTAAATAAAATAGAAAATATTCGCAAAATATTTAGCTTTAAAAACCACCAAGTATAGCTCAGAGGAAGGTACACTTGTGATAAACAGCGTAGAAGCTAATAAAGTGAATATAAGTTCCCAAATCCCAACTGCTCATCCATACTGATGTTTATCTCTGTACCTACATTAATTTATTTAATAAAATTCAGAGTGCTTACACGAAGGCTATTTCGTATTATTTAAACATTGGCTGTAACCGGAAAGAATAAACCTGTTCAGATCCAAATGAGTGCTAAAATAGATTTATCTTTTATTTAATGCTCTGAATATTTGATTCCTTAATGCATCGAGCTAACGTTCAGTTTTAGACCAGCTCAGCCACTTAGTACTTCATAGTATTCTATTGTAGTCATTTTCAATCCATTTAAACACATAAGTATGAAAATATTTAGTTTTTCTTTCATTGAAGATTTACTATTTACGAGAAAAATTGAAAGTATCGTGACTGCGACCGCAGATGCAGCTATCAATAGTTTAGTTTATGAAATACACTAACTAGATTCTCCTGTCTGTTCATCACACCGTGGTCGTGCGGTACCACGCACTGGCTGGCGGAAGCGAGAGATGCGTGTACAAATATCGAGCCTAGCATCGCTGATATTCGCGAGTACGAAAAATTATCAACATAAATAAGTGACATTTTTTAAGTCAAGTTCAACAATAAAAATAGAGATATAAACGACGAAGAAATATAAAATATAGTGAATAAGCAACGTGTTGTATGAAATATGTAATGTATTATTAACACTTCTTCTATTTCAATTTGTGCCGCGTGTATATTTTTATCCTCATCCTTAGGAACATCAGTGACTTACCCTCAGTTTACTCGATTGCGCTCGAGGCGTCTGAGCCTGTTACTTCAGTTTGTGGAATTTGTAATAAACTTCATCCAAACCCGTCCAGCCTATACTTCGTGAAGGAGTGACAAGTATGCACTCAGACACGCATCTTTCATAATATACTACCGATAGATAATCTACTGTAAGAAGCAGACATAGTAACGCGAATCGCGAGGTATGAACAAGTCAGTGTAAGCTACTTAGTATTTTGGCGCCGTACTGCGTGTAGCTCACTTTCGACGCGAGCGCACGTTGCCGACTTCCGGTACGATTTGGATGATCGTACATTTTGACTGTTAGTTGACATACGCAAGTATTGTGTAACTATAATATTTATTAAATATATCAAGTTATAATCATAATTTCGAGTTATGCCCACCACGCAATACAGTTGTCACAGAAACAAGTTTAACTATTTATATATCATAATAGCAAAATATACTAATGAGTTTATATTCAATGGGATGTGTTTTGTATGGAATGTGACAGAAATTAAGGATGCCGGCTGTCGCATCATTAGTTTACAAAGCTTTATATTAGTGACAATATAGATATACGTACGATCGCTAAGATATTTTAATAATACTATTACAAATAAATAAATATTATTATTTTTTTCAATTACTTTACTAAAACTTAACATTCCATAATAATATAACAAATGAACACATCCTATACGACGTGTTGCAGAATTTTAATTAGTTTTGTTTTTCTATCATTGAGTAATAAGGAGGTTGCTTTTAGTTCCTGACTCATGCCTCATTCAGGTGTCAATAAACTTAATCAGTGGAAATGCTGATTTATTTAAAGGACTTGTGGTTTAAGCTTAACGCATAGAACAAATATTAAAAAAAATAATACAAATTGGGGATGAAGCACAAGTTAAAAACATTACATTTTTGATTTTTATATCTTTGTTGAGTAATTATAATAATGAAGTGGTTTATATCAGTTAAATAGTGAATTTATTAAGGAAAGCTATCTTACTTGGTACATACTGTCCATACACTATCTACTATCGGAAGCAGCAAAGCAGCTCGTAAAAAACTACACGGGCCATCCGCGAACCTAACTAATTGAAGTGTATTATATATGCTTTAAATATTTTACTAATAATCGTTGATTTATAAGTAAAATATTAGCATTAATTAATTATTTAAGCTATCTGTTTTTACAATGTAAAAGTTACTTTAAACTCCACTAACAGAGCTGCAAGATCAAAACTAGGGACCATAAGTTACTCGTACTATTCTAAGAGAAAATAGAGCTATGGAGATAATGAGGATATGTGAGGATATTCACCTATAAGGATGCTTTTAGAAGAAGGTTTGGAATGTGTCACGGTGACTATGTAGACTCGGGTCGTATTACTGGTGTTGTAACCTAACCACAGGATTCATTGATTTATCTTGCCCATGTCTTGTGGTCAGCGCTGCTATGAGGAAATCACATACGGCTAATCGCATAATCGGATGGCATACACATTGCACATCTGACTGATTACGTTGACCTCTCATCTATCTCAGTATGAAAGATTTTAGTCATAAGTTAATATTTATTATAATTTGAACTAAGTCGAATCTGTATATTAACTGTTTTTTGAAAATTACTATTGAAATAATCATTAAAATCGATCCAGAAGCCGAGTTTTTAGAATGTTTGTCTGTATGCCTGTGGCCGCATCACGAGTTGACTACGGAATAGATCTTTATAAAACTTGGTATGATGATAGTTGGTAATCCGGGTCCACTATATTAATAACATACTTCTTTCTGTGGGAAAAAATCTAATTTCTGAGATATCTATACGAACTAAGCGGAGCAAGGACGGTGTATTGAGTGTATCACATAAAATTTGGAAAATGTGCAAATTGTATCGAATGTCCATTTCGAAAGATTTCCAAAATGCAAATGTTTTGTAACTTGTAAGTAACCGACTTCCAAAAGGAGGAGGTTATCAATTCGTTCGGTATTTTTTTTTGTATGTACACCGATAACTCTGTGATTTAAAAAACTTCTACTGATAATAACAAACACAATTAAAAAGAATTTGCGAAATCAATCCAGCCGCATGATGCTATGACCAAGGTAAATAGGGATTTATTTTAAATATAATATAAAATTTATATAAGATAGGTTGTCAGCAAATATGTAAATAAATAATCTTAATAAAGTTATTATTTCCTTTCTATGAAGGAGATTGTTACTGGATTTTACTTCATATTAATCTCTGTAATCTGTATTAAAAAACAATCGCTACAGAATATACATTAGTCTCGCCATACTCAAAATAGTTTACCTGCTAAATAAATTTCTCTACACATCTACTTAATATAATTTATATCAAGTACAAGGTCCATAATAATAATTAATATATTATAAGAATCGAAGGATGTCCTTCAAATCAATTTCCTTTTCAAAAATAACAATTCAGAAAATTCATAGAACACGTATTCGTATCGTAATTCGTATCGTACAGCGGAGTGTCGCGCTCTTTTATACCCATCCGCAGAGAACTTCGATAGCGCGTTTTAGAAACGCTCAGCGCCTTCTCTTACCATAAGCAACGCACTAAATATCCAAGTCAGAACATAAAACTTCACAACGAATCCAGAACTTATGTTACAGGTTTTTGAAAAGTAAAGCGTATTAACAGGAATTATTACAAAATAAATGAAAGCTAAATAAATTCTGCCCAAATAAGAACTTAATAAGAACTTAATAAACTTACGCGGGATGTGGAATAACTTATTACTAAGAGTGAATATTTGGGATACCTCTTATTGCACTAAAATCTTTTATCCTGTCTGGAAAACATAATAACTGGTTCTATAGAGTCGTCGCCAGATAAGAGGGGTGGAAGTTTAAATGGGTACATTATAAGTAGTAGCATACAGCTATTAAGGGGATTACCTCGCTCAAGTTCCAAAAACACTATAAGTTTAAAGAAGATTGTAGATGAATCCTCTCGTACGATTACCATATAAAAAATATATGATTTACTTAAGGTTATACCAAATACATGCTATTGTTTTAAATTTAAATAAACTCTCCCAAATTTGGAAAAAAAATATATTAAATAGGGCCTTTTTCAACGTAAACTGTACTTTTTCTCTGTAACGGCTAATTAGTTTGGCGTGAATTTTGTACCAAAAAATATGTAATGACGTATTTCACAATTTCTATTGTTTTTTTTAATTTTTTTATTCTGATATTCTTAAATAATAAATAAAAACCCGAAACTTAACCAGTACCCCACTGACGCACCCCCGCTACGGCCTGTGGCGCGTACTCGGGATGCGATACAGCAGTGTCTCGATGACTCTTGTGACGAGTGGACTACACGCGCGTTATTTTTCCAATTAATACCTAAAACTTCTCGTTTTGAATGATTTTTGAATTAAACCATATTTTAAATAATACAAATATAAATATTTCGTAAAACAAAAACAGAATTTAAGTTTGTAAGTATATGTAAAATGGGTTGTAATTTCGTCTTGTGTTTTGAACCTATCATAGAGTAAGCCAGAATATAATATGCCTAAATATGCCTAATGCCTAAATATAAGAATAACTAAGGCATTTTTTTAATATTTTGTTCACACTTTATAGACAGGTATTGTTTATTGCTCACATAAAAATATACCAATACCTACATCCTAATGATATTACAAATAAAGAATAGGTGCGTTTAAAGAAGGTAAGCCATTTGTAAATGTTGAAAGCTAGGTCAACCTAACTATTTCCGTTACTGAGAACCGTTTGCCTACTTACCTACCTGGTCATCAGCAGACCTTCACCATATAACATTTAGTAAAATAAAAGCTATGTCAGCAGGCATAGTGCATTGTGTAGTTTAATATAAATAATATAGATTATGATGTAGGCACTATACTCGTACAAGACTAGAAAAACTAGAGGAAAGGAACAAAATGAGATTTCTCAGAGATCGAATCAAATAGGCAAAAAATGATGACAACGCGACACATCTGTGTTCTTGCTTAATCTTCACTTCGTTTCGTTGTAGTATGGTCGTCGGTCGGTAGATGGCGTTAAAATAACAAATACTAGTACAGATATCAAATCCTCAAGGTCATCGGGCGAGGTAGGCGCCTTAATAACATAAAACTATTAGTAAAAGCAATATTATGAAAGATAAAGCAAAAGATGGCGAAGTGGTGGGTTTAGCTAGTACTCTATAATATTCCAGTATAATGAATTAACACATAAGAGAAAATATGTATTATAAGAATTTCGTAGGTATAAGGAATGCAGTCATTAATATATTTTTATAAAGAACACAAACGCTGTCGCAGAATCATCTAATTAGACAGTTGCCAACAAATTGTCACCCATAAGTTATGTTATTCTATGCACTGTGCTGGATTATGGGACATAATCCAGCACAGTGCATAGAACTGACGACGAATCTCGATTTCAGTTTTCTACTATCTCAGATCTGCTATAATACAATACACAGCTGTGTAAGTCCCGTAGAACGGTTTCTTTTACACGGTACGGTTGAGGCTTCCTAGAAGCTGCCTAGTGTTAGGCCCTGGGAACGTCGAACAATGCTCGCGAGCGTCCCGCACCGTGCCTATTTAACAGTAAAGATGATATTATAAATAATATAATGAATATAAACGAATTATATGATTGTTTTAAACATGACGCGACTTTAAAGAGAATATTTTGGACAAATAATATGCAGTAACACACTATTATATCTCGGGCCAAATAGGTGATGAAAGTTCTTCTATGCATAGAAATATCTTTTTAAAATTATGTAAATAATAGCCTATCTAAGCTACCCTTATGTCAGTCTAAGCTCCCAAGAAGTTAGAGGTATAGATTTTATAAATTGAAGATGCAAAGATATTTTTTGATGCTCACTTGTATACAACTTTTAATTGTATTAGTTAGTACAAAAATAAAGTGTCAAGCCCTATTCTCTTCCTCGCCATCGATGTTGGAATATCGCTAGATGATCTAACATTTACGTAGTTGGGAAACCGAGGTGGAAGTAGATTCATACATAAATTATAGTGAGTAATTCATGCAATCTCGCCAAATGAAGGTTTAAGCGGCTACTTTGTACGCGCCGACGTGTGTCACTTGTTCGAATAGAATAATATTTATCGATGAGCATGTATGTATGTGATATTATCTTTTAAACTACACTAGGTATATATATCCAGTACTGTTTTCTGTAATTTTCAGGTCATGTTTTAAAAAATTGGTAAAAAATGACCGTAACTTATTCAAAGTATCATTAAAATTAATTGTCCTTTTAAAATTAAGCGTTATATTTCTGTACATGAATGATGAAACACCAAACTCAAAATTTTATGAAAAATACAAAGGTTTCCACTTGATTTTTTAAAATAAATATTACGATTTACGAGTATGTACCTAGATGTAGATTGTTACTACAGTATTGTTACCGACTTTAGATATTTTTTATGTGAATTAAGGCGGAAATATCCAATATTTTAATAGCTAACGAAACTGTATCATAAATATATAAAAATCGGATACAATATAAATACTTATATATGTACGAAATACCTATATTATGTACTTAGTGTACAATTGCAACTCCGAAACATACAAAAAAACCACTAATTAAGTATATATATATAAAAATATGAGTATAATTTATCAATTAATACACAAGTGTAAAGAGCAAATAAATATCTCCCAAGGACCAGCGTTATCGCACTCGAATCAACGGAAACATTTTAAAATACAGTTAAAATTAACTTCAAGGCAACAGTCACTATTAAAAGCGTACCTGTTCTCAGACTAGCTGTGTAAGATAATTAAGTGAATTTCACTGAATATAAATATTTATTTTGCAAAAAACTATCGTTGTGTAACAAGAGATCCCCGCGCTGGAATTACTCGGCCTATAATTAATTGCATTCTACGTTCTTAATGAACTAAAGTCATAAACGAAATACTAAAATTACACTTACCATACACATACTGTAAATATTTAACAAGATCGCATAATTACGAACTATGCTATATTTTAACTTACTAAGGTAAAGGCACCTAACTCCGAGGGGTTCTAAAAATGGCACCATATTCCGAGGTATTTAAACAAACAGTGATTTCAAGTAATTTACAAGTTTTTTTTGTGTGTAAGATACCATATTGAATTCATAATTTATCTGTTCGTGTTTATATGAGTAAAAGAGTGTGTTAATGTGTGTACATTTTAAAATAATGCGTAAAATTTGCGCTAGCAGCTGACTTGAACGCACGCTCCATACATTTTGGACCTTACGCACGTAAGTACTATGTTTTACTAAATAGTGTTTTAGATGATATTTTAATGCTATATGAGTACATGTTTAGATTAAAATAGTAGAAGAGTTATATTTTTATTTAAAACACGTAACATTTGTGTATTTTTCTTAACAATTTAAGAGTAAATAAAGTTTAAAAATACCACGGCATTAGGTGCCAAATATTTTAGTTGGTTCCTAATGCCGATGTATACCACGGAATTGCGATTTTATAGACGTTTTCTTTTCTTTAAATTTTGATGGTAATTTTATAATTACAAAATTTACTGTTTTGGTTTTGATTAATTAAATGGCCAATAAATATAAAAATCTATTTCCGATGTATGTTTTGGCGTCAAACTCACTAATTATACATGATCAAAAATTATCTATTTAGGTACTTTATTAATTTATTATATGGAAAGACTAATAACATTAAACTGTATTATTAATGTATTTGATATATTTCTGTTTGTGTTCTATGTATTTTTTCGAAGATATTGCAATTAAAGATTCATTTATTTATAAAATATTAAAAAATCTCTTGGTTTTTAATAATCGGAGTTAAAAAATGTGATATGGTATTATAAAACGCTATTCCGATGTATGTAAGTCGGAATAAGGTTCTATGAGCACCTAATTTCGTGGTATTGACACAAGTAAAATACAGTGTGTTAATTATTAAAAAGTTCAGAAGAGATTCCAGAAAACAATATTCAACAGTTAACAATCTCATTTATTGCTCTCTCAAATATTTGTATTATAGTTCTTAGTACTCGAATCGCTGCCTATTTAACAAATTAAAATAGGCTCATAGTATTATTAAAATAGCTCATAGGCTCACAAATTAAAATAGCTCATAGGCTCATAGTATTTTAAATATTGATATTATTATTTTTTTTTGTTGTAGGATAATGAAGCCAAAAGAACACACGGAAGAAGATCTCCGAAATGCTATTACAGCAATCGATGAGGGTAGTAGTGTATCTATTTGTAATATTATGAAGAAAACAAAAATACTGTTAACGAATTAATTATATATAGTTACTAGTTACTCCTATGTTTTTTACATCTTTACTTAGAATAATATTTCTAATCTAAATAAATTACATGTTGTGGTGTCATTTTACCATAAAAGACTGAAGATTGATTTAAAGACCACAGTAAATAAATAGACTTGATTTTTGAACACCATGTATTATTCTCCCCACCTCCATTTCTTTGTATTTTGAACACTCGGAATTAGGAACCAAATACATCGGAATTAGGATTTTTACATCGCAATTAGGTGCTCTCGACTTCTTCACATTTTTAATTAATTAAAGATAATATAAAATTTTCTATTGCTAAACTGTAAGTGTATTTCAAGAGTTAGATAAATAATACTTCTGATAAAAATAGCGAATTCTGCAGAAAGATATAGTAAATGCTTAATATATAAAGTTCTTTCTAGTTTAGGTGAAAATACCGCGGAATTAGGTGCCTTTACCTTATGATAAATCAGCTATTATAAGATGTTTTCTTTTGCGTGGATCGGTATTACTTCAATAAAAAGCCCGGGTATTTATGTCAATTCCCCCTAAAACGTACGTGTCTAAAAACTTATCTTAACAATCTTATATATCCCATAATCTGACCGTCTTCTTAATGAACGTACAACCATACAAAATATCGAAGTTCATAACTATATATTTGTCACGTCTATATTGTTATTATCGAGTATCCATAAGATTTTTTTGATATTAGTGACGATTTTCGAGACTGTGTGTGACTTCCTGCCTCAACGATGTATAATAAATATATGTCAGGTGGCGAGCATTGTCAAGGGCCGGGGCTGTTTTTCATGATTATTGTCTTATTTAAGCGTCACATACTGGTAGCGGGTTCGATATTTGCGTGGTGATTTGGTTTACCTATTGGTTAAAGAAGCCACTTACTCGATCGTGGGCTTACCGATCATCCGTTCCATCTGATGATCGACACTAATAACATTTTCCATTTATTATATCATGGATTTAGCGCTTGTTATTTTTCTTTTACAATATAGATAAAATATATTTTGGTGCATTTAAAGTAGGTGCAATGTGTATTTAATGTATTAAACACCAATAAAATTGACATTTAAAAGCTAATAATTCTGTATTTTTTGTCATATCCTCAAATAGGCATAGAGATTTGAAGAAAATAGAGAGAGAAATTGAAAGATAAAACAAAATAAATGAAAAAATTAGCGCGCGTGTAATTAAATTAAGATGTTTACAACAGTCCACAGTTGTGAGGGGAGTTTTTTTAAAATTCAAGTATGGCCTTGAAAGTGTTTCTTAAAAAGTCAATTAAGAATGCATCTGTATAAAAAACCTCCATTTTAATAAATGAATCAATGCATGTAGAGATCAATGTTACTTGTAGAGATAGTGGAGACTACCTGCAACTACAACATTCAACCCGTCATTTTGCGTAATACGTAGAGTCGTCGGTCCGCGATGCGTGTCCATAATAATGTTATTAAAGATTGTAACATCTGCTAAGTTAGAAAACCAAAAGTATAAATGAATAATTGATGAAATGTCTTTAAAATATATCATTTAGTATTAAAGTAGGGGGTTAAATTGAAAGGGGATGAAAGTAGGTAACTTGAAACTTATTTTATAAGCTTTGGGGATAGATTTAAATAAATGAGGCTTTCAAAGTTTGTAAAAATTTTATCCTAAAGGGACGAACCCGAGCGAAGCGAGAGTGAGTCACTAGTAGTAGGTATATAAGCAGAAAATAAACCCTGCACTTCTGTAGAACCGCGGTGGTCTGATAGTCCTCATTATTAAACACTGCTAACTTCAAGTAGTGCAACGTTTTCGTAAGAATCAGTAATTCGTTGATAGCGATCTCGTGTGTAGCCAGCGTAAACGTATAAATAATATCGTTATAGGATGCCAAACGATTGCAAATCTAATTATCATATGATGCAAACAGTTTTTTACAAATTGCTCAATAATATTATTACTCTTACAAATGTACATCTACACTAATATATTTAATATTATAAAGAGGAAAACTTTGTTTGTTTGTTTGTTTGTAATGAATAGGCTCAAAAACTACTGGACCGATTTTAAAAATTCTTTCACCATTCGAAAGCTACATTATCCACGTGTAACATAGGCTATATTTTATTTTGGAAAAAATAGGGTTCCGTAAGATATTTGGGTTTTTCGGACACAAGGTGTAATCTATATCTATATTAACAATTTCGTCAAGGGGTACGGTAGACTCGATCGAAACCTTACCTGATTAATAAAACATAAAAAAATAAAGATTCCGAGTCGACAACATATATCCGCAAAATTCGGATTTTCGAGTATTTTGTTAAATTCTAATGATGCTGAAAGACAAATCGATTATCGAAGTCGCCATATTGGCCACTCTAGCGAAGCGACACTGACATCGGATGACACGTCAATATTGAAGCAAAGGAACTCATTCATACAGCCATAAAGATTTACCTCTGTATTAGTGTAAATAAATAAAATAAGAAATAAATAAAATAAATCCTTTCATTTCTTGCGTTTACAAAAAAATAAATATCCTATTAAAAATTAATTACAACAATTTTAAAAGTATGTTTTAATAAAATCATCTCACATCCAGTTAAAACAAAAATATAAATTCTAATGTTATACGTATTTAAATATAAGAATTTGTAATTCCTATAAAATAAAATATATAATATAATTAAATAAAATATAATATATTTACTACATAAAAAAAGAATATTTAATTCCTAAAATACTGCTAAGAAAGAATAAAATAATAATAATAATGTGTTCTAAGTTTTAACTTATCAAATGTTGCGTATTGATTTCTCATAGATGGCGTTATTAATATTTTTATAATTTAATTTTATGTAGTAAGTGTTAATTGTATTTTGCTATAATATTTTACATCACTATAATATACTAGCGATTTAGCGCGAGCGAAGCCGCAGGTTCCGTTAGTCGTATAATAAAATTCTAACTTAATGGAATCTGTACATAGATTATTGTTTGGAAAATCTTATTAAAATAGTACTTATTATCAATGCAAAGGCCGAATCTATAGTATTGAGAATTTTCGTCTACCTGAATGTCTGTCTGTGACCGCATCACGGACGACTGGACAGTTTTTCACTAAATTTGGGATGATGATGGTTATATAGGATACTTTTTACTGCTGCAAAATATCTTATTTCTGAGAAATAAAAAACTTCATCCAAATCAGTATTACTGATGCACACATACAAAAACTTCGCATCTATTACATTATTACTAGCGACTCACCTTCGCTTCGCTCGGGTTCGTCCCTAGATTTAGCGCGAGCGTAGCCGCGGGTTCCGCTAGTAATTTATATACCTAATAACATATACTGTCTAAGCAGCTGTAGTCTAGTAATATCGCGCTCGCTTGAATAACCGAGTGTTGTGTGTTCAAATTCGGATCTCACACGCCTGATATTTTTATGTGTGGATTATTTCGAACATGATTGCCACTTGTCTTACGATGAACACTAAAAAAGGGCTGAATATATACTACCTACAAAATGCTGCTTAATCTACCTACCCCTTTGCTCTATCTACCCCTTTGATTTTAATATTGTAATTTAAATCAGTACGTATCTACAAAGTCGTTTGAAACGTAATATCTAAATTTTGTGCTTCTATTATCTCCGTTTGAAGTGAATAGTGATCAGCTTCCGACGGCGCGGCTTGGTCTTACTTTGTATTCGAGAAATTGGTTAGTTATAGCTATATTGCCATTTGGCATATTGTATTGTTCGTAAGAAATATAAGCATAGTGTATGAACAGAGGTCTTATATATTGAAATTGCTTAAATTAAAATGAATTTACCAGTTATACGATATTATCAATAATATATAATATTTTTCTTTATATATGGTACTTTGTATGAGTAACAAAATTCTACAATCGCTATCGCGAATAACAGGTAGTGTGTCGTAACAACTTAAGTATAACGAAACGTTTCTCACTAAAAAATTGATAGATTTTCTAGAAACGCTATAGCGTACACAAATTATTAATAAATTGCGAAATTAACTTAGCATTATAATATTTTAATTAATAATAATTGTAATGCTTATACTTGAAATTGGACAAAATTGCAACGCAGGGATAAGCTACAAATTCTCAAAGTTTTCTTTCTGTGCCCGGAGCGGCCCGCAGCGAGGCATGACTCACTGCGCCGAACGCCGCGACCGCTTCCCGTGACCGCGGCTGGTTTATCAAATAACTACTTTAGTTGTTTAATGGCGATTTTACTGTTCAAATACTATAGTTTAGTATACTACAAATAAATTGATCGTTTTATGTCAGAAACAAAAAAAAATACAAGTTACCCTTTTTGATGTTTGAGAAAAGTCGAAAATTACGTACCTATAGTGTTTTATTTCAAATGCCAAGTCTTTCATAAGTTGAAGCTTTTAACATTGGAAGCCCTAGCTTCGATGTCAGAGGACTAAGGAATTTTCACAATCTTCTGTTTATATAACGTGAAACTGAGCAGTGTACCTACTTCTATTCAATTCTGAGAGCTTAAGAATTTTAAAATTGTAAATAAAATAAAATTTAAATTGAAATAAAACTTAAAAGGATATAATATGTATTACGAAAAATTAATTTCATACACTTACCAAGATTATCTATTCCAATAAAAATTGTTGGGTCCGAGAAGAAAAGTAGGTTCCAAGAGATATTCTCTGTATAATTTTAATAAATAATAATTAATTTAACTTTTTGTTAGCTGTAGGTAGTAGATTATAATGAAATCTTAATGACGGGTCTCATTGTTTCTCAATTAGTTAATTTAGCAGCCCAATTATACGTAGGTAGTATAGTAGGTAGATATCTACCTATCTTATTAAACGAAACATTCTAGCATAAAAACTATTTTAGCATGCTTCTTAACTTATACAATTTTAAATACTATTGCATGTTTCTAACATTTATTCAGTACCTATACTGGTGGTGATGAAACTGAATTTGTTTAAACTATGGATGATGATTTGGTTCCGCAGTCATACTTTTGCATCGAAAGATCTTCCAAAACGTTAGTAAAACTCAATTAGAATAGATTTACAAATAAACTTGTAAATATTGGCTGACGGTTAGAGTTTTTGGTGTGCGCCCACGCATTCCTGCACTATTTTCCCATGCATATATTGCTGTCTCGCTCGTTAACGTGATGCGAGAAGAGATGGAGAATTGTGTACACAGCGCAGGGTCATTATGCTTGCGCAGACGTTCTGGACTCGCTTTGCATATTAGGACATTTCAATGTTTTTAAATGAAGACTTTATGAGATACTAATATTCGTTTTGTTGAAGTATGTACGTTCGGTGAACCGTGGTTACGCTGTGACATGTCAGTACGTGGGTACAGGTTTCCGAGTAGGTTTTGCGCACAGTTTTGCGCTTAATTTTGCTAGCTATTTTTTCGGATTGATAGAGTATTTAAAATCAATCAACATTGCATCCAGAATAGAGGTATATCGTAAATGCAATATCATGAAAAATTATAGAACTTTTATGTGATGATGATCTAACAGACAAATAGAAAGAATCTATGCCAGCTTTCAATGAAATCGCTTTAATAAATTATGTCAATGTCACGACAGACAAACTAAGGAAGCAATAGATTCATCGCATTTCCGATAAAATAATAAAACAAAACTAACACAAAGTCATGAGATAAGCCTATACATATTCGATGTAAACCTCGGATTCTTCTCATAAAATATGCTTTATGAATAAAATGGTCCACACATTTGTATATAATGGACGCGCTTGCAGAGATCTATTGCCTGGACCTAGGTCTCACACACGAAGCGCCCAGACATGTCAGATTGATAAATAAAATATAGCAAGTCGGCTATAGTATTTGTACTAGCAGAAGCCTGTAACTTCGCTCGTGTATTTAAAATATATTCTCAAGCATATTATATTACAAATTTATAAGAGCTTAGATTTTAAAACCACTCGACAATTTGGTAAGAACATTTGTAATCGTTAATAATAATTATTATAATCATATTAGCGTAAACTTAAAAACAAAAAGCAAATTAACAGTAATGTAGGAAGATATGTCGAAATATGCACAGCACAATTTATATATTATTTGCCATATCTATACATATAAATAAAATTGGAGTGTCTTTTTTTAATTTAAAATTAACAGCTTTTTACTAATTGCATATGAAAGTATATAATATACTAGCTACAAAATAACATTTTTTTAAATTTTTGTCTGTCTGTCTGTAAGGTATTTTCACACACAACTAAGCGTTAGTTTTATATCGACTTCAAAAAAGGAGGAGGTAGCAATTTTATTTATTTTAACTAGCCGAACCCGTGGCTTCGCTGACGCTAAGCTTAGGGACGAACCCGAGCGAAGCGAGGGTAAGTCGATAGTTTATTTATAAAAAAATCTTAATAAAATACAGCTGCCAAAGTAAAAAATATCACATTCACTTGAAAAGCATTTGTACGTTTAGGCGTTAGGCTAAAATGCCTTTACTCTTCACGCTATCCATCTGGCCCTCAGAAGGGCGATGGTATGGCTTTGAGTTTCAAAAATGTCAATGTCAGGGGCGCGTTGTGTGCCATAGATCTACACCTATAGAACGGACAGAAAACTCCCTACAAAGCGAATATGCGGCCGATACCCGTGTTTTATTCCAATTTGAATGTATAAAACGAATTTGGAAAATAAAATGTACACTTATTAAAAATTATGTAATGAGATAGGTCATAAATAATAAATATTTATATTCACTAATGTTTGTGGCGACTTTTTTGTACTTGCTGTGCTAGCGGTCGTAGGTTCGAGTCTCGCTAGGGGCATTCATTAGTGAGGTGCTATGAATACATGCCTCGTTTACTATGGAACTAGATGATTCTGTGTGTTTATGTCCCAACATTAACATCGCCAGTTTTAGGTGATGAAGAAACATTCAGTATTGTATCTATGTCTAATATTTAATAGATTCCCGAATATTGGCAGTTAATGGCGACCTCCGCGGCCGGCCCGCGTTGGTGTCACGAACGTATTTTAAATTTACAGCTTTATCGTCACAACACACGAAATATATCATGTTAACGAGTGGTGGCCATTAGTTATAGATTGTTAGCTGCCATACATCGGACGTGCGTATTATGTGTGTGTTAAATATGATCATCTTATATAGGTTTTTTTACAGAATATAATATGCTGAGGCACTCTACAGGAATTTTGCAAAGTATTCTGTGTTCAAATAGCACGTTTTGAAACCTTTAACAAATAAATTGAATTGAATTGAAAATTCAGAGATTAAGCCTGAATTATGCCCTATACCCAGGCTGGAGCCTGAACTTAGCATACGTATATGTATGTATAGATAGAATAGATATATAAACTTATATATCACGATAATTAGTATACCATTGCGGTCGTCGGTAATGTTAGACATTAGACAATAGAAATGCTGATTGCGTAAGTTATATGCGTTTTAGCATTTTGCCATAAAACCGAACTTACATAGAACCTTTGAGTCTTGAGAATCCTTATAATACATGAACATAAAACTAAAGGTTCACGTGCACTTTGGACGACACTCGACACACCACCTATATAAAAACATACACACATGCATATGTTATACTAAAATTAACCTAAAAAATTAATTTTATATTTTGTTTCTATGTTGTAATCATGGTTGTAATGTTTCAACGGATTATTGTACAATCCGAAATTAAGGTAGCGTAAACCTTAATTCAATATATATGGATATATCTACCTAAAGCCTCGAGAGCGGCACCGTAGACTAAATCTTTACTTTTTGCCAAAGCAGTTTAAGCAGTTTAATTTTATATTTTTCTGAATCTTTAACCTAATCACTATAGTCACTACACGAGACATTGATACTCAATTATGTCCTCAATCAGTAACTCGTCTTTAGTTTGCGTGACTTCATAACATTAAGATATTTTATATTTCTTTAATCCATAAATGTTCGTTATTATTTAATATTTAATTTTTAAGTATTGAATTGATGTCAATTTATATTATATGTTCCAAATATATCTTATAGTTCGTGGAATAGAGTGGATCTAAATTGGTTTAGTATTACTTTAGTAGAATTACTTACGCATTTATATAAATAAAATAGTTAAGCAAAATGATTTTTCGAGGGCAGTCGGGTCATAAGTTCAATTACATTAGGTACTTCACAGTTTACATACAAAGAGGTAGTAATCCAGAGCTACGAACGTGTATAAAAGTTTATTCGCATAAAAAACCTTTCAAAGAAATATACTCAGATATGATAAAGAATGCATTAAAAATTGCGCAGATTAAAACAACTAAGTGGGCTCTTAAGTATATTTTTTATATGTTGGGACATTATTAGAACAGCACCGTCTAGTTTCGTGGTAAGCTACGAGCCTTGTGTTACGAATACCAGATAGTTGATATACTACAGATATATATAAATTTGAAATACATACATATTATAAATATAAACACCCATGACTGAAGTAAAAACGTTCACGCTCAACAAAGGAATGCCCCCAGCGGGACTCGAACCAGCGACCGCTGGCGCAATAAGGTCACTACCAACTGAGCCAAACGTGTCGTCGTTATACACAAAACAATTTTATTTTATAATGAAATTAAAAATTGACTTGTATTGGCGTGCTATCTTCGGGCTCTACATTCCTAGTATTTGTTATTCGTTAGGTATAAGTAGGTAGCTATATGTCGTCTAAGTACGAATTTCATTGCTAAAGTACAGTATACCTAATTTTAAATACGGAAATTAGCTTCGAAGATTGCGATGCGAATCACAAATTGTTGATAAAATTGGTTAAAGATAAAAGACCCTACAATCTTCGTAGAGGCGATCACGTTTTGTCTTCTTTTACCTTCTATACTTAAATATAAATTTTTAACCGAGCTGAATTTGTATATTGACGACACGTTTGACTCAGTTGGTAGTGACCCTACTTTCTGTGCAAGCGGTCGCAGGTTCGTGTCCCGCTGGGGTATTTATTTGTTGAGCACAAGTTTTTGTACTCCAGTCATGGGTGTTTGTTTAATTAGTAAAGGTATTCGATTGAACAAAGACACTTTTGACTGGGGGAAAATATTTTATTTCTGAGAAATTTATACTAATCGTTAAAACACACCTAAGGACGAACGTGAGCAGAACAAGGGCAAGTAGAAGAAATAATATAGTAAGTTGTTCTAGAAATTAGTCTGAGTATGAGATCGTCAAATAAAGTTCGTATAATTTCTACTCTCTGCGAGATATTAAATTCTTATCCCGAAATAGTATCCATTTGCTCTTGTTTTTCAATAGATATTTTGATCGTTTATTATCTTGTTAAAGATTATGATTTTCCAATTTTATTTCTGACACTAATGATATTTAATAACTATTATTACAATATCTTGTTACTATTCTGTTCATTCGCAAATTAAACATAATTGTGAAGAAGTAGTCTCGCAAATATTGTTTTAGGACTTTGAACAAATAAAGCTGTAGAATATAGCAAAAAAATAACAACGTCTTGAGAACCAGAAGACCTATAGACACATTTCGATACTAATTTTTTACTTTAAGGGCAGATGTTTAATTTATAAGGCTTCTTCGTTTTCTAAGAAGTATAGGAAGTCCTTTGAGGGATCTACACAGGATAATATTGTTAGTAACAGTATGTTGCGTAACGGCTAAACGATTTAGGTACCGTATACATCATTATGGCAGGTATGTAGGTTTGATTCGCGTGCAGATTTTTTATAAGATCTATATTCTTAAGGCTTCATATTATGATCAATTTATATAAGCTATTTAAAAATTCAAATATGAACATCACAAATTTATTCTTATTTTTATCTATGTAACCAAAAATTTGTAAGGAAAAGATATGTGAAGAGATAAATAGAAAGCAATAAACTATAATTGCCATACAAGCGGAGCCACGGACGAGAGCTAATAATAGGTAATCATTTTAAAATACATATTTTCATTAAGTATGAGGTAACATCAGTATGAGAGAGCCAGACAAATGTACTATAACAAGCGGTGTCCCGCGGCGTTGCGTGGTCACTGTGTCACGGAGGTCAACGCCTTCGTCTCGTCTTCGCGTACGTTACGAATTGCTCACGAAGTTTATGTTTTGATATAAAAATTATTATTATAAATGTTTATGCTCAAAATCAGCTCAATTTAATCGATTTTGTTGGACTCTAAAAGTAGGTATTTTGGACTATGAATGTTGCTAGGGGAGTAAGAGTGCGAATAAGAAGAGCTTTTCTTTGTAACGATTCGAGATAACCAATATCATACTTTTATTAGGCTATCTAAATGCAAAAAACCTATGGACTATTATTAACCTAATTTTGCCAACATTATAGTATAGATGTATGAGAAAAGTGTATCTTATATACCTTAAGTGAAATTATAAGGTATATTGGACATTATTAATACGCTAAATAATAAACTGAATTATTTCATATAGTTACATATAAAATGGTTTAGCCTAGATTTAAATTTTAGTAGCTGCTAACAGACTAGTTGGTGTAAGTCACCCGGAATTTGGCCAAGGCTGGGTTTTGAAGCAAGCAAATGAAGTAATTTAACTATATCAGTGTAGTTTTGTTGTGATTCATGCTCGCTTCATGTAAAATATTTGATGTTTTCAATATTTCTTTCATATCTTCTATGTATTTTATCCCATGATTATACGAAATATCTATACATGATATAGATAAAGTTTTGTCAGCCGACTTCGTCCGTCCGTTCCGTCCGTTTCTTACTAACTGTTTCTAATATATTTTGGTAAAATATTTTCGTATAATAATATATTATGTTTTTCGTAAATTCAGTAATGATGGTCGAACTCAGAGCCCTGTCCGGTGTCCGGTGTCCGACGGACACTACCTACTTGTAATTAAAAGATGCCATAAAACTCAACTATTGTCGGAACTCTGCCTATATCTATTCAGTTATTATGAGCATAATATATAATTTATATTTCCATTCGTCTTATACTTTTTTTTCCGTAAATCCATATTTTTCCGGTATATTAATATACATAATAGAGTTATCTCATCAAAATGGCTGAATTGAATTGAATGATATTCGAAATAGAGATAGGTTACTTTTGTTACTTTTTTCTCTGAAGAATGCACTGTTTTCTTTGAAGTGAAGTTTTTCTTTGCCCGTGGGATGAAGTTGCTTTTGTTTCGAACTGGGAATAAACCCGAGTTAAGTTTTTAATTTGTACTAACAACTGATAAATGATCTTAATATACATATATGTAACATTTTTACCTGGCATAAAAGGATTCCAATGGTTTTAAGAATTGTGGAAAATAAGAGAAGAGGCAAATACCTCTTACTAAGTAAGTATAGTCCTCCGCCGCCCTGAAGCTAAACATTTTTGTCGTTAATCCTGTCTAATAATATTTAAAATATTTTTTCAAAGGGGACTAAATACTTGGAAGTGTTTACATCATATTTTATACGCCATAATTTAATGAATTGTTTTATCTGATATTTGATACTTTTTTTGTAAATTGATATTTACATGTACGTGTGATGTACTCGTGTTAAAGGCGGCGTGCGACGCCTCATCGCCACCGTTCCTCGAGCTTATATTTGTTGGACTTTTTAACATATTTTTTACTAAAAAGAGATAAAGCTACTGCTTTATCTATAATCTTCACCATTTTCAACTTATAATCAAGACTGCAATATCTATTGTCATCGTGGGCTTATAAGCCAATACTTTTATGGAATAAAATCAATTGAGACCCATTATTATTATCATTTTAAATACATCAGCGTACTAATCCGAAGAGATTTTAAAATATTACATATTCGCGCATATTTAAGAAAGAAGTATTAGTTTGTTCCCATCGTGTTAAGAGTTTCGATTCCTACTGCAATAGGTACTGTTAATTCAAGAGAAATCTCTGACAATAATATAATTGTGGCTAAAGTTAACTGTAATACAGAAAATTAAAAAACCTGACGGCGTATAAA
Organism: Boloria selene; assembly: GCA_905231865.2. Classification (NCBI taxonomy): domain Eukaryota; kingdom Metazoa; phylum Arthropoda; class Insecta; order Lepidoptera; family Nymphalidae; genus Boloria; species Boloria selene. The sequence goes on from HG993131.1 coordinate 16,870,723, forward strand.
ATTATCAACGTACCGTTTATTTTATAATTGAATCGAAATAAAGAAACTTGTATACAACATACACAAACATGTGATACAAAAAATAAACACTTCAAGACCAGAACGGCAAGTGAGTCTCTATTTGCAAAAGATTATTATTTATTAAACAACTCTGGTTTGTTCCGAGATGCTTAAGAACATATTGTGTTACTCCCGACTATTTTAGCCTATCGTTGAACTAAATATAATTCAAATCGTTTTAGTTTAATATTAGTAATATATGAACACACGCATACTTTTACACATACAATATTTGGCCAAATGGACAATACAGGGCTTGTTATAGTACTCGAGCGCACTTTTACAGCAAGTGTTTTACTGATGTCGGTTAATTTTATCATATTATTAGCATTAAACCGTAACCCTTAAAGCTTTCTTCGGCGAAACCGTTCATTATCGGGCTTTCTATTCTTTTGTTAATTCATTACTAAAAACCCACGTGCCATCGCAACTGCGACAAGTTTGTTTTATGTTTAATTGAATCCCTACCAATAATAACCGTCGATTCTCGCTAGCGAGCATAGTAATATAATCGATTGGCGTTGAAATAAGAACTTGTCGCAATAACTTCTACAATGCATGGCGTCATTACATCTGAGACAGTAGTAAAGTTAAGAGTGCAACTAGTGGTAGGACGTTCTGGTTGGCGAAGATAGCGGTTAAGTGTCGCCGGCGGTCCACTGCGGAACCAGTTTAACTGCTTTAATTATGTTTGCTTTTTATCGAACCTTACGATGTCGATTTTTTACTATTAATTGTGAATTTATTAAACAATCATATAAATAAGTAAAGCTCTTAACAGTATTAGTGGAGTTGAGCTTTAGATCTTATTTAATCTAAGTACAGAAAAACAGCATCGCAGTGAGTAATTGACGAAATAATCTTTGTGGAAATAAGAATAGGTAGAGAAGAGTAATGTAAGTCTCAACTGGTTATGGAAGGTACCACGTTGTGACTAAATAGAAAATAAAACGCTTGAGAAACTTTTTCGTTATGAGCCATGTTATTTAGCACATCAAAATATTGAATGAAGCTTATATCAGATTTTAAATGAGAATGGACGGTGGTAGACATTTGGCAATTTCGATATGTATCGACCGGTTTCTGCAAAAAAACCTGTCACGATACCGTCTCCGTCTCCGACCGACGGACTCCCATTGGAACATGACTTCTGTAATGTAATGATTTAAAAATAGGTTCTTTGATTATATTTTTGATACAAAAATTATAAAATATATTTATTGAGTTTAGAGCTTACAAAGATATTAAAAAGAATATTGTCTAAGAATATAATCTGTTAAGAGTGGTTCATTTAAGCGTGGCTGTGGATTTTCGTTTGTTTCTTAGTTTTTTTGTTCGAAATTGTACTAATGAATATTGTATTAATATTATACGACATTTTTTATCGCGTCCAACTTCATCAAAACGTTTAACGAGCTTACGCAAAACGCTCTCTCATTAGCTTATTGCTCAATAAACTGTATAAACGATAAAAAAATAAAAATCTGCGCAATGATATTCGTTTTATATAATATTTTTTGTAGATCTTATTTATGTTGGTCCATGATGTATGTCGAGATCTGGTACACGTCGGGACGTTGGCAGTCAACAGTCATGAACAACATGGCGAAAAGAGCAAAAATATTATACTATTTCCTCAGAAAATATCTTAAGGCGCATTTGTACGTCGTTTCTTAAATAAGAAAAGTTTAAAATCTTGAAATTATAGTGAAGGCGTTAAGTAGTTATTTTAAAGCGTAAATAGAAGTAATAAGAAGATGCGGGTATTAATTCATGTTCGTTGCGATACGTTAGTTCTTACTACAATAAACTGTTTACTATTTATGTATATTATATGATTAGAAGACGTAGCTTGCCTCATAACTTATATACGGTAAGGAGGGTAAGCCTTTTGCAAGGCCCTTTGTAGTTCTCGGTGGGCTTTGTTCAGTAACTGCGAGTGTGCGGAAAGTAATTTCATATCGAATCGTAAGCCAGGTGCGAAAAGTTAAAAATTAAACGATTCGCTAATCATAAAATTCATAATAAAAACCAGGTTTTTACTTTCGTTTTCATTTGCAGTTTTAGATTATTATTAGACTACTATTATAAAAAGAAAAAAATAAGTTTTTTTAATTGTTAGTTTGTAACGGATAAACTAAAAATTTGCTTAATCGATATTGGTAAATCTGAAGATTTGATAATAAAAAATAATTAAATTATATAATATGATGGTGAAGGTGAGTGTAAAGAGGGATGAAAGTTTTTATGGGGAATGAATCTTTTTTCAAGAAAGGGATACTGATGTATGTTATTTATAGCTCTATTCCATTGTGGCCGTTAAACTGCACCTAAAGAGCGGAGCGGCGGTGAGTAGATACATTAATTAAATATAGACATTAGACATATATATGACATAAAATATAGCTAAACTCAAATTATTTTTTAATCATTTCATTAAAGAATACAATTCCGGTATATGTATTTCTTGCCATTATTTCTATAAAAATTACACTTCAGACCCAACAATAAGATAGAAAAAATTTAAATATATTCTTACCAGTCTACTTTAAGTTGGAGTATATCTAAAACACGTTTATTTTAAACAAGGTAATCTATAGATAGTATCAGTAATTAAAGGATTTTTTCTTCGTTACTTAAGTTTGAAATATATATTAGTAAAAGAAATAGAATTGAATTTTTAGGAAATTCCTTGACTTGAATACTGCTTCTGTTTAACGTGGTGTAAAAGTATGCTAATTCTGTATTTTTGTAATATACTATTATTTAGTTTATTCGCCTCTGCATTATGATTCTGATTATATGTATAGTTCGTACAAACACTATATCAAAAGTCCAAGTTAGATACTCTTTTCCGTAAGAGTTTCTGTTAACAATTTTTAACTTATCGATTCGATCAAATATTAGTAACTATCGCTTCGAAATAGTTATATCTAATAAAAAAAAATATTTTCAATAAATAATTATTATGTGAAACATAATGTAATATCGGTAAAGGACTTGAACTTTAGTGCGAGCGGTGGTCACCGGATGTAGAGACGACAGGTGTTTTGGCAACAGGATGGGACGTTATACTTTGTTTAGTCTCTAAATGCTCTGACATGAATCGCTTTAGATAACTTGAAGAAATTTGACCTCTGGTCTACAGACGGCATATGTTATATTATACATTTATATTTTTGGAAAGTCATACTAGCTTAGCTTGACAGGAAGCTTGATATTAGCCAAACCTACAATAATACAATTGATTCGTAGTACATTATTAATCGTATGTCAGTCTCTATTAAAATAATTATAAATATAAATTTAGGTCGAAGTTATCAAAAGCTTAAATCACAAATAGGCGCTAACTTCTGACGATCTCGCGTATTGTGACACTTAACGTTTATCTGGTATATAAAAATTATATTGCTTTTGCTTTGTTACGTAAAAATAAATATATAACCAGCATGAATATGTCCAGCAATTGGTTTCTTACTCATAGTAGAATATAATAAAAAAGTAAAAGACGCTATTAAAATTATAAGTGGAACTTATATCAATACGATTAACAATACTATTTTTTCTCGCATGATATCAGCATGTGAACTAACCGTCAATTAAAAAAACATAATTGATCATAAATATTATTCATTTTCGAAAAAAATAACAAAGTAGAAAATTAATCATGTTACTGTTGCAATACGCAATAAGTAGCTATTTTTTTAAACTACATCAACAAGTTACCTATCGTACTATACGAAACTTAATTCGCAAATTGATTGTATTTTGCCAACTAAATTTAACTTGCGAGATTCAAAAAAAGTTCGCTTCGCGTACATATAAATAGTAAGCGGCTCATACATATACATAAGCTATTTATCCAAAACAGTATCTAAATATATTACATAATTATTCTTAATACCGGCGACCAGACACGGCTAATGTTTTAAAAACAAACTTTATCTCTATGTTCGAACTAACTTTATATAGTTTCTAAAACAAAGTTGATAGAAAACTTTATAACTCATCCAACTTTTCGTTATACAAAATAAAAGTTATTGAACTCAAAAAGTTAAGTCATTGCACACAAAATCATCTCGAAAACAATGGAATAATGTGTAACTACTTAGAAAAAGTAGTAAAAACATAAAAAAACAGGCTTCGCTTAATTTGTTGCTAGATTTTTTAAAATAAATATTGGACTCTACCTTGAGATCAGGAGAGTGCTCTTGATGTTACAAATCACAGAGTCATTTTCATTTAAAACTTTTTTCTCAGCGGATGATCGCTGACCGACTTCAACGGAGGCTCGCATGCAACTGAAGGCTGTGCGTACCCAGGTCAGGTACTGTGATCATCGCTATTAGCCGGCCGAATTGCGAAGTCATTATTTCTCACACGTCATTACCAGCCGAAGTAACCATTTAGAGCTAATACAATTTGGTAAGGTTACCTCGAACATTGTATCGTATCGTCCACTACGGAAGAAAGAGATGAAAAGCGAATGACTGCGAGCCTTCGGAGAGATTAAGGAAGCCGTATGTAGATGTCTCAGTCGGCGCTGTTACTATTATACTACTTAAATAAATTTTTTTCCAAATATTATTGCTTTCTTTTTACTTTTGTTTAATTTGCATGGTTTTGTTTTCGTAAATATTTACATAGTGGGTATAAACACAACACGTTTGGCTCAGTTTGCTGTGCCAGCGGTCAACTATCATCATATAACTATCTCGTATCGGTAACGAAAGCCTCGTAGCTTACCGCGGAACTAGATGGCGCTGTGAGTAATATTAAGTGTAATGTTCCAACATATTTCTTTATTTATTTAAGCTTATCTAATTATTTTTTCTTCTTATTATTTAATAATGTATTATTTAAACTACCCAGAAAAAAGTAGTATTGTAATAAATAATAATAATTTTATTTGTCTTATGAAAAAGAAGAAACGTTGGGTTAAAAAACAACAATGTGAGTGTTAGTTAAAATTTTATTGTGCATATAAAAAATCTCGCCTCCACGGAACTCTACCTGACGTCACCCACTTAAAATGTGACCAATGCGACTCCTGACTTTGTTTCCAGAGTGCTTCAAGGATAACAGTGTGTTAGTTCACTGCTCCCGCTCCCGCTTGAGAAACTTGGCCAGTGGGCAACCTGCCGGTATACTCGTCCCATACTTATACACTTATTATTCGACATAAACATCTGTCATAAAGAGGTATTACAAGGTTTATTGTATCATACAGAACTGAGGCTAAATTTAAGGAATCAGAAGTATGAAATTAGATCGTGAAGACTGTTTAAAACATTATATTAGTGAAAATTGTCAATGTTTTCTTTAGAAATTATAAAAAATAGGTTTTAATTCAAGGTTAACAATCATTCAGAACACTGCTCCCGCGCAAGCTCCAGCGCCAATAACACCTGTGCTCTCTACACTGACATATGTACAATGTACATATATGTATATAATAACATTGCATTGTCTGTTTGTACGATAGTGAAAGTATGTTTACCCACATTTTGATAAAGATTATAATTTTGAGATTGGCACTTTTTCCATTACTTTACGGTATTTACTTATATTTGAAGTTTTAAGGCACTAAGATTACCAAGTACTTTTACTGTGAGAAATAGTGATTTAGTAAACCATTTTTTTATAATTATCATTGTCTAAAGACTTTGTGCGTACTATATTTAAGATCGGTTATTTCATATTATAAAATTCGAGATCGTTATTGCAAGCAAGAACATAAGGAGGCTATTGCTAGTGTTATAAACGTCTTTTGTTTGCGTATGTTAACAGTAATTGCCTGACGTTTGCACATGAGATAAAAAACTTATTGATACATTGAATGAGATTGTATGTCTGTACTGTGCTTATATATAATTTTGTAAAATTCTATATCTATAAATTGATAATATTATGAGAAATTTGATTTTACTTAATGCTTCCTGAATTTAGGTACTTATTACCACGATTAGTAACAATTTGAGTCCTATTTCTTTATAACTTAAGACTTCCTATAAATAATTATTTATTATTTCGTTACAATACATTCACATTAATATATTCGGCCACTGTCTTTTATTAATTGATAGTCGAAATGAAAAAAAAACGTATGTGCGATGTTAAAGACCTCTAATACCAAACCAGAAGTATTCCATCCCAGTACAAAATTATACATATAATAACTCAACAATATTTATCAGATAAAATTTAGTAATATGATACAATAGGTATTTTGCTTTCATATGACTTTATAATTCTCATGAATTACATAATGTCTGAAAACACTTAAGAAAAAACTGATAAATCAATATTACTAAACTTACAAGTAAACTCGCACGCCACACATATAACTCACAAACGACGAGCGCGCATGATGAAGCCACGAGAATAATGCTTAATAGCTCTAAATGGTTGGAGTTTTTACAAGCAGACCAGTTATTCTTTGTTTACACGTTCATTACTTCGTTTATTTATTTATAATTACTGTCAATGTATTTTTGGATTCCGCAGAACGTTATCATTTTTATTTAAGTACCTCTATAAACTGATGATTTCCATCTTAGCAGTCTTGTTGTAATCGAACTTCTACTCAACTAAAGCAAGCACGCGCACATTACTTTCAAATACACGTTTTTGGTATTTAATCATCAGTATAATATATAAATTTCGCTAAAGATAAACATACCTGGTCCTCGTCCCTGTAGTCAATTATTTCGCTTCTGAAAATAAAAATGCTTGATTGAAAACTAACGATGTATAATATTTTGCAAGACTAAACATCTAACTTCAACTGGAAAGATCTAATATAATATGAGTAGTAAGCTCGTACCTCTAGTATCATAAGGTGCCTAATTTGTTTTCGTTATTCATATTCAATGGATTTTATTACATATCTTACTATGGGAGAAAATGTCTTGTACATTTTTTAAATGTTAAAAACTTTTATATAGTAAAAATTAAACTTTTATATTACCTGCTACGGAGCTTTTTGATGACTGGCATCTGCGCAGTGCTGTCGTGGATCCGTACTTGCGTAGGGTCTATTTCCTCGCATTCGTCGTCGTCGAAAGGTAGCTGACCAGTTCTTCGGGCTAATATAGAGTCCATGAATGGACTGTAAATATGGCCTGTAGTGCCCAATATGTCGTCGATATCCGTATAGCGTGATATATACTTCTCAGATCCTTTTCGATAAGGCAAATGTACTGAATCTCTACGATACTGGCGATTATTTTCGTAGGGCGAGCTACGTCCTGTCCTGAAATCATGGTTTGGAGTTTCCAAACCTTCAGGACTTCTTCTATCGCCAAGTGGTTCGTCATCGGGTAGATGCAGAGGAAAAGGCGGAATCTGGCTTGTCGGTATGTATACCTGTACTTCTTCGGAATCTGAAGAGTCGCTTTCTTGTTGCGGTGGCGGTGTCGGCAACTTCTCAATGCCTTCTGGAATGTTTTTATCACTAGACAACCACCAAGGACGTTCTCCAGATTCTATGTGTCGTATGCGCCTTAGCTGAAAATTTCTTTGATCAGAACCAGACTTGCTCAAGCTCAAACTATTCTGAGAATCTTGTCTGTTAATGCTTTGCTTACTGTCATTATTAAGTAATCTCCAGTCTTTTCGATCTCCTGATTCGTTTTGTCTAATTTTAAAAAAGTTAAATTTTTCGCTTTTGTCACTGTCACTTGAAGACTTCCTGGGAGGAGTGAGCCTTTCAATTCCTTCAGGTATATTTGCAGAGCTATCAAGCCACCAAGGTTTTTCATCATCTGCGAAACAATTTAATCGAAGTGGAACTTTTAAATCGTTCGTTTCGGGAGTATTTGAAAGTAATGATTGGCTTTCATTGCATGATTCTTGGCTTTTTTCTTTATCATTAACGTTTTTTCTATCAACTTCTGATTCTAGCCACCAACTTCTGCCTCCTGATTCAATTGGTCTTATGGCCTTCAATTTTACTAAGCTATCTTCGTTAGATGCAATTATATTATTAGTACTATTTTTAGTTGAGCCATTATCAATTACTAAATTTGGAGTGTCTTTATTCGAAGATTCCGATGAATTACTATCTATCAAACGTGTGGTTTCAGTATTATCTTGATGCCTGAGCTTAAACAAATTAGTAACAGGTGCTAAAGCTCTAATTAAAAATGACTTAGCTTCTTCAGTACCCTCATTCTTCTGCTCTATTGTCGTCTCAGTTACATCGTTTGGTTTTGATTTTAATACAGTTTCATCTTCACTTATTGAAGATTGCGTTGATAAAGTTACACTGGACTCTGGACTATTCTTTTCCCTAGATTTAGGACATTTTAATTTTGAGGGGCCATTGGAAATATTTGTACTAGAAGAAGTTTTGTGTAAGCCCTTTGAAGACGTTTTATTTGAGTTCTTAGACTTATTACTTTTTTCACAACTTTGGTCTGAATCCGTAGAACTCACTGATTTGCTCCTTTTCTTCACAGATTTTTTAGAGGATGTTGAATCAGAAGAAGAATCGGTGCTAGACTTACGGATTTTCGTTTTTTTAGTTTTAATAACACTTTCTGACTTTGGTGGTTGGGGCGGTAGCTGATGATTATTAGTTATAGTAATTTCAGGTTTTAATAGTTCTGTAGAAGTGATTGCAGACTGGGAACTAGTAGATTTTTTTAATTTAAGGTTCACGTTAATTATAATTTCAGTATCATCGTCCTTTTTCTGTTCAAATGTTGGACTGTCTTTACTCGCATTATTATCTACATGATTATTTGGTATAGATAATTCAGTATCCCTTTCTTCTGTGTTACAATTTTTATTGTCTGTTGGCATAGGCTCCTTACTTCGACTTCTACTATTTCTATCATTGTTGCCATTTTCTCTTAGGTTCGAATACTGTGTTGAATATCTTCCTGCGTAACCTGTATAATTTGTACAATTAGGTGAATAATAAGTCCAATTCGTCATACTAGTCCTACTCGTACTACCAAATCTACTTGTTCGTGTAGGGTCGTCAAGGCGATCAGATTGTATTTCTTTATCTATCATTTCAGGTCTTTTCCTTGCTCGCATAATAATTTTTTCTACAGTTTTTGCCATATCAGCTCTTCGCATTCTTACATATGCAGAGGAACCAGGTGGCGTTGGTGACGTGTGTCTGGTAATGACTGAAATTTTCTGAACATCATCGTTCTCGTCAATAATAACTTCAGTCCCATTTCGAGTACATTCAGTGTTGTTCTCATTTTGTTTTTCTATTTTTTCCTCTACTATACTATCTGGTAACTTATGTCGATCCTGATCTGGCTTTACTAAGTCTATATGATTAATAGGCGAAACGGAAGTCCTTTTTATAGGCGTTGGACTTCTTAAGTAGCTCGCTGTTGCTAAACGATTGGCTATAGCATACCGGTTTACTGTGACTTCGGGCTTACTATCTACCCTGGTGGTCGGACTTGGTTTGGAATAACTTGGCGTTCGTGGATACAGTTTATAATTCGATAGACTACTGTAATTTGTAGTCTTATCAGTCTTAATTGGAATGTCTTTTTCTCGATCAGCAGGACTTAAATCTTGGCCTTTTTCTTTAAAATTCTTAGCTGTTCTTCTCTCTGGACTGGCCTGCCTAGAAATATTAGATGACCGATTGATGCTATATTTAGATATAGGTACTGGACTTACATCTCTACTTCGATTCGTATTTAATGACGGCACGGATAGTTTAGAGTAATCTTTTTTTTCGTATTTTAAAGTCGGCTTCTCAGCGGTCGTGGTTTTACTGTAGCTTGCATAACGGTTTGCGATTGTGGATATTGGTGTTTCTTCTCTAGTTGAGCGGTCATTAATTACAGGAATGCTGGATGACTTGTACGAAGGAGTGGATGTATATTTGGCAGTGACAGTGGTCGGTCGGTCGGTTGATATACTAGAAGTCCTGGTAGAATCCCGGTTTTTGCCATATGTGGCGGTGGAGTCATACTGCAAAGTAGAAAAAATATAAAAATTTAATATTAAATAACTAGAAGAGTATTTTATTTCAGGTTTGGCTGCTTAGGTAAAAAAGTGAAGTAAAGTTCTTAGTCATGTAATATTATCAAATCCATAATCCTCACTCAACACAATCAGACATTAAGCTGTTCCTTACACCGCTTTATAAATAGCGGACGGAATGTGTTCGCAGATAACATACAAGGGTTTTATTGAGCCCTTTGCTCTCACACCAGATTGATTACACGTTATTTGAAGTATAGAGGCAAGTTTCATAATTATTATACTGCTAGGAAAATCATTAACTTACGCTACATCTAAATAAATTTTGAAAATAGTTCAAAGTAAAACTTACGTAGTTTCTGTACGACATTTTATATGATATTCAATTTTCCATAAGACTGAGATATTTGAATCCAACACGAGTCCTGAAAATAAAAAATAAAATGATGTTAAAAAATAATATGTGTTTGTAGCTGTGGTCCACATAAAATATTGACATATATTGTGTGATGTTAAAGTGAGGACTTGCTCAACATTTATAGGCAATGGGACGCAGTCTAGGTCGACTACTGATCATTAACTAGTTTTTTAACTTGTAACAATGTGCACTGCAATTATGAGTATTTAAACAATTCTTGAAACCTTACACGGAATCGATCCCAGTACCAGTGACGGTAGCCGAGGACCTGTTTCATAACGTCCAGGCTCAAGCCCTGCCAGCGTCTGCCGCCTCCGAGCAGTCACTAGCTATTTATATGATTAACATCTTGTGTTTTTATTATGGACTACAGTTTGTAGTTTTAAAATAGACACCATTTCAATTCAATGTTTCCGCAGTGACCCACATCGAGTGATGGACAAAAGATGGATTACTTTTTAAAACCAGATGCTATATGCTTATTAATATTTTTTCTATAAATTATACCTACTTAGTACGAGTATATGATATACATATATTTTGCGCATCTTAAAAATTTATATTTAAAAACTCGATTAGATTTTAACTTGAAAGTACAAATGATTATCTCGGATCACCGCGACCCTCACGTCTATAATTTTATTAGCTTTACCTTTAGAAAAATGCGAAGAAACTTAATCCACATACTTCAATATTAGTTTTTTAAGATGTTTTCATTTCATTCATTTTATCGTGTCACTCTAGCATATAAGTATATTTCTGCCGTAGTGGAATCTAGCTCAGTGGTAAGCTACGATTCTTGTGTTACGGATACTAGATACTAGTTGATACACTACACATATATAACTTGTGAATGCATATATATTATAAATATAAATATTAAACACCCATGACTGGGATACAAACATTCATACTCAACAAATGAAAGCCACTAGCGGGATTCGAACCCGCGACCGCGTGGCGTTTCTACAAACTGAGCTAAACGTGTCGTTAGTTTATAATATCACAAAAGACACTTAAATACGAAAAAGAAAAGAAGAGTGGTGAGGTAGCCCTCGCTATGTCTACGTGTACTGTAAAAACATAATATTCTACCGTCATAAATACGAAAGATATAAATCTCGACGCCGGATCTCATAGCTAATGCTCGTGGCACAATACGCTGCTTCCGACTAATATAATTACATAATAAATTTAACGTAGAGTGAATACCAGCACTATTTCTGTCACTATTGCATGCTTTTCTAAATTACTAGTACAAAGTGGTGTGGGGTTGTCGAGACCCGGGCAGCGAGTAATCCGAGTTAGCTTTGTGCATGCCATGTATATTATTCATTCATTTTGTTAAGAATTATACATATTTTGATTTTTGATATGACATTACCTAATTAGATATTAAGTATTTTAAATTATGTAATGATAATATAAATATTAATATTGAATTGACTGGAACTTGTGCTAGAGAGAGCTTAGTTATATTCAAAAAGATACTAGCAATACTCATTTTTATTTTTTAGGCTCTGACTTCACCTTGTTGCAATAAAGTAACATCCATTCTATATACTTACATAACTAGCCCGTTATTTCTAAATAAATTGTATCAATTTGTATTAATCAAAGAAATCATTAAAAATTTAACCCATCCCTCATAGTAAACACGTCCAACCCAACGCGACACGGACGTAAACAATATGTATTCAAGAAGTAATTGCTTCTTGTGAATTGCAAGATCAACATTCCGAGGCGACGCGATGGAACAGCGGCCTTGGCTCATCTTTAGTAATTCGACTATTTTATTTATTCTGTAGTAGCTTGATTAAATATTTATTTAATTATATCGAGGTTACTCGTTTTAATTTGAAGCTAAGGAGGCTTCGTCCGTGTTGATGGACGTCACGAAAATATTCTCCTTGCGCAAATATTGACATGTATCAAATCAAATCATGTGCATATTTAAGGCGATCAATTAATAAATGTAGTTCAAATATATATAATTTTTCATACTTTTCGAATTCTTACAAAAAGCATTTCTCAAAGTTTAAATATTGAAGCAATGTAGTTTTTCCCATTAGAAACTAACTTATAATTTTTTAAATATAATTAACAGATACTTTTATATTTTAAAAATAAAAGGCTTTTATAAACTTTATATTTTGATACTTTTAATTTTTATATTTAAAACAAATTGTAATATGTCTTCGTTACTTTTAATGTCACTGACACACAAAACAACTACTAAGACAAAAATCGAACCTTCTACCACTGGAGGAGATACGCCCTTCCACAAGACATACTATACTCAGATGTAAACTAAACATTGGAAAGTTGCAGAGAAAAGGCCCCAGAGGTGAAGCTAAAGGGCTCTATGACCATAATGCGAGCTTTATTGGCTTCGAACAAAATGTTCGATGAAAGCTTTAATACACCGTGAATAAGCTCGCTCATTTCTGATCGCAACTGCGATAAGTGTATGTGGTATTCAGCGCAAATCGTTGACAGCTCCACTAGCAATTACTATATTACTTGGGATTAGGCTTATTAACACCTATAGTAAGTAAAACAAGATTGATGCTGAATGAAACAAGGCAATGAAATTTATTTTAAATATCGTATTTGAATTTGCTAGTACAAACATTGATAGATGATGATATATATATTTGAATCGCCTAAATATATTTCGATACTAATACAGACTGCCCTTATTGTAAGCAATGTTTAGCGAAAATGCATGCTTGAATACGGCTGAGTGGTATGGGCTCATTAAAACGCAGTCAAATAAGCCTAAAATCGAATTTATTTTAGCTATAACTGTAACTAACATCTGCTGTTAATCTCTTGCTCTCATCACCAGATCGATGGTGACAATATAAGTTCCACATACATACATAATATGTACGAATACATGACACATTTGATGAGAATGAACAAAGCTATTGAGAAATCGATATACTACATGAGAAACAATATTGTTATACTATCATTAGAACTTTTTTTCAGCTATTTTATACAGGACTATGAAATTTGATGCAAAGTATTCGAAACTTATTCAATATTAATTACTATTTTTAAACATTATTACTTTTATAACACTGTTGGTAATCCTATCTAAATAAATAAATAAATATTATATTTTTTTATTTAGTTCTATAACACTTTTAAATTTGCAGGGTTTGGATGACAAAAACCACAATAAAGTTGCCAGCGCTTCTTAACATTGATGTTTAATCAGTATACTATTTTTATATTTCTTTAATTTAATATTACGTAGCAAATAAAAAACAAGTTTAGCTTTGAACCACTTTCCTTGAGACAAAAATATGGTTTTCGATAAAGGCACTGAACTACAGTGAATCACAAGGAGTTCGATGCTCCGTAAGTATATTCTATATGTACAATCGGCTATTATAAATAGTGTTACTTTGCTACTACTAATTTATATTATAGTTTTTTAGTAGGTACTATGCCGTAAAGTTTTTTTGTTGCTTGATTTTAGAACATGGTCGAACGCTACCTACTTACAGCTTGAAGATATTACAGTTTAATTTATATACCTAGGTAGAAATATTACAAACTAAGAGAGCATTAGGTTTTGTCTAAAATAAACAACAGTTATAAAAAAATACAAAGTACGAAGGACGTTAAAATAGTGTCATCCACAGAAATGTTGCATGTTAAAAGAATATTCTGTTATGAATTTTGCAAACACTTTATTAGGTCGTCATAGCGCGGTATATCCACTACTTCTGAGGTTCTCGCGGATTTGGTCAATACTGCTTAAACATAATTATATTAATTAAAGAAATAAAGTCACCTTTACCCAGTAAAGATGTGAAGGATCACGCTCTGTATCTAACTAACAAAAAACGAACAACTGAGTCAATCCGTCAGTAGCAATCAGTAAAGCTCACAATGCACACAATAACATAGCATCGACTAGATTTATTTACGTCGAATGTACACCACGAAAATAAATGGCCTACTGCCGACATATGTAAGTGTCAAAGACTTGGGTTCGCCAGGTTGTTGGCTCTCTCAAAATGGGGTCAGTTTTCAGCGTATGTGCATTCTACCTCTGCCTGGACTCTACTCCAGTCTAGTCTAGCTATACAATTCTAATTGAATAGCTTAGGGCTAACTAACAGTTAACAAGCTTCGACAGTTTGTGAAGTTAAAACAATTATAGTTTCCAGTTATTGTGAAACTGGGTATTGTATGGAACTCGGAGCAAAACTAGAGGTTCAAATAAAGCTTCTATTTGTACAATGTTTGAAGGTTTTGAAGGAACATGTTAAACAATGAATGAACGAAAATAATGAAATTTGATACCCCTTGCGTAGATTTGGCTAATTAAATAAGGATTTATATAGAGTTAAGGGTTATCTCATGTCTCACTCTGTTATTAAAAGTTTAATTTAGGTTTCAAAATCATTAAAATATCAAAATAAGCAATAATGATATGTAAACATTGATAAATTATATTCCAATAAGACTAATTTTTTAAACTCTTGTTTAATAATTTATATTTTAAATATGTTTAGTCAAAAAAGATCGAAATGTTTTGCTTTTAGCCGTGATGGGTGATATACATGGACTAAGTGGCTAAGTTGTGATACATTTTTTATTACTGATATTTGCAGTTCAAGTGTATCTGTTACACTTGAAGTATACAATAGGTGTTTAAAAATCACACTCGAATTGTAATGTCATAGTGTGGTTTATCTGCTAAGCATAAATTTCTCAACTAAAAAGTCTTAAGATCGCTTTACCTACAAATTCTTGTATGTATGTATGTATGTACTATATCTTAAAAAAAGCTCTAAGTAGTCTCCACGACGTAAATGCCACACGTGCCTTGTCCCTCGCTTATTATAGGGGGTGGTTTTCAAAAGTGAAATGCCTGTCTAAGTCTATTAAGCACCACGAGGAGGCGTCGGTTATGAATAGATATTCGTACCTATAGCGATGCTGGTGTATTTGTATGACGTGTTGTAACGACTACTATTTAAAAGAAATATTTTAATAACATCAACAGGTAATTCTTCAATACTTAAAAATCAAGTTTAATTCGGACTTAGAGAATATGAGATTATGTTGATGATGTGAGAACCGGCAAGGCTATACAAATTTTACATTATATTTTAAATTAATTTAACTTATAACAAAACCGTGTGCTGTACTGTACTTTCTTACTAGGTACTAGTATTTCAAATAGTAGCGGAACATAAATGACGTGGTGTGAACTGGCAGCTGCATATGATTCCAGATTTTCTAACTCGTACCATTAAATATTACAAGGCTTTGCTGCGTTTACTATTTGACAGTGACACTCGATATTGTATCTATTATTTACTATTTACTTATTGCACTGCATTCGGCAGATTTTTGCAATGGAGAAAAAGAAGAGAGATAGAAAAAGACTTCTAAGACTTTGTTGCTCAAATTATCAGCTTCTACATACTCGTATTACTCAGCCACTGTTTAATTCGCAAATAGGAGTTTTCTAACTAACACGAGCAAGTGTTTATGAAAACGTCCAAAAATATACCATTTAATGAGTAAACCGAAAATATAGTTCGACAAACTTCATATTTAAGACTATTCTAATGACCCCGTTGGCACAGTCCTGTCTCTGTATCTGCCAAGCGTCCGGGTTCGACTCCCTTGCTATTTTTCCTAAAAGGTCACTTCAGTTCATCCGGATGTTAATATGTAATTAGACCACCACCATATTTTTAGTGTAAAACAAAGTGAGTCGATACTAAATATATTTCGACAGCTACCACTAAGGTATGTATAGATCTAACGATATTATATAGCGATATTTGGCAAACTAGTTCACTTGAAGAATTTTTGTGGTAAAAAGCTAAAACATTGGTAGTATACACTATTCCTTTGCCACCTTTTGCGGGTTTCAATAAAAAGAAGTTATTGATGACTTAAAATCTATAATATGTTTCAAGTATACGTATTATACTGTATAAAAAAGGGTTCTATTAGTTTAATTTTTCAGAAAACTAAGCTAAATGTTCGCTTGCACCATATTTACGTGTGTAAACAATTCGATTCTTGATCTCTGTCTTGTCTAGAATGGGACGACTGCATCACAATAGTCATTCACTATTTATATTTATTTACATCCATATTTATTCTGTTACGTATGAAATAAATAAAAGAGTTTCTCTTACATTTAGGTCCTTTCTACATGTTTTTTGTATTTCTAAAGTATGCAACTCTGACTCGATTTAGATATAAAATAACTCATACATTACAAACTTTAGGTTTAGGAAAGATTCGTAAGCTTTCAATATGTAATTTATCTGCGACAGTAGACTCTGCGATTTATGCATAAATAAGCTCTGCGTCGGAGGTTTTTCTTTGTATGCACTTTCGTCCGACAGAGATGACAGTGCTCAAGTAGATATTAATAATTATCTTGTAGTGTGCGTGTGTCTGTCTGTGTGCAATATATTGTGAACGGCGGCGTTAAAAATAGAGGTAGCAATGGGACATCCTGACAAATTATTTTTATCTCAACAACTCCCGATATCCGTTTCTAGAGAATGTTATGGGAGTTATTTGCCTAATGTATTTTGAACAATTACTTCGAGGACAAAATCACATAATAGTGTACTGTGTTTGGTACCTGCAAGTAGGTAACGAGGTTCTTAAAACACTAATAAAACAATTCAGAAGGATTTCTTGAAAATAGTATTCGATAATTACCTTACAATTTCATTAATTGCTTTTTTAAATGCTTGTTATAATAATATGTTAGAATGCGAATCGCGGAATGCCCATTTGACGAGCTAAAAATCTATATTAATGATACATTGAATGACTGAATCTGAATGTTCTAACAATCATATTTTGTTAGTATTCCGCCTGACAGCGTTCTTCATCGCTGAATTCGAGTCCCGCTCGAGAGAATTATTAGACAGATTTGTTACTCATTTGATTGTGTTTTCTTAAAGGTCTGGTTCACTACGAATTTATTTATTATTTATAACAAGCTTAACTTAAGAAGCTTAATTTTGGAACCCATTTTTTTTCTTCTAAAATTTGATAGTTGTAGACAATATTGACCACCAAAAACATTTTCATGTAAAATGTTGCCAAGACGAGCCCATATGACTCGCACTGTCAAAAAGTTATCAGATCTCATGTAGAGCCAAGCTTCTAACACTACACGCCCTAACTCTACAAGGCCTAACTTCACAAACTCTACACCTTAGTCAAAATATGTGGCTTGGCCATTTCGCTACATTCACATCGGCGTAAGGTGAAAAATTAATTCACTGTTCATTACTTTTGTGTTATACAATAGTTCTTGTAGTAACGAAAATTTTTCTTTTGTATGGTAGGGTATAGTTCCGAGGTGGTCCCATTGTCACCAAGTCAGGATCTGATGATGGGATCCCAGGGAAATCAAAGGCAACTCTCAAAATTTACAGGTACCTATTATGTTTTTGATATATTTTCTAAAACCGATAAAGCTTTTACGTGTGAAAATCATCATCTCATGTCGATGAGCTGATGATGAAAGGTAAAATTCCTCAACAGTTGTTTTTTATGTGTTTTCACCGATTTCTCCGTGAATTGTGGGCCGATTTAAAAAAAATCTTTTTTATTCAGTAGGGTATACATTCAAGATGTTCTCATTGTCACCAAGGCAGCATCTGATGATGGGATCCTAGAGAAATCGAGGGCAACCCTTAAATTTTATCGGCACTGATTACCTGTTTCATATATTTTTTAAAGCTGTTCAAGAATTTGTGATGATGTAAGGTATATCTCCTCAACGGTTAGGAGTTGAAAGAAAATTCTTTTAATATTATACGTACTTATAAACTGATAGTCGTATTCCTTCAGAATATAGGATTCAGGATATAGGTGGATTGATAATAGAAGGTAAATCTCATTAACGTCTACGAGTTACGTGGACAAAATAGACGTGGACAAATCTCGATTGACTATTGTCGTTCATTTCAAAACTTCGCTGAATTATTGGAGCAGTAGTTTAGTTAGCCTTCCAATATTATATTTAAACATAATATCTAATTTCCACAAAAAAAATAAAAAAAAATTATTTTTTAACAAAAATGAAAACCGACTTCAAAACTTTACAAATCGAAACTAAAAAGAAAAGAAAATAATTTTAATTACTTAGTTATTGTTGGAGTCGGTGCCAGCCAAAGCAAAATAATCCTAATACAATTTAATTAATGTATCAATTTGTAAATATAATCAAAATATCCGTTCGAAAGTTCATTGCAAAGGCAGGATAAAACTCTCCTTCTTGGCTGGCACCGACTCCAACAATAACTAAGCAGTTAAAATTATTTTCTTTTCTTTTTAGTTTCGATTTGTAATTTCATTAAATATTTAAACTTCCCGTGCCCACGATTAATCTTCTGGAAGGTATTTAAAATTTTGCTTTTAAGTAACGAACAAATCAATTAGCATGAGACCAAGTCCCAAGATGTGTGTTTGAACAGCTTAACGTTCAATTTTGTTCCTAAGGGTCCGTAATAGTTTTCGTAGGGATCTATTAGCAGACGACAATTTTTACGAAACGCAGAATTAAGAACGCGCGGTGAGTCCCGACGGTGAGGCCGGTGACTCACACTCTGTCTGCTGCGTAAGTAATGTATCGCGACTTTTTGTTTACACTATTTCTAATTTGTTTGTGTAACAGTTTTTCTGCGTGTGATGTGTTTGTTAAATAAAAGCAATTATATTTTCCCAATATTATGTACATTTTATGTATCTAGTATATAAAAATGTGAAATAGGATCGACAGTCTCATGAAACATACCTACTATAGGGGACTACTTAAGGACGCGAGAAATTAAATATACTTATTTAATAAATTTATAAAAATAGTGTTTGAAATTCTTAAAATATTCATAATCATACTATTATACTAACAATAATCCCAAGGACCTGTGATTTTTACATGGTTTTAATCCAAATTATAACTTTTTAAGCTCCGTAAAAAGAGAAGTAATAGCCATTATAATATATTGGTATAATTTATTTGTGTTAAAGCATCTGAATGTTGTTGAGAAATAGTTATTTTCAATTTTACATGATTAATTAGCGCGTGAAATTTAAGACGCAAAGTAGGGCACTGCACTGGTTTGTTCGAAACTAAAGCATTTTTGCATAAAACTTTCTTACTATAAAGTCTACCGTGCTATTGAAATACATAATTCGCCAATTCTATTTAATTTAAATCGCTTTGTATCAAACATTTAAAAATTAGTACATTGTGAATCTACGGCTAGTAAATAGTCATTAGTTAGTTATATCCGCCATCATTTCATCTAAGAATCTACGTAATATTTACCTTCAAATATTTTCAACAAGAACAGAGCATTAACAAATATCTGCTACATTTTATTAACTCATTAAAAGTGTATTTAAAATAACTAATTTGTAACAAACTCTATTAAAATGTACATAAAAACTGCAAAAGCTACAGAATCCCGTGCGGCTCGCGGCGCCTGCGCCGACACTCGCAGGACGAAAATAACCGCTGCTTAAATACGGGAAATAAACATAAAACAGGACTATTTTGCCCGAGCGTGTGTGATTTTAAGTAAATCTTGGAGGATTATTGAGTAATAAGTATGTTTTAACTGACCTGTAGCGGTATCGATGCGCGTGCGACGCTGGGCGGGCGGCGACTGGGCGGTCGGAGCGGCGCGAGCACACAGCACGATTTAACGCTGGCAGAGGCGGGTACGACACGATGTCGTGAGATGTAAATTACGCTTTGAAAAGCATAATAAAGTATCAATTTTTTTTTTTTTTTTGTTTTGTAATATTACATTATTTATCTAATTTCAAAGTTAACTTTTAATAAAATAAATAAAAAACTAAAAAAAACCCGACATAAAATAATAAAATAGCATTCTACTAGTCAAGGTGTTTCATTAGATACCCATATTGAGGGAGGATTGTGTAAAATATTTAATCCGCCACATTGTGACGCCGGCCATCTTGTTCCAATTTTTATCAAACATATCTAAAACTCCCGAATAACTCACCTTTTAAACAAGCAAAAAAAAAACGAAATCAGAATCGGTTCATCCACTCAGGAGCTACGATGCCACAGACAGACACGCCAAGGTTATAACTCCCCGATAGTTTTTGCTTATTTTCCAATGTGATTAACACATGATATAGATCGTGTCTTTAAATAAAATCGATTTTCTTCTATCTTGATTTTGAGTCTCCTATGTTTAATAATAGCAGATAAACGAAGGGAACTAAATATATATATTCCTTCATCAGTATTATAATTAATATTAGTACATTAAAAGTAAAATATTGAATAAAGTAATATTAAAAATGATTACAATTTTTTGTATAATTATAATGTTCTTTAAATATTGTATCTAATATCATTACAATGTAATCTCATGCTCTGACCACAGCTACAGCGCCATCTCGCTATGTAATGTAAAACTTCAGAACAGTGCTAGAGCTTTGGGAAGTGAAACCTAGTCTCTGTTTACTCTATTTCACTGCAGATGTCGTTGAAAGAAATTTACACTAGAGTAAGAGAGGCTCCTTATCGACAAATAAATAATTATTGAAATAATAACGTGTTAGATTAATATAATGCTTGATATTTATTATTCTACTAAGTACTAGCTCACTCTTTTCTACAAAAGTAAACTCTTATTTAGATATTAGTAATTAATAAAATAAAATATTAATTAATAAAATTTAGATATAATTTTAATTTAGCTTTCATTTCTTTACCTTAATACATGATGTTATATCATTACTATACGATTACAATAACCTATTACTACGTTTTACCTTTCTAAACCTATTACTTAATATCTGGATTCGATATAAGCTATTATTTTTTTAATTATTATATCTCTTCATAATATAGTATAGTAAAGCCAGTACTACCCTCTAAAACCCAATAAAACATGCCCCGCCTTAATCCTTCCGCACTCAATCGCGACGCCTCGACGCCGAGGACTACTGTTAGGATATAAATCATTTATTATTTAAAATAATTACAAGAATATCAATATACTTACAAGATACTAACTTTAAGTAATGTACTAGAATAATGAGTAATGTATTAAAATTACAATAATACCTATAGTCGTAAATGAATTACATATTTATAAATAAATATAAATAATTGTTTCTGATCAGCTAAATTGTACAGATGACAATATTCTCCTGCCAGTCGCAGGCTAACAACTTTATTTTCTAATCCAATTACGTCTAATCCATGTTCGATGCGCCCACTTGCAGCCTATTTATATCCTGAAAGGTGAACTGAATATTATCTGGTGTTTCTAAATACAATATGAGAAATCTGCAGATAGTTAACTAAAATTGAAGTGTCTGTTTGTGATATAAATGTAACAGCTGTTTAGTAAATGCATATAATATGTATATATATAATATACACAATTTTTGCCAGTCTGGTGAAGACTGTCGGTTTGTTCCCGTTAATCCTCATATTTTGGCGGTATTTTCACTTAAAAATAGGTGATTTTATGAGGTGTATGTTCATTTTAGAAAAAATGAAAAATATCGAGCGAAGGTAGGGTGATTCACTACTTTGAAAGTACATACTACATATACCTACATATATTAATGATTATTACTTTATAATAAGTAACTTGAGTATTTAATACGAATTTTAGCTTGATACCTCCACGCGCTCCTGAGAAAAATAGTCTTGACAGACATACAGACAGACAACAAAGTGATCGTATAAGGGTTCCGTTTTTTCCTTTTGAGGTACGGAACTCTAACAAACAATAAAAGTAATTATGAAATATAGTATGTGTGCTCCTTTGATTACAGGAGAGCACAGCTTGCTCATTTGTGTATTGTGTATAAGTAAATAAATTTTAGGTAGGTACATATATTTCAAAAAAACAGTTTATTACTGATATATAGAGTATGAAACCGAGAAATAAGCTAATATATGAAAACTAAGAACTACGCAGACATAATACAACAATAAATCATTACAACCAAATCAAAACAATTAGAAATTTAGTAAAATTTTTTTTGAAAGACAGAATGAAAAAATTATATGTCCTTCTCCGAGGCATGCGAGAGAGAGTGAACTTTTAGAGTTCTAAAAGAATCCGCGGCTTCGTTTGCGCTAAAGGACCAACGAGTATTTTTGACTTTATATAGGCTTTATTTTTATTTTATTTATTTATGTACCCTATTGCATTTGCTTTAACAAGAGGTATTAAATGACGTATGAAGCATAAAAATCGGTTAAGGAGCTTCGTAGGTCCGTAATTACGAGGAAACGTGGGCTCGGACAGTTAAAGCAGTATTGAGTTCCGTATTTCAGAGCAATTTTTATGTTAAACGAGCGCATTCGTAGACTGTCGATTGTATCGATCAATTTGGCAAGTTAAGTCGTTTGCGAACCAACAGGTCATATAAAGTCAATTGTGCAGAATAGAAGATTCGTTGAAGTATGTCTAAATATGTCTCCTGCATACGACGCATTACATATGGCTCCCTCAGGTGAGATGCAGTTAGAGTAATAGAAGGTAGGGAATAGTAGGTATACTTAAAGCTAGTCATTGAAAAAGAACTTTATTGTAAACTAGCGGAACTCAAACGATTGATTCCCCATTTCAAGTTCCACCCCAGCTTTATGAGACCTTCACTGTAGAACTTTTTTGTGAGAAGTTTTTGTGTGAAGGAGCACACAGAGATTAGTTACGTAACTGTTTTTAAAATATGTATACATAAAATAGTTCTCGCGAGTAGACTTTAAGGGACAGGCATATACAATTGAAAAGTTTTCCGTGGACGTTTAATGTTCTAGTTAGTAACATACGACTTACGAGTAGTTATACCTAAGTTTTATCAAGAGTTAACCATATATTTTACAGAGGAATTCAGTGACCAGTGTATTTGTTTTCTCGTAGCAATTACTTTTTTATGCGCTTTGTATTTTAAATGTTGAGATTTGTGTAACGTATTACTACGTAAAATTAAGTTCAAATCGGTTGAGTACTTTTTACGTGAAGCGCGCACATTGATTTGCTAACTTACTGTATTTTATATATACATACTGATAAAAATAGGTATTGCAGCTGTAAATTAGGAGTTAGGAGATGGATATTTGATGCTGAAGACATTTCTGTGGCCTTTTTAACTCCTACAATTTCCTTATTAGGTATTTTATCCTCTGTGACAAGGAGGAAAAATCGGGGTTATGAATTTTCTATATTATTATTTTAAATGTACATACATATACACACAAAACATACACAAAATTATTTGACATTGTGGGAATAATGTTTTGTTTCACCTCCGCATTTAGTTAGTGGTTTTTAGATACATATTAATAAATAATAAGAAATAAAAATATCTTTTATAAAAAGCATTATCAAAATTAACACTTATTAAATTGGCTGATGTTCAATGACATCATAGGTTAGTAAACTGTTAAGCAATGTGCCTGTCAATGCGCACCACACATAGCGCGCATACATAGCGTTATTATTTTTCCTATTTCCTTGTCAGATTAAATCAAATCAATCAACATAATAGTTAATTAATAAATGTAAGTGGTCACTTAATAATTGTATGTGACACTGTTTAAAATTTTGAAGTGACTGAACATGTTGTGCCAAAAATTGTTTTGTCGCCCTAAATTGGGCCGCGAAGTTATGAAAAAGAAACGCTTTTCGTGGGTTCGATAGTCGATAAAGATCACTTAATAATTTGAGATGCTTTTTAAAACTGTCAAATAGCCTATATATTATATACTTTTAACATTTTCTTTTCATCTATTCTGTTCGCATTTTCTGTTATCAGATTTTTTCTATGTTAAGTCTGCGTTACTCTCTTATATTATCTTACCTTGCATAAGATAATACGTGTATGTATGTAGCTTAAAAATAAGAAAGTCAGACAAAGATTGACGAGAGGTTTTCTATTACGAGTTAAAACTCGTAACGTGACTTTTCCATTATTTCAGGCAGTTTGACAACTTTGGAATTAAATATAAGCTAATTTAAAAGTTGCAAAATTGATCTGTATAATTATTTTATGATCTGTCTTCATTTGTTTCTAGTACGAGACAAAAGCTAGCAAGTACAGTGTTTCTAAAAGCCTAGGGAATATTAGTAAGGAATTTTAAGTTTTGTACCCTTGAAGTGCCTTTAAACTTTTAATACTAACTTTTAATCTAAAAGACAAAGTTTGTTTGAAAAAACATTTCGTAATATATTTTTATACTTAATTATTTGAAAGAACAAAACAATAAAAGTATTTATGTTTAAAATAAAAACCCATTTGTTTTAGAATTTTTATTGCTTTTTTCTGTTTCTGTCTGTAACATAAATGGTATTTATTTTTAATTATAAGATAC
The DNA here is from genome assembly GCA_905231865.2 of Boloria selene. Taxonomy (NCBI): domain Eukaryota; kingdom Metazoa; phylum Arthropoda; class Insecta; order Lepidoptera; family Nymphalidae; genus Boloria; species Boloria selene. The sequence continues at coordinate 16,895,565 of HG993131.1, forward strand.
AAACGTACATCACGCGTTTCACATAAAATAATTATAAATAATTATAAAATAATTCTTTACTTTAAACTACTGCACCTAAATACGGTAAAGCGAAATGGTCACCTTAAATTAAAATAAAAAGAGCTTACTGAGTTTTTGGTTCCTTTATTAATGCTTTAGAATACAAAGTGTTAGGGGACGGTCGGTCGCCGTGCGGCTGTACTGAGACACAGCTAGGGCGCGCCGCGCCGCGAGCGACCGTCCCGGACTCCGGCGGCTAGACGCCGCCAGCGGTCGGCCACTGGAGGCGTCTATCGGAACTCAAACATCACTTAACGAACGACTAGGTTAATACCCGACCGGAATTGCCCCTTATATTTGGTGGTAAGAAATGCTGGTGCGGGGTGGGGTTGGGGTTCATTCCGAGCTGAGGGCGCGGGACTCCTGGACCAGGTAGACCTGGGAACCGGGCACAGTCGAGGTGGTGACAAAGGTGCGGTGCTTCGCGCGGATGAGTGATAGATTGCTCTCGGCGACGTCAGCGCGGTCCTCTGCCGCTTCCAGTTCGCGCTGGAATCGTCGTACCCGCGTCACGCTCTGCTGGGAAACGCCCTCCTATTGATAACAATAATAAAAGTTGGTAAGTATTATGATAGCATAATGTTGTTTGCAAAAATTATCTTTAGCTTTGATATAATATGTGAATAACAAAATTTTTTTGATCTTTGTATTTGAAAATAAATAAGATTAACCTGTTCTGACAACTGCCTCTTGTAGATGGAAACCTTCTGGGTTACTTTCTCCAGAGAATCTTGGAGGAGAGAGATGTTTTTCTGGTCTTCCTCGCATTGGATCATGATTTCCTTGAGCTGACGCTCCTTCTTACGGAGGATCTTGATGGTCTCAGCGTGTCTCCTCTTCTCTTCATCCATTTCCAATTCCATATCCTTGATGCGAGCCTCCAGTTTGCTGATGATGCGTCTTCCACCAACAATTGCATTAGCTTCAACTTCCTCCAAACGGACAGATAAGTTCTGCAAAATGAATAACGAAAATATTTAAATTTAAATCCAACCAAGCGCTTAGTCTAATTACATTTATTTTTAGATAAGTTACCTTGACTTCAATTTCGAGAGACTTCTTGACAGCTTCAATCTTTACAATCCTTTCTTGTTCCTCGTGCAAGATTTCGACGGTGTGTTTAAGCTCAGTCTGTAAAAGTCATAAATTGTAGCAAGACAATAAAAATAAATATTAATTATTAATTTAGTGATGGGACTTGTTTCTGTTTTTATACATATATCTTTATTTTTTCTACTTGCCTGGACGCGTTGGTATCTCTCATCGGCAATGCGGAGCTCCTTGGTAATCTCATCATAGTCAGCGGCGACAGCGCCGAGTTCTTGCTCGATCTTGGCCTTGCTGCTAGACAAGTTTACATTGATGACGGTCAACTCGTTAATGCGAGTTTGCGCTTCCTCGAAGGACTGTTCGACGGAACGCTTAGCACGGAGGGCCTATAGAAAAAAAGGAAATTTTATTGACAGTGTCAAATACATTTATTCATAATACATTTTTATTATGCACGCGTAATAACCTGTTCGTAGTTGCCACGGATCTCTTCAACTTCGCCGGTGAGGGACTGGATTCTACGTTGAGCGACACCATACTGGTCGAGAGTTACTTGTAATTGCCTCTGGACTTCATCGTAGTGCGCTTGGATCTCAGTCAGCTGTAAATAAGATTAGATTAATTGTTACCATTCATGTGAAGTGCTTGATTGAAACTTTAGTACACACTAAAAAAACTTAAATTACTTAATTTAATGAAAGTCTATCGTTATTTATTTACCTGCAGAGATTGTTTCTTAATGGTCTTCTGGAGGTCGATGTTAGTCTTGTTGGCAACATCAAGAGACAGCTCGAGCTCTGTGATTTGGATTTGCAGCTTCTTCTTGATACGAGTTACTTCGGTTTTCAGCTTGGTTTCAGCTTCTACAACACGAGCGTTCAACTGCTCGATTTCAATGCTGGTTTGCTTGCTGTTGACATGAAAGTTAACAATTATATTTTAAATTAAAAAACTAACCTGTTAGCGTTAAGAAACTTTTTTTTAGATCATAAGAAAGAACCGTATTTATGTTATTACCTTTGGTCAAATAGCAAATTAGTATTTAATTGTTCAAACTGATTAATAGTTTCTTTTAATTCATTTATTTTTTGTATATATTCAGTATTAATTGTAGGGATTTCTGTTTCGATTTGCACAACACATAGTTTTGGAGTTTTTATAGCAATCGCTGCTATTTCGTCTAATTTATTTTCATACATGTTTTTTGATTTCGAATCTAATGATTGAGATACAAAACTTTTTGGCATTTTGCCAGCAACATCACTGACACCAAACTTTTGCATATTTACATCAAGCCTTTTAATTTTCCCTTCCACCACTTTATTCCTAGTTTCCTCTAACAAAGTTTGGGCAATGGCCTTAGCTGATTTTCCACGGTATACTTTGGCTTTACCTTTTAACTCAGCTCCTACATTTAATTGTGCATTATACAAGTCAAGAGACTTTTCTATTTCGTTGCTCCTCGAATATCGTTCAACTCTAACATTTTCTTTTTCAACCTTTTTCTTTCGTGTTTTCACGGAAACACTTTTAACGCCCATGTGTTTTGTTAAATTTGCAGCTGCAGCGGTTTGAACCACTGTAAATGGTGTCCTTCTTCCAACATTAAAAGTATTTAAATCTCGTTTTGCTCTCTCGGATATTTCTTGCGAAAGCTTCAATACATCACCCTCAGAATACGTCTTTACTGGTTTGTCGAATCTGTATTTTTCGAGTCCTCGTTCGTTGCTCCACGGTAAGTGTGGAGGTTTTAGTTGTGATCCTTCTTTTTTTGCCGTAATATAATCAATCATCGGTTGATAAAAATTAATTCCATAGCCATAGTTATTTTCGTAAATGGCTGTTGGAGGCTTTGTCCATTTAGTTCTTTCAGGAACTTTAATTGGAGGCATGTTGTAGCTTCGATTGAGTGAGCTGCACTGGATCTGTATATAAAAGTATTTTGCGTGGGGGAAATAGTACTGACGTCCGAGCAGATTGAAAGATCTTGATGCCAACGTTCATATTAGTCGATTGCGTAAATGCACCAATCAGAAGTCAAGGTATTTTTGATCGATATGCTTGCCAATAGTTCAAGATAAATAAAGAACGGACGTAATCCCGGAAATAATAATTAATAACATTGTTGCATTTTTAAAGCACAGTTTTATGGTGTGCCTTTTTATGTGTTAAATGGCAGGGATGAAATAATTAAGAACTTGTTTAATTATATGCGTTCACAAACTTTACTTCAAAGTACAATGACAATGAATTAAAGATAATTCACAGATTAAAACGGGTTCCTATCAGCGTCTGATGATTATGTATATATTTTGTGTGTTTAATTTCGTGTAAAAATATGTTAATTATATATAAATCAAACAATTATTATAGTTTACGATTTACGCAGAACTAAAGACAACAGAAAGACTTGTATAATTTAATAATCATAATTAAATATTACAGGGACACAAGAATAAGTTTCTTTTCCTGGAATAATTATTATTTGTTCATGTAAAATTTCCTTACCTTAACAAATCGTTAATTACTTAATAATAAAAGCTTAAAAACGCGGCATTTCGTAAATGAATATTTTAAAGATTTGTTCATAAACAAAGCCACACCAAAAAGACACACAATAAAATTTTAGTTTATCCTATAGTCAAAATACAATTTTTTCCCGAACTTGAAAAGTTGATTTTATTTTAGATGTGCTTATATTATAGAATAAACCGTATAGAATAAATTTAGTAATTATTACTCACCGGATAGATTCGATTTCTTCTTCCTTCTCCTGTAGGCGGCGTTCAGCCTCATGACGGAACTGGCCGAGGTCGGAGGCCAACCTTTGGGCGCGTTGCTCCTCGGCTTTACGACCCTACAAATAGAATTATATCAATTGGTCTCGCTTATAATGAAATCATAGAGAAAAGTAATATACTTAATGAAATACAAAACTATTTTCCACTTTAAATTGTCAAATTTTATCTTTTTAAGAAAATTAATAATTGGTACCAAGATACATGTATAGTTCATGTATGTAAAAACATTGACATGAAAGCTAATAAACAAATGTTAGATGTCAAAATATTTTAAAATATAATACGAGTAGTATTTCCAATCGACTTATTATCTATAGTAAATAAATGAAAACTACCAATCAGATATATTTTACTTTTTTGTATTATTTTTGGAAGCAGGTTAAAGTTTTTATCGCATACCTAAGATACATTAGTTGTTACTATGTTCGTAATTATTATGTAAGTTATTCATCGTCACGTGTATACAACGTTGCCAAGGTACCACACATAGTTTGATATAAATGGTGCATATTAGAGAAATTATCCACTTATTTCGTATTCAATAGCATCAAACACGACAAAATATAAGGGTCTCATTGATTTTCGTTGAATAAGTGTTTCTTTGAATAATTTTTAATTAAATAAATGAATTTAGTTCATTAAATTTATTTGACATTGTTGCGTATCATCTGGCGCGTGTGTCGGTCTGCATTCCTCTTATATTATTCACGGGAACTAGCTACGTGGCTTTACTACAACGTACTGCTACTACTGTACTCACTACGTTAGAATACACTTGTCACCGATGACATATTCTCCCGCAATAAAGAACATCCCATGTGATGACCAAGATAACCAGTTACAATCATACCACATCAAAAATATGTCTAGTTTTTTTCTCTTGCCACGATTACAGACAGACAGACAAAAGTTCTAATAATAACATGTACCTATAGGTCTCATTTTAGTTATTATATGCAGATGACTCTGTCATTAGCGACCTAAAACATAAAAGGAATTTTAAAAATACGTACCGTGTATTTTTAAAATCACGAACACTATGAAAACAAAAGTGAAATATGCTATGTTTAATTTTACAATTATTTACTTACAAAACTGCTGCTTACTTAAAAAATGGCAAACAGGTCATTACGAGTATATTTGGAGATTATGTTTTTTCGTGATGAAATTATTTAAAGTCTACTTACGGCTTCGGCTTCCTTGTAAGCAGCAGTGAGTTCCTCTCGCTCGTTCTCAAGACGGCGCAGCTCGATCTCGAGCTCGTGAAGACGGCGGGTCAACTCCGTGAGATTGGCGCGGGCATCGTGCAACTCATCTAGTAAAATCATTCATATTTTTATATTTGTTAACAAATGGAAACACTTATTTTTTAATTTATAGTTCTAAATAGTCTGATATTATAAATGTAATTAGAAAAAGTACCAAGTGATTCTTAGAATTCTTCTATGCTGTGTATAAGTATAAGGAACCTACCACCCAGTTTCTTGTTTTCGCGGCCGAGGGCGTCTTTTTGTTCGCGGGTCTTGTCGAGCTCGTGGCTGATGCGCTGAATTTCGGTCTGCTTGTTGCGAAGATCCCTCTGGCTCTGCTCGTACAGTTGCACTGTCTCCTCCAAGCGCGACTTAATCTCAATGTTGACGCGTTCAAGTTGTTCTGTCCTCTTCTGGAGCTCGCGAGCTGTTCCATTGGCCTTCTCCAAGTCGATGATGAGGATTTCAACCTAAAATCATTATTATTTAAATTAATAATAAATAACTTCAAAAATAAAATGTACATATGTATACATATGTACACTGTTGTTTACATTCTGTTAGTACTAACCTCGCTCTGAAGGCGTGACTTCTGCTTTTCAACGTTGTTGATCTTAACGATGAGGGTTTCGATTTGTTCCTCTTGCTCCTGGATACGCGCAGAGTACTTGCGACGAATCTCCTCAATTTCTTCGGACCTAGCTGCGGCTTCTGCCTCAAACTTAGACCGCCAGTGTTGAACTTCACCATTGGACTTAACCAACTGACGTTCAAGGTCCAAGCGAGCTTCCGATTCTTCTTCCAGTTGCACGCGGACAGATTCCAAGTCAATTTCAACCTTTAAAAATATAAATATTTGTACTTATTTTACATAATTTAATAATATTTAAAAAACATATGTCATTCAATCGAATATATTTTACCTGGTGAAGGTTGGCCTCAAGTAGAGAGCGCCTCCTCTCATCATCCTCGAGCTTGCGACGCGCGTCCTCGAGCTGGCCAGCCAGCTGGCTCCTAAGGTACACAACGTTCTCAATGTTCACCTGAAATCGTAATAGTCATCATTAAATACCTCGGACTATGTGATTGTTCTAAAATTAAAAAAAATATTTATTTATCATAATATTATGGTATATTATTTATTCATTATATACCTTAAGGTCTTGAACTTCCTTGATGAGCTCAACGTTCTCCTGAGACAGGCGCTGCTTGTGCGACGTGATGTCGACGATGGTACGGTTCAGCTCTTCGATTTTGACATGAAGTTCACTAATAGTGATTTCGAGTTTCTCGCAAGTCTTGGAAATTGTAATTTTTTCCTTGGTCACGTTCTCTACTTGGGCCAACAGCTCGTATACTTCAGCTTGGAATTTGGATTTCTCCTTCTCGACTCTAAAGACAAAGAAAATATTCTTCAGGTAAAAAATATAGCGTACAAGATTATTATAATGGTGCTAAATTAACAAAATAATATGAACAAAATTTTTGACGTATAACATAATTCGCAAATTTGCGCGCAGCACTTATTACTAAATATTTAGAATCAAACTGTTAACAAATAATGAGCACATAATAATGTTAATTTGTATGTCTCACCTGGATTTGCTGTGGGTGAGTTTGTCGATCTGTTCCTGGAAGTCGACCACGATCTCCTGGTGCTTCTTCTTGAGCAGGTGAGTGGTCTCCTCTGACTCCAGGTGTACATCTTCGAGAAGCTTGCGGAGTTTGCTCAGCTCGGTATCACGTTTTCTGTTGATCTCGAACTGAAAAAATCGAATTCCATTCAAATTGTGCCCCAAACATTATTTAAAGGGGAACATATTTGACCGAGATTATTTGTAGTACAAATCTTTTTGAAAGTTAAATATAATTTTGTTTTTTTTTGTATTTATTTACAAAATCATTGTTTCGTCCATATTGACAGGACAAGTGTTAGTATTGTATATCCAAATAAGACTAGTAACACCACCTATTGTGTATCTGTCACTTATGTATAATCTATTGACTGTGTCTGTATTTAAGAAAATTAATAAACTCATTCGCTCGCTAGATCCCACTGACTACTGAACACGTTGTTTCATTTATAACAACAAGTCTGAAATTAAAACATACATAGATAAAAGTGAGATATCGCATAGCAAAGCATTTCGCAATAATAATAAAATAGAAATCATGTATATTTTCGCAAAGGCAACATTTTCTTAAAATATAAAATCCAATTATAACCTTTATGGATCTCTTAATTATTAATCTAAAAGTTTCCCCTCTTGTGTCGTCAATAGCTTTCAAGTTAAAGAAAGTGTAGAAATTTGTATTTTTAATACAAAAATATGTAGAACTGCTGAACTTTCAATGAACTCCTCTTCAAGTGACATTTTTGTTATAATTATGTTGTTTTAAATTCCTAACCATCTCTGTAATACGTTCAATGTTTTGATAATATTTTCTTTATTTTACAGCAACATTTTAGCTGTAGCGTAATTTTAGTGGAAAAATTCGTATTCTTTGATCATAATATTTAAAAACACAATATATTATGATGCATCTACTTGGTTTACGTAAGTTAGAGTCATTTACCTGACTTTCAGCTCCGCCTTCAGCCTCCTCCAGCCTTTCCGAGAGCTGGATCACTTGCACGCTCAAATCTGCTTTCTCCCTTTCGATCTGAAATACAGATTATATGATATTTTCTTTCATTCTGTGATAATTTCTTTTAGTGATTGATGAAATCGTTAATGAAATGCTTCACTGTGTCTATTACACATTAATACGTTATGATACACATTGTTAATACGAGTATGTCGTGAAAAATAACATATCTCCATTAATTGACTTTAAATTGGTGTTATATAGTTAATAAGAACATCAAATAGTAATGTAAGCTTTTACATAACGGTTGTGCAATAGCGCCGATGTTCAATAATTCGTCCTTCGCATATTTCAGTATTGTGTATGTGCGTATAAATAGCCGGGTCCGCATCTTACGAGAGTGACTAAGTCGGATATTTTCGCCACTTTACCGCAGTCTAATAATATATTTAAATATTGTGGCATTCTCGGCAGGATCGAACATCGTTTGGCCCTGTTTCAAAAGTGAGACCGGAGAACGAGAAGTTGAGGTTTCAAAGAATATGTGCTACACGGCTAAATATATCTCTCGGTTGTCTGCTGGGTAGCGCCGCAGCGGGCAGGCGCGGTCGCGGCGCGCTCCGCCCGATGGATTAAAATAGAATATGCGAATCTCGATGATGAGAAGTCGACCTCGATCAGATGTCGATGCATCAATTGCTAAGGTAATCGTTTTTTAACGATGTCTTTTTTATTGGTTGTGAGTAAAGCTTACATTATTAATTAATCGTTTGCTGTTTTATCACCGATAAAATCGCAATCATTTCAATTAATTGTAGTAAAACTCATTAATACTTTGTCTTATACATATTTTAAATATTATGAAGTTAATTTCCGTTAGTAGATTATATATCACTTTAATTTACAGATGAAATTAAGAAATATTATGGCGTTATTAAAAGTTAAATTGAAAACTTCCTAAAGCAATAAATTAATTTAAAGGAGGTATGATATGATGGTTAAAATATATAAAATTAGTCTCATTAATTTTTATTCAAAATTAAAAAGTATATTAGAAAAGGTATAATGTAGCAGGGCGGCGGTATTAATAGAGGAGTATCCGCGAGCCGCCGCCGCCCGCCCACGCGCCGGCGCGCCCGCTATGGCTGCGGCGCGAGCACATATCACATTTCGCGCTTTGAAGGCTTACCCTCTGACGTAGCTCCCTTTCGGATTCCAGATCATCTTGGAGGAGACGGATCTTGTCCTGAAAAATACAACATATTCTATCATGTCCGAAAACACTTCACAAGCACTGCACTATTCTCACGGCCGGTACCTCCAGCCTGGAGAGAGCACTCAGGTCGGCGCTGTACTCGATGTTGACGTCGGTGGTGCCACCGCCGCTGCTGCGGTAGGTGTACTTGGAAGTTTTCGCCACGGTGGACATTGTCGCTGGTCGTCTCTCGGTCGGCAGTCGGCGCTACGTTACCGGTCGGGCACCGTTCGACTAGTGAGCGCGGCAGCGGGCGTCGCAGGCGCACGGTGGCTGCCCCGCGCCGCCCGCCCTCGCCGCCCTCGCTCGCCCTCGCCCGCGCTCCAGGGCGGCCGGCCGGCTGGAGCTCGCGGATCGTGTTACCACCCCCGCGCACCCCCCTCTCAGCCTTTTATAGACACGCCCGCCTTAACGCCGGTGTCGCGGTTCACTTTTCTTTGTTTTGCCCAAAAAAATGGCAAATCTCTTTCACAACAACGCCTAGTAGGCGTCGCGCTGGAACCACCCTGTAGCCTAGGCTTAGCGCAGGCGTCACTAGTAGGCGCCTCTTGGCAGACGCTACACTGCTCTCGTAGCTTCTGGTCGTTGCATGCTCAGTTCCCACTGAACTTCACAATGAACTTCCCCTATTCTTTAAATTGACCCCAAGTCACTCGGCGACTTGGTGCATGTTTACAAACATCAAATAAGTCTAAATATAGCTGATTGATTTGATAGTGACCGCTATGATATATTCGTAAGAATAGAAAACATGACTGGTCGTTGAGTGCCGCTGGTACTCCGATACTCTCTGCTTCATTGATTCTTGGAGGCTAATCTTAAAGTTGTATCCTTATTCAGAATGAACAAATTACCTTTTAATTGTATTTATTTAACACGTTGTTGATATAAAACAGAAACCTGTGATCTCTCACGTACCTGAATATTGAACATATATCCGAGTATTTTTATAGAAATCTCAACCTTAAGATTTAGTTGTAAGATTAAGATGAACTCAATATAATATACATTATATTATATTGAGTTTATATACTTTCGTATTATGTATTATTTTTTGCTAAACTTGCTTTACTAAACATAAATGATACTAAAAATGTACTCTTATTCAGCATTTACAAAATCAGTAGGTAAGAAAGCTCAGGAAGCACGTTGAGTGCGACGAATGACTCATTTCCTCAAATTATAAGTATTATTATATATTCACATCCTTGCAAATATAGGTAAGGTTTTCGTATCTTCACCATTTGCGTTCACATCGAAGGATATCACAGTGCATATCTTTGAGAAGGACCGTAGATAACCAGCGCGGTGGCCTGATGCCCTTCATGTTGGAAGCCTCGTGATACAAAAACGCACAACCTATCTTCTTAAAAAATACAAAGTTTGTAAGTATGTGGATTGCTACCTTGATTTTTTTAACGTTGGGAAATGCATTGACCCATACCACTAGGTGGTTATGTGAGACTTAAAACCCACCAGCTTAAAATAAGTCAGTACTACCCACTAAAACCCCACGGACCTCACCTGTCTTAATGGGGCGTCGTAGGATCGCTTGCACATGCAACTCCGACGCCGAAGCAGACCACTCAGCCCAAAGGGCTGCTCAGCAGTCCACTCTGCTATTCAGAGAAGTACCAGGACAAACCCCCAAGACACATCGCCCACTGAAGTGGGCCCTCCTTGCGCGTTTCTTAGCTACGAACCTAACCTAATTTTATAACTTTTATTAATATTTTGCAGATTAGGGCAATATGACACAATTGCAAATCCAAGGTAGCCAAAATGATAAGGAGATATATAAAGAAAGTATAATTACATATACATATATTATTAGTCATAGTGTGGAGTACACTCGCGCACATGCTGTGCAACAATAATTGTATACATTAAATAAGTATAGAAAAAACACAAAACTATGTTAGTATATTCTCGTACTCGTACATGATACATTTAAAGGCCTAGTGACATGATATTATGATTTGAGACTAGTATCTATCAACTATTTATACGTTTTAGGTGTGTTAGTTGTACGTTTTTGTGAATCAACAAACCATATAAACCTTGAACTTTTTTATACAATGTTTAATCACTGCACAGAAAGTGTTAATGCTAAAAACAAAAGGAGAAATTAGTCAGATCTATGAGAAACGATTTCGGAAAAGTGAACTCCTAAAGTGGTAAAAGGTTAGAAGAAACTAACGAGCGTGCTTCTTCTAGAAGTTGAAGAGAGCGTCTTTGCCAAGGGAGGTTGGAGGCTGTCCAACATCATATTCAGTCCGAAGCAGAGCGATTGTACATTATTAATTGCGCGGGTAAAGCCGCGCTAAAGCATTAAAATTGAGATAAACAAAAACCACGCATGAAGCACAACACTAAAGATGTAAACTGCAATACACTCGTATAGTATACGCTGTATACCTATACTTGGTCACGAATCGTTCTCATTAATTTCAAGAAACTAAACATTTTCGTTCTCGCATAACCTCGTCCCGATTTCCCGCGCAGGTGGGAAAATATTCGGTTATATCTGTGCGGGCGAAGTGGGCCGAGCGCTTTCCGTATCCATGACTCATGGAAGCTCAGCTTATATCGAGCTAAGTGTTTCCTCCAATCGGACTATTTATTTTACTTTTTATTTTTAATTTTATTAACTAATGTTTTTTGTGTAGAGTACAGACATATTAGTTATATTTTCCTTATTATGAATGAAAATTGAACTTAAGCTGCCCGGAACAAGAAAGTTTATAAAAATATATTGTCGAAATGAATAATTACTATTTGTTTCTTAGTTCTATCGATAAACAAATATTTCTTTTAGTTTATATTCATCTGTAAGTGTAGTCGTATACTACACGAACGATTTATTCAAGAGGCCCAATAAATCTCATTAATGTACCTAGGACTTAAAAATGTTTAAAAATATTTGAGTGATTTAAATATAATATCAATTAATTTGTACATACATACATAGTGTACGTATGTGCATTGTGTGTTTTATTTAAAGTAACGAGTAGATATTACGAACCATTATTTATTTGCCCGCTGGAGCGCTCACACTTGGCCTTTACTTCTACCGAAAGAAAAATTCAAACTATCAATTAGGTATATCCTATAACACTCTGGTGACGGATTGAAAGATAACAATTCTTCACACGTCGGGAAATATAGGCTATATGCCAGCCTGACGGACAGTAGGTTCAAAGGTGCTAAGAGCTAAATTAATTATTCCTAAAGCGTCTGTCTAAAATGTGATGATCACAGGCAATATTTTTGTTAGTAAAAAACATTATAACAGTCTTTACGTGTTTTTCGAAAGCTATTTAAGTTCCGCCAACGTCCGGGTGAAAAATTACCGTGTTAATGAAAAATTAGTTCGTGTATAGTAGTTAGCTAAACTTGCAACAAAAACGAACATTGCCAAAAACTGAACCTCACGAATATACTTAACTAATATTTACTATAATTATAACAATTTGTGATTCAAAAGCTAGTGCTAGTGGAGTTTTACGACACATAAATATCTGGGATAGTTGGCAGCGCGCGGCGCTGACTCCTTTATGACTGTATCGGGCATAAGGATGAAAATAAACTTTATGGACTGCGAACGCGACGAGGGCCGCGCCGTGATTCGGTAGAGTATTTTGAAACTTCAAGACATGATTGTTATCGTTGCTAGAAATTACCATGAAGATAACACTTTAAATACACTTTACGCGTATACAGCGAAGCTTATACTCTTTTTTCATATTTTGAATTCAAATTATAATTATAGGTAAAAGATGTTATTATATATGTATTTTATTATTATAGGTAAAAGATGTTATTTATATATGTATATATTTAACAAAATCAACAAATATATTTTTCAGATTTAATATTCATGATAGGGATGTAGCAGAATCCCTTTCGTGTAAGAATTTAACAGAAATCCTTTTCGACGGGAAACTCTACATAGTACATTCATAAAATTATCATGATCAAGATTTGAACGTAGACAAGAAATAACTGCCAACACTAGTTTAAATAACACATTTTATATTTAGTATGAGGTCACCTTAATGTAACCGCCTAAATCACAACCTACGAGTAGCTTTCCATTGTTTGGTTTAACACAAACATACGATGAACATATCTATGTCTACTGTGGAGTTTGTGTTTCACTTTCATCTATATTTGCCAGAAAACTCAAAAGACAAGGTTAGTCAGTTAATTTAAAAATCGATGTAGATACAACATAAGTTAATTAAAAAACGGTATTGCCGAATAAAGTCATCAGGAAACAGCGACATATAGATCAGTTTAATCCGTATTTTTGTTTAAATATAGGTAGTGTAATTGTTTTATTTTCAAATTTATTTATTTTCCTTCAGAAATGTTTAGTGTGGTGTTCCTCTTAATATATTTTCGTAGGTAACGCCGGAGCGGCTTTATTAATCCTACCTGGAACTAAATCGAGAAGCGATAACTGGTGCACAGTAATCACCCCGGACAGGCTGGACGCGCTGGACGCGGCCGCGCAGGTGCTAACTATATAATTTTCGCTATTCGAATATATCTTATGATCTTATATAAATATGTTTAAATAATATATATACCTGCGTACGGGGAAAAGTTAACAAAGACAAGAATTTGATAATTTTAAGAAATACAATGAAAGCTTTTATAGAACGTCTTACTGGATGCTTTATGTATAAATCGAAATTACTTATTATTTTTCTTTGATAGTATTATATTTTTTCCGGGATGAATAATTGCACAGTTTCTTCGATTATCATATATGACTCCACCAAAAAGTAATACAATACTATAAACTAACAAAATTTGTGAAAAAAGATAGGATGTTAGCTAGTTTATATATACTTAAAAAGTCCCTATGACTTACGTCCCTACGTTACTATAGTCTGTACCTATCGTGAGCAATCAAAATATTTTAGTAAGGCGTGGGCGAGGTATATGCGTCCCAAAAGAAAGTACTCTACTATTAAAAGCTACATCGTTATTTATTAGTCATATCTTATATTTAAAATTTAATTCAGATAAAGAAACAATATTTCTAGTTCGTTCGAGACCGATGAGATAATGTTTTTAGCGGATTAATGATGCGGGTCACAAGTCCACCGGGCCTCAAAAGTATTATTAACTAGGTCGGGAATCGTGCATTTTACGAGATATAAAAGTGTTATTTACATATAGGGACACAAACATCTGTCCAGACAATATTAGTAAGATATAAAATAATATACGAGTATACCTACTATGTAGCTTTACTGTGGGATTAAATATATCTCAACTTTATTATAAAAGTCATCGCTTTGTACTTTTTATCCAATTAAAAAAGTTTTAGACTTCTAGAGTAGTTCTAGAGTTCTAGAAGTAGCTAGACTGGCGCGGCGATGGTAGAAAAGCACTACTACTACATATATCTACTAATACTAAGCATCTCTTGGATTCTTGAATGAGGAAAAATACCAAGTTTTTATAACATAATTGCTACTTTTCAATACCAATGAAAACATCGTGAGGTAACCTGCATGTCTGAGAGAACATAGCAAGTTTTAAAAATAGACATGTGAAGTCCACCAACCCGCACTTGGCCAGCATGGTCGACTATGGCCTAACCCTCTCATTGAAGGGAGGCCCGTGCCCAGCAGTGGTACGTTAAAAAGGGCTGAATATATAAAGTTTTAAGTTTTAGGTTGATGAAATCCTATACCTATACTATGTTAGTGACAAGTTCCATGGTATGCGGCGGATACATGCTCCAATACGTACTGAAAACTTGCACACTCGAGATGTCTAGTGTCTGAATCTCACGACTCTTGTTGTCAAGAAGAAGAGAACTATGGAATGGGTTGGTACATTACATATAGTATTATTAAACTAGAGCGTGAGATGGAAGTTTAGATTTTTTCTTCGCTTTAGAAGACACGATGTTAATACAAATATGTAATTATATATTTCATGACTCGTTAATTAAAAAGCAAAACCTCGGGCTAGTATCAGTATAATATGTTGAGAGCGTCTCAGAGCGATATGTTTTCAGTTTCTAAATAAACATGGTAGGTAAAGGTGCGCCGACGCCTACGGACGACTATTTCTGCGCTGGAATGTGACTACACCGTTTGTATTCTGCAATCTTATGTTTGATACAGTTTGTGTTTTAAATAAGAATATTTGTTTTTCCGACGAAAGACTAATCTTTTTTCATATTAAAATAAGATAAAATAAAATTATACTTATAAATTCTTATACATGTAAATGCAATATTTATTTTGTGCCTTTTATACAATAGTACAATATTAAGCATTTATAACTTTTGATAAAAATATTATTTATAAGCTCTCAATAGCACTGTAATCATTGAAAATCATCTAGCATCTTTTCATCAAGTTATAGAAAAGGTGGTCCTAAACATCGTCTTGCGTCACTCTCTTTGACCAAAAATAAAATTAAGTAACAAAAAATCTTTACAAATCCTTTGATTTATGAAAATTAAAAGGTTTTGCTAAAAAAAATATTTTATATAATGCAAAGAAAATTCATCACGATACGTAAATAAAAATATGAAATTTTAAGAAAGGTGAATCACTTTCTCAAAGTAAACATATTTGTCTTCGGACTGTACATTTCAGTAACATCTAGATTTCCACTCGTCTGATAAAATTTATTTCACACTTGCTTTTTTTGAATAGCCTTATCTGTCAAAAAGCTATTAGTTAGTTTTTTTAAGCAGCAAGGTTCATATTATTTCTATTTTTTTATATTTTGCATGTACACGTAATAGAGTCACAATAGATAGAACAGAAACTATGTAGACAGACTATAACTTTTGAATTATTTTAAGGTTAAACTTTATTTTGTTTCATCTAAATTTGTATTTAGCTTATTGCACAAATATCTCTTATTGAACAAATAAATACAATTTACCACTTGTTTAACTACTTGATTAAACAAGTGGTAAATTGAACTGTAATTTGACATACTTATTAGAATTACGTGATAGTATTATATAGTATTATAATATCATTTATTAACAGATGTTCATATAAAATAGAGATATCGGAGTAAAGCTTGATTATAAGAGGCGCCGTATATATAACTGCACTAAATATGTTCTAAAATATTTTCCACTTAATTATCTCGTTTAAATTCCATAATTTTCGGGCGAGCTTTCGAGACGGTCTCTGTTCGAGAAGAGAAACAGCCGCTCTGACTCATTGTTTATCGCATCACTCATCCGTTACCAAAATTTCTATCAATTTTCACATTAAAATGTAATACTAACTTATATAAAGCTTTTTTATTGATGCCAACGATTCATCGTAATCGTTTTTATAGTAAAGTAATTATATACATTATATATATTTAAAAACTCTGTTTAACTAATAACTTAGATCGATTTCAAAAGCATACTGATATTAAAAGTCCTCCTGGCTTTTAAAATGTTTTCATGTAGAGTTGAACGATCTTCAACACGTACTGTAAACCAAAGGTCACCTTGTTCTCATAATTTACATGCAACTTCTCTTGGCTGCTACTAATAATGAAGGATTAAGAAAAAAATGTTCAACACATCTTGATGCCAAATTGCTTACAGATAATTAACTGCTTCCTAAATGTAAAGTATGTAAAATTTAACATAAGTAATATTATGTATAAATACAAGATTATTATAAAACTAAAAAGAAAAAAAAATAATTTTAATTACTTAGTTATTGTTGGAGTCGGTGCCAGCCAAGGAGATTGTATTAGGATTATTTTGCTTTGGCTGGCACCGACTCCAACAATAACTAAGTAATTAAAATTATTTTTTTTTCTTTTTAGTTTCGATTTGTAGCGTTTTGAAGTCGGTTTTCATTTTTGTTAAAAAATAATTTATTTTAAATTTTTTTGTGGAAATTATTATGTTTAAATAAAATATTGGAAGGCTAACTAAACTACTGCTCCAATAAGTCAGCGAAGTTTTGAAATGAACGACAATAGTCAATCGAGATTTGTCCACGTCTATTTTTCCACGTAACTCGTAGACGTTAATAAGATTTACCTTCTATTATCAATCCACCTAATATCCTGAAGGAGTACGACTATCAGTTCATAAGTACGTATAATATTAAAAGAATTTTCTTTCAACTCCTAACCGTTGAGGATATATACCTTACATCATCACAAATTCTTGAACAGCTTTAGAAAATATATGAAAAAGGTAATCAGTGCCGATAAAATTTAAGGGTTGCCCTCGATTTCTCTAGGATCCCATCATCAGATGCTGACTTGGTGACAATGAGAACATCTTGAATGTATACCCTACCGAACAAAAAAGAAATTTTTAAAATCGGCCCACAATTCACGGAGAAATCGGTGAAAACACATAAAAAACAACTGTTGAGGAATTTTACCTTCCATCATCAGCTCATCCACATGAGATGATGATTTTCATACGTAAAAGCTTTATCGGGTTTAGAAAATATATCAAAAACATAATAGGTGCCTGTAAATTTTGAGAGTTGCCTTCGATTTCCCTGGGATCCCATCATCAGATCCTGACTTGGTGACAATGGGACCACCTCGGAACTATACCCTACCAATCAAAAGAAAAATTTTTGAAATCGGCCCACAGACGGCGGAGCAATCGGTGAACATACATAAAAAAAAAAAAAAATACATACAACGGAACATATAACCTCCTCCTTTTTTGAATTTTTTTTGAAGTCGGTTAAATATTAATATTATATTATTTTTTTAAAGATTTAATTTTTAGATTGCAAAAAACCGAAGGATGTTTTGTTGTTGATGTTTGTAGATGTTTATTATTTTACGTATTATTACTAACAAACTCGCTCTGCTCGGGTTGGTCAATGACAAACAAAAGTAATCTTACCATATTTTGTCAAAATCTCTTCAGTGGTTATATCATGGTTCCCAAATGAACAAATTGCCAGACAAAAATATAAAAGCATATATATTCGGCCTCTGTGTCGATAATAATGATTATTTCCAAAAGATTTATATAAATAATTAACATAAGAATCAGAATTTTATTATATTTATAAGCAAAGCAGCTATTTTTAAGCGTTGCATTTTTCGTACAGATATCTCAAAAAGAATTAGGTAGTGAATGAACTTGTTCTATTTAACACAACGGGTAATTTAATGTATTTAATAAAATAAGGGTCATCTATTTAAGGGTCGATTAACTGTCAGCGAAATATTTGATTGCCTTTTACTAAGATTGAATGGCTACGTACTTAGCAGCTTTTACCCGCCTGCTGACAACCTTACCACCGTTGAATAGCCTGCTGACGTTTTTTTTTATTAATTAATTGATGAAAAGATTGTTGTGTATTAGTTTCATGCGACCTGAAATGAATCAAAATTATTATTTTTTAATCAGGTTTATGTCGGCTGCTGACGTGTAATCCACCGTTATCTATCCTGCTGACTATTTTTGTATTGTTTTATATTATGCAAACAATCACTCAACAAATTATTAAGCGACCTGAAATCGTTTTTAAATTTTTTATTTTTGACATAATCAAAATTTTTCATCTCGTCCGTCCACCTCAGGTGCGCCTGCTGAACAATTTTTCGATTATTAACTTCATCTAAACTATCAATAAAATCTAAAATGGATCAGCCTGAAATCACTATGAAAAATGCAACGCTACCTCCCGGACCATTACTTCGTTCAGTAAAATAAAACGTTCTTAGATAAATTAAAAGAACATATACAGTTGTAAGATATTATGTATTTCAATCTCATCTCCAGTTTAATCATTAGATGGCACGGCAGTGTCGCCGTCAAGTCGAGCAAAAAAGGTTACGGCAGTTCCAACCTTCTCTCGAAACTAGAGTATTATCATCGTGCCGTGTAAATTTTGTCATTTGTAAAGAACTAAAAATATTTTATATTGATACGTACGTACTGTTCGCCAAAACAACAAGACATAACAAAATGAAAGCTCCGGAGCTTTTGTTAGTTAGAGATGCGAATTAAAGTGTTAATAGCATTCGCCTTTTTAATAGTTTTAGGAACTAAGATAACGCCAGAGAAACACTATATTTAGTTCGCTCTACATCCGAGGCGCGAAGTTTCGTAACGGGTACGAAAGCGTGAGCGCACCGGCCTTGCATAGATCAGATACTGCAGAGCTTCCTTCATTACTTTTACTCATTTAAAATACAAATTCATGAATGACAATTTTAATGATACTTGGGTGCTCTGGCACGGTTTTCATCGGATTTAGCTAATAATCTCAAGATTTTATTTGCTATAAGAAAATGTTTTCTATTATTTTTCATATCTATACTAATATTATAAAGCTGAAGAGTTTGTTTGTTTGGTTGAACGCGCTAATCTCAGGAACTTCAGGTCTGAATTGAAAAAATATTTTTGTGTCGGATAGACCGTTTATCGAGGAAGGCTATAGGCTATATTACATTATTTACCCCATGGCTACTAAAATGTTGCAAAAACGGGAGAAAAATATTCATTTCATTTTTAGCCTTTAGAACGCTAGCTGAGCCGCGGGAAAGGCTCGTTAGTTATATGCATGCTATTGCTAAGGTAGGGCTCCGTATTTGCACAAGCCAAAATATCACCTCAGACAACTCTCTTCGACTCTGCATTGCCATGCTAGACTACTAAAGGAAATGACTTTACTTAACAGATATAATATGTAATATTTAGGAAAAAGGCGCAAAAAAAGCAATGTTTTCATTAGTTAATTATATACTATATTGTAAAAACATAAATAAAATATTTACAATTACGAACTAAACTTAAGTAAAAAAATTTCACGCATTTTCAGGTGTGAAAATGAAATCATTTTCATTTTCACATCTGAAAAAGCGTGGCGGGATTCAACATTGCGGCTCACAACATGGCGGCCGGTATGCCTACACTCAGAAGCAAAGGCATGTGTATGTTTGTGTTTAGTTCTTCTGTTATACTTATTGTAAGAATGTACCCCGCGTACGAAGGGTGACCACTTTCCCTTCATGTTTTCCTCTTATCGTACGTCTATCTTCAAATGTTTGAAGTCTAGAAACAGTAATTAAACTTTTCAAAATATTCTGTGCTCTCTTCTTTATCGTTGAAGCAAAATATATTTTTTGGCTACTAATAACTATTTTCTAACATATTTTATTTTCTGTTGATGTTATAACGGGCATTTCATGGGCACGCACTTTATAAACAAGGTATTGTAAATTTAAATAACAAAGATAAAATGTCAGGGGTGACTTAAAGAGGGTGAAAGCATCAGCTAACCAGCTATCTGTCTACTCCGGGGAATCATAGATTGCGCTGATTGATTTTACATCGCACTATTGTTACGTTCAGATGCCGAGCCTTATCTAAATACTGCGGACGATGTTGCAATTACATTGTTTAATGAGTGATATTTTTTGAGAGTACACTCGCGTGTACCAAACGTTTAAAAAACTAAACATAAAGAATTTGTTCAATCTTTGATTGAAAGTTGTGATGACATTGCTACAATCATGATTATTATCTTTAAATCTTGGTCTGTTTTGTAATAACGTTTTGGTGGTTACTGTGAGACTATGAGTAACGGATCTTTTTTTCTTCCATACAACTTAAAATCCTACCAAACATTTTTAATTTATTTTTTAAACGTTTTGTCTACAAAAAATTAAAAATCTACCATTAGAAAAAAGTATAACCTGTAATAAAGGTCGAGAGATGCCGTGCTCTTAAGCGGAAGCTTTAGTCCTGTTAGCTATTGTGTACTTCTAATATGAGTCGTCAAGACTACTTTTTATGAGCAAGCTTAATCCTATTAGGTAACGCCGAATCTCAGAGAGTAGATGTACTATATCAACTACACATTTAAGAACATTTCGTCTATCTGTGAAATTACGTTCCATTTTGGACGATTTTTGATGAAACATGTGTGTCGTAGAGTTCCAATCAATTGATGTAGAGAATATTTATAAAGTAGAAAATCCAGTGGTTCCATTTTCATGTATTTAGCCCTAATTCTCACTGCTGGGCACGGGCATACCTTCATTGCGAATGGAATCAGGCCATAATCCACCACGCTGGAGCTGGTCAAGTGCAATTTGACGGACTTCAAATGTCTTTCGAAAACTAACTGAGTGTTTCAGAATTGCTGGGATACCACTTACAATACCTAACCCTACAGATAAAAACCATAGTATAATATAATTTGGTATTTAAAGGTAATTAGATATTTCATGTCCAGTAGTTCTTTCTCCAGAGGAACATTCGCGATCAGTCGCCAGTCTTCACATAATAAATTTACTAATATAAAATAGTTGTGTTCTGTCTATTATTTTTTATTATTAAACTACTTTCCTTAGCGCACAAGTACCTATCTCAGAATGTCATGTTATCATCTGTTATCTTATTGGAATCTGTACACTAAACATTATGCAATATGCAATTTAATGCAAGTTCTTAATGAAATAGTAATTATTATTAATACAGAGGCTAAATCGATAAATTTAATTTTTTTGTCTATTTGTGTACAAGCTAATTACCTTTAAAAAAATAGCTTGAATTGGAAAAATATCGAGGTTCGTCTCTCTCTTAATAGGGTTAATCTTTGATTGTAACATTCTTGTAACAACTGACAGGCAGGTATCGGTGCGGTATAGCGGCGATGCGGCATAAACACTACACTATATTTAAACACAGTCGGTTCAGTGAGAGCGGCGAGTGGAAATATATTCGAGGAGAATTTTAATAAAGAGCACGCAAAGTATAGTATTAAATATTATGTGCATAGTGTATATTGCATAATTATTGTTGTAATTCATGTCCATGAGTTTTCTCTTAAGGGATAGAAGAAGATTATCCTTATTATAAATAGAATCACAAGATTATAAAATCTTAACTATTCTCACTCAAATTCTTGACAAATTAAAAAATGAAATTCCTATTCAGTTTTTCATATAAAGTCTCAAATTTACGGAAGTAGAGGTTTTTATGATTACTAGAACACCAAATTCTAGATTATTCCAAGCAGAAAATAATTTGTCAGTATTTAACGAAACAATTTCTAATTCTTCAGAGATACCGGCTAGAAAAACGAAAGGGTAATTTTTACACTAAACCCCAATAAGAACTATAATAGGACCCTGCAGGATTACCTACTCATGTATTGATCCACGATGGCAAAAACCTAAAACAAATGGGAATTATAAGCACAGGTTTAGCAAAATATATAAACGAAAAATATTCGTGTATTTTAAGTCCTTTGAGCAGTATAAGATAAATAAATTTGATTATTATCAGATATTATTACCACAAAGCTGCAGTTTAATCAAACGCAGTGTTAAGTATTACATTTACGAAGGTCTCACCCCCCACATTAAAGGTGGTGAACAGTGAAACCCTTCAAAAATTAATGAGAATTAAATTTGGCAAAGATATTCTACATGTTAACACTAAAGATACCAATGCCCTACTACTGTCTCGACGTAGGGTCTTCTCACAATCCCAGCAAGGGAAGTGGGGTGACGGCATCAGGGCGTAGCCCTCTGGCTTGGGCTCTTCCGCCGCCCACTAATATGGGCGCGTCCCTGGGGGGTCCTACCGGGACCCTTTAGGCGTCGGAGTAGAGGAGTTGCCGCACAGGCGATCAGCCCAGCCAGGTGAAACCCTCAGTTGCCTTGAGGGAGGCCCAGCTAGGCGAAAAAAATATCCTACCTACCTTTATATCCCGGGCAGCGCATCTCGCCAGCGTGATTCAGCTTCAATGTTCAATTGCCACAGCGATATAGATGGCTATGTAGAACGCTAATATGAAACTCATGGCAAAACCAGTAATAAAAATTAGATTTAATTTTCCCCCCAACAGAAGGCGCTGAACAAAATTAAAACATGCTGACAAGATGTTCGTGTCCCAGTATATAATGTCGCGAGACAACTCCGTCTATACATTAGCGTAAGATTTTGAATTTTGAATTTAGTTTTGTTTTTGTTTCTGTTTTAGTTTTAGTTTTTGTTTTCATTAAGTATCATTTTTTTCGTTTTTACTGTTAAATTTACTAGTTTTTAATTGACTTTTTTATTTTAGTGCATGTGGACCTTTGAATGTTAAGCGTAAGCATTTTATGTTTTTTTTTTATATTGCTATAATTTGTTTTTGTTTTGAATGCATTATTAATTGTGTGTGTAAAATAAATAATTAAATAAATTATGTAAATTGGCAATGTCACGCCGTGATTATTTTGACAAAGGTTTGATCACTGGCAAATCTTTGGAAAAGCCATGAATTCAATATTATATGAAACCATACTCAATCCCTACTTATCCCTACTAATATTATAAATGTGAATGTAAGTTTGTTTGTTACGCTTTCACGCGAAAACTACTCAATCAATCATCATGAAACTTTGTACACATATTCTTGGAGGTATTAGAAGTAACATAGGATCCTTTTTAAAATAAAATATTTTTTACGAAAAAAATTGATTGTATTAACAATGGGCTCTGAAATAGCTAGAGTAATTTTGAAGATACTTTTAGGCATCCTACAGATCAACCCAATGAGGTTGATTATTAATTAAAAAAATGAATATGAGATACTATCATAGTATAAAATCACAAAATTATAGTATAAAATCAATTATATTATATATAGTAAGTGACCCTAAACATTATAAGACAATAAAATTGAATTGTAAAAGTGAGAGATTGACCAAAAAAGCAACTATTTTTACTGACCTATATTAACGGGAGGGTAAACAACAGTCCTTTCCCGTAAACGGCATCGGGCTTATCTTTTATATATCTCGACCGCCTGAACAGCGTGGTGACTATAGGAGTGTCACGAACAAGGAGGCTCGATTCATGAATAACCAACCGTTATTCCTTAAAAGTACTTTAAGTGTACCCACAATATTTACACATTATAAACAACGACGACGCGACTCTAGCACCTACTCCACGTCTAATTGTTCTAGGGCTATAGCGGCGTTCCTTCACGAGGACGTGTGGTTTAATGCAGTACCTTGTGCTTCATGTTACCCGTCTCTGACCCGACTATATAATATAATACAACTCAATCATCTTTGTCTGTTCGCAAGCACAAAGAAGCACGTAGACTCGTGCGTATTGAAGAAGGATTTAATTAAAGTATACAAATGTATCAGTAGCTCCTTTCATCTCGAACTCATCTAGATATATAGTAACTTGTTAGTCAGATCAACGCACAGGAATTTTGAAATACTGTCTAACATCTGGCTATCTAGTACCTACAGTGTAATGGTAAATTTTATAGGCAAATGGATTGAGTGGTCATGGGTTCGCCAATCCTTATGCTGTTGTCATCATCACGGAAAAATTTAGAAAGTCTGCTTTAAATGTTACCATCGGAAAACTAAAGTTAAAATAAATCCCTTAGGAGACATACATATACAATAGCAACCTTTTCTGTAGTATTAAGACCTATAATTTTTTAATACATATTGATTTTATTATATCTCTTAAATTTTAGCAAGAGTTAGCCATATTGTGTGAGGTTCTCCTTACCCATATAGTTCCATAAAACCAGTTACTGTGTTTAAATTTCAATTCAATAAAATTAAATTAAAAAATAATTTAAACTTGTACTTTTCACGTGAAACGCGCACATCGTTTCGCTAAGTTACTATTTATGATACGTAGTTCTCATAAAAATAGGCAGTACTATTCTAACTTAGGGTATTTTAATGTTATAGATTTTTCTGTAGGGTTTTATAAAACCTACAATTCTCTTCAACTTAGTTTTTATGTATCTCTTAAGATTTAGCCGCCGCTAGCTTTCTGAGGACAACTCAATAGCTAATTATAATATTGTTTGTTTGGTTAGTCAAACGTCATAAGAACGCATTGTTCCACTTCAAAAGATCTGCGCGAAAAAAAACGCGATAGCATATTATGTCTATCTTTACGTATATCTTTTATGCCTCATTTACACGCTTGGCAAGTCCGGCAAGCAGCGGGGTGTTTGTCGTGATATGCGTGAGCTTGCAAGAGCTTGTCGCCGCGCCGACCGGTGTCGGTCTTTGAATATACTCGTAAAACAAAGGAAGCTTGCGTCATGCTGTTGAGATTCATTAACACTTGGCTCGTGTAAATATTGTCGCATAAAATAATTATTTTACTAATAATATTAATATATAGCATTATATGATCATAATAATATTATATGGTTTATATAAATTAAAATGAGTATATTTATTTAAGGTACACATTACATATCGGTAATAGGTACCTAAGTAAGATTACATTTTATTACTGCTTCCTTACGTCTGCTATGCTTGCCTGTCCGGAACACACTAACGCACTCGGCAAGCATGCAAATGGCATTCAAGCATTAGTAAAGGCTTGTAGCTTGTGGGTGCTTGTCAAGTCGAGGCAAGCGTGTAAAGGAGGCATTAAAAGTTGACTCAATATGACCTTTTTATGGTAATTAAATTTGTTCTAAAATAATAACATCGCCCACCATTCGTTGTTCGATCTCAATTGAGAGTGGTAGTGTTGTTCATTTAAAAGTTAACTGACTAATTACGTCCTACTACATTGTACCTATCATACACCTGAAAATCGCGTGTGAGCACTGATTAAACTTAATGTTAAGTCTGTCTGTCTGTTCGCGATAAACTCAAAAACTACAGCACAGATTTTCATGCTGTTTTCACCAATGGATATAATGGTTTTCGAGGAAGGCTTAGTATATAATTAGTCAAGTTTTTGCATACATTTACTAGCGGAACCCGCGGCTTCGCTCGCGCTATATCTAGGGACGAGCCCGAGTGAAACCAGGGCTAGTCGCTAGTGTTTTAACTAAAAATCATTACAAACATTTTTATTCATAATATTACTAAATCTACTTTGCAAGTTATTACTATCATACTTTTACTCGTAATTGTTACATTAAATAAGAAATTTATTATACTCGTAAATATTGGTTTTAGTGCTTTCCGCTACCTTACTTCCTTGTTAGCATTGTTTTATTTTCTGAACACTAGGTATGGATGGACAAATAATATCTGTACCATAAAAACTATAGGGGATTAAGTACCAACTTACATACCCCTGACATGAATGGTTTAATGAATAATTATGATGTCATATTTCAGGCTGAAACAAGATTCTCGTTAATGAGTATACCGCTGTGATAGGGATAGCATCGTTAGCAGGCTTGACGGCGAGGTGTATGTCGGCGGCGCGGCGCCACCTCTGCCGACCCCGTTACCCAGGTACCTACATCATCTTAATTCTTATTGAATAGCGCGCGCACGGCTTTTGTTTTGTTATCAGTGCGCAGTCTACAAACCAATCTTATCTCTCCCGAAACTTATTTCCGCAGTGTACGCTTCTTTTCTCGATTATGATTAATATTTTACAATCGCCACACGTAAATAGTTTTATATTAGTTAAGAGATTAAAAGTACTTTACCAAATTAACATGGAACAAATTAAGAACCTATTGTAGATGACACTAACTGCCCAAGCAATAAGCAATTAATTGATTTTGTTTCTTCTTTAAATTGTATACTAAAGTTTAAAACACACACGACAGACTCTTTGCCTTGACTATCGATGAATACCGTAGAAGCGTAAAAGTTCGTGTTTTCATCTGGAGTAAAAAAAATCCTAGAATTAACTCACATATAATATTTAAATGTTCGTAGGTAATATAATATTTGTAGTTATTATATTTAATTATATTTCTGGTTTGCGTTTCTGTGTTTTCTAATTAAATACCTTACATTAATTTAATATAGGTAATTAGTCACAAAATTTCAACCGAATTATATAAAATTCTGTACCTAATTCATATTGTGTTCTTAGTAATGCGATATAATAATTAAATCAAGCACCTATGAATAACACAGATGTGTTTTTCATAGGTCTACTGTAGAAATGAAAGGCAGGCAATGTTTTGGCAGGTGATATACATTACTTTTACATTAAAATAACCTTGTAGGATGTTATAAATATGCAGCAATGTATCTCGTATCATTTGTAGTTCCGATATTTCTCGATAATTGCTGATTGTCAAAACTATAATAATCGTACTATATGTACTTTTGACAAGTTCTAAATTTTTATTAAAATCCATTCGTTGAAAACGCAGATAACAGTACAATTTTATTAAAGCATTATTTTTCCGACGAAGGCTATATAATATATTCTGTGGCTAAGGATGCTGTAAATACTTTGTATAAAAGTATTTATTTAATCATTAAGAAAATGATACTAAACCAAACTATAAAAAGTAGTCAATACTCAAAGTGGTTTGCACTTGCCTTGATGCATATTAAAAAAAAATTAGAGCGAGGCTTAAATGGAAAAAATATCAATATAAATATGATTCTGAGTTATATATGTAACTTATTTTCGACATTTTTCCATTCAATATTCGAAACTTCGATCGTCGATAAAGATAATGTATTAGGCATAAAACATATTCAAGAAACCAATGTTGTTTCAAATTTGAATCTTAGTAAAATACACATAAGCAAGCAATCGGCGATTTAAGAATTGCTAGAACTTGTCGTCTCCAAAGGTTCTGGTGTAGATAATATCCCGCATATCTTTTTTCGATTTACTGGATTAATCATTTCACATTGTATCATATATAATATAACATATGCTTACAGGAAGGTATCTTTCCCAGAATTTGGAAAACCGCTCGTATTGTGCCTATAGGTACACAAATATAGCTCAAGGAATAGAGTTGAAACTATCGTTAATAAGACATGTTTATTGTGACACTGTTTTTAGAACCAAATAAATAAAAAAAAACTTATTTGCCAAGGTGTTCTAAAACATACTTAATCCTTATTCAAATAAATAAATATATTTCATTATTCATCACAATAAATTTCTAATATGTTAAATCTAAGAATTTGTTTTGCGGTCCTAAGAACGCGGGCTAAGTCGCTGGAAAAGCTTGTGTAACGATAAATATATACGTTTCAATAAATTTATACACATTTTGAATTAATAGGTACATAAAATAAATTTATAGAAAACGTACCTGTTGCTTATTACTTTTCTTTATATTGTCTTTTTGTATTCAACAATCAGCGCCATCTCTATCGTCGACCGAGCCTTATCAAGAAGCGGCGAACATATTATGTTGTTATATAGTGTCTTTAAAGTTTGTATGCGTCATACTAGATGGCGGTCATTCTCGCTCCGCTCGAGTTCGTTTTTATGATGTTTATTTTATACGTTTTAGGTACTACATATTTCTCAAAAATGAGATTATTCAGTAAAAAAATAAATAATAAATATATTGGGATATCATATCAAAAATTAAATGTGTCCAGTGGTTTACACGTTATGTGGTAACACACATACAGAAAAACAGACAAAAAAGTTTAAAAACATACATTCCGTCTCTGTATCGCTAACAATGAAATAAGTTTAGATTAGATTTTCAAAAAGTATTCATTTAAACATTCTGCTTAAAACTCTGTTTGAATGTATTTTTGTATCGATTACATATTTTGGTTATACGAGTACGTACTTTGTACATGCTGTAGGTAGTTTCGACTTCCGGCTGTTCTCTAAAACGGCTGAATCGAATTTAACAGATTTTTATGAGGAGTAACTAAGGCTAATTTTATTTTATTAGGAAATTAGCCTTTCCCGCGGCTTCGCTCCCGTTCTAAAAGCTGAAAATCAAAATAAATATTTTCTCCCGTTTGTGCAACATTTTTCCAACCAACAAACAAACTCTTCAGCTTTATAATATTAGTATAGAATATAAAAATCGTTTAATTTATTAAACATATGCCCAGCGAAGTGGATTAGATTGCTAGTCTATACATAATACATATAAATAAAATTGAAGTGTCTGTTTTTAATTTCAAATTAACAGCTTTTCACTTAATGCATATGAAAGTAATATACGATACTAGCATCAATTTATTTTTTTATTTTTTGTAGGAACCTATGTCTACTGTATCCGGCTAATTATTGAAACGGCTAGACTGATTTTAACGGAACTTTTACTTGCAGATAGCTAATGTAAGAAGTACCTTAGGCTATTCTTGTTTTAGAAGTTTCATTTGTTTTATTTAGCGGAAATAGTGGCTTCGCTCGCGCTAAATCTTGGATAGAATCCGAGCGAAGCGAGAGGTCGTTAGTATAAATGTGTCACAAAATAAAATTGTGTAATATTTTAAGTATTCGTAGCGCTATCTGTTGAAAGTGCGATAGACAACATCAAAGCCGGTTTGCAAATGTAGGTATGAGTTTTCCTTTTCGCCATATACTCGTATTCAAACAATCAATATATTTTCAATCAAATGCTTTTTTAATTATTAAATAATCCAGAACAAATAGAAATTATCGCAAAAGTTACCCTCTGAGATGCTGTGGCGTAGCGTAAGTTTTCAGTTTCGATTGTTACAAAACTATTCGATAATACTTATTTTGATAATTTGGACAATTTTATATTTGAAATATTTATTGCTATGAGACTTAAAAAAATAATTGTATAGAATAACTTCTTAAAAATAAGCTTTCCATCGGTTTGATAAATTAAGTCGACTTGAGTACACAGCACTCGAGAAGATCTTCTCAAGTACAATCTGCAATCAGTCCGAAATACCGGCGTATGAGTGGTGCGATAATTGGCGTGATTAGTGAGCCCTCCGTCGAGGGCATTTATCGTGTTGTGAGGGTGCTACACCCTCTCGTGCAGGTGTATTACATCATGCCTCTTTTGAGCGCTTAAGATGTTTTTGCCTTTTAAGTTGCCAATTAGTAATTTCTTCCTTCCTTATGGTAATTTGTAGGTTGGTGTGGATTTCATTGTTTTTAATAAACCAAGGAACATGATATTTTATGATGATTTTGTGATATCAAAATTTGAGTTACTGTGACTTTAGATCTGTGTTGCATACATACGTCATACATTCACGCTGGTTTTGGAGCTTTTAGTAAATAAGGAGTTTCTTGTTCGCTGACAATTTGCTGCTTCATTTCGCAGCCAGAGCATGGTTTTATATTAACTTGTTGTATATAGACGGATTACTTGCCACATTTCATAGTTCTAGATCAACTGAAAGTACTTTATAAATTTTAAATGATTTGAGAGTGTCAAAATATACATATCTTTTTTTTAAGTAAACTTAGAAATTTGATTTATATTTGACTATATTTATATATCTATTGCCAGAATTAATCGTTTTTAGAATTTTTGTCTCTATCAGTCTGTTACATTACGATTTAACAACTGGAATGATTTTGATGAAATATGGTATGATGATAGTTATCCACGTGTTTACTGCAGGAAACTATCTCATCTGCGAAAAATCGGGGAGTCAATAGAAATAAAATAAATATTTTAAATACTTACAATTATTGATAAAGATTAATTAAAAATACAATTATTTAATAAATGAGAGCGGCTACCGACTAGTAAAAAGAACTATAAAGACACACTTATAACCGCCCGATAGGTACTTTGTCACGAGTACCACGAACCTTACGCTGTGCTCGTTGTATAGGAAAGGCCCAGTCAAAAAGAACATACGACCGCCTCAACACTTATGTTCGCGCGGTACGTGTAAAGTCGCATGGGGTAAGCTCAGTAAATAATAACTTGACAATAAATAGACTCTACATTCCGTCAATATAACGATTCCGTCGATTTAAACAAAAATAAAAGAAGTATTTTTAATAAATGTTTATTTAATAACGGCTTTAAAAAATACCTTTTTTTCATCACACAAATCA
Organism: Boloria selene; assembly: GCA_905231865.2. NCBI lineage: Eukaryota > Metazoa > Arthropoda > Insecta > Lepidoptera > Nymphalidae > Boloria > Boloria selene. The sequence continues at coordinate 16,926,306 of HG993131.1, forward strand.
GCGTCCGTCATTTTGATTTTAACCAGATATAGATCGTCAAAATAGGTTAAGTATTTTAGTAATGATGAGTACATAGAGTCATTGTATATTTACGTACCGCGTACGTATGTCCGGCTCCGGTACCTACGAGTACGTGCAGGTCAAACACCAGTCAGAATTTAGACATTATTTCACATTATTTTCGTACTTTTTGCTTGATTTAATTGAGATGATAGGATAGTTACTTAGTATATAAGAAGCAAGTCCGTGTGCTAGTTGTTTCTTTTACATTAAACATTGAAACTGTTTATAAAGTGAAATTCAATAAAAAAAAATTGTTTTCGAACAAGGTTCTTCATACACGGTCCTAAAAATTATCCTCGAGATACAAACCAAGACAAGTCAACTCTTAACACCAAATATTTTTGGAATACGTATGGAATTAGTGATTATTGTCGATTCAGCGGCCACATCTATAATTTGTAATATATTTGCCGTCACCTGCCTGTTTGTCCCTCTGTCTATCTGTGATCGCATCTCGAAAACAGCACTGCACAAACTTTAATGAATAGGTACTATTTAATATTAATAATGTTCACTGCATAGAGAATATCTCATCTCTGAACATCTCTGAGGCGTTGACTATTTCAACATAAAGAATTATTGTTTATTTCAATTTAATTTGAAATAAAACTGATTAAGACAAAAAATAATATTAGTCGCTGAGTTTCTTTTGCCAGTTCTTCTCAGGTCAGAGGACTCTTCTTTCCGAACTGGTAGTAGATAGGTACCTACATGACGTTCAGTAAAAAAATGTAACAATTGTATGCTGAATAAAATATTTTGAATTTTTGTACACCTTGGACTGTTTAAACGTACGGAGGGTGAATCGCTACTAAAATACCTATATCCGTCTGATACTTGAGTAAACACTAAATAGTGCCTCAGGCTCGATAATTCCATTCGACTGCTTAATCACATATTTACCTAGGTACGAATAGTATCAAAATTTCCCTTAAATGTCGCGTCAAAGACAGTATGTAAATGTTAACTCAGAAAGCCTCCCATGTGTACACAATGACCGGCGTAGGTTTCCACCGCACGTTGTTATTCTGTAAATAAATATTCAGGGGGATTGTGTTAAACGATATGTATTATTTATTCACGCGTACTCGATATTGACGTAAATATTGTAAATAAATGTTACGAAAATTTCCGTAGGTAATATGAGATTCGATTTTTTAACGAGGACGTGGACATGAAATACCCCTGTATTCACTGGTTGTCTGAAACCACCGTAAAATGTGACAGCTATCATATATTATTATCAAGTTTAAAATTTTAAATAATAAATTTTGCGCATAGCTGAGTTATTATTTTAACTTCTATAGTAGGTAGCATTAATAGTATTACACTAAAGCGTTCACGAGAAAGGTAGACGTACAAAAACTCAAAGTATAGAAACAGGGACATTGTGTTTTATAATACGGGGGCTTGCGAAGATGCTGTTCTTTATGAACGGTAAGAGGTGTCATATCCTACGAGAATACGACATCTTATTATAGCGTCTTTAAAGAGAGTTTATGAAGATCTGTATAGAATTTCATTGTTAACCAAGTAAAGCTCTAAGCAGCCGTAAGCCCCTCGGTCAATTAAAATTGCTGGTTAAAAGTAACCGTTTATTTTACCACTAACCATGCAGCAAAACAAACTTGAATTTATTAAAAACGAGACGATCATATTGCATTACAAAATAAACATTCGAAACGATACTTTCGAGAAGCACGACTAGCGGTAAATGTGAAAGAATGCTATATATATTTGCGATATTTGTTCTGGTCTAAATTAAATTTTTCAACGTACATATATTTATTTCCCTTAGAAGATTTTTTCTTTGACATACATTTTCTAAACGCAATTACTACAGTACCAGACCTTTTTATAAAATAAACATATTCTACTTAGTAGTATATTTCGAGAAAACAGCCACTACAAGTTTTTATTAGATGAATTTTATTAAAAGACTGTCCAATTATTTAAAAAATATGCGACAGTATTCGTATTGGCCTCTGGAGCTGACTGACACCGTTCCTCGCACCAATATCAGTTAAGATTTTTATACGGATTTACCTTTTAAACTAAAGTAGTTTGTACGAGTATAGGATTTAAAGAGGGGCTTGTCACCCAATATATAAAGTATCACCATTTAAGTAAACTATATATTTTGTAATCTGTAAATTGCAATGGAATTAAACTTTGTGTGACTAAAATAGACATCTACGAGTATTTTTGTAGCGCAAGCTTTCATCCCTTGCATGGGAAGGAGGTGCATTTTCCGCACAGCGCTCTCACTAGCAGGCTTACCGTTGAGTGCGCGGAGTTACCAACATCGGACTTTCGTCTGTTCTACGCAAATATTAGCATGCATTATGCCTCAATAAATCTCGGTAGAAAATTTTCTACTAAAAGCTTCAGCACATGTTATTTAACAGTCATGAGTTTTGTTTTTATTACCAAAAAATCACATAGAAATATTTAAATACTTAACTCTGTACTTTATTATAGTTTTTTTTTAATTCTAAATTGTAGCATGGAACTGTTAAAGAAACTATGACACCTTTACCTTCGGTTTAATGATCGCACGCTCGTTCGAACACCCTGAGTAGTCACGGAAAATAGTTATTTGAGTAGTGTTTATATAGGTAGTATCATTAGAAGCTGTGAGAGGCCAGTTGGCGACTAATTTGCGACATGTCATAAACTTTTTTTCATAGCTTTATATTTCTGTTTCTTTTAAACCCACTAAAATAAAAATGTATGTACGATTCATTCGATACTTTACCAATTTAATTGTTACTTTTATAACACAAGTTTGTAGGAAAAAACTTAGTCTTTGTTAAGCAATAATATTTTTAGGTGAAATTGAAGTCCACATCATTCTTGAATGGAATAAAAATCTGATAATAACCTGCTTGTTATGTTAATTTTTACAACTTGAACTTGAATAATTGTAACTTTTACTTAGTTGCACTTCCCATGCAAAAACACAATGTTAATCTCCATGTAATTTAAATATATAAAAGCGAAAGTTCACTAGCTACCTACTAGCTACATACCTAAATCAGCATCGAATCGTTTACGAGAAATCATTTACATGCTTCACAGAAGCAACCAAGGTCAGCAAACACCATCATCTTTGTCATGACTTATGTCTCGCTAGAAACATTACAGTTACTTAATGTTAGCCAAACTTAGCAAATTTTGGCCACTGTGACCAATATACATTTTTAGCCCCCGACAAAAAAACAACGGGATGTGATAAGTTTGACATATCTGTGTGTGTGTGTTTATCTGTCTGTCTGTGGCATCGTATCTCCCGAACGTATGAATCGGTTTTTTCTTTTTCGTTTGAAAGATGAATAAGTCGGAAGTGTCCTTAGCTATGTTTGATGAAAATCGGTCATAGATGGCCGCCGCTGCAATGTGGCGGATTAAATATTTTCCACAACTCCCTCAATATGGGTATCAAATGCAAGGGCTTGAGTAATACTACATACTATGATAAATTTCAAATTTAAGATGGCGGCCACCACAAAATGGCTAAATATATAATTTTTACTACTCCCTGAATATGTGTATAAACTTAGGGTTTTACTAGTAGAATACAATTTTTAATATTTTATGTCGTCGGGGGTTATTTTAAATTTGAATTTTGTATTTGTATCAATGGTGAGGAATCAGGTTTGGGAGGCTGTAAATATAGGATGTAAAAAATATTGTGAGCAATTCGTAGTTTATAACTCATACAAAATAGTTGCCGTCACTCGTGTAGTTTAGCTTTCTGTTAGCTATTGAGATATTTTTTAACTTTGTAAAAAATTGATTCGATCACTTGGGTACGTAAATCTCTTTGCAGTATAAATGTAAATAAATAAATTCTGCATCCAATGCATATAATATGTATATATTTTTTTTATATATATTTATCATGCGTAACCACGTACCGTACAGTGTCGAAGCAAGCAAGGGAAGCCAGAATTATGTTAATCTTTACATCTATGTCTTCGATTGAGAAATTTCTTATATTTGCTCTCAATCGAGCTACGAACAAAAATTACTTCTACTGGAGTGAAGGACGTTTGCGTAAGTGTTTGCTGTTGGAACACAAACGGGCAATTCTTAATAGCAGTATAAACTTCTAAATGAAAATAAAATGATAGCAATCAGTTGACCTCACGCCCAAACGATATCCTTCAAAGGTTAGAATAAACAGATGTTTAAGGTTTCATGATATTTTTTGAATATAATTCTGTTGAAATGAAGTGAGGGTTGCTGTTCTATACAAAAACTGAAAATAGTCATTGAATTTCCCTCGAGCTAAAGAACTTATTACTTTAAATCGTGATAAAAAGTCTTATTGATAAAAATCTCCAAGCATTCAGAATCTTTTTCTTATTTGTTCTTATTTGGTTTTGTATTACACATTTAAAAATAATATTTGGTAAGATTAAAGATATGTGTTATAGGTTATACTTATTTATATACATTTCTGATAGAGGTAAATGCTCATGTCCTTATGCTCGCTACACCTACAACTGTTCTGTTACTGTTCCACAAGACTTAAATCCCTTTAAAATCCAAGCAGATAAAAATGAAAATATATTGTCTAGGTTATTTTTATTTAAAACCGTTTAGTAACTAATTCACAAATACGTCATTGCAGAGTGTTGCGAAAACACGATTTTGGAAAAATCAATATGATGCACATTTAATTATGAAGTACAAATTTGATATGTCTATTATAGAAACCTAGTAACGAAGTAGAATGAATAATTAGCAATATCGATGGCCAGCTGTTATCCAGGGGCTGGAAACTTAGAACATCGACAACAGATAAAAAATTGGTAGTGTCATCTATTGCGTGTCACCCAAAACTTTTGCTTAAATTTATCAGCGACTATAAGTCGGTGTAAGAGATGTCGCTACGGTCGCAATCGACAATCCAGCAGTCCAGTACACGCATACCAAACAAATTTGCATGCAAAAAATTATTAAATTTTGAGAAAAATAAGCATAATGTCACATAAAAATAATACTGTTCATTGCTTATAATAACAATTTAAATATTTGAATCGACATATTTCATTATAACTTTTTAGTGAACCACCATTTCAAACAAATAATAAATTTATACAAATGCGTGAATTGGATAGCTTGCAACATTGTTTTGTTTTTTTGACATTTTAAACTTCTTTAAATTTTATTATTTTGACGCTTAATAAAAATATTAAATATCTTAAAATTTAGTTGGGTTTAATTTAGTTATATGATATTGACACTATTTTAAATAAGCAGTCTAAAAGTCGCTTTATTTTGTGTTGTCTAGTTTAAGCAATTACGCCTAGCTTAAGCCGTTGTGTCTTTGGGTGTCTGTATGACCAGAGGTAAGATTTTATATCTACGATCTTCATGTCTACGCTCTACGTAATGCCACGCGCGGCGAGCTGTGTTATACAATAACTGTATTACACTAAAAATATACAAAATAAAGTTTAAAAATAACATTTTCTTGTATTATTTATTACATAGAACGACAGTCTTCAACCCTACTTAATTATTTAAGTAGATCGATTTTAAATTTGTAAATATGGTGATGTTAAGTATATATTTTTCTTGCTTTTATTATTTTAATGTTTATTTACACATTTAGAATCGATCGACTTTAATTTTAAATATATTTTTTATGATATCAGAAGGACTAGTATAGGCCATGGGGTGAAAAATTACAGATGGCGCTAGTTTAGTGTTGGCAAAAAAAACGGTAGAGAGGGCTCTCTATTAAAAGTATAATATTACTTTTCTCTATGCTGTTATCCAAACGCTGGCCTCGCAGCCAGTCAGATGACAGAACTGACGGAGCCGATGTTGTGTTGTTGACAGCTCCTGGATTAACTACGAAATGAGCGGAAAATACATTCGGGGAATAGAATATCCACAACCACACTGAATCCGTTTAGTAATACAAATATAAAAGTACTTTTAACTCATTTAACGAGTGCAGCTATTCATTTATACTTTTAAAAAAATCAGTTATTCGTAACGTTACGCAAACTGTCAACTACATTCTGGTCTAGTTTATAAACATCTGTGGTCTGTTCCTAATGGAATATTTTTTTTACTCTAGTAACACAGTGACAGCACGTCGATATGCATGGAAGTCCCACGTGGACTTGACGTTAAATTATTTATTTTAAAACAATAGCTTCTGCATTCGCCTTTGCACTTGTTGTATTTCTTTTACTGAAAGGAGGAGCTTAAAGTCTTCTCTATCTCATTCAGGTAATTTAAGTTAGTCGAAGCAGAGTTTCTAATTGAATATTAACCACAAATACTTAGTTTGTGAAACAATGAAATCGCTACTCAGAATTTACAAAATCTTCCTATCTTTTATTATTAGTGTTATTAATATGCGTAAATTATTTAAGTTTAAATTTGAAAATAAAAATCGTCTAACGTATTAAGAAATATTATAAAATACGTGGAAACTAAAAATACAAAATAACGAAAAAATGGTTTCGTTAATAGAGAATGTTTTACAATGGAGTTTTTAGTTCGTTAATAGGGAATGTGTGAGCGACGCGGACGGCGTAGAACGACCATGACGGTTTGACGGCATCTCGGCACCGCTTGCTGTCGAACCTGGAGTCGCTTTCGTTTGGAAAGCTCGCATCATATCGAAAAGTTAAAAATTTGAAAGCTTATGTTTCCTGCGGAATACTGAAAAACTCGACCGCAACAGTGAACAAATTCTAATGTAGAACCACAGTCAATTCTTTTTATAAATAATTTCTTGTTTCAATTTAGAACACCAACTTGATAATATATGGCCTGAACTGTAAATTCGTCCAACAAAGGTCAGGAAAGCTACTTAAAGCTCTCTATTTTCTTTACTATATCACTTTCTTATCAGATAAAATTCTTCAAACCTGTCACTTTTATTATTTTCAGTAATGAATTCTTCGATAAAATATGTTGTAAATATAAATTAAGAGCAATCAAAAAAAATGCATTTAATTTTGTAATAGATATATATACACACTACATAGCTTATAAACGTTTTGAAGAAGCCTTTCACTTTGAATAATAAAATGACTCTATACCAGATAGTAGTCTACTTACCTCGCAAGCCAATTTATAGCTTATTAGAAAATAAACAACCGCAAATAATATCTGTTACAAAGTCGCTGACTCAATAAATTAATTTTGGCAGAACGAATGAATATTTGAGTAACGTGATTATAGACTAACATAATTTCAACCCGCACTCTGCGCTCCTCGGCTCAGGCAAGCGCGAGCTATTTCGTAGGTATATGCAATAAACTTTGGCATACACATCTAACTAAAGTTTTACCTCAAACGGATGAACTAATTTTTATTTGTTATATATTAAATATTTATTAATTGTATTCTGCGTTTAAAACTTTACATAGTTACTTAATTAAGAAAATTGACGAAACCTTATTAGTTGTATTCTAGCGTCTAGTCTACTACTATGTTTTGAATTTTGTACTCAATCCCGACCCGAGCCATTAAGGGAATAGTTTTAGTTAAAGCTAATACTGCTAATAAATTAATATCTAATAAAGCAACGGCCTCCCTTCCCTACAAGAGGATCAGGGCATAGTCCACCACGCTGGCCAATTAGTGCAGGTTCCCCAAACCACCTGTCTTGACTTCATATGTCCTTCTAAAACTTGCTAGGTTCTCTCAGACATGCAGTTTCCTTGACGATATTTTCCTTCACCGTAAGATAAGTGGTAAGCATATCAGAAATGATTTGCCCATGAAAATATCAGAGACGCGGACCGAGATTTGAACCATTCATTCGGTTATCCTAGCGAGTATGTTACCACTACCTCAGATAATTGTGACTCAAGCAAAAATACACGTGAATTCAATCGATTTGAATCGTAGAAGTGGTGTACGATCCGTATCGAATTGGAAGGAAAATAATATTTGCTAATGACCGCTTTCATCAGCTCTAAGCTTCTTATAAATTATCCTCTTATAGCTAGACGCTTATAAAGAAGACCTACTTATAAATTAAAAATTGATTATATAAAATTTATACAAAATATTATACAAAATATGAAATTTAATACTTAAAAAAATTAAAAACCTGAGCTTTCCTAATTCCATCCCTCCTCACTGATTCGAAGGAACGGGCGTTTTAACTTTGTTTCTTCTGCTTTCATTTCAATAACATACGAGTATATTAATATTCTGATTCTCCTTACAGAATACATAGACACGTACATAAGCGACTGCATCGTACTATAAGATCAGTGTGATGACGAAATCTCCATACAATATATGCAACGTTGCACTGTGCTTTCGGAGCGTATTATATTGATAATATTAATGCGTTGATATATTTCTGACTATTATTAGATTTCCGTGAAATCTATACTAATATTATAAAAAAGTAAAGTTTGTTTGTTTGTTAAATTGTAAGGGGTAATCTCGAGATCTACTGAACCGATTTTAAAAATTCTTTCACCAATAGAAAGCCACATTATTGCTGAGTGTCATAGGTTATATAAAAAACCGAAAAATAAAAAGGCTTTTACGTCGTAGTCCGTTTTGCAAAGTGAATCACTACATAGTATAAAACAAAGTCGCCTTTTCTGTCCCTATATCCCTATATCCCTATGTGCGCTTAAATCTTTAAAACTACGCAACGGATTTTGATGCGGTTTATTCCAATAGATAGAGTGATTCAAGAGGAAGGTTTATATGTATAACTAGCGGATCCCGCGGCTTTGCCTGTGCTAAATCTAGGGAAGAGCCCGAGCGAAGCGAGGGCGAGTCGCTAGTAGAAGATAAAACGGTCGAATGAAAGCGTTTCTTACGAACGCTGCCTTAACTATGAGAGATATAATTTTTGAGTTCTAGAGAAAAGATGTGGAGCTTGAAAATGCCTACAAAAAAGTCAACGAGAGCATATGTCTAACTTTTATATTTAAGTTACAAAAAATAGTTTTTTTTAAATATTAGTATAGATAATTTAATTTTTAATTTTTAATATTAATAAAATAATTTAAATGATTTAAACATTCTGTACTAAAAAAGGATTATTAACATTATGCCCAACGAAGTGGGCACGGGTCAGCTAGTTAACAATATGGGAATTACGGCTAGGTCTAACTTGGTCTCGTATTTCGCAAGATTCGCTTTCTCCGTATTTTGATATGAAATTATGGTCAACTATGTATATAAATTAATTTACGACCTATCGGCCATTTTACATTGAGATAAACTTTTATGTTTTAAGATTATCTATAAATAAAATAATTTGAAAATATTTATTTTCATCAATGCTTGAAGCTATAGCAAGGGTTTTGTTAACGTCATCAATAAGATGTAAAAATTTCCATTTATATTTGCAGGAGAGCGATGTCGGTACGTTGATAAGGCTAAATGATAAAGCTTTTATGGTCGGTAACTGAGATATCATAAGTTCATAGTGTAGCAAACAAAAGCTTTAGAAGCCAGTTGACAAGGGTGTGGGAGGCTGAAAGAGATGTTTATAAATTGTGAAGATTTTATATAAATAGAATGGATAAAATAAAATAAAAATAAAATAAAATAAAATAAAATAAAATAGCCTTTATTACTGAGAATAAATATTACATAGTATGTGGACGTTTTATATGGTTAGCTAACTCTTAAACATTTAAAAGTAAAGCTAAAAAAATAAAGACAAAAAAATAATATTAACCGTTACTTATATTATGTCTCTTATCTCAGTTTGCCTCTTGGCAAAGGCCTCCTCTAACTCTCTCCATTGGGTCCTGTCCCTTGTTACTCTTCTCCAGTACGGACCCACTGTCATTTTAATTTCATCTTCCCATCTTCGGTGTTGTCTACCTCTATTTCTTTTTGAGTCTCTGGGATACCAATTTGTGATCTCTCGACTCCATTTTTCCTCTTTTGAACGCATCATATATAGAAATAGAATGGATAAGGGATACGAAAAAATTCTTTGGAAAAATAAATATAGACAAAAATAAATATTTTTCTATCCAAGTTTCATTAAAAGCTTCGTAGAATTGAAGTCATGGAATTTGTTTATTATCTATAATTCGGAAAGATGACGTCAATTACTCTTTTATTAAGATAATTTTTTCTTTCTTCATTAAAATAATTTGTTAAAACATTCATTAAGTAATTAACTTTTAAGATATACCTATTTCCAAGACATATCATTAAAAATATCGACTTTGCTATATTATAATCCAAAAGGCTTCTTGATTTATTCGTATTTTTATCATAGTAGAGGAGACCGTGGTAGATCGATCTTCACCGATCTGATAACCAGATGAGACATATTCTTTAACGAATATAATTTATAAACAAATATGCCTATAATTACTTGCCTATCTGAAAGTGCTCATGGCTATTTTTAGCTAGGCAATAGTGCTTTAAGTATGATTTTTTGCAGGCTATATGATATATATATATATATATATATATATATATATATATATATATATATATATATATATATATATATATGACTGATTTTGTAATAAAATGATCTAAAATTTGATATAACTTTCGATAAGTTAGCAGAACGATGGAGTCACCTATATTGAATTACCTGTTCACATCGGCTTGCCAGGTAGCTATACACAAAAATGAGTAGGCAAGCCTACTGAGGCATTTTCTGTGTGTTAAAAACTAACAGTGAAATAAAATTCATTTGGTTATCAAAAGAATGAAAGTGATGAAAAAAAAATCGATTAAAGTTAATTTAATTAAAAATAGCCATGAGCACTTTCAGATAGGCAAGTAATTATAGGCATATTTGTTTATAAATTATATATGATAAAAAATATGTCTCATCTGGTTATCAGATCGGTGAAGGTCGATCTCCCACCGGCTCTTAGACCATCATGAGTGAGCGCGCGACGCGGCGGCGGACATTTCGTCGCCTTCAGCTCTATAGCGACATTGAATTTTAATTGGATTCTGATTCTGCTAGCGACAGGTTTTCTCCGCTTTTATTTCAATTTTCGGATCTTTTACACGAAATGAAATTGAACTGCAATTGTATAGTTAACACTTAAATTTTGTTGCTTGTCGTATGATGTTACAAACTTTGCAGACACGTCTATGCGGTTGGTAGTGGTCCTACTTATCTACAATTTTTTTCTTTCAAGCATTCTGTGAAGGTAAAATAAAGAAAACATTGCGAAATTTTCACAAAAATTACGTTTGTGTTATCTTACTATGACTTTATAGTTATTGTGAACGCAATCCTAAAATTGATATAAACTACCACATCTGTGTAAACTACTTTGTAATTACATAGTAAATTTTGAATTTTTATATTCGTTTCATTGCGCTGCGGTTAAAATCTTATCTCTAGGTACTATTTATATATACAATGTACATAGGAATAGAAAAGTAGCTAAATAAGCGTTCCGCGCAGGAATAAGCGTGAAAGATTACTAGGACAGGAAGACGGCGGCCAGATGGACACGGACGGACACATAGAGTTTCGCATGTATATACTGTTTAAATTATTTCTAAATTAATTTAAATACTTTCCTTTAGAAATACTATTCTAGATGTTGATCCGAAAGTAAAGGCGCAAGAAAGTAGGGTCACTACAAACTGCGCCAAACGTGTCGTCAAATTGAATTGAAAGTGAAATACGACAAAAAATATCAAAATCGGTCGATGGTACTATGATTTTAATAAATGTTTTTGGGGGTTATATTGTGTACACGTTCTGTTTGTGACTTTTAACAATGTATTTCATACACAAATGTAGGTTTGTATTTACGAGTACATACCTATAAAAATTGAAAAATGTATGTTATTTCTACAAAAATTAATGAACAACACGGTCTAAAAATGGTTAAAATAAAAAAAAACTTTGCATTCGGTGGAACCAGACACTATAGACAGAACTATTCAGGAATAAACCGAAGCTAATTATCATGTACATGTATTGGCACTAAAAGCTTCACAACTAGCCGACGTCAGTACAAAAAGTTTAAAATTAGTAAGTACACTAACGGTATAGACTATAGACCGTTAAGCTAATACAAAAGAGAAAAATCTGAAAACTGTATATTATTAAATTCGTACGGAACCCTCGGAGAGTGTGCCCGACTCGTACTTGTCCGGAATTTTAAAATATTAATGTGCATCATCAATCTTCACCTGTCATATACTCTTTAGGTACTCGGACGATAATAGTCGGCCAAATATTAAACCTCTATTTGTATTAACTCGCTGAAATCGAGACACGTTTCAATTTCATACAGCAATTATAGAACAGACCGCGTGTAGAATATTTGTAGCGAATGCAATCTGTTTGCGAGCAATCTGAAGTATGCGCTACAAATCTGCAAAGTTCTTTTGCGTATTTCCCTATGATGTAAGACAAGCCCATGTCCCAGACACTTAGGAGTATCGACACTAATATATTTCTAATGTTTGGCTTCATATTATTATAGACACATTTTACATTGTTCTTCCCCCTGTTCACATCTGTTTTACTAGACGTAAGGCGTTGGAGCCGCTTCATTAGAATAATCGACAATAATCTGAAGGAATCACTTTATATATGAATGAAATGAAAACCCATAGCGATCCGAAGTTTCTAAGTACTAAGCTTCTTTAATTATGTTTTATCTCCCATTCTTAGATATTCGTGAGTATATTCGTGTGGAACGAAGTTTTAGTCTTTGCAGTTTGAAAGGTTTTCGAGATGCATTCGCTTTGAAAGTATTTGTCGAAGCTAACTACGATCTTCCTCTCCTTCTTTGATGCTTATTTTTGTAATTAAAAAATCTTTCCTATACTATACTATCCTCTTTACTGTTTTATACTTTTATCATCATCGAATAAGCATTAAAATTTGGATGTTCGAGTAGTAGAATAAAAAGCTAGTGATATTGTAAGTCTCAGCTTTATTTGTTACATTGTAAAGGTAACAAAGCACAAAGTTAGATGAAAAATTTCAGCAATTTGAATAAACTACACAAAATGTAGCTGAAGTTGAAGCCACTGTTGTTTTAAACATTACCAAAATGCATTTTATTCGAGTTACTTAACACACAATTTTTTGTTCACGAGATGCACTAATACACAATGACTAATATGTTTAATAAACTATAACTACACGCAAAGGTATAATATCCAAAGACTAAAAATGTATACCAATACTATAAATCTAAACAGATTGTGGCTAAACAATGGATACATTTTTCGTCTGTAGAAGTAACAAGTGACATTCACATTAGCTCTGTGCATTATTTTCCATTTAAAATACTATTAATAGACATTATTTCAGTATAATATTATAGTGTTAGTTAAATCAACAAATATGAGCAAAAAGTATCGTCTTGTGGACACTGTGTTATCGCGGCATAATACTTTATTATATTTACGTGGATTTAATTTGAGGTTCTCGAGACGTTTGAAATACTTTAGGTTATTTGTATTTCTAAACTCTACCATTTTGTAATTTTATATGTGCGCGCTGTCCGAACAGATACATTACAGGATATTTTTTATTGCGGAACAAGTTGAAACGATTCGATATCGATCTATAAAACGAACGATATACTAAACGATCAAACAGTTATCTAGGGACCAATCCGAGCGGAGCAAGAGTGAGTCGCTAGTTTTAAAATATATGGTACCTTAACCTTTGTCTTGATCCAAAAGAATTTTGTTGACATAACCTTTTCCAAACATTTATAAGTTTGTATTGTCTTAATTAGACTATAAACCAATTAGCAAGCTTAATACAAAACCTTTAAAAACAACATGATACTTTAAGAAATGACAATGTCTTCTTTTCACGACAAAACTTATTTGAAGTACTAATATATTTATTTTTCATAGAGTGAGTCGCTTTTGTATCTTTACGTGTTCTGAATAAATGTTATTCCTATACGTACGAATACTCTCAATTAAGTCTTTTGCATAAATTCCGTGTAATAATCTATATATTCTGTAGTCTACGTACCTTCATAATTATAAGGTTTGATTCCCGAACTAAGTACTTTGCTGTTTTTATTCTAAGTTGAAAGTCATATGTATATAGATATAACATAATCTGAATAGAATTTATTAGACAGTAAAATATTTTTTGAAAAATCTTATTTTAGTACTCAATACTGTCGTTAACGAGGCCGATCACTGTAAAGGCAACTTAATACGATAATGTACTCATCATGTCTCATATTCAATTAGGTTTTATTCAAGCCTTTCATCGATATCTTTTATTATGTATGAAACCTAATATGTTCTAATATGTTCAGTGATGATTTCTTAAAAGGTGTTTATTATTTTATAGGAGGAAATCTAGAAAATTAGAAAAATATTCGTACAAACTAGTATAAACGAGTTTTATTGCATTTTTTTTCATCCAGGCGCTCGCGACGCTTTATGTGAAGCTTACTAATAGCTTCCGAAATACGCTACGCCTATATGCCTTAGCGTTATAGCGTTTTTTTCCTTAAAATATACAGTAGAATATTATATTTTGTAAAAATATTTTCTGATTTGTCCAAAAGTAAATTAAAGTTAAATGAGAACACAAATCGAAGGGTAGTTAATAAAAAGCTTCAAAGGGAGCAAAAAATTTGTTTCTTGAAAACATCTCAATGGGACAAAAATACAACAGCACGTGGTTCCCTATCTATTGAATGGATCGAAAAGGCAGTGTGAATGAGTCCTTTCATCCCGACTGTGCAAGTGCATCCCCAGCCCTCGCCCCCTCGTCCTCGCCCCCCGTCCGCGGAACTACCCCGCGCCGCCCTCCACCTCTCCGCTACGGAGGCTTACCTGCGCCAGCGTCGTTGCACGATGCCTTAAAAACCGCTACTGTTCTGTCAATGAATAAGTTACAGACCCGACGATAGAGCAACGCTTGTTTTATGCCTACAACAAAATAGAATTTAAAACCTTTTAACAAATTTTAAACTTTCTTATAATTTAAATCAATTTTATTCTACCTAGTTATTTGTAAAATAATAAAAAAAAGTTGTTCTTGCCGCCGGTGACACTGGGAAATGAAACATTATTTCGAAGTTGACATATTATCTTGAGAGAGTTAGAGGATTGATTGGCAAGAAGCAATAAAGCCGAAAATATACGAAATAAATAAATAAATAAATATATATAAAGTCATGTACTTTTATATTTTGGAAAATAAATTATACATAAGTATCACCTGTATACCAGTGGCATAACCACTGAGATTGACCGACCAGTACGACCGAGTCAGTACTACCCATTGAAACTACGTTTTACGGGGATATCGCAGAATCATTTATCAATATTTAATCATTTGCACTCAACTATAACGTCCCGACGAAATTCTGCCAAAGTAGGCCACTACAAGTATGGGCTGGCTCCATTAGTTCCCCATACTATCAGAAAAGTGTTTTTTTTTTATTCTTAGAAAATATATTAATGAATACCACAAGTGGTTATGTGGGACTCACTCACCAGAAAAACTAGTACTACCCCCTAAAACCCTACAAACCCCTCCACCATCCGACGCCCCGACTGTCCGGCTGATTTCCGTAGCAAGCCACTCAGCCAAGAAGTTGGTCCACAGTCCACTCTGCTCACAGAGAAGTACCAGGAGAAAGCTGAATGACACAACGCCCACCGAAGTGGGCTTCTCCTGCGCGTTTCTTGGCTTCGCACAAAGCCGGATTGTTGGACACTACTGAGCCCTCCCACCACGAAAAGGTAAAAGCACGTTGCAAGGGTTGAAAAATGTACTTGGAGCAACCCGCGTAACACACCACCCAATGAAGTGGTTAACTCCGCGTGAAAAACATCCTAATTAACTGGACAAACAGCTTTGTAACAAAAGCAACCACAAACACCTCAAAAGCCTTTTTTATGGGTATAAGGATAACATCGATATACTTACTGGTGGATATGTAGAGCTCACAAGCTAGAAAAGCCATTACTATATACTCACTAAAACACAATCGAACCTAACCAAAACTGCTGAATAAACTTCTGGACCCGGAAATCGGCACGGAACAAATTAGCTTATAGCATTTATAAAAAATACGATTACTTATCCTAAATCCTTTAATAATATAATTACATAATTTAGTAGTGAATTTAAAATTAAGGTTTTTTTTTAAATCCTGTATTTTAATACCCAATTCGATTGGTTCGGTCGAAATATTTTTCAACACACAAATGGGCGCCTGAAAGTCGCTTTCTTAATTATTCAAGATACCTATATACTCTACAACCCTCGCATATCAAGACGAATGACGTATGAATTATAAAATTCGGTAAAGCCGATTAGTAATTACGAGAGGGATCATAGGGTCACCGCCGAACTCGCGCCGCCTAAAAACCTATTCTGATTGTTGGTATAGCAACGAAGCGGCGAACGAAAGTGTAAAGAAAATGAACAATAATTGAACCTTGGTAACTTCACTAAAACTATACATTTAATCGTACTGGGCCTACTACTGTGTTTTGGTTACTTGACATTAGTGCTTATTTTCGCAAAAAGCTTGTGTTAAAAAAAACATATTTTTATAATAAATAGTTTACTATGCGATCTGTCCTATTCCTGTTTAATGGATAAAATACATTATGTACAAAAATTTCTTTGAAATGAAATTATTTGTATAAAAGAACCCTAATCCTTTTATATTTTAAGTACATTTATTAGAAACAGTGGTAGTCATAACAACTCGGTGTGCGTTGGCTGGACGTCTATATAAGGGGACGATAACCATTTGACTTCATCAATCGAATCTCAGCATCGGTCCATTAAGGAGGTGTATTGCTAAGATAAAAAATAATTTTACCTTAAATATAATAATATATAAATAGACAGTGGTAGCCCAGCGGTAACGCGTCGCTTGGATAACCGAGTGATGCGGGTTCAAATCCGGGTCTCGCACCTCTGATATTTTCATGTGCGAATCATTTCTATCATGATTACCACTTGTCTTACGGTGAAGGAAAACATCGTGAGGAAACCTGCATGTCTGAGAAAACCTAACAAGTTTTCGAAAGGCATGTGAAGTCCGCCAACTCGCACTAGGCCAGCGCGGTGGACTATGGCCTGATACCCCTCGTACTGAGGGAGGCCCGTGCCCAGCAGTGGGACGTTAAAAAGGGCTGATGATGATGATAATAATTTCGTGTCGTTTCATTAAAGCAAGGTTAGTATAGAATTTGGTGAATAGAGAGTTTCCATATATCCATATAGTCTATTCGGCACTTAAAATACGTGTATAGTGCAATAGCAACGAGAGCGAGGCAGGCTGAAGCCGTTGCACCGGGGCGCGCAGTGTCTATATGCCAGCCGGTAGTACAGAACGCACCGCCTATCGCAGGCAAATTGCAATACGTTCGTAACTTTGCTAATTTCCGTCTGATATTTAAATCGTAAATTCTTTTTAATAAACTTACAAGTGTTTTTTTAATTAATTGTTAGATTATTATAATTAAATATCGCGTAGCGTAACGTAAATCATTATTTGTAGACTTTTGTAAGGACTTTTATCGTATATAAATGCTGTCTAGTCTTTATCGTTAGTAAAATAGTTTTTAAATTGGTAAGTTAATTTTCATAAACATGTTAATTTTTAGTAATGCATATATGTTGGTTAACTTAAATATTAATATTCGTAACTTTTCTGTCATAATCAAGCTGCGATTTTTTATTGTCCAAGTTTACACTTTGCATAAATTCTTGCCCGGGTTTTATTTTAGGTTTTATTAGGTTTTGTTTTATTTTCTTAGTGAGTTTTAAAATATTTTGTGCAAAATGTACTAGTAGTTGAGCGAATGACGAACTATATAGTTTAGAGGGTAGACGCTGAGCGATTGTTTAATATTTAAGTAGGTGTTTGGCCAGTCTGCGCGATAGTCTGTGAGCGCGGTAAGCTGTGCGTACGCGCCGATACACTATACGAGTTGGGCTTGCGGGGGAGGCAGACGCGTGTGCCGTGGTGTGTCGTGGCTTGCTAGCATGTGCCGTTGAACAGTGCCGTGCCAAAATGATGAAATTGGCGCTGATGCTGCTCCTCGCGGCCGCCGCGAACGCTGACTTTACGGAGAGAGGTAAATTACATTTTGAGTATTTCATCCTAATATTTTAGAGCTTTATTACATTCACCACTTTTTAAAATTTCTCCGTAACTTAATTTTCGTAAAAGCTGCATTGTTATTATGTGCGGGTCAGCTTTGTTGTCGACTTCATTCTTGTGTCGGTTCGAAGTATGGAGTAATAATAATTATGTGCAAAAATTCGTTGTATTGTTGATCTTATGTTTCATATCCGCAAACCGTATCTCTGTTTTTAATATTGAAAAAAAATATTAGGTATTTAATTGATTTTAATTTTTTGTGGTTTATCTTACGCTGCGATGTCTATACATAAACAATACTAAACTTTTCAAAATATGATTTTTCTGCATCTCAAACTAGCAAACACCCTATATTCACTTAGGCACTAATTTAACATAAGAGAAAATGTAAATGTAAATACAACTAATATAATTTAAAATATATTTTAACTATTGGGTATATAGGTTAATTATTAGGTATATTGTATGAATTAATCGCCAGTGTCGGTATCAGAAATCCGAGCTTTCACGAGAGCTTCCTTATAAGTTTCTAAGGACATTTACTCGTAGGTAAAGGAAAGAAATAAGTTTTTGCGTAGTTGTTTTCAATGCAACGTCACGAGACTTAGCTTGCAGGTTCATTGTTAGGTGAAAGCACATACAGGCGATACTTAATAGACTACTTAGAACATACCTGTACTCGCGAATCCTAACAAGTAATAACTAAATACTTTGCGATTCGAAACTTTTCTTGAAATATGCTTTTAAACAAATTATTATGATCTTGAAGATTTTCTACTATCTTTACACTTTTATCTTTAATATGACGTTTTAACTACAATTATTATGATAGTTGGGTTTACTGTTTGAATTGTACGTGAAATAATTTTAGGCGTTGAAAAAATGTTGTGAAGGTCGTATAAAGTAGAGTCCTACAAATATAGTTTAAATAATTACACTATACAAATAATTAAACTGTACAAAAAGTAATAATAATAAAGTTATAAAGGTATTGTGTGTAAAAGATAATGATTAAAAAATTAGAAATGAGTGACATCTTCGGGTCCAACTGTAGCAAGCCAACTTGAAGGATGACGAACGTACATTCGCATATTTTATATATCTAACTAGTGGCCCGCCCCGGCTCAAAAATGACAGTATTTCTCCACTATTTAATGGATGTTATTGTACATATAAACCTTCCTCTTCAATCATCATAAATAAACTTCATCATAAACTCTATCTATTAAAAAAACAGCATCAAAATCCGTTGCGTATTTTTAAAGATTTAAGCATACAAAGGGATATATACTACGAGTATGTAGTGAAGACTAGCGCCTCAACCTCGCATTCGTCACAATTGTTTACTATAGATTTTTCAGAGGTGAAATATTTCCATTATACAAAAATATTTAAACACTCGACTTTGTTATAATTTTATATAATTATTTTATATAAAGATAAGCCACGGAAAACTTTTGGAACGGCAGGCTCAGAAGTAGGTAACACTTTCTGGGCGTGAGGGGGGAAAAGTCTTAGAATAATACAGGGAGCTTTTCAATCACGGTACTGAAATAATAATGACAAGTTAAATTTATACCTTTTTCTTCATAAGGGTTTTTTTTAATTTGTTAATTATGAGGTATATCTCAATAAATTAAACATAAGAACAAAATACAATATAATAAAATAAACATATTATTTATTTGATTTGAATTAAACGGATTTAAGCGTTACGTTTGTTAGACCTGCGCTCGTCATTATAGCTAAGACTTAGACATAAAAATAAATGTAATTACTAAAAATACTAACAACCGAATTAATCGATTGGACCCGCCTCCCGTGTAGATGGAAAATATATTCCATAGAACATGCACCGACCGACAGACAGACAGACAGACATACACACATATCATATAACCTTATCGGTCGCAAAGCGCACAGAAGCCAATTAATAACTTTTAATACCCATAATATACAATATTTTCTAAAATTAAAGAGTAAAAACATAATATGCCCCATAAAAAACCATGTTAGCACCGAACTGCGCTGGCACTGATCAAAAGCAAAACTGGATAGGAAAATACTCGTAGATCAGTAGCAAGGTAATCAGTAGGTTTTTCATATTATATAAGTATTTTTTATTGCTATAAAGATTGTTAAACTATAGTTTGCACTGGGCGAGTTGAAAAGGTCGAAGATACAGGTTGGATGCGGGCTGCCCAGGATCGCAATGGTTTGCTATTATAGGGGAGGCTCTCGGCCAGCAGTGGACGGTGTTTAACGGAAAAAAATGAATAGTATTGTTTGAAATATCGATAAAACTGAAATTGTGTTTATTGAACTGCTAAATGTTGCATATTAGATATCGTATCTATAAATTTTAGCTAACTTTACATAGACTAGATTACTATTTTCAATGTAACAAATAATTAAGCAATAATTTTAATTATTTTGTCGAACCGGTAAGGAAAGGTTTGGTTTAAAACAATTCTACGTTTGTGCCTTGCTAACTTAACTTTCTCAGATAAATGAAAGAAGTATGAAATTTAAAAACACATTAAAAATTGCACCAGATACGTTTAACATAACTTACTTCTCGGCTCTGAGAGCTGGACCGAGGACGGAAATAATCATTTTCATTTGGAATAGATACGGTCAAGCTGTCTACGTGACGCGTGCCTAATAAGTTAGACCTCCTTTGAACTGCGACGGATCTATTTACAACAAATCACGACAATAGGAGCTGCTTAATGCCTTCTAATTAATTAGTAAAGGTATAATATGCATATTTAGAATTATATATACAAAACATATAGTAAATCTCGTTTACTTCTCGGTTACTACTACTGAGAACAACCTAGTGTCGGTTGACTCACTGTTACCACTACAAGTAATGATATAACATTTCTGAACTTTATAGAATCATCCTTCGTATATGGGAAATATCTAAAATGAAACTTCCTATAAAATTAAAAAATAAAGATCGCTTAAATAACTTCAATACGCAGTTTTTGGTCATAAAAATGTGAATAAACTGATTCAGATATATTCGATGAGAGAACTAATCACCTACACCGGTGAACTTGCTTGAGCAAAACGTACCGAACACTATTTAATACTGTGAAAGAAAAACGATTACGATCGCCAGCTTAAAAGTAACATATATTTTTGTGTTAACGAGCAAAATCCATTTAAAATTTAGTCTCGTGTAAGAACCGGGGATTCGAAGTAAATAGTAGTACAAAGCATTATTCTACTTAATAGTATTTCCATTGAGTAAGACTTTGAATTGATATTAGTTTGTAGCAAGCGGTAGAATGCACGAAGCGAACAGAACTCAAGTTACGAGTGACCTATCTCATGTGAAATCGGGATTTTGATGAAAGCGAGTTGCTTGTAATTTTACTGGTAATACTATATCGACTATTTGGGAGACGTATCGGAATGTTAGTTGCACAGAGCCTATCTGACCTAAAGCTCTTATCGTATTTCGTGCAATGAGATTGAATCTCTACATCCACCATATTTAATCCATTTATGTGCTAACTAAAGGCTTTGTATATAAGAGACAAGCGACGCCCCCAGACTTGCGCTATAGCTCCATTTGGTTTTTGTAAGTTTTAGCAAAATATTATCTCACGGGAAACACTTGATGTCATATACTACGTCTTTTTATCGTTCTTTTGCTGCGTGAAACGAGTTAAAATTTATAAACATAAAACGCTCACGATAATTTAAAATAATATTCTCTGAGTCTCTTTCTATTCTCTAGAAAAGCTCTCTTAGTACCGAGCGATGTTTGCCGCATCCCGTTAGTATTACGTTTAAATATCAAACAAGTTATGTGAAGATTTCCTCGCCAGAAAGCCGTTCCCAAGCACCGCGAGCCGCGCTCTACCACTTGTGGAACGGAAGAGAAATCTAGAAAAACCCGTGTTTACATCGAGTGCCGGCACACGCCTCTCCTGCCAGCGCTAAAATAATCGCTATTACGAAGCATGTCAATAAACAAAACTATCGCAATGATAAATTCTTTATTAATCTATCTTAAAAAGTAATATTATTTAGAAAGTAAATAAGTAATTATTATTTTTAACGTTTTAAAATAAATATTGTCAAACTAAAAAGATTCTAACTTGAAAAGAATAACAAAGGCTTATTAAGACATTCCCATAAAAATACGACGTATTAAAACGGTTCATTTCGGCAATAATATAAAAATAGACGATTTTATTTAAAACGAGGTAAAATATGAAGTAAAGTATTAAGATTCAATCTCGTCTGCGTACAGGATACAGATCGTAGCGGGATAGTCGCAAATTAATATGATATACTAAAGTTTTTGTACAAAACCGGTTCTATGAAGTACCCAACATGTCTTTGTCAAAATAAAAGACGTGTATAGTTCGCTCCACTTCCGGGAGCTCAATGAAACGGAAGCTGACATGAGTACCTACTATGTGGAAAATAAAAAAGTTCAAAGCACCCCCAAGGTAGGCGCGGGCGCATCCCACGGCTAGCTTTTGCGTTTTGTTTGACAAACTTGATTGTTATGCACTGTGTAACAAATTTCATTTATGAAAATACACATAATATAAGTGAAGTAATAATAATAGTATTATATAATAATAATAATAGTAAATATAGTTCTTTTATTTTTATATATAGACTAATAGATAGATTTAAATATAGACTAAATACAGTGAAACCTGATTAAGTGAGACATCAAGGGACCTGCAATGTTGTTTCACTTATAGAGGTATTCCACTTACCCAGTGTCTCAGATATGCAGGTATAAATAAATATCTGTCTCATTTACAAAGGGTTCCATTGATAGAGGTTATTGACAGGTTATTTCAGTTATAAAAGTGCGATCAAACAAAACAATGTTATCTCAGTTAGAGGTTTATACATATAATACATATGTATAACTTTAATACCCGCTATAAAAAGGAATTAATAAATTTAGTAAATTCTATTTTACATATTATGTATTACCTTCTATATAAATATAGGTATGCTATTTATATTATAATCGAGCTTTTTTGTTGCAAAAGCAAAAAAATAGTTGAAGAAATGTCGCCATCCAAAAACTTCTTTCTTAAACATACTCATAGTTCCTTATTTCCTGTGGCAGATAACGAAGCCCTCAATATACATAATAAAACTATTTTACATAAAAGTACACCAGATGCAGACCGCGATAATCACTGCATCTCGAATGTTGACTGCAACAATGCACAATCTAATCCCGCCTTCTCAAATACACCGCCTTTAGATGAGTGATAACAGCGCACGGCAGCCATTCGTTAGGAGTGACAAATGATTTCGTCGCTCTATGTGAGATATGGCAACACGTGGCTCGAGTTGACTTAGTTGCAGATCAGATCACCTAATCACTAGATACCTAGTGTTCAATACCTAGATACCTAGTATTCAATATCTAGATACTTAGTGTTAAGCTTTATATTTTAGCGCGGATTTTGCCAAATATTGATCAGCTGGAATTTAACATCTTTTTGTATAATTTATACACGTACTCTTAAATACTAGAATAATTTTAGTAGAACGCCGAGGATATGGCGCGTATCAAACAATGCTCGAGACCGACAAAAACGTTTCGAAAACAATCAACGTTCTGTTTTAACTTAAAATTTTGTGTGCGCTACTCGAGTTTGCTCCGAAGGTAATACAATCGTTTCTTTGTGTTTTTTATATTAATATAGTAATATCCTTAAGCCAAATGCAATAAAAGTCCTCGAGTGAGTATTTTTTGTCATCCAAACGCATAGTGCGTTTATAATTAATATGTAACATTATTTATTATTTCGGTGTAATATTGTTTATGTTCGTTTTTTAGTAAGCAAAATATTTCTCACGGATCTAACATGTTATTATGCCTAGATATAGTGTTAAATAACAAACTTAGTAGATTTATTTTATGGTAATCTCATAAGCGTAATCATGATGCATGTAATACTTAGTTATTGTAGTTATGTGCCATTTGAAAGTCAACGAGCATTCCAAAGAATGTATTTACAAATTAATGATTATAAAAAAAATATTTTAAAAAAACTCATCGAAAGTTCTAAGTGATAAAAGTAAATGCTCCATAAATTACGTTTTATTCGCAATCTGCCCGTACTCTGTCCATCTCAATGTGCGCAAGTGTATAACAACTTATGAGAACCAGTGCGGCTAA
Organism: Boloria selene; assembly: GCA_905231865.2. Lineage (NCBI taxonomy): Eukaryota > Metazoa > Arthropoda > Insecta > Lepidoptera > Nymphalidae > Boloria > Boloria selene. The sequence goes on from HG993131.1 coordinate 16,950,642, forward strand.
CATAGTGTTGCATAGTTTTTTTGTTGGATAATTTTTGGGTCTCTATAGAATCGCTACATTTTGATTGCGGCGAACAGTCGATGACTGCAGAAGTCGTCAACGTCACGCTTATCGGGTGTTATTGTAATTTGCGCGAACGGGCGCTGGACCAATGTTAAACTCATCTCGCCGTTATTGAACTAATTACTGAGTATGTTATTGTGTTACACAATCTTTGTTCTATTCACGAATGGAAGCAAAATATTATTCACTCGTAGAATACCAAATAAGGGTTCTGGGAAGATACCTTCTGTTCGAGGATTATAAAAACGAAAAAGGCTTATTATAATATCTCAGTATAAACATACTTCGAGCATTAATATTACCAGTTAAGCAGATTATTTTTAATAATAATGCCGTAGAAAATTAAATGTTTTTCCTGTAATGATTGAGGATATTTTTTCTGAGAATTTATTATTCTAATTATATTTTTCACCACATATTATAATAATTTATAAAATTAAGTCATTCGTTTAGACTAATCCCACAAACTACTGTACGTATTTACTAAAGCTTTTCACCGATATGGAAAGGGATTATCTAAATATGTTTGAGAGCTCCCGACACGGCGCAAACGAGCGAAACAAGTACGGGCCCACAAATTACAGATAAATTGAAGAAGATAGACCAATTGAGGGTTTTTAGCTTTGTTACTTTTATTTTCTATTTTCCTGTTTTAAAATTTAATAATTAAAATATATTTCAAAGAAAATATTGCTTCTCAGAGAAGTTGATCGTGTGACAATCGTGTACTGAGATACACTACGTTGCAACTTGCAGCGGCTTGCTCGCTCGGACCCCGCAGAGTGGATGGCTCGCTGTATATATTTATTACAAAGATATGACAAACTTACATTATGTCTTTTTGTTTTGCGCCAACAGTCTGTTTAGCAATATTTTCTCATCAAAGAAAAGTAATAATAATTCAGTAACTGTAAATTATAAAAGATAAGTAAGCACTTTCAATAAACCAATCATACCTATATCTACACAGATAATATATAATTGAAGTGTCTGTTTGTAACTTTAACATAACAACTTATTACTAATTGCCAAAGTAATAATAATTTTTTACGAGTATATTCAGTAGGTACTACAAGAAAAGATAATTTTCATCGTTTTCATTTGTCTCAAGTAAGTTTGTTCCCGATCAGAATTCTAATCTCTGATACGGTTGACCAGATTTTGATGGGACCTGTGTTTATTTTAGAAAAAAAATCGGCTCAAAAAACCTACCTAGAAGCTTAAGTCGCAAGTTATTAATATAAACCTACATTGTCCATTGATTATAGTGCCCCTGAATACCGCAACGCTCCTCAATACCGAGCGCCTCCTATAGATATCGACAATAAGTAAAGTGTACTGTAATATTGCTATGTAGAGCGGCCACCGCATATCAATCCGAAGTTACTGTCTGACTTCGCCGCGATACCCGAGGCATGGCGTTGCGTTGTTGACAAAATAAGGCAAACCACGCATTGTTCTATTGAATAGCGAATTTCTAAAAAAACATTAAGAACAACCTGAATGTGATATTTACGAAGAATTCTCTTTATGCAGCACTCTCCTAGAATCTAACGATCCATGTTGTTTGTTTGTACTGCCGGTAGATATGTAATAACTTTACTGCTGGCGCTATATTGTTGAGAATTAAATACAATTTTACTGTATTTACTGTTCATCACACTGCAGAATGAAGCAGATTTCTAAAATGTATGGGTTTGACACACAACATGCCACTGCATATTAATTATAGCAATAGCAATTATATTGCAAAATAAAAACTTCACTAAGACATCACAAGCACAGTGGTACGATTATCATACATTACATAAAGCGATAGCATTAATTGAACTGAATCGAAAATATTCTATTCTGTCTTTCATCGAAAGCTCATCACAATCACTACCACTGAGTGACAGAGTTAAAATAAATGAAAATTTAAAAATATTCCTTGTAATGCTCGACTTCTTCACCAAGAAATTACGCACAGTAAGACCAACATCTACTAATTTAATTATACAATATACATACCCGTAGAATGCATTATTAGATCAAATAGATCCATTTGTTTATTGCTGAGCGAAATCTAAGCTTCTGCGAATTCTATTATCAATTACCTGGCTACATTTGATGAAGGTTAATTAAACTAATATAATATATTCTTATAAATATGTAATCTTTTGTTACTAATTTTCTTTTATATATTTTTAACTTTAATTTTTAAGGTGTATAAATACATGCACCTAACATACACTTTAATAATATTTTATATTTTAGAAACGCAATAACACATTAATATTAATTTTAATATTCATATTTTGCACATAGCATATATGTACATATAAGTTTTCGGTCACAGTCCCTCTCAAAGTGCTTTACTGAAATCGCATCCACGAGTTCCAAAAGGGAAAAAGTTATACAGAAAAAATAAAAACTCAGACTGCATATAACATTCCAAAAGTTTTTATATCAGAACTCATAACAGTTGCAAAGGATTAGAATGTTTTATGTTTCACAAACTCGCTATAGACAAGCTGTTTCATAATCACAATTTAACTGTATTAGAACTTTTATTCCTGACTAACTCGATATATTCGCATGTAAAACGTTTAAAACTGCGAATGAACTCGATGTCACTCCCACATTTACAATATGTACATATTCTTTAACTGTTTAACTTAGTTACGCCTCTTTGTTTGAATGTTTGCATTTGTGTTACATTATTATCTAGTATCTACGCACATTACACCCATGACTTGGACGAAATACTACTTATGAATGTAATGAGGAAAATTGCACAGAGCGAGGATTGTTCGAGTGATTTACTATTGACACGGTTATTTTTATATAACATTTTTGATAAAAGAAAAGATATTATTGTATTTGCTTTGATAAGTACCTTAATTCTTGGAAAACACGACTCCGTTGTGTACTTTACTGGTTAAACACACTTGATAAATAATATCTTTTTATTTAAAATACGGTTCCTCGGGTAATTACTTTTCATCTTTTTATCTTTTATATTTACACATAATAGAGAATTAAAATAAATATCTAAGAAACACTTTACAAGAGGCTTATGGAAGAAAGTGATAAACATAGCACATAATTATGTCGTACTCGTATCATATTTATTTCAAGACAATTATTAAGAAATATTATAGTGTAACGACAAGTTTCTAGCAAAGTAATATGACGTCAATGGTATTTAGTCGCATGTGATTAAATTCTTTCTTATCTCTATGCCTAAAAAATCTACGTCATTAAGTTATCTGTCGCCAGCGAGTGTCACGCGAAGTAGTGTTTGGAAGCAACATCAGCTTAGAGGTATCTCTACAGGTATAGCTCGTGTAGATAAGCCAAAAACCCTAAAACTCTGTAAGAATATTTTATATTACGAGAGAACCTTTAGTAAGTCTTTTTAAACTGTTGCGTTTCTGATAACATGATCTTTTAATAAATGAATAATTAGCGTCTTGAAAACACAAGAAGCGTCCCTCCACCGATTGCCGAGTCTCTCAGACTGATATCATCGCATTATAATTCGCTTATTAAACCTTACTCGCCCTTGGAACGTACAATACTTAGCGAGAATAGTTTAAATAACTTGAGATAACCTTTGGATTTAGAAACAACTCTATCGCAGTGAGTAAAGTGGCGGCGTGATTTATAATTAACATCTTTTTCGCCATGACCATGACGACAGATGGTAATTGGGATAGACATAATTTTGCTTAATTCAATTCCAAATCTCGTGGTAATAACGAATTAAAAATGTTTTTTTTTTATATAATAGTGTTAATTGTTATTATATGATAATATGAACTAACCTGCTCAATGCCCGTCTGATCGCAAACTCACAAAGCGATGTTTAACTAAGAGTAGCACATGATCGTGTCGTAATCAGGCAATCAGTCACAGCCAACCATGTGTGAATAATGGAGCTACACTACAATTAAAGCAAGGTGTAATTGTGAATTCCTTGGAGTCTCGATCCCGAACGTTACCTATCGTAGGGTCGCATTAGTCAAGCCACCATCGTTGCCTGCCGTGCGTTCACATTCTATGAACACTTTTGACTTATATCATGACGTTATAATATTATGTAGTAGGTACCTAGTTTTTTTTAATCTACGTCATATGCAGTAATAGTTACAAAGCAACCAAAGCAACCTTATTTAAGCATTTGATACAAAATCGTAAGAGTCGTTTCCGAAATACACGAAATAGGTTTATGTATAGAAATGTGCAAGGATTGCTCATTAATTAATATGATAATAAGAATAAACACAGACACTACTGACCTTCGCTGTAGTAGGTCAACGGTTTAACCATTATGCTATTCAAACGGCGGCAACAAAATTACAAACCATATCTTCGGAACAAATCTTTCTGCGTAAAAATACGAAGAAAAACATCTTTCCCAGATATGGACTTAGCTAGATCGATTTTTCGCCCCCGTTAACACAGGTTCGTATATTAAAATTCAAGGAAATAAATAGGGCTCACTTCGGGAATGTTATACAAATTATAAAATTCCTATTAATCTTATTTTATTTACTTATGCGTATAACCTGCAAAATGTTTTTGATTCTTGTTTCAAATAAATGTTTACGAACTATAATATTTCCCTTTTGTCCGACATTCTCGCGTCCCTACTCTTTGTTCAGGAGTAATTCAATGAAATAAGCATATCTATTTTAACTTATATTTTTTATTCTCCAATAAAAGAATTAATCCTATATTTGAATTCACAATGGTAAAATCTAAAAATCCATTTGTCATTGAGCTCTATAAGTTACGCGATATATTCGTACTCCAAAAGTCTTTCTGGTGGCCATCTGAAAATTGTTCTTAGAATACTATAGCTTAACAAATGATTAGGATAAAGAATTTCAATAAGTATGATCGGGCAAAGTATAATAATTTCAGTTAGTCTTCCTTCTCAGTTCGTCCAACAGCTCAAGCTTCCGACTGGAAATCAACCACTTGCGAAGTTACGACAACACAAAGAGAACGAACTTTCCATATTCACTGATTACTTCGTTAAATGCTCCTAAAGCATGCTTTCACAAAACATCCATGTAATACATGAAAAGAACTAAGTTAGAGTTTAGTTTCAATTACACAAGCAAAGGTTATTCTAGCGAGTAAATTCTGCGTACCTACTTATGGTTAATTCTTAGACGAAAATTAGTGTCTTGAATCACATTTTATAAAGAAAGGAGTTGAAAAAACTTACACATTTCTAACATAGGTAAAGAGAGAGAACAGAGAGTATTTCACTTGTAGCTATAGGATAGGTAGCATTCGCACTACATGCAATTATTACATAATGGCCTGTAGTGAAAATAGTCTACCTACAACATACTACATAAGATTAGAGCAGCTAATGTCGATGACTACAAAGCTAGTATTAATTAGGTACTTTAGTATCGAGTTTGAAAACAGTCCGCTGTAGCTCGTCCGGCGCGGGGTGTTTGCCAAGGAAAACTATCTTGATACCAAATGTCAACTTGGTTCAAAGGATTAATTAGTTATTAATTAATTAATAACAAGTAGGTAAGTGCTTATATAAAATAAACCCTAGTAGTAATAAATAAAGTGTTTACCCATATATACTTAGCGCTGGACTATGGCTGATGCTCCTCGCATTGAGGGCCTTTGTAAAAGAAATATATTTATGTAATCCAAATTCAGTTAAGGTGTACAAAATCCACTTTAAAAACAAAATATTCCTCAAAACAAAGAGCTGTCAATGGAATGAGTCAGTCTTTAGAATTTATTACACTGCAATAGCGTATTGTTCATTTTTTTCTTTGGTGTCCTGTTTTCGAGAAACGCTGGAGAATCCAAAGACAATATAATTTAGTAAATTTTCTGATCCGACTGAAAAATACAATAAAGAAGCTAAGCAAATGGTGTCAAAGCAAAGTCACCAATATTTATGACAATCCACTAAGAGTCTACACTCTACCACAGACTCTACTGCAACAAGCTATGAGTACGTCCACAAGATACGAGTGCGTGGCGACCGTCGTCTCGCTGAGAACAATACGTTCCCATAAAACCTTTAACAATAATATAGATAAGACAAAGCCGTGACAGCTAGAACTTTAACGAATTAAATATAATTAGTATTATATTGTTGCTTTCAAATATAATAAGCAAAAAACGTAAGAGTTTGGCGGGTTCAAGGTCTGACACGTGACATCTTTGTTATTTGTTGTGAAATCACATTAAGTTGAGGTGCGAAGTTGATTCATTCATAACGTAAAGCTTGTCAGGAAACCGTTCCTGATTCGTTTGTATAGAAAACTATGTCTAGATCACTATCAGTTGATTCATATTTAATTCCTCTTAACTCTAAACAGTAATTAATACAAAGTGAACTGCTCAATTGCGAGCGACACGCTAAAACCAAAGTCCGTTGAAAAATGTAACATCTGCGCAATATTATTATCTCATTATTTGTTGAACCAACAGACGATTTGGAGGATTGAACAAATAAAAGACCGTTACTACTAATTACAATTTATGCTTAAACTATTATTTTTTCCAAGTCAAACAGGGTTACATGCTATTAATATAGATAAGATTTGCAGTTAACAGAATATTAGGATAATTTTTAAAAATGTTACTTAATTTATGGAGATAATGAGAACAAAAAACACTTCAGCATCGACCGTAAACCATATTATGTAATTGAATTTAAATTCTGAAGAACCGTACCAATTAATAATAATCACTATAAAATCATTTAGCAAACAAAAAACCTTTTCAACGGAGCTCGTATAAAATGTATAAGCTCTTTGTTAGTGTTGCTTATAGCACACATGCGCGTGCGCAGCGCGAGCACCGTACGAGCGGCGCGAGCGAGGTGACACACGTCTCTACCAGGCTCAAACCACTTCAAAACGAATCCTCTCGCACGTTATCCGTGCCTCAACTCACAGTGGTTCCTCATTGACATAAATACACGATTGTCTTACTCTCTCTTGTGAAGGAAATTTGTATACGATTAGAGTAACCTCATTAGTATCATCAAATATGCAAAACCGATTTCTTGTTTATAGGCATATCTAGTAAACGTGGTCACGCTGACGTCAAACTTATAGGGGAAATATAATATTTGTATATATAAATATAAATTGCTGTTCATTAGTCTCGCTAAAACTCAACCACCGCTGGACCGATTTAATAAATTCCTTTTTTTATTGGGGATATGTCAAGCGTAATTTGAGTAAAAGCGAAGTGAGGATGAGTTGCTAGTTATATAAATATACCCTGGAGTTCAAACGTTTGTGCTCATCCCACAAATGAATGTCAACACCGGGACTCTAACTCACGACTGCTGACACAGCAGGGAAGGCACTACAAACTGGGCCAAGCACGTTGTCAAATAATTTGCTATGTGAAGTTAGTACATTCATAAGAATTGGTATATTGAATTGGTCTTTCTTCGTTTTACTTATACACAAGATAATATTTTCGATTGAATGTAATTGCTGGCCACGTGACAGCTCCGATCGTCCTAAATATGAAATGAATAAAGCGCTGATCCGGGCCGCGGGGCGCCAGCCTCCGTCGTGTATGTATTATGTAGGTACATATATTGTTTACCATCAACGTGACTTTATCCTCAGCAAATAAATTATGACGAGACATTCATTAATACATTCTGCTCGTATTAGTCATTCCCAACTGATTCTTGTTTATCGGTGCAGTAATTACTTTAAGCAAATTCTGTTTTATAAGACGAAGGAATTTAATGTATTGTACCAATTTATTACTTTATCACGTACAACACGCTATACGTATATCTTGAATTGCTTCGTAGAGTCGACGCTACTTAGAGTTGCTCTCGTATAAATGATAGATGACTTTTTAAAGCCGCGCATAATACCTACAGCCAATTTACCACTTTATTAAACAATAAAAATACCTACATAGATAACATTAGTAGCAGCTGGTCAGGTCGTGATGTGTGATACCTACGAGGAACGAGATCGCTCGAACAGAAAGCGATGACGCCACACGAGCCATTTTGTCACGGCCTTCTGCTGACAGCACTCGAATATGTTTCAATTTGTTGGAGTTTGCGCGTGCTGTTTATATCAAAGGAGGCAGCTCGCAGCCGGCGGGACGCGTGACGAGGCGGGTAGAGATATGTAACAAAAATGTATCATTTAACCAATAGATGTTAATAAATTAGTTGAGTCACCTCAGGAATTGGGCGAGGAGGGTCGAAGATAGCCGAGCTGTCCCGAAGACGAGGGGGGTCGGCAGGCCGTGACGCCGCGCCAGCGGACCGTGAAGTCGCCTCCACGTTGAGGCGGCGCGACGCTGCGACCCTGTGGCTTATCCTACCAGTCCCACGAACTGACCAAAAGCTACTACGAACATGACTTGCATATGCGCTACACGAATATATGCCCGTAATCTTCACGCTGTAACGACTAAACCAATTTCAGTGAAGCTCTAAATGAAGAGTTTCTAATCAAATTGTCAAACGAGTAGAGTCGCGGCCTACACTAGTATGTCATACAATCAATCACTGTTATGAGAAAACGACATGTTCCGCGAAGGCGCCTCCAGCTCGTGACGATGCTTACGGCGCCGTGTAATAAGCGCAATTGTACTCTACTTACTCCCTTTATTACTTTTAAATTAGTTTCACTCAATTGACGCACCCTTTCAAAAGTATCTTCGTGTTTCTAAATATTTTCTTACAACGTGATTGTAAATAACATGACTTTTGGTATATCATTTTAAACGGAAATAACGAATAAACCAAAAACTAAGTGGCCACTTTCAATAAACAAAAGTATTAGAGCATCTCAATACTTTACTGCGAGACTCTATTGTGAAGTGAGTCCACTAAACCCAAAACATATACACGATATGTTTAGTATCAGTACGGACTGCTTACTTTTATTACTTTATTTTTAAGTGTACCAGTATTCGCCAAATGGTTAAAATTCGTCATTCGATGATAACCTTTTATGGAAAATTTGGGGACAGCCTATTATTATATTTAAAAAAACGGTTTTAATTGATTTGAGTGACACCAACACTCGTCAATAGCATCGAAAAATAAAATAATGTAATTTAAGTTTGCGTGCTGCGGGGGACGAGCCGCGCACATCGCCGTGACCAACATTTACTCAGCTCGTAGTATAAAGTATAATGAAGCTTTAATATTTATGCGAAAGTTAATTGGGCGACTTATCATTGCGATACTCAGGCGCTATTCTAGAAGCCTTCCTTAAATTCTAACCTCTTATTCAGTTAAAGCTCTCATATGCTTAAATCGGGTAATCCGTTTACTTTCATCAAATTGTATCCAAATAAATTAATTCCACGTGGTTTGAATTTTACACAACATTAGGGGTGAAGAAATAACAGCATATTCGATGATTTACACTCATGGCTTATTACTTTACAGTTCGCACTCCACTTACCGCTTACTTGTCCATATTTCTCAAAGCTACACAGTGTTTTAAGATTTATAGGATTTCTGCGATAAAGCACTGCGTTTGATAAACTACTGGTACTTAAAATTTTTGAAGTTGTTACTGAAAATGACTTGTCGAATAATCATATATCCACTCCTTATTTCATCGTAAAATATCTGAAGAGCGTAACCCAAAACGTGACTATTAACCAACAGGTAATACAAATAAACTGATAAAAACAAATAGCACCTACATAAAACATTTGTACGCAGTTTTAAAATTATTATTTCTAAAGTATATTAATTTAAGATAATAGTAGGAAAATATAGAATTACAGTCTCATGGACAGTCTCATTGAGCAAAATTAGTTTCAAAACAAAACAGTTATGACACAACTTTGTGGTGAATTATTATTAGAAGTATTTCAAGTCTTTATATTTTTCTTGATCATGAAATACATATTTTATATTTACAATACGTTGTAATATTACATAATATATTTTAAGTAGCCTTTCCCGCGGCTTTGCTCGCGTTTAAAAGGCTGAAAATCAAAAGAAATATTTTTCTCCCTTTTTCGCAACATTTTTCATTGATGTTCCGCTCCTATTGGTCATAGCATGAAGTAATATAGCCTATAGCCTTCCTCGGTAAAGGGACTATCCAACACAAAAAAAAAAAATTCGGACCAGTAGTTCCTGAGATTAGCGCGTTCAACTAAACAAACAAGCAAACTGTTCAGCTTTATAGTATTAGTATAGATAATAAAAAATAATATTCACAAAATTTTTAAAAACACGTTAAGAGTGCGCAACCGAAAGCGTTACAGGATTTTTCACGAGTTGTTGCTTTATAGAGACTTTTTTCTACAACTGGTTTGGACGAGTATTTTAAAATCAGGAAAGTTCGTGAAGTAACTTTGTGCGACTACACTGATCTATTTTTAGTTCAGTTTACGTGAGTAACGTTGCAGAATTGATTGTTGACATGTACCTATTTATTGCATTTATTTATTAATTGTAATATTATTAGCTCATAGTTAAAAATAATTATTGGCGCAGTTTCGATTTAAGCACAGAAGAGTAACATCCACCAATACATTATACAAACAAATGCGACCCTCTAAGAAGGGACGCAGCAAATCGGGTATAGAAAAGGACGTCCAAAGACTCGTTGTCATTTCTCCCAGCGATCGTAATCAATTCTTCACTTCGTTTTTCGTACTATTTCGTAGTTATGGTTGCTTATCTTTGCCGAGATGTGCATAGATAGTACTGTAAGCATATGTAGAGCGTACATGTGGGTCCCCTAGAGCGCAATTTTTTCGCAACCCCCCGCAACGGGTATTATCCAGCGGCAAAGAAGTCTATTATATAATTACTTAGTTTTGCTTCAAATTACTTAACCTACTTTAAAAAGAAAAGTAAATGTTTATGAGTGAGTTTGTTTTGGGCGTCATACCTCGTTTGATCTCGGTGTACTAATAGTAATGATTCTCTTTTTTAACAAAGATAATTAAAATCGGTGCGAGAAGTAAAGTCACGGTTAACGGTGATACCAATCAAATAGTTCTAGAAACCTAGACCTAGGTTCCGAATCTTGTACTCGGAAAGACGGAATTATCTGAATTATATATGACATAATGAATTATTCAAATGACTGACATACTAGTTACGTTAACTTGAATATTTAATTTTATTATCCATTAAGTACCTACTCAGTATCGAGTAATCGAATAATAAATTTTCAGAGTATTCATCGCTGCTTTGTCTGTATTTTAATTATAACAAAATAATGGAGTTAAATGAACTTGAACTCGATAGTCAGTTAAAGTAAAAGAATCGAAATCATGTGAAAATTGGAATGATACTCGGCGGTCGGCGCGGCCTCGCGCGTCACGCTCGCCTGCGCGCCCGCGAGACGGCCTCTAGCTGCTATGTTTTAATACATACGTTAATTCGCGCACATATTTCTTATTTCAGTGTGCCTAATACTCTGGTCAACCTTTCCTTTACATTAATCTATTATTGATTTCGATTCGCTACATATGCAACTCATAAGTGACAGTTATTTCCTATTCCTTAAAGTTGAAGGATTCAATACTCTATACTACTTCCAATTTATTTAATTAACACATGTTTAGATTCTTTACCTAATTTTAGATTAATCTCCTTTATACTATTTCAATAAAAATGCAAAAGAATATAACGGAAATTCTCGTCAGACGCGTCAAAAAAACTGCAATCAAACTGTCATTGTGACAGAAACGCTATTACTTGCCTAAACGGCACTTAGCCGGAATAACACACAATATGTCTAATTTAGATATCCGAGTAATATTTGCATTTACCGCATTTATTTTTATATACACGTTGATATGTCATTTCTACCATCATGATTAATAATTGCACAAATGGTTCTAAATTGATTTTGAGTTTCAACGTACGAAGTAATCTTATTGGATAATATCTAATTTCCCTCAAATAAAAAGATGTATTCGGAGAAAGTTCAAAAGATAAAGAGACATCTACAAAACTTCTCTCACAGTTTTTAACTTCTACGAAACGAACGAATATGTTTGTTTTTCCTTCGTTCTTTCCCCAACAATGAATCGGCTGTAATTATTTGAGTACTTATACGGGTTTTAAGCGTCTATAATTAATTACTTTTTTATTTTTAATAATTATTAGGGCACAATATAGCAAACTGGAACTTTTATAAACTTCTACGTATACATATCCTCCAGTTCCTTAGCTTTGACTTAAATCTTTGTAACACATGCATGTCTCCTACAGGGGCAAAAGCCTCGGCGTCAGTTAGATCTTAATATTTAACACTAGGAAACGCAGCCCGCTTCTCTGGGCGTTTCTCATAACATTAGCTATCTGTGAGTGAAACTCCTGTCAAAATCGGTCCAGCCGTTTCAGAGATTAGCTGGAACAAACAGATAGACAGCCAGACGAACAGACAGACAGACAGAGAGACAAAAAATTAAAAATTAATTCTTTAATGTAAGTACCGTGTATACTTTCATATACATTTAGTGAAAAGCTGTTAATTTTAAATTAAAAACTTAATTATATTTACCGATTCACTGATACATACTTCACTTATGTTTTAATACATTTTAATGTACGCCAGTGAACAGATCGACAGTGACAGCGATCAAGTGAAAATAAACAAACAGCGTACGTCAACTCACAATAAAATCGTCCTCACGAGGCTTCAATTGGCTGTTGAGTCAAGCTCCTATCGACTGCTACTCTCAATCGAAACTTATTACCACTCATTACGACCACTGAAATGCACAATTTATTTAAACTAAAATTATGACTTTAAGTCATTCATTATTAGTCATATTTTTAACCACTTCATTTACTAGAAATAACAATGAAATTTTAGTACTTAAACGTACACTTCATAATTAGTGTACGCGCGGAATTGTGGCGTGAATGCGAGCCGCATTCTCCGTTGGATCGCAGTGCCGACTCTTTGCGTGAAAGACGAACTTGCCTCGGTTTTTTGCAACTCTTAGAGGCGATAAGTTATGTATTTTAAGAAGTGTTGATAGCACTTTAACTGTTTAAGCCAAATCTGAATATCACTAAAAGTAAATAATAAATAAGTATGTTACACACAGTAACATCTAGTTCCGTTATAAGCGAGACTTGTGTTGTGGATATTAGATAATTGATACACTACACAGATTTAAGTATAAATACATACTTATTATATAAACACTGACTGACTGGAGTACAAATATTTCTGCTCATCACACAAATGAGTGTGGAACCCAGTGGGACTCGACCTCCCAACCTTTGGTACAGCAAGTAGAGTGACTGCACACTGAGCCAAACGTGTCATCATATGTAATTGTTAAGCTTTTGGCTTTATAATGCATGCAAATATTCAAATATTACGAGTAAAAAGATTAAAATACAAATGTAACATGTTTTTTTAATTCTATAAAAATATTAAAAAGTTGTAGATACCAAAATGTATGACAGCAAAGCAAGTTTTTTCAAAAAACGATTCATCGATACATAATATGACTAGGTAAAGGTGTCGAACAAGCATCATTTCCGATGAAGTACAAAACAGCGATGGCGTCCCTAGCGTGACGGAGGCCGGCGGGCATCGTATTATTATAAACATAATTATATTAGCAAAGATATCATCTCCGTCCCTGTCGTCGGACGCCGCACGTACTCGTGTTTCTGCACTACCTAATGACTTCGCATGACTGTAGAGCCGTCTCATTAGACTAAAGTTATATTTCTAACTGTTTTTAGATGGCTCTCAAACTGTAGTTTTTTTAACATTCGGTGAAACATATATTGACTCTACTTACATAAAAGTGGCTAATGTATTTTCATAGTATCAAAAGCAAGTTTGATTCAAAATGTATCAAGAGAACTCTGTGAATTCTTTTGAGCACACGAAAACGCAAAAACTATTTCATCATTACAAATACGAAAATAAAATAAAAAATAACATTAGCTGTGACTGGCGATATCAGTTCGATTACATTGTCATTATTCGAGGCCTCAGCGAAATATCCATAGAGTAAAAAATAAATTACCTGCAGAATGATCAACTATGGCGCGACCTGAAGACTGTTCTCTACCTTGCCTTATGTATGTGTATGAAATATTACCTCATTATTATGGTTTGTCTTAGTTTATATAATTTCAATAACTACATTTTAAAATAATATTGTAAAAATATTGTATCTCGTGATTTGTAACTTCGTTCGAGACAAAGTTTCTAATACTCGAAGCTGAACATGATACAGAGCCTATCATATTAGTGACTAATACAATATTATTCTTTATTTATATATGTTAAGAACATTGATAGCGGTTTGTTCGGGCAGCAGCTGCATTGGGTCAATTGGTGCTGACCCTAATATTGTAACTCGGCTAATGTTAAAAAGACACTGACGCGCTCACGGACTCTACCGCGAGGTGGTCTCTCAAACGTGGTCACTTATCCCGCGCTTCGTCTTGGCACTTCTCGCTGGCATTTTCTAGGCGTGGCATAAACGAACAATTTAAAGAGTTGTTCAGCTGTATCGAAGATGAAGGATCGTAGTTACTTCACAACTCTGCGAGTAGCGCTAGGGCCCGCCCAGAGTCACAGATGTGTAGTTAAGTGGTACATCGCAAACACATGCGGGTGGCCACGTGTGAAGCTTTTTCTCCAGCTTCGCCTATTCCCCTGAGAAAAAGATTTTTTCTTAATCATATCCGTTTTTGAATATGAGAAATACTTGGAATCCTAAAAACTTTTTATCTAAATTAGAAACGGCATCATCTGTTGCGGAAACGTTACCTAACTTACAATATCATACGTAAGAGCTCGCAGTAATATAGGGTCGACTTAAACATTATGTATTATAATTTTAGACTTCATCTGCATCAACTCATATCTTGGAGTTGAGGACAAGCGTTGCCAGCGTGGACTAGATATACCAACGTGACGTCGTATGACAATGAATACTTGCCTAATACAGGAACCGAAGCCAGAGTCAGTCGAACTCATTATATTATATTAAACGACTACGGCACAATGAAATGTATCTTTGGATAAAAATATTAAGTATTGGCCAATTTAGTTTTTTTTTCTTTAGGAACAAAAACCGTCACTTGTCATGGCGCTCGCGCAGCTCCAACATAGTTTTTATTCGGTTTCTCGTTTGCTCGTCAATTTTGGTATATCGGGGGGAACAGGTTGCAAGGAATGTGTAACGGTCCGCGGCCGGCGACGACTCAGTGCCATCTTCACGGTATATCTTAGCTTTGGTATGTCACTATAATGTGATGAATATCATAGTTATTCAACTTTATATTCTGTATCGTGACTGAAGTACTTACTAAATAATCAAAACCACCTTTTTAAATATAATTCTCAGGCGTTCCTATAGTAATCTTTAGTCCCAACATCGTCGAACCAGTTCTGCGATTAAAATATTCCTATCATTGAACGTATATCGGTTATTCAAATTTATAAACATAATACATATTGCTCTGTATATTTTTAAATACCGTGTTACAAATTATGAACCAATATACATACAAATGTAGGTAGACCATCAAATAGGAGCTTAAAAGTATGTATAAGATTAATGCGAATATCTGTCCATATGGAGATTTAAATTGCAATTTGTCAGCTCTGCGCCTCACTCTCGTGTTTTACTCCTTTTATTTTTAAACATCGGAGATCATTTTAATGTCGGAGAGTCTGTACACTACTTGAGCGTTACTTTTAAATATAACAAAGTTCATCACCAACGAATCATATTTTAATACTACAAGTAAATTATCAGGTGAGCCTTTCTCGGAGAGAGTAATAGGTAACGAATTAGCGTGTTGTATCTAAAAGTTTGTGACGGCCCCTACTTTTTACCGCCAATTACATATTATTTTTTAGTGTATCTTAGTCATTTTAGCTATATTGACATTAACACTCCAACGAAGGTCATATATTTTGAAATATTGCCTTGCTGATATTGTAACAGTCAAGTGGACGTAATATATATCCATTCCTACGAAAATAGAAAAATTAAAAATCTCAAACATAGCTAATAATATTTTTTTTATAATGTCTGCGATTCTAAGCCATCACGCGGCTTAACAAGTTCCTTTCTTAGCAATATAGTAGGAAGCCTATTCCATCACCTGCTCTGCTTCCGGGATGGCGGATATTAAATATCTCAAAACATTTTCACCGTATGTTGGTCTCACACTAAGTATATACTCTCAATTGTGACAATGAATACTTGAATTTGATGTGAATTGTTGATTTTCATACTTCTTAGTTTAATTTTATTCGCAGCTTTCATACTTAGTATTTTATTTCAATATAATAAAATTTATTTAAAATAATTATTTACCTGTAGACTGTCCTACACTTGAATTCGTAATCTTAAAGAAACCACCAATGAAATTTCTCATACCCATTGTCCAACTCCCACTGCCCAATATTTTTATTTAAATTACAAGTTTCTCCATTTCCATCTCTTTAAAACTCAAAACAGCTGCCGTCGAAAAAGGAATATAAGATCGATGACTTAAATTATGTAATTGCTTGTATAATAACAAATACGTTACGGCCACATATGTACACTGTAGTACATAATATTATATAAAATTTGATTAACAAAAATATACAAGAGTATTGAGTCCCCGCACATGTGCGCGTTGCCGCGCGTGGGAACCGCGCCATCTTGCGACGCCGGTCGTTTTCATTTTTGTTTTTGTCCAGTAAAAGCATATTAATATTGACAACGCGCCTTTTATTGCTGCATGGTCACATCTATAAAAGTATATTGGAATGTTTCATAAAACATTGCAACCTCTTAAAGGTTGGGATACCTCTTTACACGGCGTATACTATTTCCCATCGTTGCCTTTTAACGAATAATAAAAATCAAGTCTCTTGAGTTTTTACTCTTACAGCGAAAATTATTAGCCGAGATTTCGATTCTTTACTTAGTAACACAGAATTTCCGTTAGTTCTTACTAAGAGTGTGTAACACAATACGAGAATTGCTAAATTAGTAGTTGTTTTTCGTAATGTATACCTTAAAACTAAAATATACTCAAACATAATAAGCATTCGAAGAAGTGGTCAAGATATGAGATTATAATCTGATCGAGAGAAGGTTCCCAAGTAGTAACGATAACGATATTCATTAAAATAATAGTGTAATAAAGCACAAACAGTTAAATATTACCAAACCAACGATATCGCTACAGGCTCTCAAACGCGACCATTCCCTTCATCCATATTTATTTAAAACACTATTAATGCCACTTATAAATATTTAAAACGAATGAAATGTCGAGCTTATCATTAACTTTTATAGCTGTAAGGTATTCGAGAGCTTCGACAATAACGAACTACGAAAGAGGTATTTATTACTTTTTACAAGAGATTATCGGCAGGTGCATTGGAATATGCAAAGTATGCTGTTAGAAGGGACGTAATTATGTGAACAGGTTCATATGCGTAGGTATGTGGGTACGGACTGGAGCGTGGTCGCGGTGCGGGGCGGCCGCGGCCGTTCGGTCTATGAAGGTTGTGTACAATTGCTTTGTCCGATTACATAAGATACTACCGACTCTTTAGTCCCTAGGTGTTTCCTGACAAATTTAAAGTTTGTAGCACAAAAATGAAAGTAATTCATACAAACTTGCAAGAGCTGTTAGACCTCATTAATCCTGCCCTGAGGATAAATCCGTTCTTATCAGATACTGACTATGAAATATCTCCCCACCAAATTTCATTATTATAAGACAAGCGGTTTTCGATATTTCGTGATGAGTGAGTGAGTAAGTCTTTCTCTCTAGTAAGTTTAGACAGGTAATTCTTTAAGCAAATGTTGAAGTCTGTTGGCAGAAAATCTCATAATAGGTTAATATTTTAATCTGAAAACAACAGTTTAATCTCTAAGAGAGTAGAACGATTTATCGGGAAATTCATTAAGTTTTTTTAGATACGAAAGGTTAAATAGAGAAATGCGGATTAGTAAGATTTTAAAAGATGGCGTTAAATAAATGGTGTATTATGAAACAGTAAATCATTAGAAAATATAATATTATAAAAATGTTAATCATTCATTAAATCCTTTTAACGATTGAAATACGCAAGCGAGGTCGGATGTTAAAGCAAATTTGAAATTTCACAAAATGGCAGGTTACCGGTCTATTATATAAAGTTCAGATTTCTCTGTCGTTATTATATTTACGTGGATATCCGTCTCAAACGAGCGCTTCCTATCGAAGAGCGCTTTCAAGCCCGATAACTCACTGCAGCGGCGCACTTTCATTCATTCCGGACACTCGTCTTAATAGAACGCACTATAATCTCGCGAGCTTGCGCCGGCGCACGCTGCGATGCGACGCTTTGTTTGATCAATTTAAACTTAGTTCTAATGGATGAAACTAATTTTTATTAATATGGATATTTTATCTTCATTTACGTAAAATACTGGTGCTTTATTAAATTATTCTTCATTTTAATTGTAATGTATGGTAAAGAGATGAGTCATAATTTTTGATGTTAATTTTCCTCAATTTTTATATATGAGTACTAATATTATCTGTTTATAATCTGCGGTCAATATCTAAAGATATATATAATCAATCGCTTCCATTGAACTCAGCACAGAGAGCTAGACGCAGTCATTCGATACATGATATCTATATAACGCGTCTGTCCGAGTGTGTCGCGGTCGCGGCGAGGAAGTTCAAGTTCATTTGCTTATACGTAGCTCAATAATATTGACCCAGCAAATCGATGGCATTTTTAGGGTCCAGTATTTTATTACTAAACTATATTAATGAATTTGTGTAATTTAAATATTATTTTACTAATTTTAAAAACTGTTTTCTCTCTCTCTCTCTCCCTTTCTCTCTTTTTTATATAATTATTTAGCTTTGCCCACATTCTGGTAGGCAAATAATCTGCAGCTATATTTTATGTAGGTACATTATTATAACATTTTAATACATATAAAAAATAAGAAAAAATCTTATATGAAATGAGGTTCTATAGGATATTATGATATCATAAAAACTAGCTTGTATAAGTATCACCCTCAGAACTATAAATAAGTCTTGTTTATCCGTCGTTGTGGCGCGAAAGAATAACAAATCGTTAAGCACTCCTCCTTTACAATGTGAATTACACGTCACAGTTTGTCCAAAGTTCGATTCTCGTGAACGGTGGATACTTCTATATCGTAAGTACGTCTTTCCCAAATACAATATTAATACACATATAAAATATTGTCTTAATTTGTTAGCGTAATAGCGTATCTTAACGAATCGTTACTAAGCGATATTGACAATACAACGCAGTGTTCACTTAGTCGTAATATGTACAATGTACATTCGTTTACAGTTCGAAATGAGCTTTTATACCTATCGCAAAACAACTTGTTAAACGTAAACTAAGCTTTTAAGCTTCCGATAAGCAGCACAGCAACACAATATTGTTTTGAAAAGAATCTAGTTTCAATTTCTAGTTAACGGAGAATTATAACGGACATTAATAGTCTATAAGGCCTTCTTACTAGATTTTTTACGCAACTTTAATAAATTTTCTATATGAACGATCAATCTCAATGATTCTACAAGACTGAGAAAAAAAGGAGACTAAGGGACAGTCAAGATAACGGACCTCCTCGTGTGTAGAACACTATTATTGGTATCTATTTTATATTACTGTGCTTTTGTGTATTGTGAATGTGCGTAAACTACCTACTACACTCAAACTCGTGTTCAAACAATTTCTTTTCACAAAACGTAATCTTGTAATAATCACCTACTTAAAGATTCATTAAAACCATTACATTCGTAAAAGGCTTGAGTTAATGTAGAGACACGTCTCTGACATTACAGCTTACTATTCAGTAATTATATATAATAGCGCCTAGTTATTGCTTCCTGGGAGCCGGTCGCAGCATCCGCGACTTTCAACCGGACGCCGTCCGAGTGGCCGGCACTAAAATATAAGCCGTAACACATACTTACATGTAAACATACACAACTTATTACGGTGAACATTTTAAATTTTTTCTCTTATTCATCAGATAGATTACTAAAACTAAATACCTAGGAATTAGGGTTGATATTCGAATAGAATTTTTTCATTAACTATAACTAAACCATAATATTTACCCACATGACACACGCTGGCACACTGGGCATATAATATTTTTATTAGATACAGCGAATTTAATCTTTTCTTATTGTCGATTAATGAAGTTACGAACTAGAAAATTATTAAAAAACCGTCCTGGACGAATACTACAAATTTTATTGCCACATTAAAATACTAGAAACAGTTCTACGAACAGACACTGGACGTTTGCATTCTATATACATATATAAAAGGACATAATGTTACTCGATCGCCTGCGGATTCCGTCAGAGATCGCGTACGTAATTACCTTTAACATGAATACATAAAATTTTATCATTTTCAAAGTAATATTAAATATTCAATATAACGGAATCTGGTCGAGTTTGATATGAATGTTATAAGAAATATTATAATATTTTTGAGCGCAACAGTACTCCTTCAATTCTTGTGCGATTTTGAATTGTTACAGAGAACCCTTCGGTTGAAATATTTAAAGGCCACAAGTTTAGGTTTTAGCTTACTGAGTAGTGTAAGTAAAATTCAGCTAATTATTCATATTGTGCATTTAAATACCATTATTTTAATGAATACTTTGTAAAATCATGAAATATGTATATGGAAAGTTACTTTTACACCTTAGTGTTGATTTGCTCCATGTATTCCCCATTTACTTCTACTGCCAAGCGCTAACCCTCCTCCGCACTGTTCGCTCAGAGTCCTTTAATATTATTATTTTGAGTTCACTCGAAGCATCCTATATTTGTTTTAAAATATTACAAAAGAGCTCAATAGAATATTTGAAAACTTACTGAGAATAACAGAAAGATTTAATTTTTCAAACGTGACATTATAATTTCGGTGCATATACTCGAGTTACGTAACAACAAGTACGTATCTGTTCATCACTGAAGCACAGGACGCGGCGCGACTCACGCGGGGGCTCGATGCGCATCGAGATTGCGTGATTTCAATTTGATCTATCATTATTGTTCAGAGAATCGCGCGCTAAGCTCAGTATTCGTGATGACCGCTAACGTCTCCCTTTTATTTATTCTAGCCATACCACGGCCGGGTATGCTAATGTCGGCATGCAGAGCCCTACTGTCTCTGTAGCACTGTCGTTGCTCATGGAAGCTAGAAAATAACGATTTATGTAGAAATGTCTTCCACCACTGCAAGCAATTTTTAAACCGATATGTACTAGGTAATTATTCGTTCTCTGAAACCATGATATCGAGCAGCGTATGGGAATACATGGTATTTGTATGGGTACAGGTATGTGTATGTAAATAAGAGGTATTTCAAGATGGTGTTCAGTGCAACTGGCGACGGTCGGTATGCTGCGCACGCGCACGATCGCTTGTAGCGTGCGCTCCGTGCATACTGTATCGTAGGGTTCAAGTCCCTATATGGCTTGCATTTAGATTGTGAGCTTATTATGACCTTATGAATCGCAAATTAATAGGATTTGTTTCAAGAAGTAAATTCAATAGCTTAGGAAATAAGCTTATGCTTAATTTGAAAATAATTATAGTTATTACTTTCTTTCGGCATACATTCGAATGCTTAATGCATTACAATACTATTTTTTTTTAAATTTGGTGATTGTTTATTTTTTGTATTATATACTAATTATTTTTAATTCTTGAGTTGACTTGAGTTTCTAACAAGAAATACACGATAAAGATTCCCTTTTTTTTCTCTTACGTTTCCTCTTCACACTTAAGTCCTTCCTTAGTAACTTTATTTAGTACTAAAGAACCCTTGTGTGTTGACCGCTAGTACCCAGTAGGTACTTGGACTGTGCATTGCTTGTAAACGAAGGAATATAATGTTTTATTGAATATGAAGAAGCATTCTACTAAGTTCAATTTGATAAGTAGTAATAATCAGTACTTGTACCTCAATGCCGAGTTGACAATATCAGCAGTATTATTATTTTCGTATGAAATTATGTCTTTACAACGCCCTTATGGCTATGGCACTCATACCAGTATGCACACATATAAATAAATATTTTTAAGTATGAGTTCTACGTGCAAAGCGCACGGCGAGGAGGCCGGAGCAACACGTCCTCCAGCACTCAGCAGAGTTGCACAATCGACTGGCTCTAGGCGGCGGTGTGATAGTCTCGCTTCTTGTATACGAATCGTAAAATATATGGACAAACGTCACACTCGGTTTGTTAAGAGCTCGTTTGATTTGTGGAGGCGAGCAATATAGTTTTCCTACTAAATATTTAGTTTATATCCACACATTACTTAAAAATAGAGAAAATATTATTCAACGAAAGATATTTGAACTTTGGTTTGGTTGGCTTAAAAGTATTATATATAAGTTTCTGACATTTCTTAACTATAAAATAATTATTATTGCTCCTAAAACGATTAGGATAATACAACTGTATCAACATCCCAGATACTTAAATTTATCAAACTGGTTTTCGTAATCGTAAAAATATTCAGCCAATTGGAAGTTAAGAAATGTATACTTTCGAAACTCGCAGTGAATACCTAACTGGAGATACGTATACGTACATATTTACATCTAATTAATTTATTAATTAAATTAATTACGCTTCATCCTTTTTCATTGCCAGAGTTTCTATGACGACGATGGGTCGGTATTGGATTCGAAGATCGTGACTTCAATTTTTTATACAGGTTAATATTTACTACGACATGAAACCCGTGACATTCTATTGGGAAGTGCCTCCTACCGTTGAGTTAATGGGAACATTTAAATACAGTAGTGGTCTTACTCGTATATTCGTTTTAACGTAACGCCTTCAAGGTATTACATAATTATAAATGTATCAATTTAGCGCGTCTAAGCGATGTGCGTCGACGTCACGCCAGTGACGGCACATAGTTTATTCCCGCAAGAAACACTTTATGCATTGACTTTATCCGACACATCCACTGGTATGAAAATAATCAAGCAACCACGTTGTTAATAATAAAATGTTTTCGTTTGGAATATCAGCCCAATAATAAAAACAATTTCGCATTCATTATACCAAAAACCACCTAACGTTGCAAGGAACATAAAAAACAAACATCTCGCAAAGATTTGATTTCAAACATCGAACAAGACAATCAATCATTATCACGCGATTATACTAAGTACTCCTATTTCTTAAAATATTAAGTT
The DNA here is from genome assembly GCA_905231865.2 of Boloria selene. NCBI lineage: Eukaryota > Metazoa > Arthropoda > Insecta > Lepidoptera > Nymphalidae > Boloria > Boloria selene. The sequence goes on from HG993131.1 coordinate 16,973,945, forward strand.
TAACCTTTACTTTCAAGCACAAAGGTAACAGGTTTTGTTGCTTAATCAGAACCGCCACTCCGACCGACAACAACAGACGCAATGACTGCTATATATGTTTGTTTATTTCTTTAGCTATTAAAAAACAGATTCCATCGAAGTAAGAGAAGTTTTTAAAAGCAGCATGTTGTTTAAAAGCAAATTATACCAGCGAAAAACCCCGAAAGAATAATTTTATTTAAATGACTGGTCCGATCGCGACACCGCTCCACTAGTAGAGTGTAGAAGAGACGAGAGCTGCTGCAAGTGAATGAGTAAATACAAGTAATAAATAAAGTGCATGCATTTGAGATTCAAGTATCGACTAAGAGTTCATCGTCTATGTTTTTGTACCGTAGCAGAAGTACTTATAACCTAGATACCGCCGTTATCGCGTTTCGATTCCCATAGCTGTTTTTATTGTGAGCACGTGGGGAGTGACGGCTCCCACGAACCGTCCCGTTCCGAAGTCCCGTAGCCTGCGTACTTGGGGCACCTAGCGCTATCAATCAGTTATCAATTAAAGACTTTCACGTGAATTCTTTTTTTAATAACAGGAATATTTAATAATATCCCATTTGATACAATTCAAAGAGATCGCTGTAAATGAATAAGCGAGGTAAATGACATTAATGGCGGTTTTCGACAAGCGCCGGTGAAAGTGATTGCTCGCTGTGACCCGCGAGGCGACAAACGAAACGCTTGCCTCTTACACAATGCTTGAGAATACCCTTTAATAGACCTATTTAATTCGCTATCGCATTGTTATTTGCTTCAATTTCCTGCAACTTTTTACGGTGGCGCAGCTCTCCGCGTCACGCAGCAGCTTCGTTTAATATGACCAATATTCTTAATTACTTTCTTATTTATTACTTTATTATATACATAGATACATATTCTAATAAATTAATTTGTTGTAATAAAAAGGAAAAACTAAATAATTTATTCAAATAAACAATAATTTTTAATATTAGCTAATTGTGACAATAAAAACAAAAACATCATTCTTAAAGTAAAATACTTACTTTTACTATTATTTACACCACCAATACAATAATAGTATACAATTTTTTTTATATTCCACTCACTTCACAAGTACTCTTCCATAAACTCTAAGCTCTACATTCTAAAAGCTTAGCCTATAAAGCTTTTGCATTAACATCAGTTCAAGATATATCAGTTTAAGTAAGCATAAAACATTATAGGTAATAATCCTACACATAAAACGCAAGTGGACCTTCAAAAGGTCACCAAACAAGCCAGTGGCTGTACGTGAAGAGAGGCTCGACGCAACAAGTAGCGCCGCCGAGGCATGCCTAAAGGTCCCGGTACCGTTCGCCGACCAAACCAGCCCTAGTTTTTGCCCGCAGTAACGGAACCTTACGCCGTGTGTAATTGCAATGTTCGCGACGCTGTCGCAAAAACTGCCATATATATTATATGTAATGTCCATCTGTCCACTGTCTCAGTCTCCGGCCTCCTAACGGTCCCGCTCTGCTTTAATGTTCTCACACGGATCAAATTAAAATATTTTATAGCTGCGATCTAAGATTCAGTGGTTGTATGTTTTAAAAGGATAAATATTTATGTATACCAATTTTTGGAATTAAAATATGTTTAAATTGTCTACAAAAAATTATACTATATTACAGATATTATTTTTTGTTTCACTACGTCTCGTCAAAAGGCAATAAGCTTTTATATGCAAATATAGTATAAGGTATATGTGGCTTATAAATAATTATTATCGAGATATATCAACGTTGTTACGATACGCCACTGCGGTGCCTTCGACTCGCATAAAGACTTCGCTGTAATTAAATCGTTATGTGCACTAATAATGCAGCACATCTTCAATATTCGTCAGCCATTTTGCCCTCGTTGTTAAAACGAATTCTTTATGATATGAACTTGTTACGTAAAGAAATAAATGTTAAAAATAAAAATATATCTTAGATAGAGTTATTAAAGAGCTTATGTTGGAACTCTCCGGTGTGTTATCTGTTTCCTATCTCGGATATGAAGATTTATATAGAAATCTTAGTAAATTTTATTCCTCAAAAAACTTTAACACACGATAAAGTCCGACATGATGTGTATGCTTATGTACCTACAATTTTTTGACAAAACAAACAGTCAAATTATCTTGCATTTCATGAATACTTATGCTTCCATTAATGAATTATGTATCGTTATAGTGAATGGCGCTAATTGTTATCGATTAGTATTCAACGACGTTTAACTTGCTGTTGATAAGAGGCGTTTAGTCTGCCGTCTGCCGCGCGGTTCACTGCAGACGCGGCTTGGTGATGAACTAGTGCTAATATTTTGATGCAAACTAATATTATTATTGGTAAAATAACGATGAAATACATGATACATGTTTATGCTGATCAAATTTTGATGAGATTTGGTAAGGGCACAAAGTTTGCGGGCACGTTTGGTTAATTCTATATAGTATTTTTTACGATAATTTCATTGGCATTAAAAAGTTATACCTTACAACCCCTAAGCTTAAGTAGACAGGTACTTTCTTTATTCATTATAACATAATATTATGTCAATTATGCACTTGAGACATTTTGTCCTTAACGTCGTATTAGGGCGGACTTGCACGGTGCATGTGCTATATTATCGAAAACGTAACAATATAATGATATATGCAGACTGACATGAGACATCAAGATCTGTAGGATTATTATTTAAATAATCAAATGAATCAAACCCGTACCGTCGTTTTCGGTTCAGATGGCGCAATATCAAAAGCATATGCGAAGTGCCGTGTAATTGTACATTTGTGTATCTTTTTCACCAATTGATTTAGATTTAAGTTCCGCGCCGTCACTTCTTCTTAATATCCTACTGATATTTTGAAAGTTTGTGTGGAACAACACATTACATACACTATAATTTTTATCCCGAGAAAAATGTACGTTACGCACGTATACTAGTCATATTGTAAGTTGAAGCCGACATTTTTGATAATAACAGTATGAAGCCTTGCAGCTATCACACCAGTAATCTGTCATGCAGCGACATAAGCAAGCGTCTTTTATAACTTTAAAATAGCTAGGGAAAATTGAATACATTCACGTCGTAATACTCAATCTTTTTCAAGGCACTTATCCGAGAGAACATTGCAATATACTACGTTACTTCACGTACGATAAAGCGATCTTGGTGTACACTAGCTCTAAACGATTCCTCATTTGCATACAATAAATTATTCCGTCCCACCCTTCGCTTCGTAATACGTGTCATAATGTAGTGAAATGAACGAAAATTGTATTTTTTAGATATTTTAATGGCTGAATACTCATTATATGTATGCAGTATTTATAAAATTAATTTTCAAGTTTCACATCCGCCAGTACCCCACTGGTGGCTCTTATTTTTATTTACATTGTAGTGAATACCAAATACAAACAAGAAAATAAATTCTAAGATACTTAGTTTATTAAAAAAATACTGTGATAATGTTATAGTTAAAATACAATAATTTAAGCATGCACTTATAGCATTAAAAATAAAAATAAAAAATGTAAAGCAAAAGCTTCATAGATCCTCCGTAAATAGCCTTACCTGCACAGGCGTGCGATGCTCCGCTCTGTGAGGGGTCCGACAGATTTAATTAGCTGTCTTACAATTAAATTAAAAAGTATTTCTAGAAAACTCGAGATAATGCTTTAATACAATCTAGATAAAATAAATGTAAACATAATACTTAAATACTTGTATGCGCTGGAATATTCAATGTACTTGAACTATATATAGTGTAAATAAGTAAGAATGAAACATAAGTTTCTACAAATTCTTAAATATTAACCTCATACATTAGAAAATCACAAAATTAAATCTATTGAATTTGTATTCTTTCGCCGCGTTATGGAGATATAAAACTTGTAGCAAACCAAATTTCGGTCACATAACTGCACGCGCTGAGCGACTACAATGTTAAGTATACGGCGTTGTTTCTAAGAATGTTAACATACTCTTTGGCTACCATGCACGTTACAATATGACTTTATAACTAAATTTAGACTTTATAGCGCATATTTTATTTATTTCATCAATTCTAAACAATTTAGACTGAATTTTTAACTTGTTTTCTTTTAAGGAATTTATGAACATTTTCATATAGATTTTTCAGAAAAATGCATTTCAAGTATCTTATAATCAAATTGACTCAAAAACTCGTCAATCGTATTAAGTCCTGTACCTCTTCCAAAAATCACTGTTCCGAATCAGTACAATACACAGTTTCCGACGTGTCCGATGTCCGCGAAATGCCGGTGACTATTATCAAAACATAAGTACTAGTTGTTGCCACAATGTGGCGGGCCTCGACATTGGCGGTATGAGTATGTAATCACCTACCAATATTAGTGTCTCCGCCTTGCTTGAAAAAAAATCCATTACTCTTTAGTCTGTTTACATCGATGTAAATGAAAGTAATACATTACTTCAGCTTCACCTACCTATCACGAAGCGCCATAGGTTCCAGAAGTTTAATGTCGTATGTTTTTGACATCTTCTCAGTCTTCTGTTTAGTAGGTATATCTTACAGGCTAGAGGATAACATGTATCAGTTTCTACAAAACAAATGGTGTACCTTTTCATACTCATCATCTCAGTTTACTTTCTAAGCATAGCGTGCAAAGCTCGGACAAATGTCAGAATACATACTATGTAAGTATGTATATAGATTTTAGTCGTTTACAATACCTTAAAAAAGTTACTGTATGTCAATATGAAATAAGAACTGGAGTTGTTTCAACAGTTTTGTTTGTAGATGTATATACAACAAAATAACTTTGCTCTTACGTTTCAACGTAAAGAAATGTAATACTAACTGATTAAATTATCAAAAGATATTATAACAGTTGAATTATCACATTTTGGTATAGGTATATATCCGAGCTATAGCTGCCAGCGCCTGCGCCGCCGCGCCGCGACCAATCGTAGAATGCGAGTAAAAACAGATTCACTGTTTCCCTTTAGGTCATTCAATGTATCATACAGCCGTTTTTGTGATTCATCTTCTTGATGAGATTTCTGATTGACAAAAATTGAATTGGAAATTCCTCAGTAAATTACTATTTAAATTGGTTTTCTATCGAAACACTTCTTACTAACATTTATTATTATCAATCCCGAAATCTTGTATCTATTTACGTACCTGATATACATTTTCGTAAATACTTGTCCACGTCCGACGATATGCGATAACTAATAAGTGACGAAGACGCTTATTGCATTATACGAGTAGAACAATCGTATGAAAAGAGACACTAGCAGTATTGTGTTCGTCGCATGAGCGAAGCACAGACACAGCTCTACTTCTGAGAAACATCTATTTAATATAGAACAATCACACCGTTGTGACCCGATAAAGCTGTCGTTGTAATGATGTATATAACATGACCGTGCAGTCAGCCCAGTGTCCGAGGTGTAACCATATTAATGGCAAAAAGACACAAAAACTTGCATTTTTTAACCTGACGGGACACCTTGTCTCTAACATGTTACTATAATAACAAGCTTAAGTAAAGTTTGGACTTATTCAAATTATAAGTTTACAAAGTATATTAGACCCGAAGATTACGACTTTATCATAATATTTTTATGCTTCATTTCATCTCCACGCGGATCGCTTTATGCCTTAGTATTTATTGCGAATATAAATTCGCACATATTTTCTAATGTTCGGCAAAACTATAACCGATTTTTGACTATGCATTTCTCAGTATATATGATAAGACAAATGCTTTTCTTGCGGATCCCACGGCCCGGAGAGCTCGCATCAAGGCTACCGCTATCGCCTGTACTAGTACTACGCTCACGTTTCAAGAATGTTTTCAATTCCGACTGTAACTCGATCCTCCACCGTGGTTTCATCTTCGGAACTCGAAACTCGGGTAGAGCAATTAAATAATAACTTCACCGAATACCTTATAATTTATAATCTCTCATAGATATAATATATAATTTAAAGTAATTGTTGTAATGTACGTAACCCGTAAGGGTATCACTTCAGAATGACTGCACCAATTTCGCTAATATTTTTGTGTGTTTGTAAATAATGGTCGGGACATGGTTTGTATGAATGAATACATTAGAAAATATTTAACAGAAAGTTAAAACAAAATAGTGGCCAAATAAAGTTACTTATTTTATGTAAAAAGTAGCAAAAGTACTATGGATATCTGCAATTCTTACCAATAACCGCTGTGCAACTATTAATTGCAGCCGAACTACTACGTGATAATTAAAAATAAATTAACAATTTACTATATTTATTAATATCATATTTTTAAGAGAAAATATTGTATCCAGAGTTTGTTTTTGTTACTGTAAGAGCGCGAGTAAAGGTAGGAGGAGCAGAGCTAAAGGAAATTGCTAGTTTTTAAAAAAAAAATCAGCCCGTGATATTATAAGTGCTGTAAAATCTTAGAAATATTCGTATCTTACATCAACTAGTCTAATCTAAGTGTCTCACAATAAGTAACAATATCCTGAAGTAATATTTTATAACAACAGTATTTGATATTTCTAATAATAAAAACATGGACTGAATTATTCTTGAAAGGAATATTATAGAACAGAAAGAGAGTCTCCATAGAAAACATTTTTCCTGTCAAGTCTATGTAACTTTAACCCAGACAGCAGGTAAGTGCGGCGCCAGGCATCCCACACCAGTCTCGTTCCGGCCGGAACAGACGTCACAAGTTAGGGAGGGTATTTTTAGTCATCTAATACATATTCAAATTCAAAATTCAAATTCACAATATTTATTCAGCATAAAAATTATTATTACAATTTTTTTACTGAACGTCATGATTCTACTACGGAAAGAAGAAGCTTTTGACCTGAGTAGATCTGGCGAAAAATACTCAGCAGGACTAATATAATTTTTTGTCTTAATCTTTTTCTTTTTGCAAATTAAATTGTAATTAACAATAATTCTATATGTTGAAATAGCCTGGCGGCGATTACACCACTTCTAGAAAATCGTTAATAGAATAGTATCCTGTAGGTAGTATAAATACGTTCTATCTCATTTTTTTTAAATTGGCAATAGAAGCTTTTTATATAACTATTTTAATTTATTTAATAATTTAGTACTAACTTTTACTTAAGTACTAACTTATTTTAAAAACTGGTTTCATACTATCCTTCTTCGTAGGTAAAGAATTTACCCGCAACTAATGGCTCTTGTAGAGAGATTGAGTAATATATAAAAATTATAAAAGTCAAACAAACGTGAGGTCAAGGCTGAGAAAAGTGAAACAAGTGCGTAAACCGCAAACTGCCTACGCGTCATGAGACGCGCCGTTCTGCCGCGCTCTGCTGCGCCCACACGGCGTAGTAGCGTAAACCCTATATGGGCAACCGGCGATTCCCACATTTGCATATCTCATCCATACATTGATTATCAACATTCATCTTTATTATTATTTTGGATTAATTTTCACTCAAGGCATTACTTATTAATAATCCTCCTCGACCGATTCCGGCCACGGCGTTCAATCTCATTGAGATTAAGCTAGCCCTTCACGCGCAAATACAAGCGCACTCTCGGTGCCTCTGACTTTTACTATGGTGGGACGAAGCATAACACGACCAGATAGAGTTAAGATACTAGACCGAAAACTTTACGTGCTAACCAGAAAACTCAATAATTTAACTTGGTCGACACGGGACTCGAACCCAAGACCTCCAGATGTATTAGCCGATCTACATGCTAGTCACTACAACTCCGAGGCACTTAAAGTGTGTATATACATATATTATATACATAATTTACATACTAGTTTTTCCTTGTGAATCTATTTATGAGGAAAATACGTTGATAAAATACACAAGATATTACAAAACATTTATAATCACTACATAGTATAAAACAAAGTCGCCTTTTCTGTCCCTATATCCCTATATCCCTATGTGCGCTTAAATCTTTAAAACTACGCAACGGATTTTGATGCGGTTTTTTCCAATAGATAGAGTGATTCAAGAGGAAGGTTTATATGCATAGCTAGCGGATCCCGCGGCTTTGCCTGTGCCAAATCTAGGGAAGAGCCCGAGCGAAGCGAGGGCGAGTCGCTAGTTATAGATATTATATAAAATACATAAAGTATTGTTCTGAGTAGTATTTCGCTTTCTTTTCCATGTAACTTTAGAAAATATTGCTTCATTATCAGTTGCACCAAAATATAATATAATAAATTTCTAACATAATCGAATATGTACATTAAATATTTTTGGAAAATCTTATTGAAAAAGTCATTATTATCGATACGGAGGCCGAATCTACAGTTTTTAGATTTTTTGTCTCATATCAGACAGGCGTCTGTGACCGCATTACGAGAAAACTACCTACTCGACAGATTTTGATGAAATTTAGTATAATGATAGCTGGTTATCCTCAGGACAAACAATACTGAGAAATCTAAATATATAAAAGCGAAAGGTCGATATATGGATATAAAGATGAAATTTGGCAGGGAAGTAGTTTCTAGTTGGAAGACATCCGCTAATTTGCGACAGGGCCAGATTAAGGAGGACTAAGAGCTCTCGCAAGTTTGTATGAGAGTCCTTCATTTTTTGTGCTACAAACCTATGGCAGGGAGGAAGGTAGGTTAATATGTAGTAGACATTCGCTAAGAACGGATTTTACTCATAAGCTGGATCAAATACGTCTAAACAAACTTGCAGTAGCAAGTTTGTATGAAAGTTCTGTTTTTTATTTGTGTACTACCGAGTGTTTATATTTATATTATGTATGTATCTAAAGTTACATAATATGTGTAGTGTATCAACTATCTGGTATCTGTAACACTAGCCTTGTAGTTTACCGCGGAACTAGCTAGCGCTGTGTGTAATAATGCCCCAAAATATTTAAAGAAAATAATAAAAGAAATAGAGCAGGAAGGAGGAGGAGACTGTGTTATTAAATTATTATATGCCAATATATTTAAAAAAACATTTAGGACACAAACAGTTAAAATTTATTCTTCAGTAATATATAAAAAACTAAATCTAAGAATTTGGTTTCCGGGTCTTTAGACGCAGGCAAGTTTGGAGCCGCGGTTCATGCGTCCTAAGAAATTATTTTATAAATAATATAATTAGTATGTAATGGAATTAACGAGCTTAGGGATTTACAATAACGTTAAAAACAACAACAGAACGTTTCATATCCCTTTTTTATATAAAAAAAATAGGCGGACGGAGGAATGTGAAATTTGAAACAGTTCAAGTTTATGTACAGAACGAATAATATTTTTATATAGAATGCATTACCAATACACATAATTAAAATAAATACTACACATACTCCCGCGTGAATGAGAAGCACACATGCATACATAATATAATACCCGTGTAATATGTAACTAACTCTTTTATTTGTGGTTAAAATCTATGGTCAAATTTATTAAATTAGTTATTATCATTATAAAAAAATTTTTATCAAACTTATATAGGTAATTAGTATTAGCGTGGCGCAGTTTGTAGTGACCCTACTTGCTGCGCCAGCGGTCGCGGGTTCGAGTCCCGCTGGGGCATACATTTGTTGAGCACGAATGTTTGTACTCCAGTCATGGATGTTTATATTTATAATATGTATGTATTTAAAACTTATATATGTGTAGTATATCAACCATCTAGTATCCATAACACAAGGCTCGTACCTTACCGTGGAACTAGATAGTGCTGTGTGTAAAATGTCCCAACATATTTAAAAAAAAAAAAAAAAATTATCTGTGTTTCGTCTCTAACTGTAAATCAAGTGTCATAAGCATAGTGAAACCATGCTCTTATAAGACCGTTAGTGAAACTTTAATTTTATATCATGATAACTAGACAATGATAACACTGCTTAGAACATTTTTTTCGTCTGTGTGAGAACCGCACTTTTTTACTTTAGCTATTTACTATTTAAAAATTTAATAATAATTAATTAGAAGTCGATCCCTCGGCGGTGTATAAAATTTTAAACGATTAGTTTGATGCAACAATATGTATAATGTATGTCTGTTAGTATATAATAAGAATCACAACACCTACAGCTTTGATATCATATTGTCATCAAGTGGTTGAAGACATTTATTTATGTCTTAAAATACCATGCATCGATGGTTGGGACCCACCGCGATAAAATAGTGCAACAGGTAAAGCGCTGTAGCGGTAAGAGCAGTCCCTTCACTTGAAACCCGATATGATTACGTGCCATAAAAGTTCACACGCACACACATACACTAGCACACACACGTTTACATACACGTCTGTACACACTCTCACGTACGCACACAACTTCAAACAACCTGTTGGAAAAAACTGAGCAAGGGTGAGTCTGAGATGCACGCTGTGTAGCGCAGTCTTGATACTTGTAAAAAGTTATCAAATTGTTTCTAAATATCATTAAGCTAGTACTAAAATATTTAATATAAAAATTATAGTCGATGTATTTTAGTTAGTTCAGTTTTCTTTATTGAATAAATGATGATATTATGTTAATTTTTGATTCCAGGTAAGAAACTCTTGCGTGCTGATTTGTAAGTAGAGATCTTGTTTATTGCAACTAAGTCTAAATGAGGATCTAACATTTTGAAAACATGTTTTTGGGTGACAATTTTTAATGTAAAGTACATGATGATTATGAAGAAATCAAAATATAATAATATAAATGTTCATAATCTCGTCGGAGGAAAACTGGGCAAGTGCGGTATAGTAGCTACCTCGAAAAACAATAAGGGTCAACTAATATCCCAACAGATGTGATGCTCCTTCGACTGAAATTAATAAGGACGGCTCTTTTCACGACATTTCGCTACATCCCACACACGCCGCCGTCCGAAGACGGGACGCGGGTCACAGAGGACGCTCGGACAGTCTTCTCGTTTGCTTATTTGTTTTTTATAATTCCCTTAATTATTATTTTAAGTTGGTAGTTTTTTTGTATTTTAAGTTTTTAGTAGTCATAGTGCAAGTCCAAGTTTCGTAGTGGTCCTAAATAAAATAACTTAATGACATCTTCCGATAGAGAGCTGTGGACGGGCGGTCTTTCTAGTCTTATAATACTTTATTTAAAACATAACTTTAAAAGTAAACAAAGCTAAACAAATTTCATTATAAACATTATCATTACATGTAACATGTAAATCAATCTGTACCTACACAAGTTTAAGTTTTACAAACACTCGAAAGAAGCCGGCTCTGGACAGGTCCCATGCAAATAAACAACTAATAATTATGCCTTTTTCATTTTATCTTTAACGGACAGGTTCATTCAAGAGACGGCCGCGGGCCGTAGCCCACTCGCGCCGTCTCGGCGGTCTCGCAAAAGTACGCCTTTGAATAATTGAACCATTGTAGGAAGATATAAGATTTTTATTGAAACTACTACACTCAACTTCTATTTTATTATATCGTATAATGAAATACTGAGTAAGAGTTGATATTTCAAATGACCCCCTAATAATTAGAAAGGAATGAAACATATCAATTATCGAAGCCTACATCGTGTCATTATATTATGTACATGATATATAAATAATATACGAATATCCCCTAAATTCCATCGTTTAAGCTTTTTGGTATGAAACTGTAATTAAATTTCTCAGTACAATAAATTCCAGTCGTTATTGGCACGTAAAAATTTTAGTATCAACGCTAATGTTGGTCCGGATTTTTATTTTAATTAAAAATATCGCGAACGACTTAATATTTACGAGCTTTAAGGTAGTAACGCAGGCACTTGAGACGATGACGAGAGATCAAATTTATATCGATTTGCTTAGTTTTTTAAATTTCATGAATTTAAGTTTTTGGTTACACTTAATACAAGTAAATGATTTTGATATGCTAATTAGGCTCCACGCAGTACTATAAAATTTAATTTTCAGTGATTGGCAACGACTGCCATTCGCAAGATATTAACCGCTCTTTAGAAAACAGTTCTACTTATGTAAAAATTACTTTAAAATTGAACTACAATTTTTTGCTATTATTTTTCCGCGACAAAGAAGCTTCGTCAATCGTCAGTCCTCACTTTCAACTAACATTACTATTTATAATATTAGCAAGGTTGCAAGATATTAGTTTACTCGTCCCTCACCAGCAAAAAGGGGTCGTCGCTGAACACCTACCGACAATATTTTTCTTTATTTTAATCTGAATTAGTGCTTGACTACGTTCCACCTGATGGTAAGTTGCATTGCAACGCAGTCGGAGATGGTAAGTCGCACTAATTCAGTAGCCACCTTTTCACTCTTGTCTTGATTATTATTTACATTATTCGTAGTATCCTTGGGTGCGTCTGAAGTTTTGCTCTTTATTAATTTAATTTGGAGTTAAATGTATCAGTGCTTCGAGGGCCTCGCGCTGCCGCGAGGGGAGCCGTCGGTAATTAAATGACTCTCATACGGGCTCGAGCAGACGTGCGTGACCGCCGGCCGCCTGTCGCCCGCGGCCTGCACTAGCAACACTACACACAAAGCAATCAACGCACATATCATGAGAATAATTATTCATATTAACTAATACTTTATTCGAATTCGGTCTAATTGTGTTCTCACGCGGCCGCGGACGTGATCAAAATGCCTATAATTAATCAAATGCGTTGTTATTGCACTTACTTCGCCCGTCTAGAGACGAGCGTTCTGTACTCATCTGTAACACAATACCTTTTGAAAGTTTCAATTTTCATCTTGCGTGCAAATATTTTGACTTTACTTGGTAATAATATCTTAAACAATAAAGCATATATTAGGTAGGTTAGGTTAGTAAGTAGTATACCTGAGCCTCGCTCAGCTCAGGTTCGTCTCTAGCTTTAAAAGGCATATATTTCTCAGAAATTAAATATTTTCCCGCAGTAGAAGTATCCTATACGTTGATCCGGATAACCAGCTGTTGACATACCAAATTTTGTCAATGATAGACGAAATGATTTGAGTGAAAGACAGAAACTATAGGTACAACTACATACATAATACAAGTAGGTACAACCTTTGTCAAGAATAATGACTTTCAAAAAGAAATAATGTACATATTCGATAAAAAAATTTATAGACTCGTAAGTATGTGTCAAACATCAATCTTGCATTTAGGATACTTTTTAGATAAATAAGTCGCATAGCGAAATAAAGAAACCAGATGGCATGTGTATTCATACTTATCACTTTACTTTTGTTATATTATGTACACACATTTCTACCAGCCCTCGTAGGTACATGAAAGTTGCTTTATAAATTATAGGGAAGCGCGTACGAAAGAAAGCTCAAGCTGCCTATTAAGAAGTTCACATCTAATTACAATGAAAATTAGTTTAATTCATGTAAATTCATCGATATTAGTAGATAAACAATATAGATAATTAAATTAAACCACTCGAAGACAAAGTCACGCAGGTCGCTGCAGAACGTATTGTGAAAGATTTTGTACAAGTTGCTTCACTGCAACTTACGGTTTCTCAATAGTTTAAGAAAATACTTGTATAATAGTTAAGTAATTAGAGTAATTGAAAATTCATGTTGATTGCCTTTATCTTGGAACAGGTTCCGCGCCGGCGTGAATGAAAATTGAACGGTTCACTCAATTCATTGAAGTAATAAAGACACAGTGCGATCGTTGAACGCGATACGCGTGTACTTTCTGTCCTATGCTGAAGTTTACAGATTCGATTTCTACGTTAACAAGTGATGTGGTACAAAAATATTCTTTTTACCACATTCCCGGCACAGTTTTCTGAAAAAACAATAATTAATTAAATTTATAAGTAGAAATATTATGCGAGGTTAACCGAAAACTTACACTTGCTGTTAGCGATGATATGTATAGCACTGAATTTACTGATTGAATGAAAATATTGCCATTGAAAATGTCGGTAGTTAAATGAAAACCTAAAAACAAAATATTTATAGGACATTATCGTTATATTACTTACCGTTTCCCAGTGAGAGACGACGCGACAGACATTTAGTATGTAGCTAACATAAAACCTTTTGGTTAGACATTCATCCCATACACTCCCGACATCATAACACGCTTTATTGACTTCACTTGGATACAGTATGTACGTCAAATACCTTACAGAACCACGCGAGTCCCGACTAATTAGATCCGTTTTGTCGACTTCCAAATATTACAGTCGTGTAAAAGCATGTTTTTTATGATTTTTTAAACTAAGTAACGCATATATACATATATCGATCTTGTATCCATTTTGTACCAATTCTACTTCCAACTATACTACTCGTTTGCTATCGTCGAAGATAGGACATTTACAAAACCTTCTTTTCTGTTGCCTAATATTCAGATACAGGTAGCGAGTAAGTCCTTTGCAAATGAAATTCCAATTAAGAATGTAAGCCGAGGAGGCCGCGGGGCAACGGCCGCCGCACAATTTCATGCTTCACTTAACAGATATTTGATTACTTACCAAGTGGCAGCCCTACCGCAGTCCTCTGTACGACGCTCGCACTCTTAAGCGTACATACAGACATACAATACCAACTGTATAATATAAGACGTAGTCCTAGCTCGCTCACGGCCGCCGTGCCTTCGCGCCGGGGAAACCACAGGATCTTGAACAGTTACAATTGCGTCTACAGCGTATATTGTACTTAGATTCAATCAATCAATCAATCAAAATATTCTTTATTCAAATAGACTTTTACAAGCTCTTTTGAATCGTCATTTTTACATTATCAAAATTAAAAGTCAGTCTGTATAAGTCTGTGAGTAAACTACCACCGGCTCGGAAATCGGTAATAAATCCTATATTATCGAAAAAACTAAATAATTTTGCAGTTTCTGCGTATTACATCTACGGACTGATCGTGTGACTGTTTTCTTAATAAACTGAATCTATAAGTAGTAAGAAATGTACAAAGTTACAACAGACTATCAAATGTGTCTAAATTTTAAATAGTCAATTAATTAGATAATCCCAAAACTATCATAATCACCTCTTTAAATTTAATTGATACCAACGGCTATCATTCGCTAACGACCGACATAAACTATTGTAGTAATTAGGCTTTACTCATTCTTAACAATATACATAACTAGCGACTCGCCCTCGCTGCGCTCGGGCTCTTCCCTAGATTTAGTGCAGGCAAAGCCACGGGATCCGCTAGTTATGCATATAAACCTTCCTCTTGAATCACTCTATCTACTAAAAAAAACCGCATCAAAATCCGTTGCGTGGTTTTAAAGATTTAAGCATACATAGGGATATAGGGACAGAGAAAGCGACTTTGTTTTATACTATGTAGTGATGATAATATGTGTATGGAATAATCGTCCAGAGCTGGACGCTGGTGCCGACGCCGAGTGCCACTCGAAGTTAAACGTCCACTAGCACTCGACGTATATAAAACAATACGTACATACATACATACATATTAATTGCGCTATTTAATTAAATAAATTTGGAGACGCGTAGTTTACAGCATCATATTTTATTAAATCAGTAAAAGAGACATAAACGAAACACTTTTTTGCCTTTTCGATACCCTTTGCTTGTGAAGTCGTCGGCGAGATCGTTGAGTGATAATATACGATTGTAAATTTATATAAACTAGCGACTTACCCTCGCTTCGGTCGGGCTCGTCCCTAGGTGCTCCCAATTTAAAGATTTTAGCACAAAAATCCATCCATTAATACTTATATACATATTTTCATATGCATTTAGTGAATAGCTATTATTTTGAAATTAAAAACAGACACTTAAATTTTATTTATTTGTATAGATGTATAGAATATAGATATTTAAATGTCTAGATTTATTAATAGGTAGAAATGGAATATCAATTTACCTTATTTGATAGTATTTGCGTTTTAATTATTTAGTCAAAATTCTAAAGAAAATGTTTATTTTAAATAGTTAACACGATTTAAATTAATTAATTATTAAGTTTTCAAGTCTTTATTCAGTTAACAAAAGATTATTATAAGCATTGAATTCATGTTTAATGTATCGCCATCTATACGCGTTATGTTAACACTGTGATAAGCGCCACCTAGCGCTAACTTGTCGAAGCTCGTACGACATAGCATTCAGCTAGTAGTTACAGATAATATTACTAGATGTCGCCTATAAGACATAAAAAATTCAATATTTGTGCCTAGATGGCGCCACCACAACCAATATCAATTATTTTATACCACTCTCTACTTTAAAAGTTATTTTCCAAAAATAAATTAACTTTATTTAACATAATTATAATCATAATATGTTCGTTTTCTCTTTCTACATAAAAGTAAATAAATGAAAACGTTTACAGCATTGGCCACTGAGTTCGTTGAAATCGAATGCATGAGAGATTTTCTTACAATTTAAAACGATCTCATTAGAAAATGAAAAAGTAGAAAAGTTTTTGATATGAAATAGGTGTAGCAACGAGAGGAGCACATTATTTGATAGTGACTAAATAAGGAGTCATTTATTATCTAGCTCTTAGAGAATTGAAAGGGACCGATGGATGAAGTCACGGCGCTGGCTGCCGTCCTCATAAGGCGCGAGCGATTGGCTCGTTTGTTTACCTACATGTGTTCATTTAATAATATTAAACCAATCGAAACCTTATAAGGACCCAGCTCCGACTATTTATGAATGATGATATGAATGTGAACAACGCCCTAGCCCTGCTTCACCTCGATTGTAGTACTTTTAGAAAGAATGCTCTCATGCTCTCAACATTTATTACACAACGTTTACTAAAAATAATATCAATAAAACTAAAACGAATCGCTTAGGAATTCGTAACTACAGGAAAAAATTAGCGCATTCCGATGTGCAACGGCTATCATCTCAATTATTTTTTAATCCCAAAGAGGGCGTTCACACGTAACGAGCAAGCTTTATAGAAACAAGGATGGCGAAACTTCGTGTAGCTTACGCCGTAGCGGAGGCCGGAGGCTGCGGCGCGGTGGAGGTGGCACTTCGGAATGCCATAACTCAGCACGCTAACGGTACGAGCGACAGAGACGCACGTATGGAGAGCGCTTACGACACGGTTGAACGACCGATCAAATAAGTTTTGTACGAGCTATCGTATAGCACGTAAGTTTTATTTCTTCTAAACGTGTCGAGGGCCAATATAACCCGATTTTCAAGATGGCGCGTGCAAGTTTCTCCGAGCGCGGGATTGGCGCGAAACGTACGGCGGTTAAGTTCAAACTATTCCGTCGACTTAGAGCCTACTAAGGAAATCTAGCTAACGACTACATAAAAAGACTATTAAATAATTTGAACAAAAGCTGTCAAATTTAAATACGACAACACTTTAAAAATAGTAAATAATAAATTTTAAAACATGGCTTATATCATCTAGATACCTACTTTGTTAAACATAAAGATATAGTCAGTGAATAAAGAATTCCAAGCTATAATTAATATGGAAGATTTCATTAGGAACCAAAAGATACAACAATCGCAGCATCTAATCAAAGCAAATCGTTCAAAACATATCATAGCGAGCGCGTTCTGAACACAAGTCAAAAACAAGCGTAATCATTTCCCTCCCCGCCTGTAATCATTTCAAAATGGTATTCAAAATATTAATTTCCCGCTACAGATCTATAATTTAAGCGTGTCACTAACGTCGCGATGCAGAGCTCTCATAAGGTGGTGCTGATGACCACACAGCGCACTACCTCGGTCGTGACGTCCACTTCGTGTAATCTGGCGCATGCGCCGCGTCCCTGCGTCCACACAACCTCCTAGTAGTAGACAAATCTCTATCGGTACAAGTTACTATCACTTTGTCTAATGTAACCTATCTATTCAATCATACTAAGCTTAATTTTGGACACGTATGTAGATTGTAGGTATATGTATTCAGTTTTTTCTTCCTCCGTCCATTGGTTTTCATCTGGTAGGTATTATGTATATGCTATTACTTATAATGTACCAATGATTGATTCCCCATTTAAACTTCCACCCCTCTTTTCTAGGGAAGACTCTATAGAAAAAGTTATTCAGTTTTTCATATTATGTACTCATATAGTTAAAATAGGTATTACGAGTGTAACGAGTGATAGATCTATAATATTGTAGACATTTCTGTAGGTTCTCTTAAGACCTATAATTTAATATCCCATTATTTCGATATATCTTTTATCGACTTTTATTTTTTTATCTGTCTATAGACGACTCAATTAAACCAGTTCAGTATATTTTTAGCCTTAAACGTTAAAATACAAACTAGATTATTTAATATTACGTTAAACGTTAGCATACAAACGGAACACAAACAAAAATTTTAATAACTATTGTTTCAGGATCTTTATTTTGTACACAATACTCACTACAGGCATTGTTTGTTAAAATTATTTAATATACAGATTTTCTAAATTTATATTTTATTATAATATTATGTATAGATTATTTAATATTACTTTATGAAAATACAAAAGTAAGTTCTTATTTGAGCAGAATTCATTTAGCTTTCATTTATTTTGTAATTATCCCTCTTACTACCCTTTTATTTTTAAAAACCTGTTACATAATTTCTGTATTTGTTGTGAATTATGTTCTTCACTTGAATATTAAGTGCATTGCTTATGATAAAAGATGGCGCTGAGCGTTAAAACGCGCTATCGAAGTTTTCTGCGGATGGGTATAAAACGGCGCGACGCTCCTGGTATCTGGACGATACGTAGCTGACCTGTTGTCAAATTTTTGAAAAGGAAATTGAAGGATATCCTTCAATCCTTATAATATATCACATCTCTACCTCTCTACCTATAGCGGTCGCTTTTACTTAATATAAATTAAAATAGATAGATAATATGAAGAATGTAGATAGATTTGGATTTGTATTTTGGCTAGACTAATGTGAGTCTAGCAAGTTACTTTTTATATATATACCTACTTAAATTATTTTATTCACAAATAGGTAGGTAGTAGGAAAATCACTTCCAGTACGTTGAAAATCATTTATAATTTTTGAACAGCTATTAATAAGAAAAAAATATGAAAATACGAGTAGCTAATCTTTTATAAAATCTCATCTTCAGAAAAGCTCTTTTAAAGGCGACGAAAATACTCAGTGGCGTGATGAAACTTTTCTTTCAAGAAACGCGCAGTTGTCGGAAATACAAATGTAAAATTTATCCGCTCTTACAGTACATCACGTTCCATACGTGTATAAGTTATTAAATTATTCAAAAACCATGCATCGTTTCTTCGTTAGCTGCACCACAGTTTTACAATGCAAATTAAAAACTGCACTCAGCACCGTTCTATCTTAACTTACAGGATGTGAACCCGTGACCAGTGACGTTTCTTGTCCTCGCTCCAGATGAAAAGATCTATCTAGATTTTGTACTTATAAAGTTATCTATTACTAAATAATACAATAAAATTCTAACCGACTCAAATCTGTACATTATTTTTTTTGAAAATCTAATTGAATTAGACATTATTATCGACACAGAAACTGAATTTATCGTTTTTACAATTTTCCTCTGTATATCTGTCTATCTGTGAACGCATCACGAGGAAACGTCTGGACGGATTTGGATGAAATTTGTTATGATGATGGCTGTTTACCCGTATCAAAATATTGGATACTTTTTACTGAGGGAAAATTACTCATTTCTGAGACAAATATAAAATAATTAAAAATAAAAGCAAGCTGCAACTATAAACATTTTAGCAAGACAACTTTTAAAGTAAGAAGAAAAATAATCACAAGCTTCTCTTGAAGAAAAATAATATCAATAGCCATATTTTGTACATTACGCAGCTTTGTCTAAATAACGAAAAAAAACAACAAAGCTGAATATATGTTCGTATAAACAGTTTTATAGAGTAATAGTATACAGTAAGTAAGGCAACTAATGCCTCTGTCTGGGTCACATCTAGTTTCAATATGTAAAAAACATACAAAATGCTGAGTTATTTTCCTGCATTAACTTGCAACGGCCAGGTGTGGAAGCGTATATTAATGTTTTATGTATGATGGGAGCTGTGGAAATGTTAAGCGTCGCATATTTACCCATTTCGTGTTTTTAAGTAAACTGTCAGTTAAATCTCAGAAGAGCAAGAATGTTCATAAGATTAATTTTATACACATCGTTACGTAACAGCACATCTAATTACATCTAATAGAGTTCAACTAGTTTATAAAGAAAGTCATACAAACGTGCCAGTGATTGTGATCACAATATTTTGTCAACAAAAAGTTGCCTAAGTCGTTTTCATCTGAACCAATCATCCAAAATCGAATTCCGTCCAAATCTGTCAAGTCGCACTGTCTTCTGTCTCACGGAACTATTTGATACGTGCTTAAGTCCACCAGTCCACAAACGTGTGTAATGTGTGTACGCGGCCGAGTTATAACAAGAAATAAGAAGCCTTTGTGCCGGGTGTAGGTAAACAAGCATTACACATAACGATCACAGGATCAGCGCGGGGACCTTGGACAATTGGGTTATCTGGCCAGTTTACACTCGTGTGTACTCGTACCTATTGTCTAGTGTTGCGCCGGCGCACGCCAACATAGCCGGACGTACGACACGCACATCTTACATATATAGCAGCTTTACATAAATAGCTAACGAATTACAATACGAAATAATGAAACACGAAAAAAAGATATTCGGTTATACAGGCGCATAATGCCCAATATAAATCTACGAGTATACGTTATATAAAAGTCGATGTGGTTTTCAGTTTGGCCTAGCGGGTGATCCTCTGAAGCGTTCGTAGCTGATGCTGTGAAGAATCCGCAGTGGTCGGTCGACAAATAAAACTGTTGTCGATCATCATAACCATAACATAATTCATAACCCACATTACGTTCACAATGGCGTCATATATTTTCCTTTATCAATAAGATAATTTATTAAGAACAAATCGGATATTCCATTCAAAAGATATTACTTATTTAAATTCTGCGATAACTTGTGTTACTTTTAAACTCAAAATAACAAGAAAGAAAGTATAACATATTCTATGGCTACTTGAGGCAGGGTCATACATGCTTGAAAGGGAAAGGCTTTGGCGGGTGCCCGTCGTGGCAGGGCGGCGGAGGGCGGCGGAGAACGACCTTCACGCGCGAGGCCGACAAAACACGACAAGTATACAATATAAAAAGAATAAAACAATCGTGCGTGAGCGAGCCGTGTTCCTCACCAATTTGTACCCGGAGTGCTGCCCGGGAACAAAAGGCACCCAATGCATCGTTGTTTTATAGAGCCTCCCCCTCCCCCTCCTCCTTCGCCGGGCGCCCCCGCGGCTTACTATGAACGTCTCGAACACATTTCATATAACCAAAGCCAATACGACCGAGAAGGGAGCAGGACCATGAATCTTCACACAAACTGTGAGGTAACTAGGATCGAGCGATTCTAGCTCCTTTATCAATTTAATGAGGGTAGTATTTACTTCAAACTAACACCTTATCTCCCGGAATCATCGGATACATCGAAGGCTGTAATTTCCAACTCGTAACGATCGATAAACACCCCACACATGTTATTAGAATACGCCGGAGACTCGGAGAGTGGGCCTGATATTAGAGTGTTTAATTACAAATATCATCAGTTGTGAAACTTCGTTTTGGGAATTTTTAATTGCCAAATAAAGACTAATACAAAAGAACAAAATACAAAAATGCCCTAGAGTTACAACGTATTTTATATCTGTGGTTATACTTAGGTAGAGCAACGACTGCTCACGGAAGGCGCGCCGTAGTTAAGTGCACTTTCATTGCAATTCATAGAAGAACATAAATAGATGACTTTTTTCCCGAGTAGCTTGTAACTTATAAGGCAGAGCGCGGTCTATGTACTGTACGTACGAGTACGGGAACCAGTTAGTGCGCGGACCATAAGGGCATGTCGTAAAACGATCTCACCTTCCACACCTAAGTGACGCCCTGGCTCTAAGATAATTTGAACTGTAACCGAATAATTCAAATACATTTTTTAAATATTGTTTTTGAAATTTCTTTTATGTTTGTTTATTTACAATGATAGTATAGACGCACATATTGTTAGATTAAAACTCTTATTGATAACAATTCAATTAAAATTTCCAATTGCAATTTTCGTGCTGTATAGAATAAGGCTGTCACGTAATGTCGCCCGCGAAGGTTTTTATCATGGTACAATTACGTAAGTATGCAGTAGATAGCGCAGTCATAGGAGTTAGTTTTTTAATTAGCATTATGAAAAAAACAAGTCTGTTAACTAAAATGCATATGTTTACGTTAGTGTAAGTTCACCTAGTCTAAAAAATTGACAGCTATAGAAATCTCTGAGTTTACATAAATATTTTATAGTTACGAGACATGACAAAGAAATGCATTTTGCGCATTTTTAAAACAAATTACTAAAAAAACGGTAATTTACATACAAAGAATCGAACTACACGAAACGCCACGGGCTGTCACTTCGGACGACTATCAATTGAGATTGTTCCAATATCTACAATCTACATATTAAGATTTAAAGCCTAAGCTGGAAAAGGCCCACAAGAACCCGCTACTATACTATGCAGAACAAATGCAACATAGTTAACACATTATGCACAGCTTCATTGATGTACCGCTTGCTCGGCAGCGGTCTTCGGTCGCCGGTCGTCGGTCGTCGGTCGTCGATCGTCGTCGATCGCCGGTCGCCGGTCGGAGGCGGTGCGGTGGCGCTCAGGAATTTCACTCGTACATGAGAAACAGAGATACTGACACGTTTTAGTACGCGATGCCTAATTGAAGGCATAATGAGCCGACCTCGACGCCTGCGCCCGCGCCGCCAACTCCACGTAGTACATGTTACTTATTACACATACTTAACTAGTTTATATCTTTGTAACATTATGTATATATACGAGAATAGTAAATAATAAACCACACATTTGAATGTGTACCATTTATTTTGTGCGGTAACAAATAGCCTGTCCGTCTGTAATAGATCTCTTTTTAAAATTCATGTCTTGAACTAATCCATATACAATGTCTAGACAAGATTAGCATTATAATTTCGAATTATTCGTGTCTGGTCCTTACCTGTCTGCCTTCTATCAATCTTTGTCTTACGTTTTTTCTAAATTCTTCTGATGTAAACACTTTGACACTCGGAACTGCGTCAATACATATTTGATGAGATTTAACGAACGTGGCTTCGAATGGAACTTTAAACAAATTGTACACATGTTATATATATTTATAATATATTTACATATAAATAGTACATATAAATAGTACAAATAAATAGTACAAATAAATAAGTACATCGTATTGCCCTAGGTAAGTGCATACGTCGAGAGTTAATTCGGCATCGTTTCTCAGGGGAGCTATTGTTATGTTCAATTAACTGTTCATACGTGAAAGGATATTACAGAAAAGTGATTCAGTAAGATGTAAAAGAGACAGTATCTGCTTTCGATGAGCGTGTACTGTGTAGCCAGCACGAGCCGTACGTAAGTTAGCGTTAATTCAATATGTCGTAAACTTTCCTTCTTCGTAGTCGGTCAGTGGCTGACAGATCTAATTTTAAAGGGGCGGCGAGTGCGCGTGATGGCGAGATAGCGTGAGCACGACACGACACGACCACGACCGCTATCTGTGGCTCAGTGCAGGCGCCCCTCAGTGTCGGGTGCGCCTGTTTAACACTATGTTTCTTTGTTCTCATCTTATTTAGTTTTGTAAATATTTTATCAAAACTCTTTAGTTTTGATCAATTAGACATTTTTGATGTCGTAACTAACTTTCCTATCCTAAATCGTTTATAAAAATATTAATTTTAGAGTATACTCTATGACATTATCAGTAGCGAAAGGCAGATGCCTTTATGTATAAATCATGCATATCGGCCCGTAGCTTCTTTCTAGTGTGCAATAAAAATACAAACGTACATAGGCTGATAAACGCAATACCCTCCGTAGCGTCTCGCAGTCGGGTAAAAATAAATAGGTATCTAATAAAATCCGCTACAGTGCTATAAACATACATGTCTGTTTTTATTGAATATAGTATTAATCATATCAATGACTCGAAGTTGGAATAACTGTTATATTCGCTTAAAGTACTTATCGCGGTCACTCGCAAGCCGCACCTCCCGCCCTCCGCACGGACGGCCGTGAACTTCCTGGTTCTATCTAATCTGTGAACAAAAGGTATGAGCTACACTACGACTGCATCACTTTGTGGAAAATTAAGTTAAGAGTAAAAATTTCAAGATTTTCTAAAAATAGGTATTCGACAAAGTGTTTTATTATAGGTATAGACTATAGAGTGTAGGAATGAGATGTGTTCCTGCCTCTTGGGACCACGAGCGCGGCCTCAAAATTAACTTCCACCGCGCACATCGGCGTTAACGTCGTTGTGTAAATCAAGTGCTCATAAACCCATGTTTTCCGCGGAACCGATATTTTTATCAGAGGATAAATATTCAGGTATCACTTAGCCTATGCAAATATTGAATACTTAGAAGGCGATAAGCCCGGCGTCACACCGCGCACGCCTCGCGCCGTTAGAGCTTACGAAAGCTATGTTATGTACCTTGATCTCCGATAACATCAGAAACATCATGCATGTACTAAAAGCACAATATCTGACACAGAATACTAATTATAAAATAAAATTCCAAAAATTCGAATTAAAAGTATCCAAAGTGAAAGTTGTTTTAATAATATGGACGGATTCGAAGGTAAAGGTAGAAACTCTACATAAATAATTTTATTTTGTGTATTTTGCCCCTTTTATTTTGCTATATCATGCTGCACTTGGAGTAGTTAAAGGATGGTTGTTTGTACTGTAGTGGAGATTGGGGTTTATCTAGCTTATTGATAGTGTACAGACAAAATTTTATTTAAATTGTACGATTTCATGTGTGCTCTACGATAGCAGCCTCGGAGATATCGATGTACGAGTATATTATATTAAAAAATGATTCGTCTTTTATCAACAAGCACTGCTCCCGTCTCACCCGGCCGCCCCGAGCTTCCCGCGTGCCCCGCGCACTACTGATACAATTTTTCATAATTCCAAAATATTTAGGTATTTAATATTCGTTGACCATCTTCAAACAGGATTGCTCAAATCTGGGAAGCTTTACATTTATTTGTGTGTACGCGGTATCCTCGCTTCCAGATTTCTTTAATGAAAAAGCTGTAGTTCATATTAATAACTTTTAAGTTACTAGTCATGAGGTAATATTTGTTGAATAGGTACACCAAATGTACGTAGTTTTTGAAAGGTGAGCATTCACTGCACATCGGTCGATGCATTTATATTAATTAAAATTTAAAGAGTATCAAACGGCAGCGGTTTCCTTAGCTTAGGTTCAACTCGCGGTAACAAAGACTAAGAAGTGAAACAACTTCTGATTGGTGCATTAGCAAAGGAGCTCGGCTCGCAGTTACGTAAAGCATTCCTCGGCGAACTCCATTACACATAAATTGCCACAGACCCGGTACCAGTACTTGTCTTGTCAGTTGTCTGAAACCACATCTAGTGAATTCTACTATAACTCGCATACTCGTAATACGGTAGTTAGCTCGTGGTTTTACCGAAATGCGATATTAAAATATTTCCCTCTTTAGGTAAAACGTATGTTAAGTGAATTGAAGAATCAAACGAGGGGAAAATAATAATAACTACTAGATCGCTTGTGAAGCTTTCTTATATCAATAATATATATATATATATATATATATATATATATATATATATATATATCTTTTCAAAAGACGAGTAGATTTCAGTATCCTTGTCCTCGGTCAATATAGCTGTACTAAATTTACACAAAACAAAGCCACTAAAAACGCATTAAGAAAATTATATGCATAAGTAAGAAGATAGAGTCTAGTACGTCTTTTTTACGTTAGAATTTAAAATGCACTACCTATTAAAACACAGCTCCTATTAGAAAGATAATGCGGGGAAAGCATAAGAAAATAAAAGAATGTAAATGGGTTCTATAACACAAGGCAAGTACCTTCGGGTGCTTAGAGTTGCTGCCCTAGAACACAACGCGGTCGCTTATCGCCGTACGTTTATTTGCGTAGCGCATTTGATACCGCCGCGTACACTCGCAGTGGTTTTTCAACATTCTTTGTCCGACGAACAACGAGCGTAGTGAAAATATAAACCAGTGTGTAAGTTATAATATTATAAATACGCTCTCGGAACTCTACCAGTTCGCAGAACTGACCAAAGCTCTTTACAGGCGTTCTAATATACAATAACGTCTGTTTTACTCATTTTATGGCTATTATGACAGGTTTGATGCAAAAATTTTTTTCATTAAGTGTTATTACTTTTGTAGCGACTGGCTAAGCGCGGAGAGTCTACATAAGTGGAGTAAATCATAGTTTTGATTTCTTATTTTTGTACTTCTTTATTACCACTTAGTTTTAAATGATAGTCGGCACAAGTACTATGACAGATACAGCACAAGGCAAAAATCAGAGAATTCATATAACTAAAACATATCCCATGAAATAGGTATTTATGCCCTGCCCTGAATGAACATACTCTTTTGTAAAAAAACTGCGTTTGCAAAGGCTTTCACCTCTTTAGGGTAGTTCAGCACTTCTTATGTAGCATAAGTAAAAAATGATAAATTCCGATCGTTTCGGAGCACTTTTAATACTCGCTGTAATTTGGCACGGGCCGATCGTTTTCGTCAAATTGGCAATTTAATGCACGCAAGTCTCAGCTCAGTTCAGCTCTTAATATCCCAACACTCTCGAAACACTTGAAATGTGTCGATGGCGTAAAATGCATGTTTTCTTTTCACTCATATTACTATACTCATCTCATTCACGACATGTAAATGTAGTCGCTAGGTATTTTATAGAACCTCTCTCTCTCTATATATAATACTTTTTTGTATACAATTAAAATTTTTAAAACCACGATTATTTTTTGGTGCAAAATATAAAACGAAGGTAGTAACTATTTAGTAATCTGTGGCGAAGGTCTAACTAACGACAGAAACTCGTAAGTAAATTGTGTTGTGTTTTAATCACAAAATATTTACACATTATCTGTTTGCTGGCGGCTATCTGTGTCAACGACTTGTGTAATCTGAAGCAACCAGTAACACTATCGTGTGCAGTGCTCCGGCATGTGGGGACCACCGCCACCACCGCTGCACCCCCCTGCTGCCCCCTTGATTCTTATTCTGAAATGCAACAAAAAAGACGAAATTCAACAAAAATATTAGGCACTTTTGCTTGTCATACAGTGCTCAATATAATTATTAAAAAATATTATATACGTTAACGGGAACCATCTCAAAGCTTCGCCAGCTCGCAGTCTATATGTGTAATTTTCATACAAATCCATACAGTTGTTATATCATGAAGGTGCAACACTCGTACACATACAAAGAAGATCTACCTCGACTTTATCAAAATATATAAGTATAGGGACATAAATTTGATATAATGGTATTAAGTTCAAGGGTAGAAATTAAATATGATATGGGATGATTTCCTCATATACGAAACGTCAATGTCGGTGAAACTTTCAGTATAAAAGCCTTATTTCCAATCGGACTAAAACTATTATCAACTTTTTTTGAATTTTATATTGATCACTCATAAAACTTTGTTGTAAGAATCATTTAATTAGATTATGTAATGTAGGAACGATTTTAGATCAAGCTTTACTTGAAAAGGTGAATTCCACTTACTTTTCGAATAAACATCAGTCAACTTAATATGTGAACTAGTATATTACGTCAGCTCCTGATATAAGCGGAAATTAAATAAATATTTTTAAAAGCTTTTAGTATATTTCAATTTAGGTAAGTCGCCCCTTATACGTGTTATATTAATGTAATGGAAAGATTACAGGATATCTTATCGGAAACCTAAAGAAATGTAGAGCATTAGTTCAGAGTAACATATAGAAATGAATATACATTTCTCAACAGAGCCGCTTATCTCGCTCGTGAGGCAAACAAAGTGGGTCCGTAGCTAATCACTTCTCCCTAGTTAGGAGTTAGGACGGCTTGATTCGCGAGCGCGCCGTCAGCCGCGTTCGCCCGAGCGCGTGCAATCCACCGCTGTGACACTGAACGATAAGAGAGACGTTGTACTTCGTAAATAAACAACACCGACGCTCTTCAGACAAACAAACAGATTACAGCAATTAAATTCATTTTGTAAATGTTACAAGCGTTTGTATGAGTTTTTAAAGTGCTCTCCAAATATTGTGGAAACATTTTAATGTTATGTACAGGTAACAAGCTGGTGCCCTTACTGTTTGTTCACTTATCTATCTAATTAGAACATTACGCTAGGTTTTTACATAACATAGTGTTTCAATAAAACATAGCCAAAAACATTTCTCCTCTTACCTCTTTTTCTTACATTATATAGAAAAGCCTTGCATCTTTTAGCCTTCTTTAAAATTAAAACTGTAAAATGATCTATAAACTAAAAATATAAAAACAAAATTTTTAATTCGGGTAAAGTCGTTGAGATAAGATTAAGAACGAAATTGAATATTTTAAACAATATTGTAATAAATGGGATTTTTATTCGAAAACATACTGCGCATGCTAAAACCAATCTATCAGTGTTTCTTGACAATATTTTTTTTGTGAACAGTTTAAAGAATCACAAAAATTCAGATTGCTTGTTATTTACACCAAAAACAAGCATTAGCAACTCAGATAGGGTCTAGGCAAAGTCTGAGCGCACCTTCTGAGAAATCATCTCGTCCTGCGAGTGCGAGCGAGACAATGGATCTTCGGAACGCCTCGTCGAAGCTCTCTAAAAACAGCCAGCTTCATGTTTATAATAACGTACATTAATATGAACGCAACATGACGATAACAACAATTTATTAAAATATTACTAATTAACCTGCATGTGACTGAGATTGCCTTCACCGGTCAGCCTTGACGAGTCATATGTAATACCTGCCATATCTGCTCGCCGACACGAGATTAAGCCTGCAATAACTTTAATATAGAACGTTAAAGTTGTTTCAAACAATATTCCCTCTACTTCACTTAAACACAATAATTGTCGTTATAATATAGGTACCTAATATGTATATATATATGTTGGCATATGAGATCATTAAATGTAAGATAGCGCAGTTTAACGGATGTTGTATAGTTAGCACTTAGCTTATGATAAGGTGGTTTAAGCCAAAATACAAGCAATATGTCCACAAGTTAATTATTTCTTTATTCAGTGGGCTACCTCGCGGCTGACGTCAGCGCGCCCACGCCGGAGCGACACTCGCGTGCTCTCAAACGGTTTCTACAATAACAACTGATTCAACCAGTAGAAAGTATGTCTAATATTCAATGGAAATAAGTACAGGTTCCATCGTCACAGACTCGGCGTAAGTTTGAGCTAATGCCAACAACGTCAAGGCACGCGACTGTTGCGACATCACCGAACTAACGTTTTATCCCGAGCAGCTCGACGAGTAGGCAATCGAAACTAAGGGTTATTTTAGATAACGTTAAGTTCAAGTTAGATTGAACGAAAGCCGAACTTTCTGCCAGCAGTGGGCTACGACGACGAGCGCAGCCTACGTGGTGTTAGGCAATTATGTGAATATTAATACGGCAGAGTTGAAGAGTTCTCAAAATCTTCGATCTCGCGAGTCTTCAGGGGAAGTCTCTCTCGACCGGTTGGCATGACATTGCAGAGGCAGGGTGTGGGTGGTGCTTGATATTAAGGCTATTCGGCGCGCGGGGGCGAACTTAATAATGCAATCGTGTCAAAGGCTACGCTTATGTTTAGTGTCTTTTAAGAAGTGTCTGATATTTCGGCTTTAATGGATGTAACAAATCCAGTGTTACCTCAATAATCTACAACGTATGAGTTTACTTGACAACACCAAATTACGATATATTAGGTAGCATATATAGAAGAGTTTATTGTCAAAGCTACATATGTATGTTAGGAGTATATAATAATTATACAAATTCTTGCTGATTACCCAAACAGGCCAAAGCCTCGTGTCTCAGACTTTTCTCTTTTTACACTACATACATGAAGATAATGCGTGGTTCTCTAGCACAGTGGATCCATATTGAAAATTAGTGGACATAGGCAACAAAGTTCCAATATCGATTCGATATTTTTTTATGTGATTCTTCATAATATTCCAGACAACTTTTACTCTTGTGAAATTTCTTCTAAAGTTGATCTTTTGTCTGAAAAAAAATAAATTAGATTTTTTTGTATGGAGCGAATCACGTTTATTTTTTTTTCTTCAATTGTACGAATATGTTGGGTGTATGGCGTGAGTATATGATAGCTAGGGTCATTCTCTATCCACAAAAAAATATATCAGCGCCGGCCATCCGCAGCCGCGCGAGTAATCATTCGGTAAAAAAACAATATTTTCTATGAAATTTTTTGCCTTTTAAAATCAATTTAAAGTATATTTCTGTCTCACTTGGCTGTTTTCACCTTCTTTTTAATTAAATATGTAGTTTTAATAGCACATAGGTACTCACAACTAGTAATTCTAGCAGTGGTTTAGTTATAATTGCATGTTATCGGTGGCACCTGCATTGTGATTGATGTCTCATTTGTTTGTGCGCTCGGCTAAGTGCATAACAAACGAGTCACTGAAAAATAATTGTCTCAGATTGGATGTTATTTTTTTAACTACCTGCACATTATCTATTGTTATCGGTGGCACCTGCATTGTGATTGATGACTCATTTGTTTGTGCGCTCGTCTAAGCGCATAACTAATGAGTCATCGAAAAATGCTCGTCTCTGATTGGCTGAATAATTTTCAGTCATGTTAATATGTTCACTACTTGAGTAATAAACACTGATTATAAATACAAAGACATTCATTAAGTCCCTCTAGTTTCGCTCTTGTTGCCTATTTGTGAACACAGTGAAATACTTTTATTTTTATATTTACTTTAGAACTATGGCTGGATATTGTACAAACCTAGATCTTTTTGTGAAGTTAAGAAGTGGTGGTGATCTGAAAAATTATACGTTTCTATATGAAAGTATAATTTCTGTTTTGAATACTACAGTTTCTGAAGAAGACAAAAACCTAATCAAGAAGTTCTGTCGGGTTTTTTTGTGTAAATCTAAATAAAAAGTGGATAGAGTCAAGTAGAAGTCAAAAAACTTTTAAGAATCGTGTAGTCGCAAGTGGTTGGAAAAAAACATCAACTGGCCTGTTTGTGACAGTCTTGACCTGAGAAGTGAGTTTGGCTTTTCGGAGCCTTATCTGAGCCAGTGGATATGAATTCCCATGTTCCTAATCTTGCAGTATGTACTACGGAAACGGGAACATCTACAGAAAAGGAGCACAGAAAACCGTTCGAAGACTTAAGTAATAAGAAAAAAAAGACGTTCTACTTCCATAGTAGAAGAAAATTCCGAGGAAGAGTTACAGCACTGGTACTTAACAAACTTGAAAGACAACGGCAAAACGAATCTGGCAAAAGTGGTCGAATACTTTTCCAGTAATCCAGAAACGCTATACGAAGTACACGAGCGACTATTCAAAAAGCAGAGCCTAAGTACTGTCTCTGAAGTTAAGTGTTTAGCTCTTTATACATCACTTGACCACACTGTGGAGAAAATTTTACTACATGTGAATTCTGTTGATAGGTCTCAAAATGAAGAACTCAAGTTGACCTGGAAATGGGGGCTTGATGGTTCTTCGACGCAGAGTAACTATAAACAGAAAACGTCAAAAACAGCTACAGAGTTCGGTGATTCATCAGTAGTCATGATAAACATCGTCCCTCTTCGGCTAGTGTCTGGCTCATCATCTGGGAATGAAAATATAGTTTGGGAGAACCCCACACCTTGCTCAACTCTGTACTGTCAACCAGTGAAGTTCACTTTCACTTCGGAGACAGCTGATTTTATAAAATCTTAAGAGTCGGAGATGAAAAAACAAATTGATGAACAAATATCTACACAGTGTGGAAATATTATTGTATCACATGAATTGAATATGACCATGATAGATGGAAAAGTGGCCAATATTATTGCTGAAGTACTATCATTTGCAACGTGTCCCATTTGCTTTGCAAAACCAAGCGAGATGAATAATTTAGACGCTTTGACTTCCAGACCACTTCGTGAAGAATTTTACAAACAAGGAATTTCTTCACTGCATATGAAGATTCGGTGTATGGAATGTCTTCTCCATATATCTTATAATCTAGATTTTCAACGATGGACAGCTCGAGGCGAACATATGGCTTTGAAACAAGCTAAAAAAATACCACGCAACAAGAGTTTCGTGAGCAAACTGTAATGCTGATTGATATAGTCAAACAGGTATGTATTTAGTTTCCATCAGGGCTGGGAATATGACAAACAGCCCTTTTCAGGGCTACAATTATTTCACAATTTCCTTTCGATCATACGTAAGATAACTTATACTATACTTTATATACGCTTGATTATGTAGATAATGATTATCAACGTCCTGCCAGTAAAAAATCAAACTATTTCACCTATATTTGACAAAATTAGTATAACCAGAAACTTATTACTATATTTATTTTACAATAGATAACGTGCAGGTAGTTAAAAAAATAACATCCAATCTGAGACAATTATTTTTCGGTGACTCGTTTGTTATGCACTTAGCCGAGCGCACAAACAAATGAGACATCAATCACAATGCAGGTGCCACCGATAACATGCAATAATAACTAACTAACTTCTGCCAGAATTACTAGTTGTGAGTACCTATGTGCTATTAAAGCTATATATTTAACTAAAAAGAAGGTGAAAACAGCCAAGTGAGACAGAAAATATACTTTGAATTGATTTTAAAAGGCAAAAAATTTCATAGAAAATATTGTTTTTTTACCGAATGATTACTCGCGTGGCTGCGGATGGCCGGCGCTGATATATTTTTTCGTGGATAGAGAATGACCCTAGCTATCATATACTCACGCCATACACCCAACATATTCGTACAATTGAAGAAAAAAAAATAAACGTGATTCGCTCCATACAAAAAAATCTAATTTATTTTTTTTCAGACAAAAGATCAACTTTAGAAGAAATTTCACAAGAGTAAAAGTTGTCTGGAATATTATGAAGAATCACATAAAAAAATATCGAATCGATATTGGAACTTTGTTGCCTATGTCCACTAATTTTCAATATGGATCCACTGTGCGGCGTGGCGCTTGCGTTTACAAATCGTTAAAAATAAAAATATACTTTATATGTGTCTACGTACCTATCGTAGTTAATATTCTGTACGAAAGTCAAGTCTGTGGACGTTACGAGATACGAGTTCGATATATACTGCAATGAATGTTTAAAAATGTTTACATCAAAACAAGTTGTAAATTCGTTATTGGATAAGAATGTTTGCTTGAAAATTTATTATCTATTTATTTGAAACGATGGGAACGCACGAATAACAAGTTAATGTGATCATTTTATAACTATAATATAACAACAAAAGGTTTGAAACGAAAAGAAAATAGTACTTTCCTAAGTGAGAGAAGGTGTCGAAGGAGTATGGTGTGGACTGCCGCGTGGCGCAACAGCCGCGCGTGCCGCTGCCCACATCTGACCCTCCGCCGGCCTCAAACTTGTTTAAGTTACATCTCGCTAAAGGCTCGCGCATTAACCATACACTTTGTCACCTATTATATCAATGAATTATCTTTTGGTACAGTGCTGAGTGTGAATGGCTATACCACGGACACCGAATCTTTGTGTTTTTGTAGTACGAGGGTGCCTAATCGGCTCTATCTAATTTATCAGAAGCAAACATTTTCGATAACGTCCGCCGAGCGCCTTCCTCCGCCTCGTATTTGCATACACAAATAGCAGTGTGCGGGCAGCGACAAGGCGCCCTTGTGCGCGCTGTCCTTGGAACATATTCGCCGCGGATGTGTTCGCAAACACGATGAGGAAATATGGGCCGTGAGCCTGAAGGTCGGCAAATACTATTTTATCAAACTTTTTTACTAAATTTAAACTTCATAACGAGATTACAAGGCCTCACCTAACAAAACTTCCAATGATTTTCACTATACAGCGGACTCACCGCTTATTAACGTGCCATCAGCGAAAGTACAAATCAGGCAAAGCATACCTTGCAAAACAAAAAATGCAACTACAGTCCGCGAACACGTACGTATATGTCATAAATCATAATAATATGATAATAGGTCGCCAAGTATTTCGCGATTTGAAAAATACAACTGCGAACTGTCTGACTTTATTAATATTAAAAAGTGAATATAAATATACCAAAGTAGGTCGGTAGACCGCAAATTCGGTTCACAAGCTGTTGTGTGACATAACTTTCACCACGGCCCACCCCGCGCTGCGACCGGAGCGCCGCTCATATCCTTCACTCTTAATAAAGAATATGTACCTAACTTATTATTGCAATAATTTTGCATCATACGATGTGTTGAGTGAACAGATAAAGTAATTAGAATACGATTACCTGATCGTCTAACAAACGAATACCGAGTCTAACCTGCATTGATGTATGATTCGAGAAAACTTTATTGTAACCTTATAAGAAAACCAACTTTGTCGAACAATACTGTAAGGCCTAGATAACTAGACGTCGATATAACAAGGTATTTTCGAGCCACTTCGCACGAGAGCGTTGTCAAGTTGATCATTGCGAGTACATACAACTCCTATAAAACAAAATATTAACTCAAAAAAGAGTAATCTAGTCCGTCATAATAGCTCTGAAAGCAGTCGGTATAATATAGCATCCGCCTGATATACTTACTTAAAACAAATGTTTACGAGTCTAGTTTTGCGCATTCTGCTTATTACAAGTGTTTAATTATAACACAGATCACATAATATAATAACCGAATTTGTAAAATATGCAGAACACATATTATAGCCATAAAATACAGACAAATTATAGCGTTAGCAGTAGCTGCCACCATAATGCTCAGAGGAAAGTCATGTAGGTAGTTTCTCAGAAAGCATAGGCAATTAATCTAGCGGTAGAGAAACTAACTGATTAATAATGATATTTTTAACGTTACGTCAGTATTCGCACCTCGACTCGGGTCGACATTATGTTTAATGCCTGTGCGCGCCTACGTGGCTGTGTTGTGAAAAAAATATGTGGGCAAGTTGTAAATAATTGTACCACCATTCAAAAGCGGAGCCTCCTGTGCTGCGGGTCGGCGTGAGACAAGGGCAGAGATGGATTGGCAGTGGGCAGATAGATGCGCCTTTCGCTTTAGGAAAATACTATTATTTCTGTACAGTACCTTTTACATAGTTTCGTAATGTTTATTTTACAATGTACATAGTGCATTCTAAGTAGTTTTGCAAAGACTTCTCCGAATAATACTTTTTCATATTTACAGACAGTCATTAATTAATAAAGAAACAATAATTTAAAAGTAAATATATATTATACAATATTAATAATTCGCTACAATGAAGTAGTAGTACAAACGATGTGAAGAATGGTTATTTCGTAACATTTTGGCGACTCGATCAAGTTTCACTTTCCGAGCGCGTCCACGGTCCGCGCGTAGTTACAGCATCCCTGCAGCCCGCCGCTTTTCAAGGGCCGAAAGTGTAAAACCCGGTGTAAGCGCGCCTCTCCGAGACGAATTACGGGGAATTTTAACGAGCAGTCTGACGAGTTTCGTCACTCCGAAGCGTGTGCCTTAAGGCCTAAACTAACTTCGAACGCGCAGCTCATGTTATACCTGGCCGTTGTTTTTAATTCATAGAGAGTATCAACATTATATTATAATTTAACTAGCGGGACCCGCGGCTTTGCACGCGCTATAAGTACAAAAATATATTGCTATTATCATTACTTATAATGTATATTGTACATACTCGAACCAATGAATGATTCCCTTGTTAAAGGTTCATCCTCTTTCATCAGGACTACTCTATAGAACTAGCTATTGTGTTTTTCTGTGACAATAAATATTTTACTGTAGTACTTATTAATAGACTTTTCTTACACTTTCCTTCTACATTGTTTTAATGTATTTCTTAAGATTTAGTAACCGCTAACTTAAGGAACGTTTTCTTTGTTCTGCCATAAAAAATATCCTAAGTCATGAGCTTCATCGTCATGAGATAGCTTATTACTCGGGTGAGTAATAAGCTATCACTACACAAAATTTGTATAATATCGCTCATGGAAATGTCAAATATTTTAATCTAAATAAATGCACTAAGGAGTATTAATATCAACTTCGATGCAAATCACTCCCAAAATAACTTTCTACCTCTCTTTAACCCCGTTAGGCGATGAGTTTCAATAAATACGAAACATGCATTCTAACAGTTTTGTTAAGGAATGTTTATGCAAAATTTGAAGTAGGTTGGACCAAGGAATCACGTTGTCCCATACAAACTTTACCACCATTTTTCGCCCCTTTAGGGGTAGAATTTCGGAAAATGATTTCTCATCGGATGCCTACGTCATACAAAGAATACACCCTCCAAGTTTCAGGTCTCTACGATCTGTGGTTTAGGCTGTGCGTTGATCCGTTAATCATTTGGGACAAAGCCTTTTATACATAATATAGATATCTATCTATCCATCTATATGATTATGACATAAAGCCTGTGTTGATTATGGTTAGATCTTGCCATATATGTATTTTAAAAGAAAATTTATAACCCAATCACATGAGCATCTTATCATCACGATGACTGAAAGGAGAGGACGACATAACCTGTACCTGTAAGGATGTAAGGATACTAACTGGCGGCGCGGGTCGAGCTCCGCCGAGATATTACCTATCGTACATACTGTAACATTGAATAATACGAACATTATATTTTTATCGTATTTATAGTTATTCCAACTGCGGTAATTATACATAATTACTTTAAAGTAAAATATTTATGTAATTAAACATTCTAATGGATAATTCTCGTGTTTACATTTTTTTCAAGAAGCGATTTCTTTACACATACAGTCCCAGTGGTGGGCGCCACGAGTCGTTCGCCGCTACAGGTGTTCGGTTACATTTCACAAACTGTCCGATGTCGTTCTGTGTCCGTGTAACCAACATTGAAAGCTTCAATAAAGAACATGCTTTTCCTAAAGTATTCCGCTGCATCATGCAAAAAACTATATTTATCAAGTTATCAAGATCTATGGAATATAGTTAGATATTTTTAATACTAATATTTTTTTGTAAAAATGAGTAAAAGTTCGTTGACAAGGTCTTATCTTTACATCTTTATTATACGGTATGGTACCAGCCATTAACATAACTCGACGTAGCCGTATGTGACTGTACATTACGGTGTGATAAATAACTTGTTTATCTGAAATATTATACACACTCAACGATATTCTTAAATATTTAATACGAATTATACAAAATATAATCAAGAAAAATCTATAAACGTGACTTGTTAATCAGAATAAATAAACCTTTATGTACTATTTTTATATAACAAGCCGTTGCGATGGCTACTTTCCACTAAAACACTCTTTCGTCTTGTTCCCGACTTGTAAAGTGAAGTAATTACAAATAGGCGAGTCGTTCGTGCCCAAGCTTTTAGATAAAAGCTAAGAGCTCCGGCGCTGCGTGAGCGTCGCCACTCGCCTGCACGGCGGCCATGAGTAGCCGGCCCGGCGGGATAATTTTATTTAAATATAGTGAAGGGTTAGAGCCTCACATATTTAATATATTTAGGAATTTTGTGTATTCTTATTTAATAATTTCTTATATTAAATCCAAATCCAAATTTATAACACGAACTTAAAATTTCTCATGTCAAGTCCACAACAAAAATGCATGAAATTTATTTTATTTTTGAATAAACATCATCCTTAAACATCACTACGTTTTAAATACATAATCTAAATGTGTCCTAAAATTAAAGTACATGAGGTGCATTCTACTCAGGGGACAGTAAAAGCACAAAGAACATCCAGTTGATACACATCGTTTATTCGTCCTCCGGTTTCAATTTTCATGCACGGCCTGCACTCGCGCCGTACTTCACGCACATTTTGCCATACCACTGGCCAAATCTCACATTTCGTAGACATAATCAATAGCAGTGCGCAGTAGAACTCATTTCCAAAATTAAAAAAAACAACACACTAGCCTACTCTTTAGTTTAATATCAATGAGTGCGATACCGCAGCGGCCTTAAGTGAGATTTTTAATGGATTAAATCTGTGAAAGTTGTCTATATTTTCACCATATACAAAGAATCCAGCAAAGAGATAAACGGAATTTCTTAATTTATAGCAATCTCGGTTACCTAAAAATATTGATTAACATATATTTATTTAAGTTAAATTTAAATTACCTTTCAAACAAAAACAAACTAAATCAAACCCTTTTCAGAAGTTTGGGTGCTACGATACGACAGACAGACACACAAATACATGTGAAATTTGTAACACCCCTTTTTTGTGACGGGGCCGGGAGTTTAAAATTAATAATATAGGTATATAATAAATTTAGAAGTGTGAAAGCGTGAGGCAGTTTAAACGCTACTGTTTGTCGGTACTTCTTCAGCCTGCCTGACCCGCTCCAGCCCGCTCCGGTACGCGCTGACCAATTTGTATTCATCGGAGGCCCAGGTGTTATGTGGGACGTGATGTTTTCGTTGCAAATTTAAAAAAACACGGCGCGGCCACGGTCGCTTAGACCTCATTACGACGTGAGCCCGGTTACAGTTTTATTAGATGCTTTACACACTATCTTAGACTCAGATTTGTATAAAAACTGTATGTATATTATAGTACTACAACATGAAATACAAAACCAAAGGAAAATGTCCTTTTTCAAGATAAAATAATTTGTAATGTTCCTCGAGACTAAAACCTTACTGATTTATTTCCAGCCTCCTATACTAAAACTAATAACTAACGATTAACTTCAAAATGCAAATGAATATGTTGATTGTTGAATCATTTGTTTCTGAGCCACCTTAAATAATGTCATTCGTTCTAAATGGATTATTATGGTTTTGTTTTTGGGATCCTCGTAAAATGCATTTTGCGCGGACTATAAGTGGGTGTGAGCATATAAAATATATAAATTATTTTTTGTTATAAGGTAAATAAATAAAAAAATGCGACTCGGATCAGCTTACAAGGTGCTTCTTTTTTTAAAATTGGCTTGCGTACGACATAATACATGGCATAGGCATGTGCTCATCTTTTACCTTATCATTTTAATACTTAGATTAGTTACATTTTACTTATATAATGTACCTATAATGCTATGTATAATTGTTAACATGCTATACGATGCAGGTAATGTTTTAAATTTCTGCTGCCTTTGACCGAAGAATTTAGTTGACAGCGTTAAAATTTTACTTCTCTATAACACTCGGATAAAAAGATTGTCAACCAAAAAGAAAAATAGTATATAATGTGCCATGTTAGTTGTTACTTCTTTTCTTCCAAAGAAGAAATATATAAAACACAGTTTTATCTTCGTTGGTATAAGGTATAGTTTAGTGTGTAGAGTTTCAAGGTAACTTAACCAAAGCATAATATAATCGTACAAATTATTAGAA
This sequence comes from Boloria selene, assembly GCA_905231865.2. Taxonomy (NCBI): domain Eukaryota; kingdom Metazoa; phylum Arthropoda; class Insecta; order Lepidoptera; family Nymphalidae; genus Boloria; species Boloria selene. The sequence goes on from HG993131.1 coordinate 17,013,437, forward strand.
ACGAAACACACATTATTAGCTTAAAGTAAACTTTAGATGTATAATTTTTTTTTAAACTGAAAACAACAATAAGAATCCGAAACAGAAATTATTGTATGTATGTAACGTATCGTTGTAAACGCTACTAACCCCTTTGACACAATTCCGAGTAGCCAACTTGTGGTACTTATTTGTTATTAGATAATATACCATGAGATGTAGAAACAAAACGAAGGGCGCAATAGGAAATAAACCAAATGCGGCGGACGGCGGCCGCAGGAGAGCGGTCGCCACTCGCCGCGCGCCTGGACACGGCTTACACGATCGTTTACAACCTGTTTACAAAGTAGGATCCACTTTTTTTACATTAAAAACGTTATCTCCTTTTAGAAGTGCCCTCTGACAATCTTAAAAGCCACGACGAATAAGAGGTCGTGATTCTTTTCTTTTGAGGGCCGAAGTAGCGCGCGCGCCGCCGCGCCGGCCTAATGGGGCATGTAAAGTTATTCATAATTACTACATTTTTAAGATACGGCTTGTTTTCGAGATAAACAAAACGATGATGTAAATTATTCTCGTAAAATATATCGTTTATTTTCTAATTCTGACGATGATCTGAAATGTTTTAGTTCGGAAAAGAAACATCTAAGTGAGCCGAAGTAACGATATTAAGTGGCGAAAAAACAACAAGTTGAATGTTAAACGAAGATATTCTTAGTTTTAATAAAATTATCATTTATTGATCATTTTCACCAAACATATCTCTATTACCTGTCTCTGTACAGAGAGCCAAGTGGTCACGAGGCACGCGAGCATCGTTGGGGCGAACCGCGAAATTCTTATACTAAAATGAATGAAAGATGTGTTGATCAAAAGCATTGTGTTGAACAAACAGTCATAGAAAAACGTGGAGCGAGTAGAGCGCGGACCGGGCGACTGCGTCAAATGTCGCTCTTTGGCCTGACCTTCCACCCTCCATTGTTTCTTCGCATTTACATACGTCACTATAATTCACTTTACGGGTAAACAATGACTAAAAACTCATTTGTAAAATACACTTTTATAATCTAAAATTAGTATACTGAAATAAATTATATCGTGTCCTGATTGATTGTATGAATGCGCAGATATGCATACGGATCTCAAACATTAGCGATGTCTCTCTCTCCTTACTTATCCCAAGTTTAGTTCGTCGTACTCGACATAGGAAGTTCATACATAGAGATTGTCTTTTAATATATATCTTATTTCTATTACGAAATATACCTCATATAGCTACACGCCGGGTGCAACCAACTAGTACCGAACTCATTGCAGGACTGCCAATACGTTAACATTTAAACTCGTATATAACAATAAAAAGATCTATCATAAATAAAAGTTTAAATAGATTGGATAAAATTTTATATTAATTTAAGATGTTTAAAAGTTTTCTAATAGCCGTTAAGTTCGAATTATATTCCATCAGAGCTGTTTAAGCCTAAGTATGTGGCTGCGTGCGGCGCGAGACGCGCGCGGCGAAGCGCCTACGTGGTAAATTAATAAATACATAATATTATGTACGTTACGCATTAATAAAGGTGCCTTTATTTATATTCAATGTCACCTTTGCCATTTATTAAGCAATTGGGCCGCGGCGCCGCAACGCGGAGTGCTGCGCCGGCGCACCCCATCGACGCGACGCGGCGACGTTTATGAATAAATCCAAATACAATGAACAAATTAATTTAAATTCATTGCCGTGACGGGTCTGCTTCACATTTTATGTTAAGCATTAAGAATAACAATGTTTGCAGTTTAACACAAATTTTTTGGAAAACAATGTGACTTGAATAGTTTTACATTACTCAAGCGGGCGCCACTCAAAGTCGCGCGCATACGTAACAGCATGCCCCACAACTTAGAATAATTTGATTACCTACTCAATAAGAAAAAGCACTTGAAAATTTAAAATTCTGAAAGTAAGTGATACGTCTTACTTCATAACGTTCGCGAAGTATTGCGACAGTAACTTGTAGATCCTATCTACTTATGGCAAATTTTTACCAAAATATTGGTGTTTTTCGAGGAATTTTTTAACTTATGGAGCTCTTACTTTATACTATACTCTTCACTACACGAGCGAGTGCTTTATCGTCTCGGCAGAAAGCATTAGGTATATCAAAGTTTGTTCTATGTTTGAAATAAACTTGGCATTCAAATACACTTGACTAAGTATTAAGTAAATATACACACAGACAGATATCTAGATGGGTCTGGGTGAAACTTTGTTTAATTTTATATACATATCTCATCATAATTTTATACTTACGTACATAATATATTTAAAATTTAGAGAAAGATTGCCTAAACAAGTTAAAACCATCAACCTCTTAATCTTCTAATTATGGTATAATCATTATACATGTAGGTATAAGTTCAATTTAATAAGAATTCAATAAAACCAAACGAATTAAACTAATTCAATGAGTATCGTCACTAAGTGTCACTGATTTATTACTGCGTAAGTAACGTGAGCCCAGCGGGTCGCGGGCCCGCATTGCGCTCGTCTCCGGCATCTAGTTCTTTCATTGCCGCCGAAGCAATCGGCTATAAGATTACACACTCCTGTCATACATTGTGCAGAATTAACACTTAGTTTTCTAAAGGTTTAATGATAAAAAGTATTTATTTTTATGATAACCACTCTTTTATTATTAATCATAACGTTTAGTGAAATTACAAATAAGTGGCGACATCTCTTTCTTTCTAATCGACAAACTTCTGCAGCCTCTATCGGTATAGGTCCGACAAATGGACCGTGTCTATCTATCTATGTACAATGTCTATCAAAATTACGTTTACTCTTAATATAGTAGTAGTTCAATACTAGAGGGGTTTAGTTATAGTGTACCTCGCTCGCCAATGTCGGGGCTGCCAATAATTACGTATTGTCTTTAGAAAAATTTTATGTTTTCTCAGAAATATAGATTCCCTCAAGAAGTGTTTCTTTGCCGTACGATAAGCAACTATCATGTTAGAAATGATTTTTACACGAAATTATAAGAAGCGCGACTCTGGATTCTAACCCGCTTCGCTCAGCTTATGCATGTCAATTCACACACTAGATTTTTTTTAGAAGCCGAATTTTAGAAGCCAGAATTTTTTTTATAATCATAAATGATCGTCTTATTTCATGATGTCCAAATTTTTTTTCACACAACACAAGTGACAAGTTCACAGTTGTAGTAGCAAGTTCTTACTCTCAGAAGATACTAAGCCACTTAATAATACTAATTACTTCGAGCCGCGCCGCGATGTCATCCATCAATTTTACTATTCTTATTTCCATAAACTTTTTATGTTTGTTTTTATTCGACTTCTACATTACCATAAGTCGATAAGCCACATTACAATTTTCCGTTACAAACCGCGCGTTGCGATTGGTCTGTTCGTAATAATTATTCAGATATTTGGCATTTTATTTATATAGCTAACACTGTCTGACCAACGAACTCTTTGAGACGACTTCTCTGAACTGGAGCTGTTCGGTCAAAATTTCCACCGGAGAAGAAGCGCTTGAATCGAAACACAAGCCTTACTTTACTTGCCCTTGCTTATTTACCACATCATATAAATAAGAAGGAAGTTATTTTAATTCTTTCCACCATTACAGGAAATTAGTTTTTGTATCGTTGCCTATTACTTCTCATTATGACATTCTCTTTAAACGATTCGAGCGCTAATAAATTAAATGCGTCGTAACCGAAAACACTTTAGCGTAATTAATATTCCGGTTGTTGATAATTGCGAGCTATGAATCAATGAGTATGTCCGATGTGCGCGTTCCGCGGCGCGGGACAGCGCGGCTCCGGGACTCGACTCTGCCAATGATGACAGGAGATAATTGAGGAAGCTTATTATTATTTAAAACAAACACAAACAACTAACCTACTCAACTCTTTTTCTTTTTTTTCGATTATATTCACATGTGTTTTATTCCCACTGGCAGAATCACCCGAAAAATAAAAGGATCGTCAACAAGAACAGTTTGCCGCCACTGCCCCGGTCCGGCGAGAGGCTAACGATATTTAATTAGTGAACTCTGATCGTAACAAACTACTTAACAAGCTATAAAACATACGGATTATTGAAAAAGAATAGCATAAAAAAGGTAAAATAAAATAAGGCTACCTGCGCGTTTCGCCCCGCTCGTCCTCGCGCGAATGGACACCGCTGACGTAAAAGCATCTTGTATTTTATTTTTGATTACAATCGTCTTCTTTAGACGGATACTTGTGCATTATGACAACAGCGTGATGTACGCAATTTCGTCAAGTTCTCGATAGAATCAATTGAAAGATATCAATTATGTTAAAAGCAAAAAAAAAATATTATCTACACTACTACTACGTAAGAAAGAGTAAGTCGATTAGTCATTACATGCTGTAAATACGATCTTAAATTCCTACGAGACATAATTTTACATCAAAAAATGAACATTCAAAATATGGCGCGCTGCCTTAATGCGGTCCGCGTTTAGATTTCGGAATCTCTGAGCGCAAAAAACGTCTTTTGTGACAAGCGTGTGAATACAAGCGAGCCCTTTGTCCGCGACGCGTCGTACTGGCTGTCTCTGTCGCTACTCGAGCGACGCGGAGATGCTCGCCGATCTTATCGTTCCAGACTCCAGAACTGGACTATATATGTACTGTTATCTACATTGTACATCCTACGTGAGCCTTGAAGGTCATTCCATTGGCAGCTTTACAGTACACTCAGCTCTCCACAAAGTCCACCTCCACCACCTGCTCGCATCGGCGCGAGTCACGTCGTTGTCCTATTCTATATAAAATTGGAAACACGCTTTCGCTTATAACTATAAAATCGCAAAAGTAAGCGTATTTGTTATTCATAAGTTCATACCAAGCTTCAGTACGCTAATATCGACATGCATCGGGAGGGCGAGGGCGATACCATGAATATCTGACATTACCATGAGAATTGGTGTTCAAGAGACATGCAATTGCAGCGGATACATATCTCGGGGCAAAGTAATAAAGTGATAATTATTATGCTAATATAACATTCGATCTGAAAGAACGAAAGCTCTTACTCACTCGTATCACAGTACGATCGATTTGCAATATGGTTATATTAAGAAAGTTACTGAAGTTGCAAAACTCGTATGTTAACATTTTATCAACTTACAGCTTATTAGATCAGTTAGGCATTTTTAATTTTGTCTTACAATTTCTTATCCTAAAATAATTTTCTATACTATATTTCTATAGAGAAACCTAATTTAAATTCAAACGATAATGTAGAATAGTTGTTGCCTTGAAGACCTGTACCGGAGTTGGTCCTAGCGGAGCCTCGCGTTACGACAAATTCTGTACAATACAATAAATTAGGCAAAGGACATCACAGCTTAAATCGTAAAGCAGTAGTAGTAGTACCTAGTAGTTTATATTTTTAAACAACGATCTGTGCTTCTAGTCGATGCTATTGTCATATGTTATATATATTATAGTTATATATATTATAGTTATTTATGTTATAGTTATATATATTATAGTTATATATAAAAAAATGTTAAGACTCGAATACAAATTTACATTTTTGTTAAAACAAAAGGAGCAGTGATAAGTCTAATTCGTGTCTGACTTATCGAAGCGATCACGGCGAACAGTCGGGGGTAAAAGATGCTTAATTTTTAATATCTTACGTTTTGGGATATAAAAAAGTCCCATTTCATTATTTATATATATAATCTAAAGTAACAGCACGTACCATATTAATCTAAAATTCAATTCTATAAATTATACATTAGAGTGGAGTGTCGAAAGCAGTTGCCCGCCCGGCCTGCGCCCAGGGCCGCCGCGGTCGGGCGGCGCGGCCGGGCGGCGCTGTGGGGTGCGCTTTGATTTGTTTTTTTATCTACAAATCTTTAGGATTCTCGAAATTATAAGTCATTAGTTTTATAATAATAAATACAAGTATGATTTTCTAAATCCCCGCGTGGTGGCAGTCTTCACGCCCTACGTGAACTTAGAGTTTACCTATTGATTTAGATTTGTTAGAATAACATGTAATCACATAAATTAATCACACTTGAGATTGTATTCGCTAAAGACTTTTAGCCATTTTATGTAAAGTGACAAACGATCAAACAGTCCATCTGAAGGTGATTAACGTCCTAAGGACACTATTCTTAAAAAGCTAATATAAAGGGCTTGGTTAAGCACTCTTTTGTTTCATCTCCTAGGCTGCCATAACTCTTACAGATGGTAAAACTAGTGTTCTGAAGCTTTGGAGTCAATGGAATTTTCTTAGTGGTAAACGGACAAAGTTGCAATCTGTTATCTGATAAGCACTAGTTGGACTCTGTTCTCAGTTAGCAACATATTGTTGATGAGAATAAACAGTGTAACAAGCCTACTAAAAGTCAAGTGCTTATAAAAACCTTGAGGCTCAGTCACATCTCATAATAGAGCAGTCCCTAATCCCCATTGTCTCTGGAGTATTTCTCCGAGTCCCTTGTTTCCAACATAACGACAACAAGTTACAAAAAGCGCAGCTTTTAGTACTTAATCTTATATAAATCTATTGTACTTACAATGCGAAGGTAGAGAGAGTCGACTGTTATTGTACGATATCAACTTTACATCTTTATTCATTTACCTTTTTACTTTAGTAATTATTTGTACTGAAATGTTGGGGCTATGTCGTAGCACAAGTTAATGGACGCGGAGTTGTCAAACAATTTAAGTCTCTAGTTATGTCTTAACTTTCTAGAAGAACTTGAGCTATGCTTCGTTATCTGCTTATTTGGTTGAACGCTTGAGAAGTGAAGTGAGACTATCATTGATACAAAATTAGGTTGTATTAAAATTAAAATACAGTTAACCTCATTAAAAAAATACTGTTAACTTCATAGTATCACTACATAGTATTATAAAACAAAACCTCCGCCGTGTCTGTCTGTCTGCTCACTCAAAAACTACTGTACCGATTTTAATGCTGTTTTCACCAATGGATAGAGTGGTTCACGAGGAAGGTTTTAAAATATAATTTGTTAAGTTTTTCTATACATTTACTAGCGTAACTCGCAGCTTCGCTCGGTCTAATAAAATATTCTGTACTTAAAAAGTGTGAGTACGAGTACCTTTTTTTGGGACATTATTATACACAGCGCTATCCAGTTCCGTGATAAGCTACGAGACTTGTGTTACGGATACCAGATAGTTGATATACTAAGTATCAAAAAATGTATGCCTCAAATGGGACTCGAACCTGCGACCGCTGGCGTAGCAAGTGGGGTGGCTCACTACAAACTGAGCCAAACATGTCGTCGAATTTTTCGTTTTCTCGTATGAGCTGCCCAGTAAGTGCGAGTGTTACGTAATTACTTACAACATAGTCTTTTACGTTTTTGAAGTAAACGCACTATTAGTACGTTAAGTTTGATTCAAATATCCCTTTTTGAACATTATTCTAAGCTAACGAAACTGCAGTTCAGGAATGTGAGGCGAACCCGCTCAGGCTCTACGGCAGACTAAACATTCAGCTTTAGTCGTTTATTAGACGACTAAAGAGAGAACGCTACATGCATTGCACTGCGCTCGCCGACTCGTTGTGCCCTACTACGAAAGAAACCAGCAATAGTCGCGATTTCAGTACTCTCAATCGTGTTATGTTATCGAAATGAGACTCCGTATTCGACTTTCGTAAAGAGTTCAACGCGCGCTTGCAATCTTCTGTGCACACAAAGCGTCTCAGTTACCTTCGCGTTTACTCTAACTAACTTAAATATAATAAATGTTACTATCGCAAACATTTACCTATTTATTCATTAATATAGCAGTAATTTTTAATGCTGAATTACTTGCGCTCGGCGCGAGCGCGGGCTCCGTTCTGCAGTGACGAGTCACTTTATGTATAACACACAATAATATTAGTTTGACTCATTGACGTTTTGCAGAAGAGAGAAGGTTTTAGGTATCAAATAAAAGCTATTGTCTCTGAAGCTCTGCCTACTGAGTGGAGAGGACGAACGCGGAGGGCAGTAGGAGGCGGCGCGGAATATTAATTGCTGGTGTTAGATCGGATCAACGTTCACAAAAAGGCCGCTGAGGCCCGAGGTCCAGTTTTACAGAGTTCAATTATCATTCGTATCAGTTCTAGCACGGGCTACAATGCGTACTTATTAAACTTTTGTTACGTGGTTTTTTTCTGTCCGCGGTCGGACTCCGACGCATACCTGCCTTTACCTGTGTACCTCCTTGCCTGTGTGCGTCGCTTCTTACCTGAGCTAGTGGGAGGCAGAACCACTCGGCACAGATCTTTATACGCGTAGACATGCCTTAATTTAAATTATTCCAATTATCATTTTTAAAAATACAGTTGTTTGTTTTGAATATATTTACCCTAAGTTACTAAATAACTCAATAACTATAATCCTAGACAAGAATTACTTACAAAACATTAACGTTTGCAGTTAGTTGCTTTTAAAATTTAAAATATTTCAAAAAGATAAAAAAGTGAGATCCTAATTTGGTTAATAATTAAGGAAAAGGTTTGGTGGGCGGTCAGAGTCAGTTATTTTATAAAAACTTAATAAAGTAGGTACCACTCACTGAAAGAGCTATGATAATAAGTTCTATAAAGAACGCATCGAACACAATATTATGATAAATTATATTACCTATCTGGAAAAACAAATAAATATAAAGTGGGGAGTCTATGACATACTCGGTCTGTGGTTGCGCGGGCGCTCACGGCGCGGCTCGCATCGGCTCTCGAACCGGGCTGGCCAGTACACGATGGAAGGTTGCGGCGGTCGGTAGTGGGCGTGTCGTGTCGTGAGTGATGTCGCAGCATGTTGGCGGCCTGCGTCTTGTTGTGGTGTCTGTGCACGCTGGCGGCGCCGGGCTCGGCCGCGCGCCCGGCGCGCACGCACCACGTCGTGCCCGCCCGCCACAAGCACTCAGAGTTCGTGAAGGGGAAGAGTGAGTATACCTTCGTGATCACACTCGGACAACATCTCTCAACTTGGCATCTACACACAATTTAGTTTGATCTCGATCAGTTATAATAATTTAAGTAAGGCCTCTGTGACGAAACTCGTTTACATACATTATCGAGCGATTAAATCATAGATCTACATGAAATAACGACTTATATCGAGCTAATTGCTGGAATCAACAAAACTTATGTCGAGTTTACTTATATGTAGCCATATACTCGTATAGGCTAGTAAGGATGGAGGTCCGCTGTCTCCAATTTAAAATATCAGAACACCTCATCATTCTTCACTCAATAAGAATATCCAGAGCAAAGACTGTTTTCGTAAAATGATTTTATAAAAAACCAAGGTACGCGTGGGTGGGTTATCGACGAGCTTAAAGCCTTTAAAAACAGTGATTTATGTTTATATAAGTATTTATACAAAAAATCTCCTAATTTATGGTTATTTTTTTTCCATATTTTAAATCTCGAAAGATTCTAAATAGATGCGTGCAAAATAAATAATTAAGAACTATTTATAATTCGGGATGTATGACTCCACTTTTCACACTATGAAGTTTATTGTTTTACGTTACTAGAAAGTTTCTTGAATCTTTTGTCGCGGCTAGTGTCTGCTCCCGCCTCCCGCCTCACACTCGCTGCCCGCTGCCCCTGGCCGGCGCCGGCGCCGCACCACGCTCCGGCCAGCGTAAACAAACACTTGACTCTCCAGCGCATTGTTCTCCTCGCACCTCAGTGCGCATTTCTCGGGATATGCTTACACCATGAACACTTTCATCTAAAACTGTCTAAAAAATCAGGCATTAGGTACTAACATACGAGACCTCAGGAATATAGAAAAGCTGGACCAAAAAGACCAACTGATGAATTAATAGTACCAGTGCGTTAGGCTATAATTATGTTTAAAAGGAGCAAAAACTAAGGTTAGCACTTTTTGAACTCTATTTTCTTACGTATTGTCTCAAACTGAAGCGCAAAATACATTTTATAATGTATGATATGTATTAGATACCGTATTTCGTTGCGACATGTTAACGTTTTTAAAAATCGACACAAAGATATAAATTCAATCCAATCATCCAATCAGAGTTAATACTTCCAGAAGAAAAAAATATTTGTATAAGAAAGCTTCGTTTCATCACTTTAAGTACAAATTTAAATAAATTTACATCTCGGTATATTACGAGTATCAGGAGCGTGGCCACGTTACCGCGAGGGCTAGAGCCAGCTCGCACTCGACGCGTCGCACACGAACCTTGTAGCAATTATAGTATATTTCCACATTACAAGAACTCTGCCAGAAATCTTACGACGTGATGCTTAATTACAATAGTATACTATTTACCTAGAAGTAATACACTGCGCCGACTTGGTTGTGTACACATCTATATAATATACTACTCGTACGTTATGATAGTAATGAATAGCAGACAGCAGTATCCACACGTAGTAACGACCATTTATTTTATACAATATGTCAAATTCGCTCTGGCATTCTTACCGCGGACATTTTTCTGATCGGCAAAAATAGCTCGGTAAATTTAGATATCAACTGGTACAATTATTTGTAATTTTTTAAATTACTAAAATTAAATCTAATTATGGGAATAAATATTTCTAATAAACTTTAAACATTCCAATAGAATAATAAAAGGTAGCTAAAGTACAGTAAAACTGCTAACAAATGTGTTCGTGTTTGACAAAACAAGTTAGCACGAATTGTTTTCCTCGTTGACTTAAAGCGCGAATAAATGACGAGTGGGCTGTTGGGAGCAGGAAGAGGATATAAAATAAAATCTTTCGTTAGGATTTATCCAGAGAGATTATTTCAGATGATGACAAACTTGCTTTTCATTTTTCTCATAATTCACATTTACAGCGTGTGCTAGTTGTTGTTTGGTCACCCCGCCCTCCGCAGTAGAGATGTGCATTGTACACTATCCTTGGCATAAAGGGGTAGAGTCTCGCTCTTTCCATCACACGTTCACATCTTGTTCGTATCTATCGCGCGATAACTTACATTGGTAATTTAATGAGACCAAAAACTCGTTATGGACATCAGTGTGATTAAAATGATATTAATAACAAGTTGCGTTACAACTTACGACAATTAGAGCGAATCAAATCTCTGATACTACTTAAATAAGTTAAATGTAGGTAGTTTGGCAGAAGAGTGGAAAGGATTAGTGTTAATTTTAGTTGACTTCAGATTTCAGTTTAATTATTAGTATAGCTATACTAATATGTATTATAAAGCTGAAGAAGCTGAAGTTTGTTTGTTTGATTGAACGCGCTAATCTCAGGAACTACTGGTCCGAATTGAAAAAATATTTTTGTGTTGGATAGACCGTTTATTGAGGAAGGCTATATTATATCACGCTACGATCAATAGGACCGGAGAATCAATAAAAATGTTGCAAAAACGGGAGAAAAATATTTCTTTTCAGAGATTCCATCGCGTACGTACGGTTAAAGTTATGCAAAAATCATGTTTGACGGAATTGTTTCCTTTAAAAGTTCTAAAAAAAATCAGCGTTGCATATATCTATCTTTTAAGGTTGACTCGCTATAACCTTTTTACGCTATAAATTTGTTTAAAGATATTGCCATATTTGCGAAGGTGTTTTATTAACATGGTATCATTCCTACCTAAAGAATAATAAAATAAGTTAATCATCACAAGTATTTAATTTTGAACAATATTGTTCTTGCCATCATTTGATTTCAATGAATATCTTACGAGATATCATAGTTTTAACACAATTTCGCAACAAACTAATGATCACCGCGTGCAAGACGGGCGGTCATGAAGATGGAGGGACGCCGGTAGCTTTGCGAGGTTGGTTTCCAGCCTTTAGAACGCGAGCGAAGCCACGTGAAAAGCTAGTTCTAAATATTATAGCTATGATTTCTGTAACAATTCGTGTAATATTTAGAACACAAAATATGTATTACGATAGTCAACATCCGGCGAGGACTTGCCATTAGTAATTCTTAATATCCAAAACCAATGAATGACCAAGAACGTAAACAACAGGTATCATAATAAAAAATAATTAAAATTTATTCCTTTTATAATAACGACTGTATAATTATTTAAATTTTAAGCGACTTCTAATTTATAACATGTTGGAATGCGAGTTTTATTACTGAATTTACAATATGCACCTCATTTACAAAGCTGGAATCGACGACTATTTAAAGTCAATCAAGTATAATGAGATGCGAGAATCTATAAGTCACGAGTTTCTTGACCCGAATAGTGTCGTGTTAAATATCAAATTTTCATGTAAAATAACCGTACAATTGCCTAAACTCTTTAAAGCCTCGCGACTCTCGAGTCGCGGCCGGTCTCAGACACTCTGATGCTGTCGGGTACAGAGTTTGTGGCTCCTCGTGTGTTATTACCAAGCATTTTTATTTAATATCATATACATTATTTTTATTTAATATCATATACATTTACAGAGTCATGTACCTACACTTGTTGTGTCATATACATTTGTCATATTAGATAGTTTTTTTATTTAAATACATTGAAATATGACCGCAAATTAATTTTTATTTCTATATTTTGTATAACTACTAGCAGTACCCGCGGCTTCGCCCGTGTTCATATTTTCTTTTGCTACTAAATTTCACACGATCACTCGCTGAGCCAATCTGAAGATTTCCCGAAAATTTCATCGAAATCGGTGCAGCCGTTTTGAAGTCCATTGGACTACATATCGTACACACATCGATTTTTTTAAATTATGTTATTTGTTTATTTGTCATTTGTTCTATATTTAATTCGCTTGATTCCTTGGTTTATACAAAATTTTCTGAACGCAAGCATAAATATTTGACAACAAATAGACGAGTATATGTCAATGTACTATCATTATTCTACGATTATTCTAAGTATAATATTACTTTTCTCTATGATTATTTTACATTTTTAAAATATAAAATTCGTCATTATCAATATATTGTCTATTCCTTTATATATTAAATACTTTTTTTAATTTGATTTTTACAAATATTTGAGAGTTTACCGTATCGACGGAATAAACATTATAACCCACAACAATTTTGTATGGGAAAAGGACTTTTCTTTTACATTATTTTCGTCAATTTTTCAATGTTTTTATTACAAATATAAAACATCAAAATACATGAAAATCGGAACAAACATGACTCTGCTTTAAATATTAAAATTTTGGTTTCTCGCGGTGAATGATTATATCTATATGTGTGATGACGGTCTCCCATTCATTATGAATATAATTAATAAACGTGTTTTTAAAAGAATTTGGAATCTTCTTATCGAAAGGTTACTTCACCGAGCCGCGTAAAACCAGCTTATTATCATATCTCGTTGAAATCATTTCGTTTTGTCTATTCCTCGTTAATAAAAGTTTTGAAAGTATTCTTTCGAATTGAGTTTGTATATCAATGTAGCACTAAAACAAACGATTAAATATAATATAAAACGAGTACCTACTAGCTTTTTTGTGTTCCTACTCGCGCTAGTCGTAGGTACTCATATATAGGTATGTGTCGCAGCCACAGTCAGCTAAGTGGACAAACAGGTAGAGAGAGAGATATTCGCTATCTTCTTCACGAACATCATCTCCTTTATAATGCATAGACTATTTTGGCTTTAGTTTTGTAATTTTCATTTTGAGGAGGACGAAAGTAGTGCGAGATATGGTGTTGTGTAGAGCTGTCCGCTCACATTTTAGTGAAAGGCCGAACTGCCCTAATGACATGTTAGCGGATCGAAACAGGTTTTAGCGCCTGAGAATGCAAGTGACTGCATGAAAACATTAGCCTAAGACAAACCAGTCACTTAGCTTTGAGCAACGCGCCGGAGCATAGTCGCGGGCGACAAGGACATTCGAACGTTGCATTCGAAGAAAATCGCAGCATTTCCTATGACCTTTGTGATTGCAGAAAATATTTTCAAACGAACTGTTTTGTCATATTATATCAATGCTCTGGTCTGTGTATTGCTTCCCCTCGGCGCCCGCCGGGTGCGCGTTCCGTGTGCCGCACCGGTGCCCGAGCGGCGTCCACACATCAATGTTATCGGCCGTGTCATCGGCTGCATGCAACTGGGTCGACCGGACACCAGATTTCTACAACCCACACAATAAGCGACCGAACCAAATAATCATGAAATGTAGCGGGACCACCACAATATCTGACGACGTTTAAAAGTGGTCGTATAACCGTGTAGGAGGAACAACAGCACGCGAAGGTATAATAATATGACCTGACTTCTAATTTTGTTGAGCAAAATCACGTTTGTTTTTTTATTAACTATTATTAATTGGTTATCAATCCTCGCGTCGGTTTGAGTAGAATGTTTATTACTAGGTTTATTACGGGAACTACCTTATCCTCACACATATCTTTGCGAAGTATTTGCAAATATTCAAACAAAATATGGAATCAGTAGGCTCTACCGGCGCGCATTTACGGTACCTATTGTTAACAAGTATGAAATCCCGAACGAAGTGAGAATAATAAACCTATCGAATTTACCTGAGACTCTCGCCCGAGCAAAAACACATCGAATGAAATCTCCACAGTGGACTCACTCGACAACACAATGTAACGGCTTAAAAAATCCTTTGTCATCGAAAGCAGGTAAAATTTACTTTATTTAGGATTGCTTTGTTTAGGGTTTATAGAACAGTCGAGTGGCGTCTTTTAAAGTGATAGTGCTTATACATTATCTTAATAAATATTCAGAATTATAATATGTACCTATTTTAAAATTCTAGTTGCTTCTGGCAGAATTGTAATTTTCCTCAATTTTAAAAATAAGATTTTGAAACATAACTTTAATTTTAATAATATATTTTGGATAGACCAGGGACAGGACATGACAATTATATGACAGAATTAATTTTTGTCATCTTTTCTGGTATCTAATGCGTACGCGATACGTAGGTAATAGGTAGGTGATAAAATCATAGTAAATCATACCCAGAGCCGAGAGCCCCGCGCTGTGTCATGTGTATGTCCCGTTAATAAATTCGAATCATTTAAATGAAACATTTAAAACTAAAACACGTCAGTTATATACATTTTATACAAATAAAATCCCGCACGTGGTACTGCACACGGTCCGAGCGCCAGAATAGATTCGTATTACATCTTGATTCCTGGTGGTTGTGTCACCTAGAATTAAGGAGTTGTGGAATTAAGGTTCAACATCACCATTGTAATCTATTTTCATAGTTTGATTACAAATAGCGGTGTTACGTGTACCGTAGTAGAGAAAACTGGCTCCGCAGCCGTCAGCCCGCCCACACAACACACGCCCGTCCCCTGCCCGCATTCAGCCTCCGACACTACGAAGCCTCCGCTAGAATGTTACTATAGGTTGCATCTTAAGTCACCTCACTTAGCATGTTTTCACTTAGAATAATTATGATAAGACTGACCAAGTAGATGAAATTAGAGTGATGTTGCCTATTTGACCTATTAGACTTAGGGCTTTTCTTATTTTTTTTTTATTTGATCATTTTTTTTATTTAATTTTTATTTCTTTTTCAGTTTGCATCGGTACAAACGGTCGTATGTCCGTCCCCTCAAACAGGGATACACATTACCGAAACCTACGCGACAGATTCACAAATTGTACTTATGTTGACGGCAATTTAGAGTTGACATGGCTTCAGAATGAGACTATGGATCTATCATTCCTCCAACACATTAGGGAGGTCACAGGTTATGTCCTCATCTCTCACGTCAAAGTGGGCCACATTATTTTGCCTCAATTACAAATTATACGAGGAAGAACCCTCTTCAAATTGAATGTTAGAGAAGAAGAATTCGCGCTTCTTGTTACTATGTCGTCGGCGTTTACACTAGAGCTTCCAGCTTTACGTGACGTTTTGCGAGGCAGCGTGGGTATTTATAATAACTATAATTTGTGCCACGTCAAGACGATAAATTGGGATGAAATCATAACGGGTATAAATGCAACATACGTGTTCGTCTATACATTTAATGCACCAGAACGAGAGTGTCCTCCGTGCCACCCGAGTTGTGAAGCAGGGTGCTGGGGCATTGGAGCAC
Source organism: Boloria selene (assembly GCA_905231865.2). Taxonomy (NCBI): domain Eukaryota; kingdom Metazoa; phylum Arthropoda; class Insecta; order Lepidoptera; family Nymphalidae; genus Boloria; species Boloria selene. Next base: position 17,029,502 of record HG993131.1, read on the forward strand.
ATAATTGCCAAAAGTTTTCCAAGACGAACTGTAGCCCTCAATGTTCCCAAGGCCGCTGCTTTGGACCCAACCCACGAGACTGTTGCAATACCTTTTGTGCCGGAGGCTGCACGGGACCTCTGCCGAGCCAGTGCTTGGCGTGTCGCAATTTCTACGACGAAGGTACTTGCTCGCAAGAATGCCCACCGATGCAGAAATATAATCCTACTACCTATTCTTGGGAGCCGAATCCGAGTGGAAAGTATGCTTATGGTGCGACTTGTGTGAGAAACTGTCCAGAACATTTACTAAAAGATAACGGAGCTTGTGTAAGGAGCTGTCCACCTAATAAAACAGCAGTCAATGGAGAATGCATTCCGTGTAATGTTACATGTCCAAAAACTTGCAGAGCAGAAAAACCTATTCACTCTGGAAATATCGAAAGCTTTAGAGATTGTACTATCATAGATGGATCAATAGAAATACTTGAGATGACATTTACTGGTTTTCAGCATGTTAATCCAGATTATTCGTTTGGAGAGCGATATCCCAAGATGGAACCTGATGCTTTAGAAGTCTTCAGCACAGTGCGAGAAGTGACCGGATATCTGAACGTTCAAGCACATCATCCAAACTTTACAAGCCTTTCTTACTTTAGAAACTTAGAGGTTATCGGAGGACGCCAAGTAGTTGAAAACTTATTTGCCTCTCTTTATATTGTTAAAACATCTTTAAAATCTTTAGGCTTAAAGTCATTAAAAAGAGTTAATTCAGGTGCGATAGCAATTATGGAAAATCGTCATCTATGTTTCGCTGAGCACATTTCTTGGAATAAACTAGTGAAATCTAGAGATCACAAACAGGTTATACAAAAAAATGGCGACCAAAGGACATGTGGTAAGTGTACTAAAGGCTGCGCATTATTTTGAGGATCCTCATTTAGAGATAATTTAAGTATTTACTTCATTGCCAATGCGAAACAATTTTGTGAAAAGAATGTTTTTTAACGCTCATTAGCAAGCAAGCGAACTATTACGTAATCTTAAATAGTTATCTCTTTTCCTAACTCCACTAACTTTGACTTTATTTGCTTTTGCCAAGCGACTGTGTTCATATTGATATAGATAATATGCATTATATTTTATTGTTATATAAATTTCTATTATTTTCTTCAATTAACAGAGAAAGCAAATTTGGTATGTGATCCTGAGTGTTCATCAGATGGATGTTGGGGTCCAGGTCCTGATCAATGCCTATATTGTGAAAATTACAACTTTGGAGAAACATGTATAAAAAACTGCTCCATAATTCCCGGGTTTGTATTATTTATTAAATATATTTATATTTTGTTATATTATGTATACTAATATACAGTATACTTAGGTACATACACTTAATTATTTATGATCACATATTTGCATTGCGAATATATAACTTGTATTATTAACGTAAATAGAAAGTATTTTTAAGTAAATATTCCACGCTTGTTTATTATATAATAATTATAACAAATAATACATTCTTTATTTCTCACCACAAACAAAATGACATGATAGTACACATACTTCGAATAACAAACTTGGTGCCTGTGAAAGGCAAAAAGTAATAGCTAAGCAATGTTAGTGTTTGAGTCTCAGTAGTCATAAAGAATATAAGTAATATTGCTATATTTTTGTATGTTGTATTGCTACTAGTAGAATTGAATAACATAGTAAGTAATCGTGTTTAATCTTTTTTTCAGATTATACAAGGCAGGCCCCAAGACATGCGAACAATGTCATGCTGAATGCTTAGGCGAATGTACTGGACCAACCAGAGCTAACTGCACGAAATGTAAGCACGTACGTGATGGACCGTATTGTGTTGCTGAATGTCCTGGGTCCAGATACGCAACAGAGAATGGTACATGTCAACCTTGTCACCAGAACTGTTTTAATGGATGTACTGGCCCAGCAAATACAGTTGGTGATGGCGGATGCAATTATTGTAAGAAAGCCATAATTAGTGTAGAAGCTACGGTGGAAAGTTGCCTCAAAGAGAACGAACCGTGCCCTGATGGCTACTACAATGAGTGGGTTGGTAATGTAAAGCCTCTAGAGGGAAAAGTAAAAGTAGCTTGCAGGAGATGCCATCCGTTATGCTTTAAATGTACTGGATTTGGCATACATGAACAAGTGTGCCAAGTTTGTAACGGTTTTAAACGCGGAGATCAATGTGAAGATGAATGCCCAACAGATCATTTTACGGACAAAATCAATCGACTTTGTACACCATGTCATCATGAGTGTAAAGGGTGCATAGGACCATCTTCAACAAACTGCTTGAAATGCCAAAATTTCAAAATTTTCATAGGTGATATGAGCTCTTCTAAAACTTTCAATTGTACCTCTGACTGCCCAAGTGAAACACCGCATAAAATATATTTTGACGAATCACAACAAAATACCATTAGAGAGCCATACTGTTCTGCCACAGCAAGCGGTATTCGCAATATGAATGCAGCCAAAATACCAACAATTCTTATAGTTATTTTAGTATTAGCATCTATACTTCTCATCATACTTGTTGTTATTGGCTATACATGCAGACAAAAAGCGAAGGCTAAAAAAGAAGCGGTAAAAATGACCATGGTGCTCACTGGCTGTGAAGACAACGAGCCGCTGAGACCAACTAATGCGAAACCTAATCTAGCAAAATTGAGAATCGTAAAAGAACTAGAACTGAGAAAAGGTGGAATGCTCGGTTACGGGGCGTTTGGCAAGGTCTACAAAGGCGTATGGGTCCCAGAAGGTGAAAATGTAAAGATCCCAGTTGCTATTAAAGTTTTAAAAGAAGGAACTGGTGCTAGTTCTAGCAAGGAATTTTTAGAAGAAGCCTACATAATGGCCAGTGTCGAACATCCTAATTTGCTACAACTTCTTGCCGTTTGCATGACAAATCAAATGATGTTAATTACACAGTTAATGCCTCTTGGATGTTTATTGGATTATGTTAGAACACATAAAGAGAAAATCGGATCCAAAGCCTTCCTCAATTGGTGTACCCAAATAGCCCGTGGAATGGCATACTTAGAGGAAAAACGTCTAGTGCACAGAGATCTAGCCGCTCGTAATGTTCTAGTTCAGACTCCAAATTGTGTTAAGATAACTGATTTTGGTTTGGCAAAGTTATTAGATATAAATGAAGATGAGTATAAAGCTGCCGGAGGTAAAATGCCTATTAAATGGTTGGCATTGGAATGCGTTCAGCATAGAATATTTACACATAAAAGTGATGTATGGGCATTTGGCGTCACTATTTGGGAAATATTAAGTTACGGAGCTAGACCTTACGCTGATATTTCTGCCAGAAACGTACCAGAATTAATTGAAAATGGTTTAAAACTGCCTCAGCCTAGTATCTGCACCCTTGATATCTACTGCATCATGGTTTCTTGTTGGATGCTAGATGCAGATAGCCGACCAACATTCAAAGAGCTGGCAGATACATTTGCAGATATGGCACTCGATCCCGGGCGCTATCTGGTCATTCCTGGAGACAAGTTTATGCGATTACCATCCTATTCCACTCAGGTATTGGTTAATTTTATATTTTTCTACACTATTTAATTTAAAAAAAAACTCCTTATATATACTATGGTCACAATAAGTATATCTCACAAATTATATTTCCTACATAGCTACTTACATACTACAACTAGTCACATACGATTATTGAAATGGCCCAAGTAATTTCCTCATAATTTTTGTATATGTTAATTTATATGACTGACATGACCTCAGTGGTCTAGTAGCTAGCAAGTCTGGGTTCTATCCCCCGATAGTGTCATAAACGTTCAAACGCATTATGTTCATACCAATATAAAATATAACTCCTTATATATTTTTTCAGGATGAAAAGGAACTTATACGAAACCTTTCTTCTGCAATGGATGGTCCCGAGCCGCTCGTAGAAGCTGATGAATATTTACAGCCAAAATTCATGTCAAACGTCGGACCGAACACCACTACGACGTGCACAGGTGGAGTAGAACCTGAAGCCAAGCCCTGTGCCACGTGGACCAACAATACCACGGGCCAAGAAGGAATTATAATTGATAATTCAAATAGATCTGAATCATGGGATCGAGATCTTTTAAAATATAATAATTCCGGCAATCAAGAGGCTTTAGAACTACGTCACTATTATAATAACGGAGTATGCGCATCCGAAAGCTCGAGTTCGAGGTATTGTAGTGACCCCATGAAAGTGCGACCACATTGCTTGGAGACTATTAAGGAGGCGCAAGTGGGAGATCTAAAATTAAACTTGCCTCTAGACGAAGACGACTATTTGATGCCGTCGCCTCAACACACCCAGAACGCCTCAGCCTACATGGATCTCATAGCCGAAGGCGGCGAGGAGCAAGAGGCGGAGGATCTCCGCTATAGCGGATTTGTCGCATCAAAGAGGTGCATCGACAACCCGGAGTACCTCATGTCGGAGCAGGGCGCGCCCGCGCAGACGCTGGGCATCCCCGCGGAGCCGGCGCCGGAGGGCGCGCGCGCGGAGCCGGCCGCCCGCCCCGCCGAGGACGAGTCCATGTCCGACCACGAGTACTACAACGACCTGCAGCGCGAGCTGCAGCCGCTGCGCCGCAACGAGACCACCGTGTAGGCCAGCCGTGCCTTGGTACCACGGATAGCGTTGCCTAGTTGTGAAAATGTAAACTGAAACGTTTATATTTATCACCCGGTTTGTTATATTATCTACTTAATTATTGTAAAAACAGTTAAAAACAATAATTTGTATAAATTTTTCTTATGAGGTCGCAGAAGCGCCTCTCAAAGTATAAGTTATTTATTCGTTTAGATTAAGAAAGGCTATGTTTGTTTCCCGAATGTATAAATATAAGCAAATGTTATTTTAATTTTATAACTGTGATAATTAGTTTAATTATGATAAAATACAATGATATTTTATTCTGGCTGATACAATTGACAAAGTTCAAAATGAATTGCCATTACTGATGTACTGTACGATATCTTCTAAGACAAGCGATGCGTTAGACGGTGCGCATGCAGGTGACATGTATGACGCACCGGGTACGTTGTTTACTATATATATTAGGCTAGGTCTTTCATATTTAAGAATATATAAGTCGCGTGGGCGGTATGTCGAACGCTCGGTCACGACCCTTGCCAGAGGGCCCGCAGCTGCGGCCGCAGTATTCCCCGACCCCGACTGAACATTCCAGCGTCCACTCCAAACTTCCATAATCCTGTACACAGTACAACTATTGTTTTAACTAAATCTTACTTTCTTTCACAAATAAATTTAAGATTATATCTGTATATATACGCACATTCCTCAAAGAGAAAATTGGATAATGTAAATGACGGCAGCAGTACTTGCAAAAGACACAAGATTATGAGTTATCTCTTATTCTACTTGTGAACGAGTCCGACGGAGGCCGCCCGTAGAGCGCCGCCGCACTGGTTTAGCTCAAACATGAGAAAATAAATGTACCTACTTTTTATTTTAAGTGAGTCGAATGGATGTTATTAATTAATTTTTAGTTGACCAAACCCTCGTTTGCCATTTATAATGTAAATAATAAATATTTTATTGTTATTGTAATTATATAGAATAATAAACAAAATCTATCGGAGCTGAAGAGCTGTATACTAAGTGTGCCATTTCTTGTATGTGTTAAATAAATATCAATTGTGTTACATTTGGCTAGTTCGTAGTTCGCAAAGCTGCCACTCTCCAGGACGCGGCTGAAGCGACGACGCGACTTGACCCTCCGGGCACGGACGGTTATTCATTCGAACAAATATATATATATATACCTATACACATTTTTATTCTTAGGCAACAATATGTATGTATAGATACTTACAATGCAAACCGAGTCACCTGCAAATATCACAATTGAGATAAGTAAATAAGTATATAAATATAAAGCTTGCGGCCACGAGTCGCCGCGAGAGTGTAGATAAATGTGATGAACTCAGGTACCTGCGAGTACCTTCATTATTAAATGGAATAAAGATGAATATCATTATTCGAAGTTTCATTGTTGTACATCCTTACCATGGTTTATTATACAGATCAAGTTTCATACACAACTTGCAACTCCCCACGGGCCACGCCTAGCCCGATAAACGTAAACTGTACTCTACAGTCTACACCACATCTTAATATAACAGGTACTTAAAAATCTGTACATAAAATATTTTTTAAAACAATGACTGTAACGTATTTTGTATTGAATATAGACCCCAAAAAATTGTTATTAAATTTTTTGTCTATCTGAATGTTATAGTTTAACACAAAAAGTAATGATTCTTTTTATTGTAGAAAAAAATTTCTTTTTCACTGGAACTCAAACTAATTAGTTTTATTGAGTCGTTTTTGGAAAGCTAGCGGTGGCTAATCTTAAGAGATACATCAAAACAATGTAGAAAAAAAATTGAAGGTCTTAAAAAGGCTTATAGAAAAGTCTACAATATTAAATATTATATTTTCTATCTATCTTTTAAGTTACACTCGCAATTTACCTTTTTATCAGTACGTATTAAAAATAATAATTTATTGATTCAATGTACGCGTCTCATGAAAAAATTCTAAACAAATTTAAAGTAAATTTGTGTACTGATACGTTGTTACACGAGAGACAAGGCAGTGTTGAAAATACTTTTTATTGAAGAAAAAGTCTTTCATTTGTCCTGGAAAACACAATTGAAACTGCTTTTATGGAACGAGGATAAGGGGGGTTACAAACTATGGCTAAGTCTTGCTAAAACTTAAGAGATATATCATAACTATGTCTTAGAAAATTATAAGTATTAAGACATCCTACACTCACAACAACTATTTTTATCTATACATATTAAAAACAATATCTTAGATATAATTAATCGATGTGCGCGTCACACAAAAAGTACTGCACTGATTTTAACTAAACATGTACATTAGTGTGTGAGGTGTTCGTTGTTAAATTATTAGTTTATCGTCAAAAAACCAAAATAAGGCCTTAGGCCTTAATATTTATACTATAATAAACCTTGCCCTAAGGAAGATACATTTCCTATAGTAAATTGTATGGCATTTATATACTTTACAATATTTTTTTAAATAAGAATACTTACAGCAATGAGACACAAATTTTCAATGGAAATTGAATGTTCTACAAAAGGTTTAAGGTAACTTCTTTTACTGAATAAGTACTGGATAATGGCGGAAAACATTTGTCGTAACAAATTCATAGATGGCGTCACATGTTTTAAAATTATTAAGGTGGGCCGTTTTGCCTGTTTTATGCCCGTTTATCTGACTGAACTGTCTATTTTTCCCTTACCTATATTTTTAACTTGCCAGCTTATATTATGGAGTGGTGAGGTAAGATTACTACTTGTCACCTATATAAGATGAGAGTACTATCGTATATGGGTGACAACTGTTCACTAAAATTGAAAAATGGAAATATGTAAGCGGAAAATAACAAAAGCCCCACTATAACGGCGCTAGCGTAGCAAGTAGGTATGATATGAATTTAGCAGCTGTAAGCGGAGTAAAATGTGCAGAGTTGAAAAATAAATTATTTATTTATTTCACTATAGCACTCTAACATGGCGATTGGAACTTTCTTTAAAACTACACAACTTGCTGTATTATGGCATCACCACAATTTAGGGCTTTTTGACAGACTCTTTTTCATACACAGATTATAAACAGTACTCCTAATCTCTACACTCCCTATTTTATAACATCAATGACTTGCAACGACTCGCAACTATCGTAATACATGTATATATTATAACTATATTTAAAGGGATGCTTAAGAGCCCTATTACAAATCTGCACTCTGCGAGTTTAGGTATTTTGAAGCGTCGCGTCCGGACACCTGCACAAGAAACTACGACCAAGCGATTTGATACTTTTCCCTAAGTATATTTTTTAGTATTTCTATAGAGTAATTCGTTATCTACTAACCCGCAAATTTTACATACAGTGCCATGGATGTAGTATGCGAAGAAACAGATTATATTATGAAGATGAAACCTTGATGATAAATAAGACAGATAATATTTTTTTAACATAAAATTTATTTTATTATTGAAGTTATACTTCTTTAGGCGCATTATAAAAAATTGATGAGAGTGAAATTTTACAATGCGCGCACAGAGAGACACAAAATTCTCACGGGAGAAGTTAGCTAACAGTCAACAGTTTAGAGGACTTGCAACTATATTCACGATATTTATTTTCAACAATGACATGGGTGTCATTTTCGAGGTTTCTCGGGGTGCTAATTGCGAAAATGAGGTCCATTTTCAAATCCAAGATGGCGGACTTTCGGTTTTTTTTCAACAATGACATGGGTGTCATTTTCGAGGTTTCTCGGGGTGCTGATTACGAAAATGAGGTCCATTTTCAAATCCAAGATGGCGGACTTTCGGTTTTTTTTCAACAATGACATGGGTGTCATTTTCGAGGTTTCTCAGGGTGCTGATTACGAAAATGAGGTCCATTTTCAAATCCAAGATGGCGAACATCCGGTTTTTTTTTCAACAATGACATGGGTGTCATTTTCGAGGTTTCTCGGGGAGCTAATTGCGAAAATGAGGACCATTTTCAAATTCAAGATGGCGGACATCTGGTTTTTTTTCAACAATAACATGGGTGTCATTTTCGAGTTTTTTCGGGGTGCTGATTACGAAAATGAGGTCCATTTTCAAATCCAAGATGGCGGACATCCGGTTTTTTAAACAATTACATGGGTTTCATTTTCGAGGTTTCTCGGGGTGCTAATTGCGAATATGAGTATGTATTATTTAATGATGTCAAAGAAGTATAACTTCTAACGCGTGTACATAAGTACACACACACATTTTTTTAGTCCTCTGTTATCAAACAACTGTTTAAAAAAGAAATGAAAATCAATTATTCTCCATCCCTGAACTATGTAATCTGTTACCTGAAACAATTATTATTATTAATAAAATAAGAAAAGAATGCTTCTAAATTATTGGGTTCATATCATACTTACATTCTCCGATTCAGTTTCTATCTCCTCAAGTGCTAGTATTGGCGGTTCGTCAATATTAATTGAATTTTTTGCAGATAACGAATCAAAAAGAACGTCGTGACCGGTAGGTATCTAAAATAAAAATAAGTTAAATTAAACCTAACCACATAACAATTTACCAATGACTTAGGGGCCATTCATTTATTACGTAAGACTATTTCGCTAGTTTTTGACCCCCTCCCCCCTATTATAAGAAAAAAAATGTGTGTGTGTACTTATGTACACGCGTTAGAAGTTATACTTCTTTGGCATCATTAAATAATACATACTCATTTTCGCAATTAGCACCCCGAGAAACCTCGAAAATGACACCCATGTAGTTGTTAAAAAAAACCGGATGTCCGCCATCTTCGATTTGAAAATGGACCTCATTTGCGCAATTAGCACCACGAGAAACCTCGAAAATGACACCTAGAAATTGTTGAAAAAAAAACCAGATGTCCGCCATCTTGAATTTGAAAATGGACCTCATTTTCGCAATTAGCACCCCGAGAAACCTCGAAAATGACACCCATGTCATTGTTGAAAAAAAAACGAATGTTCGCCATCTTGGATTTGAAAATGGACCTCATTTTCGCAATTAGCACGAAAATGACACCCATGTCATTGATGAAAAAAAAACCGGATGTTCGCCATCTTGGATTTGAAAATGGACCTCATTTTCGTAATCAGCACCCCGAAAAACCTCGAAAATGACACTCATGTCATTGTTAAAAAAAAACGAAAATCCACCATCTTGGATTTGAAAATGGACCTCATTTTCGTAATCAGCACCCCGAGAAACCTCGAAAATGACACCCATGCCATTGTTGAAAAAAACCGGATGTCCGCCATCTTGGATTTGAAAATGGACCTCATTTTCGCAATTAGCACCCTGAATATAGTTGCAAGTCCTCTAAACTGTTGACTGTTAGCTAACTTCTCCCGTGAGAATTTTGTGTCTCGCTGTGCGCGCGCATCGTAAATTTTCACTCTCATCAATTTTTCAAACACGCCTAAAGAAGTATAACTTCAAAAAATAAGTATAGGCCGAACCCCTCCCCCCCTGTTTAATATTAAGTAAGAGTCTAAAAGAAAAAATGAATACACGTTTGGTTTATTTTTCGCAATTAGCACGAAAATGACACCCATGTCATTGATGAAAAAAAAACCGGATGTTCGCCATCTTGGATTTGAAAATGGACCTCATTTTCGTAATCAGCACCCCGAAAAACCTCGAAAATGACACTCATGTCATTGTTAAAAAAAAACGAAAATCCACCATCTTGGATTTGAAAATGGACCTCATTTTCGTAATCAGCACCCCGAGAAACCTCGAAAATGACACCCATGCCATTGTTGAAAAAAACCGGATGTCCGCCATCTTGGATTTGAAAATGGACCTCATTTTCGCAATTAGCACCCTGAATATAGTTGCAAGTCCTCTAAACTGTTGACTGTTAGCTAACTTCTCCCGTGAGAATTTTGTGTCTCGCTGTGCGCGCGCATCGTAAATTTTCACTCTCATCAATTTTTCAAACACGCCTAAAGAAGTATAACTTCAAAAAATAAGTATAGGCCGAACCCCTCCCCCCCTGTTTAATATTAAGTAAGAGTCTAAAAGAAAAAATGAATACACGTTTGGTTTATTTTAAAGCTTATTTTTCAAAATAACAATTTTTTTAAATGTTTATTTGTAATTTTAAAGGTACAGTATCTTTAAACTGCCCGGTTGCCAGCGCTTTTTTTAAGTATAATTTTAACTTTGCGCATTTTGTTGATTTTACGAAAGAACTATCGAGACTCCCTCCCACCTCCTTGTAAGAAAACATAAGGCATGGGTGACCCCCCTCCCCCCTAAATTGTCTTACGTAATAAATGAATGGCCCCTTATGATTTGGACAGTTAGTATATCTATTAATATAAGTATTTAATAAAAAAAAATGGTAACGCATCCTCAGTCGATGATGTCGGGATATTTTCTTTATCCATTGGTAATAATAATGTTTTCTTGGCAGAATAGTTATTCATTCTGAAACAGTCCCATTAATATTATTAGTATTGAATAAGTAATAAATAAGAATTATATTTAAATATGTGTATAGATAAAAGTGTACCTTGCTTTATTTGCATTTCTTAGGGGTTTTTCGACTCATGCTGAAAATAACAAAATAAATATTAAAAATAATTCAATCACATAATAAGCTATGAAGATTCCATATATAACAATACTAAAAAGAATTATACTTATGTGATCAAAATTTGGTAGACGCACTATACTTCTGACGCTCGATCGATTTTGACACGAAAAAATTCAACACAGGTCCGACGCCGAGGAGCGCTCGCGCAGTACTGAGTGCAGACGGCCGGTGCGTCGCATTTTGTAGTAATTTTGCAGTTATAATTATCGTTTTTATTGAAATATTATAATAAATTCATGCTTAAAAAATATAAAATCTTTATTCCTCATGATGTAACTATTATTCTGGTACAAATTTTGCTTAATAAAATTATCGTAGTCAGGAGAAATTCAAAGTTAACTTAGAGCGATTTTCGAAGTTTTTTGGTTTAGAATAAGATTTTTTTTCAATATTAAATCAATGATTTTTCAAAATTCAGAGGCCGCTACGAACTATACGACTATATAAGAGATATTATTCTATTTTTTTTAATTCATTTGTTTAGAACAGTAGTTCAATCCAGATGCTCAAAAAAGTGCCTTCGCGCATTTTATGAAAATCTGTCTCTGCAATTTTGGGTTTAATTAAAAAGTGATCCAAAATTTACAAAAAGCGAGGCCGCTACGAACTATGGCAAGAGCTATTTTGCAATATTCAATAAGTCAAAACTGTTAATGTATTTTTGTTTCTGAGATCAAGACCGCCAAAATTGGCCATCTTACGCAAAAATCACAATCGAGATGTAATATGGCTCTTAAGTAAAACGCAAAGTTACATTGAAATATAATTTATAATTTAGTAATTATAAAAAAAATTAAGAACAATTTGAATAAAAATACGAATAAATAATCTAAACTTTAGTTTATAATAAGGTAAAATGGACCGGCTTGAGCTTGATTTAATTGTAACCGACCGCCCGAGCACCCAACTGCGGCCTAGAGCCGGCCACGCACATCAGTCGTAGTTTCCAAGCTTTTATTTTAATTTACTTCAAGTAATATTCGATGCTGGCCATTTTTAGTACTTTCTAAGAGATTCAAATCAGGCTCTATTAAAAAAACGATTTGACTTATATAAAAAGAGGCTTGTGGTGCGCCTTACTAGTAAATATAAAAAAAAATTGAGCTTTGCGTACATTACGCATGTAAATACAAAAACTCTCGCACCAATCACACCGACCACCACAAGCCTCGTTAAATGCTTCATAATATACTATTTAAATAACATTTGGCTTTATAAATGCTAACAATCTTAGGCTTAACACGTAAGTAACAGAATCATTACATATTTTTACATTATTAACTAGGGGTGTGCGAATAATTCGAAAATTACTAATTAATAATTATAACATTATTTATAACTTTTAAAAGTAATTAATAGAAAGAAACTAACAGCCAATACAGTGTGATCCCTATAGCGTCATCACTATAGTTTTTATAATGTTTGTAAATTAAGATGATTTTTTTGTTGATTGATTGAGATTTTATATTTACTTGTATTTGCTTATAGTTTCATACATATTATTGGAAAAATTTCGAATGATTCGAAAATTCGAATTCGAATCGAATATTATTATTCGATTCGAACGATATTCGCACACCCATATGATTAACATAAAAATATTAATTGAGCGTACGACTAGACGTCTGCGTCCGGCGTGTTGTCGCGGCGGCTGCGACGCGCGCGACGCATCTTGCTGCCGGACAGTATCTCGTACGCGCGTTGGATCTCCACGAAGCGGTCGTGCGCGTCGCGGCGCTGCGCCGGACGCGCCTTGTCCGGGTGGTGCTCGCGCGACAACCGTCGCCAGCGCGCAGTCAGCTCCGCCGGACTCGCGTCCGGACTCAGACCTAGCACCTTAAAATATAAAATAACATCATCATCATCAGCCCTTATAACGTCCCACTGCTGGGCACGGGCCTCACTCAGTACGAGGGGGATCAGGCCATAGTCCACCGCGCTGGCCTAGTGCGTGTTGGCGGACTTCACATGTCTTTCGAAAACATCAGAGGTGCTAGACCCGGATTTGAACTCGCATCACTCGGATATCAAAGCGACCGCGTTACCGCTGGGCTACCACTGTCAATAAAATATGTTGGGACATTATTACAACAGCGCCATCTAGTTCCGTGGTAAGCTACTAAGGAAGCTTGTGTTACGGATACCAGGCAGTTGATATACCTACATACATATGTTTAAATACATAGTATAAATATAAACACCCTTATGGGTTATCTCACTCATCACTCCAGTTATCTGGAATACAAACATTCATGCTCAACAAATGAATGCCCCCAGCGGGACTCAAACCCGCTGGTACCCACTAGTCACTACCAACTGAGCCAAACCTTGTACGCGTTGAGCTCGCCGCGCGGGTCCGACAGGTCCACCACCTGCTTCCACACCTCGTACCAGCCGTGGTGTTGTGCGAACTGCCACGTGTCAGCCACGCACTGCTTCACGTCAAGCCACCTACGGCACACACGCGTCGACAGACGTTATAGAAATGGAAAAGTAACTAAACGATAAAAAATGCATTATAGTTTGTTCATTTTATTAATGGTTTTTTGACAGCTCGACGACTGACAAGCTGTAGTGATGCCTAAAGGACGTAATAATCGATATCCTTTATTTTTTTTAAATATAAAATAATATTTATTTTTATATATAATAATATGAAAATAAATATTATATTCGTAAAAATTATCATCATGAAACTTATTAATAAAAGGAATTAGACTATTTTAGTTTTTTTTATTTGTATGCCTTATACTAAGAAAAAAGTAAAACTTTCCATAATGTTAATAAATATTTTAATTTATTGGTTTCAACCCTAAATTTTTTTTTTGTATTCCTGATTTAATAACATATTACACCTTATTTACGTATTAGCATTTATTTCTACCGATTATTTGTAATCTGTGGCACAATCGTAGTAATCGTTATGTGTGGCACTTCAATAAGGAGGCGGTGCCCGTCCATGAAGTACAATATTATATGTATGAAATTTTGACTTCACGGTTAATCATTAAATACGAAACTTCATGGGCGAAGGTTGTCAAAATACTATTAATAAAATGGACAAACTATAATCATTGTTTTATTCAATAATTATTAATCATTAAAACTACCTATATTTTATTACGATTAATAAATACTGAGGCCATGAACATATTTTTTATAATCTGAGGACAACAAAGAAAAGGTTGAGAAAAGTGTACACGATACATAACCGTCATGAAACGTTCACGTACAAATTTCACTGACAGTTTTTGGAAAAACATTTTAAAATATACATAGGTTTTTTTTATATATCTTACAATCTTTTTCCAAAACAACGTTATGTATTCGGAAAACAAAATATTTTTCTTTCAGTAATTTCAAATTCGCGCGAACAGCGTGACATTTCTGGTTGTGATGTCATATTTCAATAAACTTAGTAAAGATAACTACAATGTTCCAACTCTTAAACATATTTTGAGTAAAAAGTTTGCAGCTCACTGGAGGTGACAAACTCATATAAGTAGTTATATACTTATAATATAAATATTTTTATGAAAATGACAAGCTATAAAACGTGTGCCGAACCTATGTGTACAACAATCAAATCACGTTCCAAAATGTCCCGAACGTCGAAAGCAAACTTTAAATCTAATAAATCTGCAATTTATTATTTGAAGACCACTTTTATGTCAGTATTTAAAAGCATTCAACTTAGCCTCTGATCTACCGAAAACAAATTCAACTTAACCTAGTATTTTGTTAATCATAAAAATAATTATTTCTATGACATTATTTATATTAATTTTAAAAGCATTAAGCAACTTTTAATTGTAATTAATAGAAAGAAAATCACATCCAATACAGTGTGATCCCTATAGCGCCATCACCATACGACTGTCGCGAAGATCTAAAATCAATGTATGAGAATTTCATAAACAGTGTTTCAAAATTACATAACTTTGTGTAAAAAATTAATACTAACAACAATAACAACGAGCTGTTTCCCGCAACGTCGCCAGGAGTGAGACGCCCATTAGATATATTATATTGTACCTCCTTACAGTTAACGCTCGCAAATCGCACATCACTAGCAATAAATAAGTAAGTAATAAGTACACTGGCTCGCCTCCTGCACAGCAACGGGCCGCAGCGGCGCGCGCAAGCGAGTACTGTTTACTATTCACATTCGCTTTGCTAGTGTTTTAGCATTTCAGCAGCAAAAATACTATCATAGTTAGACTTAAAATACTTATAATCATCAAAATTCGGAATGTAGAAAGCGGAATAGTACGCTCTCAGTGAGGAGTTCAACGTACCATGGGCTGGTGAAGAAGTGGTGTAGCGCTTCGTAGACTGGCACCTCGTCGCCGTCGCTGTCGGTGAGCGTGCCGTGGAAGTACAGGTAGCTGCCCCACAGCGCCGCGTACAGCGCCGCGCACGCCGCTAGCGTCACCGCGCGTCTGTAATTCGGACAATGTTATCGATGTGACTCTCGGCGGGGGACTGAGGAACGTATAGGGGCGGGGCCGGCTGTTATGTAGTGTCACTACCAAATCTTAACTAAACCATATTCCTAGTAAAGCGTCGTCTTGAGGTTAAATTGTCTGTGACAATAAACAATAGATATGTTGGGACATTATTACACATAGCGCTATCTATTTCGGTGGTAAGCTACGAGGCTTGTGTCACGAATACCAGATGCTGTATATACTACACATACATTTTTAAATACATACATAATATAAATATTAACACCCATCACTGGAGAACAAACATTCGTGCTCAACAAATGAATGCCCCCAGCTGGACTCGAGAAGCTGGCGCAGAAGGTAGGGTCACTATCAACTGAGCCAAACGTGTAACAGTAGAGTAACAGATACGTGTGCGGTGCAGGTAGGGTTGCCAGATAGAAAATTATGAAATCCGGGACAATTTTGGGACAACAAACAGTGTCGGGTCGAGATCATAGTATAAATTTCTTGGTTTTTTTATTTTCAAAGGTTTTAGCCATATGACGTATTATTCTTTCTTAGTTTATTTTGTTACAAAACTAGTAAGTTTTCGAAATCCGTTACAATAGTGTCTAATAACTGGACACGGGACAAGACGCAAAATTCCGGGACAATCCCGGATTTCCCGGTCATCTGGCAAGCCTAGGTGCAGGTCCAGTGTTACCTGAACACATGACGTCGCTTGGGCGGAGTCCTGCGCCACTCCTTGGAGAAGGAGTCGAAGGCCAGGGCGGAAGCGAGCACCATGAGCGTGAACCAGATACTCTCGTCGTACACGTAGTAGCGCAGCGGGTAGGCCGCGTAGGCCGCCAGTGCCGCCCAGCGCAATCCGCCGCGTTCGCGACCAATGTTGCCAACCGTCCACACGCCTGAGTACAACCACACTTTGTTATACTACATTGCTGGTAGTTAGGTTTATATAAAGTAGAACTGAATAGAAACAATTATCAATAATAAAATCAAACCTGCCAATTTTTTTAAAATAATGTTTCAACGATAACTCATATCAGCCGAAAGCTACTCGAGATCTAAACATCTCCTACAGAAATTCACGAGACACAAAGAATTTTCTAAGTTTATTTTGTGGGAACAAAACCAAAACTTTATTTTTCACTTTTCAATAGCTACTGGTACTCGATACTTGGTAATATACTAACCGAGAGCAGCAACAAGAGGCACGAGATAGTTCAGATATCGGAACCTGATTCCCCAGAAGTCGTCGGGAGGAACCGCCATCATCATCATCTGCCCCCACGAGTACCCCACCATTAACATGCCCGTGAAACGATTCATCGAGAATGGAGGCTGCAAGGATAGTTATCATTACTACAGTCTACTCTCTTATGTTTCAGAAAGCATACTATATTTATTATCTCTAGCTAAAGCTTATAATTTTTGTCACATTACCCAAATATCAAATAAAATAAAGAAAATATATACAGGGCAAAAGCAACTCACCTATGCTTGGTCTTTTCTTTTTCTTTAAATTTTATAAAACTTAAAGAAAGAAGAATTGTGAACTGGCTTAATACTTATGCACAGTGAGCGGGAACAAGGTATTCTAATTAAATTAATTCAATGTTAGGTCATAAATATAGTGTGCTGGAGTGTATGTTTGCTAACTTATTGAATGAACCACAAACAATTATTGTATATCTACTTAAATTAAAACTTGAGTGTTAATATATGAGAGAGAATAGCTGCTGCTAAAGTTCTACAAGTACTATCTAGAGAATGTGGGGTTTAGTGATTCTATGTCTCTTTTAATTTTTTGGAACAGCTAACAATTGTTTCTGGTTGAGACCAAAAAGATTACTTTTGAGTAAGAGCAACGGGTAATAGCAATATGGCTTTGACAATTCACATTTTATTTGTAGTTCACTGAGACCAAGCATTTGGTTTGTACAAACATATGTTACATACTTATCATCAACTCGCAAATCAAAATAAAAGATAGCTATTTAGTGATATAAAGAAAACATGCAATAAAATTCTGAACACCACATGCAGTTTAGAGATATATATATAAGAAACTTGTGCAAGGGATTTTCTCATTACCAACCAGCTTGCAGTTTTATTACAATATTACATGATTTATATATTTTCACAACTGCGGATAAATGGGTTTTAAGTTTCTGCTGTAATAAAAATTTTGAAATATGTACAACATAAATGTGTACAATATGTAAAACACAATTACGATCTTTAAGTTAAATTTATTACACCGCAAAAATTGATTAATTCATATAAAACATGCTAAGTTTTATTTACCTCAACCAATAACTTCCATCTCCCCGAGGTTGATCTTTAATAGAATAAAAGAATATGATAATTATTATTTTATAAAAATTAAACTAAATGTTAATTACAAAATAAAAATATAATAGAAACTATTTATAATATTTATGTATAATATATATTTTAAAGCAAATTGGATACATTTCTGAAGACTTCATAATGTCAGCTATAATAGCAATAACTATAACTTTGTCTATGATGTACATACATTAACAAATAATACACAGGATATATAATAAAAGCAATCATGACTAGACTTTGCTTATGTATAGGAAGTTAAATATAGATTCCATCATATTTATCTTTGCCTAAAAATTTTACATCTATTAGCATATGATAGGATATAAGATAAATTTCTTTATACACCAGAGAATAAACATTTAATTTCTCATATTAAAACATTAATCTTACACCTCTACTTAATGCCACCATCTGAAGTCATTTATGAAACAATAAAAACTTTCCAATACCATAGCTATTTGAATACCTTAAAAAGTGCAAAGTATACAAAAAGCATGTGCATCAAGTTAGTTCTGCATTTATATAATAAATAAGATTATTAACGTCACTAGATACTTACCTTTTTATTTTGTATCATTCTCTTTACTAATTCCTGCATATACTTCGGATCCTCGTTAGCATCTCTAACATACCGAGGTATTCGAAAAATTTCTCCAAGCCAACCAATGCCGAACCCTCCAAGTGTAGACCACCAGACAAAAGCGTGTCTGTCGCGTCGCAGGTAGAAATGGTGTAAACCAAATATTCCACCAAATACCCAAAATATATACGCCATAATAACCGATTTCTCGGCAGCAATACTGGCACCTTTTACAGACATTCTGAAATTTTGTATCTTTAAAAAATGTGATACGGAAATAATAGCTATACCTACTAGGTACCTATCGCGAATATTTCCACAAAATTGAAAATATATGTGTCGGGAATTTAAAACACAAAAAACACCCAACCAAAGGGAACAAATCCGATTGACATACAAATTACAAACGATTCATTGTCAACGACTGACATAACGGCACGTCAGTTTGTCACGTCAGCCAATATCATACGGAATACGGATACTTTATGTGAAATAATTTTTAAGAAAGTTTTCAAATAATTAATCTTAGTTTCCATATTATTATAAAATTTATGGTATGTCTATAATAAGAATAAGATGCATTAAAAAAACTAAATAAATTTATTATTTATTAAAAAATATTAATGAACACTTAAATAAAAAATATTATTTTCTTATAAACATTTATACTATATCAAAACTAAATACCTATATTACTCCTATAAATATATTACTCCTATAATATCAAATAATTGTATCATAAATCATAATATAAATATTTGATATTATATTGTTAAAAAGTAGAAATGCTTACTTGAATAAAGCTTTTTTGTAAATATAAAATGTGTATCACCCTTTCATAACTTTATTACGATGAGAAAATTTGGCTTGATTAATTTTGATACGGATTGTATTTCTACGATTTTTTTACCTATATAATTATTGTAATATGAGGTCCTCAATAATATATTTCAACAGA
This sequence comes from Boloria selene, assembly GCA_905231865.2. Classification (NCBI taxonomy): domain Eukaryota; kingdom Metazoa; phylum Arthropoda; class Insecta; order Lepidoptera; family Nymphalidae; genus Boloria; species Boloria selene. Next base: position 17,049,087 of record HG993131.1, read on the forward strand.
AAACAAATTATTTCAAAATAATTAAGAGAAGACGTGACTTGTTAAAATACCCGGAGCGGAGGTTAAAATTACAAATAATAATAAACTTAATACTTTTTTAGTTTTACGTGAATATTTGATATTATTAATGAAACTATCTTTTCGGATTTTATCACAGATTTATTTTGATTTTTGGTTTGGAATCATCCGAAAAGATAGTTTCATTTATAATAATAAACTTATAGAAAAGATGTATTTTTTTTATTAGTCATCTATGCTTTCTACTCATCACTGAATCATAAAAGGCATAAAAATTATTATTCTTGATTATCATAGTTGCTAGAAGAAAAAATGTTGAATCCGGATAACATACTTGTCTATGTCCGGAAAAGGTTCCAACGTCAATCAATCGAACTTTTTTTCTTGCAGTACCTACAGCAAAAATACGTCAATCAAACAAATGGTGTGATTACTCTTTATTCCTTTCTATCTTTCTCTACATATTTACACCTTCGTCTAGGTGAAACTATTTCATTATTTATCGTAATGCACTTAATAACATTTTATTAAAATATCACATCGATCGCGTCATCGTACAATATTGTACACAATTTGTCTAATGATGTTTGTGCGTAAAGTTTATTAGATATTTTAGCCGATGGTAGTTATAATTTCCTAGCACCCTCCTTATTTTTCACTATGAATTTCGACGATAGTGCGAGTAGTGGCTATGCCACAGCAGAAACAATATACGGAACACACGAAGATAGCCATGTAGTGATGTCAGAAAAGGTTCAGTCTCTAGCAGGAAGTATCTATCAGGAGTTTGAAAAAATGATAGCTAGATATGATGAAGACGTCGTTAAAACACTGATGCCTTTGCTTGTAAACGTTTTGGAGTGTCTGGATTCCGCCTACCAAACCAACCAGGAGCATGAAGTAGAGTTGGAATTGCTACGGGAAGACAATGAACAACTGGTAACACAGTACGAGCGTGAAAAATCTGCAAGGAAGCATTCAGAGCAAAAGGTAACCTAGTGAATGATTTTTTTACACAAACATACTACAGACCTTGATTTAGTTTCCTTTGTTTTGCTTGCAAGGCTATTGCAATTTATTTTCAGTAGTCAATCATCAACCTTTGTTTGATATGTTCTGTGTCTTAATCTTATTTTACAACCTCTAAGTGTGAATATAAATATCAAAATAATTAAATAAAATGTGTCATCCACTTTGTTATCTTAACCTCAAGGTAATCCAGCTGTTTTGCCTAAAATTTAGCAAACTATAATGTTTCATCATCTTTTGTTATTCTGATAACAAAAATTCATAACAGTATTTTTTATTGTGACTAGTGACTCGACTAGACTCAAGATGACCCTCACTTTTGGGTTGAGGTATTATCCAGTAGTAGAATGTATTTCTATATGTGGATCCAGATAAATAACCATAATACCTACTATAATCCTACCAAAATTTCCTAAAAAATCTCTCAGAATTTTCTTATAAATGCTTAATACATAATAGAAGAAGAAATAATAAATACATAATAGAATGTCTTAATGAAAAATAGACAAGTGAATTTATTATTTTGATTTATTTTAATGTCATGCTCTATTATTGTAAACAGCTCTTAGAAGCTGAAGATCATTACGAAGGTGAGAGAAAAGATCTGACTGGACGGCTGGAGGCTCTGGATAGTATCGTCCGCATGCTGGAACTCAAGCACAAGAATTCCCTAGATCATGCCAGTCGACTTGAAGAACGTGAAAATGAACTCAAAAAGGTTATTATAACTATCATTCAGTATCAACTCTAATTGCTATAAAGATTAATTTTCAAATAAGAAACATAAAATATCCAAATATAGAAGGAAGGAATCTTATTAAAATTAATTGAATCTAATATTGAGGTCGGATGGAACATGACCTTATGAAAATTTTCCTTGGTTTTATATTTACATACAGTTAAAGTTAAATCACATAGTTGGTATAGTAATAAACAGAATCTACAAAAGATTAATTTTTTTATATGTTACTTTGTGTTATTTTATTGGAATATTGCATTGAAGTGTAATATTGTATGTGAGCGCAGGAGTATGCTAAGTTGCACGAGCGCTACACGGAGCTGTTCAAGACGCACATGGACTATATGGAGCGCACCAAGCTGCTGCTAAGCACGGCGGGCGAGCGCGAGGGCCGGCCACGCCTCGGCCTGCACCCCGCACGTTCCAGCGGTACGACATACACATGCATCTTTTTATTAGAATGCTTTAAAATTTGTAGCTAAGGCTAGACTCATATTTCAAAAATATTTTGTAGTAGCAACTCAATTGTATATTGATTTGAGACATGGGTTCTGTTAGTTAAAATAAAAAAATTCAAAAACAAAAGTAGCTTAAGTTACTCTTTATACTCCTTATAAAATTAGCTATAAATAATAAATAAAATAAATATGTTGGGACATTTACACACAGCACTATCTAGTTCCACGGTAAGGTACGAGCCTTGTGTTATGGATACTAGATGGTTGATATACTACACATATATAAGTTTAAATACATACATATTATAAATATAAACATCCATGACTGGAGTACAAACATTCGTGCTCAACAAATGTATGTCCCCAGCGGGACTCGAACCCGCGACCGCTGGCGCAGCAAGTAGGGTCACTACAAACTGCGCCACGCGTATCGTCACAGCTATCTGAAAGCTATCTATAGTGAAAGTCCCGTCAAAATCGGTCCATCCGTTTACGCTAATCTCTATTAGCCTGAACAAACAGATAAGACAAAAAAAAAATTGTATATACTTACACCGTATATACTTTCATATTCATTTAGTGAAAAGCTGTTTAAGTTCGAAATTGAAACAAACATTTCAATTTAATTTATATATAATTATATATAAATATGTTGGGATATTTTTACAACAGCGCCATCTAGTTCCGTGGTAAGCTTCAAGGCTTGTATTACGGATACCAGATAGTTGATATACTACACATATAAATTTTAAATACATACATATTATAAATATTAACACCCATGACTGGAGAAAAAACATTTGTGCTCATCAAATGAATGCCCCCAGCGGGACTCGAACTCGCGACCGCTGGGTAGGGTCATTACCAACTGAGCCAAACGTGTCGTCAAATATAATATATGATTTGCTAAACAAAATTAAGATAAGATGTGAAAGCCGAGTAGTTGAAATGATAAGTGGTATCTGGTACAGGGCCCATCTCGTTCGGATTTGCGTCGCTAGAGGGCGCAGTGCACGCGGCGGAGCACACCGAGAGCATCCCCGGCAGCCCCGTCAGCCTGTCCTCCTCGCCGCCCACGCCGCCCATCGGTACACTCGAGCCCAAGGTCCTTCCGAACAGCCCATACCTAAACTTATTATCAATTTTGGTATATTAATAGTAATGAATATGTTATTCATAATTTTATTTTCAAAGTTAAATCTGCAGATAATCTTTTTTTAAATTTTCGCGTAGATTGAATTATTTTATTGATTTTCGAGAAATATATTTCTTTTTACAGTTACAGTTACGGGTCGTATTTACATTTTTCGGATTAAACGTTTATTGAATAGAGCTTGTGGTTTGTGAAAAAAAGTTATCCTTAATCTTTGATAGGGTAAGTTTAAATTATTGGTTATGAGAGTAGTGCCTACAAGAAGCCCGGTGTGTGCCATAAACGAATAAAACTTTTACAAAAAAATACTGTAGAAGATGTGCATATCACTACGCGTAGTTCAGCTCCTATTTTAATTTATCATCCATTGCATTCACACTGGTGTGTGCTCTGAACATCACTTACCCCGTGTTCGAGTTTGCAGTTAACAAAATAACCACAGAAAATATTCCTCTGGAACCAATATTTGTTACTGTTAACTGAATAACTTTGAACAAACTAATCTTTAATTTGACTTTGAAAATGAATTATTCTGCTATTTTGCCTATCAAACAATAAATTCATAATCACCGCGTCGACATACATATCATGTCTACAAAACTTCACAATCTGAGGTATGGGCCGTTCAGCAGAGTATGTGACTATGTGCACACTGCACATACTGGTTGCTTCTGATGTCGCGTGGTTCAGCTCGTGCACCACAGCGCATCCCACTAATAGCTTTTTAAATTCTAATATATTGCGATAAATATACATTTTATGATGATACCCACTCTGGGTGCGTGTGCACAGGTTCGGAGTTGGCTGCTGTGCGCACGGTGGAGCGCGCGCACCAGACCGACGCCATCGCGCAGCACAGCCAGGTGACGTACACACACACACACACACGCGCGCGCCCACACGAGCTCCACATATTTTCTCTAGAACTCAAAAATATATCTTTAATAGTTAAGGCAGCGTTCGTAAGGAAAGCTTTCATTCGACCGTTTTTTCTCCGATTCACTTTGCAAAACGGACTACCACGTAAAAGCCTTTTTATTTTTCGGTTTTTTATATAACCTATGACACTCAGCAATAATGTTGCTTTCTATTGGTGAAAGAATTTTTAAAATCGGTTCAGTAGATCCCGAGATTACCCCTTACAATTTAACAAATAAACAAACTTTACTTCTTTATAATATTAGTATAGATTGGAGTAAGTAGTGTGTATGTGTGTGCGCAGGCGACGTCGCCCGTAGCGCCCCCACCCGGGGGCCGGTCGCAGACCACGAGCGAGAAGCGCAGCGGCAACACGCTGTACCAGGAGCTCGCCTTCCACGACGCCGACGCCGGCCTGGCCGACGCCGACGACGGCGCGGACATCACCGGTCAGTACCGCATTCTCTAAAATATTCTACACCATTACTATATATTATACATTCAAATTTACCATGCCATATTATTGTTTTGACAGTGGTAGCACAGCGGTAACGCGCTCCCTTGGGTAACCGAGTGATGCGGGTTCAAATCCGGGTCTCGCACCTCTGATGTTTTCATGTGCGAATCATTTCTATTATGATTACCACTTGTCTTACGATGAAGGAAGTCATCGTGAGGAAACCTGTATATCTGAGAAAACCTAGCAAGTTTTCGAAAGACATGTGTAAAGTCCGCCAACACGCACTAGGCCAGCGCGGTAGACTATGACCGAATTCCCCTCGTACTGAAGGAGGCCCGTGCCCAGCAGTGGGACGTTGAAAAGGGCTGATGATGATTATAGTTTTGGCGCATACATACATTACATTGTATCGAACACTAACGTGCGACTACGCTAGAGTCAGCTTCTGCTGCAGCTTACAATGAATTTTACAAGTTAGACTTAATATAATGAAAAGTCCCATCTACTTTAATACTAAAATTAATTAAAACTAGTTCAGGTTTTGTTGTCTATCTAGTAAGATAACAGTAGTTTAAAAGGTATGACAGTAAAATAGGAATGAGACTTGGCGTATTCGATTTCGCGTAATAGAAGATGGTTTGATTGTAGTTCCTGCCAGTACTTATCTAAGGTATCCAACCTCAGCCTGATGTAGTCAGGCGTCTTTCTGTCTTCCTTCCTTCTTAAAGTTTGTGTAAGCTTGCTCGATTGCCTCAAATAGTAGTTGCTGATTATCTAATATATCTTTCATACTCTTAATGATGATAGTCATGATATATACAAATAAGGAAAGATTGTACTTTTTGTTTGTTGATTAATCTGGATAGCTGCACCCGTTGCGGTTCTTTGCGTTGGTGAGCCCTTTGTACCCACCAAATCCAAAAATAAAACCAAGTAGAGTTAGTGCAGTAAGAGAGCAGGGTTGTCAAAATATATCCATGGGTTATACCTATTAACTTATTTTATTTATTTATTTATTCAGGCAAGAACAGTCGTATACAAAAAAAAATCTTAAAACCGTAAGAATACAATTAGATCTATATTACCCCAAGTTATTACAAATAAATTGATTATTTATTTTTATGTTTTGCGAAAGGTATTTTTAAAAGTCTATGTACATATATTGGGAACACACACTTTAAACTAAAGAATGACTAATTTCTACTTCCAGGCAGCTGGGTGCATCCCGGAGAGTACGCTTCCTCCGGTAAGAGTCTCACACACGCTCATCTAGCGCATCCTACAATCATCATCAATTTATCTTATTTGCCTTTATATATTCCAATGTATTTTGTAAACGTTAATATCGATTTTTTTTTATTTTATAAACATCATCATATTATTCACTTTATTCAGCGGTTGAAAGATAGTTTATATTTTTAATTAATTTATTAATTTAGTATTATAACCCATAAGCTATAACAAATACGTGGCCGGCCTGCATCCACCCGGCGCTAACTAATGCTGTTTGTTCTATTTCCATGCGTTCTAACATTCGTTGCATCAACACCGCAGTTAACGATAACTACTTTGGTAAGTGAAACCTGTTTTAACATATTCTACCTACCCTCGTTTATACTGTATGTCATTTAAATTTCCGCTTCTTATTATTGTGTTATTTCATTGCTCATTATATACTTATAAAATATATTATGTACACGTCGCAACTTGTTGCATAGTTGTAGAGACGCGGCTGCGCTTGCTCCGCTACATTCATTTTTTTAGTTATTAGCTTTTGTGGGAAAATTGACACATTACGTTATTTATAGTCAATTGGTATGTAAAATTGAATCCTATATCCTTTTGCAGGAATGGGCAAGGAAGTGGAGAACCTAATATTGGAGAACAACGAGCTGCTGGCGACGAAGAACGCTCTGAACGTGGTGAAGGACGACTTGATCGTGAAGGTGGACGAGCTGACGGGCGAGCAGGAGATATTGCGAGAAGAGGTTTGCGCGTTGAGCGCGGCGCGGGAGAGGCTTCGGGCGCGCGTAGCGGCATTAGAGGAGGTAGGCCAGTAAATAAAGCATTTAACCTCGCACTAAATTTCCGATCCAATTTTTATTTTTTTTAGTTTAAGGGTCACTTACTGACCATAAAAAAACAAAATGCTGACAGATCCAGGTGGAGCTTCGATCGCAATCTTGAAGAAAAAATTTTGGCCGATTTCTCAGAAACTATGCACTTCAAGGCAAAAGTAATTCGAACCATTATTGTAGAGAATAAAATTTCGCATCTTTTATTTCTTATAAACTTTTTTGTGGTTTCAATGTGACTAAAAAAAAACGGCTTTATTTACTGTACTAAGGAGTTGCGTGCGCTTCGGGACGCGCTAGCCGCCCACCGAGCGCCCGACGAGGACGAAGCCGACGTGCCGCTGGCCCAACGCCGCAAGTTCACTCGGGTGGAAATGGCGCGAGTGCTAATGGAACGTAACCAGTACAAGGAACGGTTCATGGAGCTCCAGGATGCTGTACGCTGGACCGAGATGATGCGCGCCAGCCGACAGGACCCCGCCATCGATAAGAAGGGCAAGCAGAGCATATGGAAGTTCTTCAGCAACCTCTTCAGGTATCTTCTTCACTCCCCAGTCCAACTCGCTTAGACTATTCTTCAAACTTTTTGAAGTGAAACTTCTTTAGAATCGTTGTGATTTCAAACTCGATGAAACGAAAAAATAAGTCAGTCAGTCAGAGACGGGGAAGAGTTAGCCTTAATTTAAATTCAAGTTTTACTTCTGACATGTGTACTTTGTACACACGCACTTTTAATTTTTTTTACTTTACTTAAAGGAACTCCATCAATCAATGATTTGTCGCCCCCGTAATAAATTTACATATGTTATACAAAAGTTCTAATTTACAGTTATCACTTAACCGATTAGTGACGTTGTATCACAAATAACAATGTGCTTTCATCTTTGCTTGCCTCGATAAGGGGCAAGACAAGATATTGTTGCACAGTCCTACCTCATAATTGTTAACAAAGATATTTCTACGCTCATTCGAGTTCCCTTCACACTCCATCAAAACATGTTGAATATCATCCACTGTTCCACATATTTCACAATTTGGGGATTCCGCTAACCCATTAGATATTTAAATTTGTTTGATGGAATATGACCCGACCTCAACCTCAATAACGCCACAACATATCTTCTTTCCATAGTGTCAAACCATGGGCTGCTTCAAAATTCTACTGTTTTTATCATAAATTACAATATTATATTTTATTAATATAAAAAAATAATTAAAAATGTAAAGTGTAAAATATGAAAAATGATGATATCCTAAATTATACCAGCACTGTCTGTTACTATATGACTGCACTTAGTCAGTTCATAATCAGGTTAAATTATGTGAATTTATTTCATTCACTTTGAATTTTTTCTTCTGTTAGAAGATCTTATTTAAATAGTCATAATTGTCGATACAAAGACCGATCTATAGTTATGTCGGTTTATCTGTGACCGCATGAGAAGAAAACCGCTAAAGAGATTTTCAATAAATTCAGTTGTTCTTCTCAGGATATAGAGTACTTTATACTACAGGGATATATCTAATTTCTGAGAAATCTATGGTAACTTATCAAGAGATGAACCCGAGCGCAGCGCGGTGTATATCTAGTATTAAACATAAGCTACGAATCGATATAGATATGCCATCAATTGACATTTATTTGTACAGTTTATATTATGTGGTCCAGATGAGCCCCTGACACCCAACACTAGTACCCCATTGCAATAATATACAAAAGTTAGTACATCCCCGAGATATATCAGGGCTGATGAAGGAAACGAACTCACGATCCGATCTCATTGATTTTTACACGATAACAATAAATCAGTGTGCAGTAACTTGTAGTAATACCTAATTATAGCATTGCGAAACGAGCGCAAGCAAGCGTAACGTAATAAACTTCGAGCGATGTTCCTCATTGTATATTATGTTTAATTTGATAAGAATGTGTTAGGTAATCGCGCGCTTGTATTACTCTTACCTGTTGCAGGCGAGTGGCGCTGCCGCGAATAATATTATACTCAATGCCGCGAATGATGAACTAATCATTCATTATGGCCGAATAGCTAACATACCGTGTAAATTGTATATTTGTAAAATCATAAGCTATGCGAAGTTTTTTTTTAAATATATGTTCGGACATTTTTGCGCTGTTGTATAGCGCCATCTAGTTCCGTGGTAAGCTACGAGGCTTGTGTTACGGATACCAGATAGTTGATATACTACACATATAAATTATTAAATATATACATAATTTAAATATTAACACCCATGACTGGAGAACAAATATTCGTGCTCAACAAATGAATGCCCCCAGCGGGACTCGAACCCGCGACCGCTGGCGCAGAAGGTAGGGTCACTACCAACTGAGCCAAACGTATCGTAAAATTTTTAAATGATAACATTTTTAAATGATTGTTATATTATCACTGGCGACTTTTGTGTTTGTTTTTCAGTAGTTACTCTAAGTAAGGAAAGAATTAGGCAGGGTTTAAAAAATATCGCCAATTCTTTTTCTAAAATAAAAATAACTAGTTGCTTCTTTTGACACTTGAGTTCATTATTGTTTCTTTTTTTTCAGTTAAAATGTATAATGGAATGTTTATTGCCAAGCATACTTGATAATATTGATGTTGTGATATTGTGCTATTGCCAAATTGCTTCTGCGAATGATCTTAGTAAAAAATTTTTGTTTTACATTTAATGTAGCGTTTTGTAGATAAGATCCTGCTAATATTATAAACGCGAAAGTTTCTAAGTATGGTTGGATGGATGGATGGATGTTGCTTTTTCACGTAAAAACTACTGAATGGATTTTGTGAACTTTACAATAATACAGCTTATACATCAGAATAACACATAGGCTACGATTTATTAAGATGTTGTGTGAATTGTCCAAAATATGACGATAAGTGTCAAGAAGTAGTTAAAATCTGCGAGCTATTCTGACGTGCGCTGCCAATATTGCTAGAGTTCACATATTATGTAATGTACGTAGGAAATGTTTATCTTAAACAAGCTGCTCATCCTCACTTTGCTCAGGTTCGTCCATAGTTTTAGCGCGAGCGAAGTTGCGGGTTCCACTAGTGTATTATATTAAAAAAAATGTGAGCCGTCACGGGACGCCTGGCAGATGTGAAACATCGACATTATTTTGTAAAAGTAATATGCAGAAAAGAACATATTGTGATAGGAACTAAATATGTCATAATGATAAAAGAATCGCACAGTCGATTGCGCATGGCGACGCGTCGCCACACCGTACACACTACTGCATATAGACTGTATATATATACCATCGTATAGCGTGGCGACGCGTCGCCACGGCATGCGTCGCCACGCCAGAAATCGGTTTTACGTGCGGCTATAGATGTTTCACATCAATAAGGAACTTCGTTCCAACAAGGCTAAAGTTTTGAGATCATGCTCTTTTATTTGTTTAAAACTGGTCTCGTGGGACACCGGATAGGAACGAAGTTCCTTATTATAAAAATATTAATTAAGTTCTATTATTATTGTCTGTATAAAATCTCTACTTACGTAACTCCATCAGCAATATCCGGTACTTGTGCAGAAACACTGTCAGGATTCATTATTGTTATTATTTTTCATTATTTATTATGCACAAAAAACCTGTATACGCTCAACAAAAATAATCGTCGCGACATCACACTGTTCAATGCGAAATAGAAAGACAAAACGAAAATAACTGGCTTGCTTTCTATGAGAGAGAGAGAGAGAAAGAGACAGACGGAGAAACACGCGCACGCCGTACGGCTTACAACTATAGCAAAAAGTGTCGTTAACCTTTTTGGTCTTAATTTTTTCCGTCTAGCTCCCTTTCGCAACGCGCGATAAGGAACTTCGTTCCAAAAAAATGTTGTAACGCTATACTTTGTCCATTTTGTTAATGGTTTTTTGACAGCTCACGCCCACGAAGTTTCGTATTTATTGGTTAGCCATTAAAGTTAAAATGACATACACATTAATATTGTACTTCATGGACGGGCAACTCCCCCTTATTGCTGTGCCACACATAACGATTACTACGGTTGTGCCACAGATTACAAATAATCGATAGAAATCAATGCTAATATGTAAATAAGGTGTAATATGTTATTTAATAAGGAAGACAAAACAATTTTAAGATTTAAACCAATAAATTAAAATATTAAAGTTAATAGTAAAGTTTTACTTTCTTCTTAGTATAAGGCATACAAATAAAACAACTAAAATAGTTTAATTCTTTTTATTAACATGATTCGTAAGAATCATCATTTATTTTAGATTTGTCCGATGAGGAGTCTTCAGTTATATTAATTTTATTAACTCTTGTGTGCATAAATTATCAAAATATGCAATGTCACGGCCCGAATTACATTATGATTCTCTTAGAATCTATCTATCTATCTATAATCTTAGAAATTAAAAATCAAGTGTGGTGGAGAGCCACCACACATGATTTTTATGATAATAATATTTATTTTCATATTAATAAATATAAAAATAAATATTATTTTATACTTAAAAAAATAAGAGAAATCGATTATGACGTCCTTTTGTCATCACTATAGCTTGTCAGTCGGCTAGCTGTCAAAAAACCATTCACAAAATGGACAAACTATACGGCTACATATTGAACGAAGATTCGTCGTCGCGTTTTCGCGATAAAAAATTCGTGTTCGATCCATGACGAACGTGCTTGGTCACATCAAAAAAAAAACACTACGTTGCGATAGTCTAAAACGTCGCGATAATTCATTTCCTTTGATGTGCGGCAATTTACCGACAGCGGCGCGAAGCCACCGTGTATTCGCGAAGATGATTCGCGATAGGACGAATTCTTTTGGCCAGACGAGTCGTGACAACGCAAATCTTTGCGTTATCGTGATAGTTTATATTTATAACCCGTCTAAGCTCGTTGAGAGAGGGAGATGGCGCGAAGGTCACACCCACGAGTTAGACAGCGTTATAAATGTCACTGACTCGCGGTGGGCGAGATCTAACTAAGGCTAACTCTTCCCCGTCTCTGAGCGCCTGGTACTATGGACTTATTTTTTCGTTTCATCGAGTTTGAAATAACAACGATTCTAAAGAAGTTTCACTTCAATAATATTTCAACTGCCACTGTGATATGCCGCAGCTCGGAGCGGCCGCAGCGGCCGCTGTCGACGCCGCAGCTGCGCGCGGTGGCGGCGCCGCAGCCCGGACTGCGCCATTCGCGCACGCAGGCCGACTTCCTCGAGACCCAGCTGTCTGACCACCGCCGCGCCGACCACCGCGCCGACCACCGCCACGACCACCGCCACGACCACGCGCCCACGCGCACCGACCAGTTCCGACAGGTATGCCGTCATGCTATCACACCAAACTGCTGCTTACTTTACATTATAGTTTTTAGTTAATAAAGTGCTAGTTTTTATTATTTTTTTTATTGGGGAAACAAACAGTGTTTACAAATATTTATACAATAACTAATATAAATGGTACATAGACAAATAATGTTTCCACTGATATATAAATCATATCGAGCGTTGAATTTGACTGCTACTATGAAAAAAATACAAAAGAATTACATAATAAAATTAACAAAAACAAATAAAAAATACAAGAATAAACTAAAGCTTACTGAAAAAACAAAACCTTATAAATTTAATCTACAAAAAAAACCTGCTAAATAGATAAAAAAATATTACATAATGTGTCTATATCTATATGGTTAAAATGTTTATTATAATTATTGTTGCATGCACGTGATATAGAGGTATTGTTAATATATTTAGTTCTTTTACATGGAATGGTTTATAACGTTTAGCGGCGTGGGATATCCACGCCGCTCAAACTCAATAACTACTGAAAGTGTTTTTATGCGGTTTTACCATAGGTGGAGTGATTCATCAGGAAGATTTACAAGCAAGCCGACAGAGTTTTATTAAAGAAAGACTAAATAAAGCACTGTATTATACAATTGTTGGTGTAAATAAGATGTTATTAAACTGTAGGTGCGTGCGCACGTGCGCAAGGAGGACGGTCGCACGCAGGCGTACGGCTGGTCCCTGCCTGGGCGGGGCGCGCCGGCGCCGCGAGGGCTGGCGGCGGGCGGCGTGCCCGTGCCCGTGCCAGTGTTCTGCCGCCCCATCGCCGAGGCCGAGCCGCACACCACGCTGCTGTGCGCCGCCGCCGTGCACGCAGCACCCGACGCACCCGATGCACCCGACGCACCCACCGCACCCAGCGCACCCAACGCACCCGTCGCACCCGACGCACTACCTCTCGGTGAGCTCAGTGTTCTTAGTTAGAGGTGAGACGCAACGGCTATATATAGATATAAATTAGGGTGTTTGTTATACTAGATAGCTGAAAAAATAATTATTTATAAATAACTAAATCGCCTAAATATTTTTTAATTTATTTTTATTACATAATATGACCACAACAAATTTAAGGTATAAATATATTATAGCGTAAAAAATAATAGGCGTTTTAAAAATAGCGTATTCTTATAACTCTTTATCAATATATAGCTGTTGCTCTAATCCTAGTCTCAAGTACTCATATCGGTGTGTTGGAGATCATTGAGGTCTGATCCCGACATAGAGCACTCCGTAGTTGGTACTTTTCTAACATCTACCAATATCTTTTTGTAAGAGACCGTGTCTCATATCCATATGTCAGGTCTGGTAGGATGCATGGGATTTATGCATTTCCAATTCCTTGCTCTATCTTTTAGGGACCAATAATTTTCCCAACTGCAGGTAATCCTATTATCTATTGTCATCTGGTCTTCATGGCTGGTTACTCGTCCTAGGTTGATTTTAGTCGTTAACATCAAAACGATCTTTTCGGACTGAATCTTGATGGTTGAGTTACTATTTAGTGCTGACATGCCATCTGATACGACGAAAATGAAAAAATCCTTTATATTCCTTATTGCAATAGGCATGACGACAGTATCAAAAAATAGTCGATTTAAGTAAGTTTTTAGGGAAAAATTTATATTAAATAAAGTTAGAATAACCGTTTAGTTTTATATAAAATATTGAGATTATTAAGATTTTTAATAAAAATAAAACATTAAAATACGGCAATCGGCCATTCTGACTAAACCAATCATTGCGCGTGACGGCACGCTTAGGTAAATTTCAAGTCAGCTGTGTTTTTGTTATGAATACATATATTTAATATTCATCTATGGTAATAATTGAAAGGTATTTTGATTAATTTGGTATTCTTTCAATTGTGATTTATCGACTCCACTCTACTGTAACAATGCAACCAAGCTTTTTTAAGGCAAATAGCTCAAATTTGTGATGTATGAATGTTGGGCGATTTCCTCACAACAAATAAGGAATTTTGCTCGTCTTAGTTTAGGAACGTGAAAACTTCCTTCATTTTTTTATTCATCTAATATTACCTTAGAAATAACCAAATTAATATAATCGAGATTTAGTGTACTTAGAACTCATTCTTAACAAAACTTATCTCATTATTAGTATCATACAACTATTCTCATTGTATTATAAGCATTGTAGGTATATTGAGAAAATTATAGGCCTTAAGAAAAGTTTGTAATTTTATAATACATATAATATTATGTCCGTCTCCTACGATAACTCGCAATAACTGTTTTGTCTATACCTATTAAAACTACTACGTTCACAATAAACAGACTTTGTGCAGTGATATCAGTCGAAACTCTGCCATAGAGCGGGATACACATATGAAAGACCAAAACTTGCAAAGTGGTTTAAGTTCTCCGGTAAAAAAAATGGTGTGGTTAAAAGTGGTTAAAAAGTAATATATTGGTTATTTTTTATTCAATTTCAGCTAGATTTAACCAACAATAGGTTATCTTTTAAAAAATAGACTGTGTTAACCCATGTGTACTTAATAAAACTATCTTTAACCGAATATATTGATGAATCTAATTACCAAACTTCTCATTACCATTATTAATGATGAAACTTTAACTATATAAAGTAATATTATACTTGCAATTAATGTTAAGTGACGCATTTTTGGAAATCACATTAGTAAGCTTTTATTTTTGTTTTATTTGTCTGTTTTGAGCCCCACATACTTTTATTTTTATTGTTTTGTTAAATAATATATTTAATGGCATTTCTACTAAATTTAGACTACGATTGAATTATATATTAAATTGAACCCAGTCTTATCTGCTCTAGGAAAAGAAAAAGAACTCCAAAGATATACGAGTATAAGGTGTTCCTTTCTGTCAATTCTATTTCAGTAACCAGTAACCACCATACAAGGATACCAGAGACTAGAGGTAGAGAGTATTTCAATTTTCAATTCAATTTCTTATTATAATACTAGCTGATACCCGCGACTTCGTCCGCGTTGCTTGAAATATTAACAAAGTTTTCCGCATGGCGCTACGCCGCTTGCCCCACTACTCCGCAAGAAGGAAACATACATACTGCATCACTGAACACGCAGTACATATACAAATCGTTTTTTCTTGAAACTTTAATAAATTTTTATTAAATGAAGATATCGCAATCTTTTTTTATATAAGGGCCAAGTGTCTAAAAAATAAAACTTAGAAAGTTTCATTTAAATCTATCCAGTACTTTTTCCGTGATGCGCGCACAACTGCAGACCTCTATCATTTTATTTATATATTTTGTTAGGTTATATAAAAACAAATGAAATTAATTAAATAAAAAAAAAAACAATTGACTTTAATCTTTTCTATTTAAACAGTAAAAAAATAATCATTTGGAGTCTGTAGAAGTTACTGTTTGGAAACATAAATTTAACATTCTCACACCCACCCCCGCAATCCCTATTGGAAATAGAATTTCGTAAAATCCTATTTGAGATGATTTCTGCATGACAAATAAAAGATTACTACCAAATTTAAAGTCTATAGAGGTTACAGTTTGGAAATAGAAATTTCACATTTTAACACCCACTACCGCAATCTTTTTCGGCGGTGGGTTGTTGTAAAATCCGCTCTTAAATCATTTCTGCATCACATATAGACGACTCTAGCTAAATTTGGAGTCTGTAGGAGCTACGGCTTAAAAAATAAAAATTTTCATTGTTAAACCACCCCCGCAACCCCCTGTGGGGTGAGCTACCGTAAAATTCGTTCATAGACTATTTCTACATCTCTTACAGAAGATTCCTACCAAATTTGGAATTTATAGGAGCTATAGTTTAAAAACGGTAATTGTTCATTGTTAACGCCCCCGCAATCCCCTTTGGGGGATGAATTTCTTAAAATCCGTTTTTAGTTGACCTCTACATAACGAAAGTAATATTCCTACCAAGTTTCACATTTCTAAGTCCTATAGTTCCCGAGATTTCGTGATGAGTAGGTAACTATAGAAATTGGAATACTTCGATTATTATCATCGAAATTTTTAACGTTTTAGCAGACTTTTTTAAAATTTTCTTACATATAAACATTCTCCTGACAATTCTGAAGACAACAAAAAAAAATTAACCCAATCGGTCCAGCCGTTCTCAAGTGAAACTCGATCATAGATACGGCATTTTATTTTTATCAAAAAATGAGAGTGGGTGTGCAGGGGTGCGTGGGAGTTGGTGGGTGGATGCGTGGAAGTTTGTAAGTAGATTCTTAGCTGAATGTAAAAGAACATTATCCGTTTAGTAAACTCCGTTGAAATCCATGAAAACAAAAGAATCAAGAGAAAACGCTTGTCTTTTGTTTTTATTAGCGGGATAAATGTTCATAAAAGTAAAACAGCAATAAAAAAATGAAGGATCGTTAGAATTCGAAAAATAAATAGCCATAAACCATCTAGGAAAAATTTCGCATCGAATGGTGGTAGTTTCATGTCGATACGATCAGTGGTTTAGGCGTGATTGAGCCTCAAACGAACACCATTTTCATTATATATATATAGAAGAATTGAAAAACACAATTCTTTATAAAAATTATTTGTACTTTCAGCCAAAGATTTTTTGAATACATCGTTCATTACAAACGTCGTACACCCAAGCAATTGCTAGGAATCTTGCCAGCGCGATTTAGGAATTGCTAATCATCATCCAGCGCCATCTCTTTTGTGATCAATACACTAAATATCTACGAATGTATATAAAATGAAGCAAATATAAAATAATATCATGAATTATTATAATGAAATGATCAAATTTTCAATATAAGTTGGAAAATTATTTATAATTAATTAACCTGGATATTATATTGATGGTACAAAAACATAATATTATATTATCTGGAAAGTTTTGTATGTAAGCGGCAGTTAGCGCCACTTACTAGTATTAATCATACGTAGATAGAAACCTTTTATTTTATGAGATAACATTTTAAAAGTGTATATAAGGTAATCTTTGGCCTGTGATAGATGGCGCCAGGAGTACTTTACATCGCGCTATCGAAATGCCGTTATCAAAAGTATAAGTAGCTTGGGAAGTTTCATTTTGACAACCAGCAATAATCACTGCCAACAGCAATATGTGAAAGCAATAATAGTTATAAGACCGCAAGTGCCTTAAGGTTTACGCATAGTCATTGACTGACTACATTTTTGAAGAAGGTTTGGCTCAGAAACCTTTAATAAATGTAATGACACTATATAAGTCTAAAAGACACAAAAAAAAATAAAATCAATTTCAAGTTAAGATAATGTAGTAATGTGCCTACACTTGCCCACTAAAAATAAAATTGGATGATCCAGTATACAAATTACAACAAAAGGATATCATACTACGCTGTTAAGAAAAATCAAATCAAATCAAAATCAAAACATCTCTAAAATATCAGATGGTATTTTTTTATTTATCTTCATATATTTGGAATTATATTATAATTTAATTGTATGTGACTGAACTCGCCCTAAACAGCTCCGATTTTGATGATTTTTTTTAGTTTGAAAAACATGAGTTTATCTACCAGTTGTTATAATATTTTAATCCTCATGGGAAAAACAGTAGCTGGTTCTATAGAGAGGTTCTTAGAAATCAGGGGTGAAAGATTAAATTGAGAATCTATCGTTGAATCATTACAAATACCTTGCGAAGGCTTACATCGATTTTCTCACACCCCAGGTCGTATATTAAGGACTATGGGCGGAGATTTAACGGTGGATAATAGATTAATGAAAAGTGATAGCCTGTCTCGTTCTATGTTTAAGATATAAGTTTACTGAAACGCTACATTTTTAAGTTTTTTACTACATTTTTAAGTGTTTGTTTACATAATGAATGCTTTATTGTAAATGTGATTATATTTTTTGGTTCATTTTGTTATTTTTATTAAAAATATATAAACAAAGGCAGTTTTTGTTCTATTTTATAACCCACTACAGAACGGAAACGGTATATATGCGTTTGGAGTGAGAGGATGTTTGTTTGTGCAAATCTATGTTGCTATTTTTCTCCAAAAGTATTGGTCCGATTTTGATTTCAGTTCGGGTTGCATTCGTGCAAGTTTTTAGACTGGTGTTACGGTAACTCACCAGGGGGCGCTCAGCAAACATTATTTGTGCATATCAATGTTGCCATTTTTCTCACTGTAAATAAAAATAAATTTCACTGTAAATGAATGTAAGTATCGTATATAATGTATACCCACATTATGGAAGACTATTTCAAAATCTTTCGACATGCCTATTATACGGAACTGTTTGTACACGTACAATTAATTAGGAGGAGTTAAGGTGCGAAATGACCTAACGCCACGAGTGCTGTTTTTACACTGATTTATTTAAAGAATACACGATACATGTAAATTGCTATGTAGACAAAAGTTTTATAACATTAAAATATATACCTATTATACATAATAAATTGCATGTACGAGTATGTATGTATATACTCTGTACATACTGCCCACTCCAAAAGAAAATAAGAAAAGACACAGATTAAAATAAAATAGATACAGATTAATATTAAATGTCAAATAAGTCCGTTCTGATTTTGTTTTCAACACTACACACATTTTCACTTCATTCACTATCACTTATGGTCGGAATATCTAGTCTCACTGATGGCGGAGGGGCCGTCGGCGATGTAACGTTCGCCTTGTGGACACTTAAGGTTGAGGTGCGCATCTCACTGTGAGCGTCACGTGAAACTTCCTGTTGAGCGTGCGGGAGGAACACCACTGGAGTGGTCGCTGCAGCCGCAGCAACGCGCCACACGCGCCTGACCTTACGCCAGCGCTGCACGAGGTAGTAACAAGCCAACAGGCCTAGTATCGCTATTACGATATATAATAGCGAGTATTGATGGATGTCATGTGCGCTTAGTGAGCCGTCAGACTGCGACTTTATATCCTCAATCCGTCTATGTAGATCTCTCCAGGTGTCTTCGTGGTTCTCCGATATGAAAGACTCCGGAAAGGTAGAGTTTACGATATCGTTTAAGACAGATGTACTTGGATCTACTGATATTCTGTTTCCAACCTCGATCTGACTAAAAAAGTTCTTATGTCCGTAGAGTGAAAATGATTCTCCTTTAATCACACAACCTTGACCTATATCAATCAGTCCATTACCAGTCAAGGTAATCAGCTGTACGTTACCGGAACAAAATATGCGAAGAGAGCATTTCTCGCAACAAGAAAATAGCCACCTGTTATCTGTATTGTGCAATTTGATCCATCGCTCCTCGCACCGCGTTTGTTTTGAACTGCATATTGTTTTATTATTTATACGTATATCGCATACATGCTTTGTTAATCGTACACTGTATATCGGTTTATCGTAGGAGCACAACATTTTTTCCGAAGATACGTGTATGCATGATTCCATTTCTCTCTCTGTCAACAAGAGAAGTAAATCCTTTTGCAAGTTAAATGCCAAATATGGAGTCAGGGTTTCCATGACATAGTTATTTACCGATAAACTATACACCTGGTCAACCTCATACTGTTCTTTTCTAACTAATGGAATTCTTACTTCTATAATTAAAAACCTAGTCCCTACCTTAGCATTTATTTTAAGTAACTTATACAATGATTGAATATCGCTCTTATCAACAGGTAAAGATAAGTCGCTAGAAATGTGACCTGATATAAAATTAACATTTTCTTCAAATTGCTTAGGCGGTAAAATGTATGGGTCCATATGACCTTGCCAAATATCGGTTACAGTATTAATCAAATTTTGTTGAACACTCTTAATATTAGATATAATTATTTGAGCAGATAAAAATGAAGATAAAATATACAATTCATTTCTGTTATGTAACTGAACACTATTGAGTGTTAATGACACATTTCTAATATAATCCTGAATAACACCAAACTGTTTGTTCATTATGAATTCATTTCTACGTAAAATATTAGACTGTGCCTCTATAACACTAGTCTGTTTTTTTAATAATATTTGTAAGTGATTTTCGTTGATATTAATTTTCTCAATGTCTTTCTCGTATTGTTTTAAGAACCTATCATCGAGTACGCCAAATAAGCTGTTTGCTAAATAACCAATTCCGTTAACCAAACCTCTTTTTAGCCTACGATTTTTATTGTGAATCATAAGAATATCGTTGTAGTGATTTATCTCTGATAACTCATGTTCTAGTTGGAATTGTATACCTTTGTACTGTGGTGATAACTCTAAATCGTTTGCTATTTTACGTATATGACTGACATACTTGTTTACGCTCTCTAGGCCTAGCCAGTAGGAGGACATATTGTAAAATACAACTAGTTTCCATTCATCGCGAATGAGACTCATATCTTTTATTTTATGAAAGTAAACGCTTTGATTGTTATCAAAATAAGAAAAATTGTAAGATGCGTGTATAGAAGGTATAGTAAAAAGAAATAGCATTAAAAGTGTTACAATGAAATTACAAAAACGATTCCGTGAGGCAGTGCACACTTTACGTCGCGTAACGGTGGTGACGTCACGAGCTGTGTTTTGTTCGTCAGGGGATAACGTCACCAATTTTGTTTCCTCTTTTACCGGTAGGGGGACAAGCTTAATAATTGGCCTTTTTATGACGCCGTTTTTAGTTTTCACTGATACGACACGAACGTGACCGTCTTTACCGGGATGAGTTTCTACAATCCTCCCCAGAGCCCACTTACCAGGAGGCAAGTTTTCTTCTTTTATAACGACAATGTCATCTAGTTCTAGATTTTTGGTAGTTTTACGCCACTTCGAACGAGACTGCAACTCCTGTAAGTATTCGGCAGACCACCTTCTCCAGAGCTGCTTATTCATGGATTGTATCATCTTCCATCTGGTAGTTAAACTAATATGTTCAGGGTCTGTCTGTGGTCGAGAGAGTAAAGATCCTCCGACCAAGAAATGCCCAGGGGTCAGATATTCATCCTCTGGGTTTTCTGTTAAACCAACCAGCGGCCGAGAGTTAAGACAAGCTTCTATCTGATGAAGGATGGTGATGAACTCCTCGTAGGTGAGTTTTTGTTCCCCAACTACTCTTTTCAGGTGATACTTCATGCGTTTAACGGCTCCTTCCCACAAACCTCCGGCTTCTGGATTCCCTGGTGCGTTAAATAACCACTCAATGTTGTAGTTATATATGCTACGAAAGAAATCCTGGTTTATAGTTTTTATGATCTGCTCGTACTCCTTTTTGAGCAGCCTGTTAGCGCCCACAAAGTTGGTTCCGTTATCGCTGTAAACTCGGCGAGGCGAGCACAGAACCTTCTAAACGCAGCTAAAAATCCCGGAGTACTGAGATCAGATACCAGTTCTAAATGAACTGCCTTGGTAGAGAGACATACGAAAACTGCTACGTAGCCTTTTGATGTTTTAACCCCGCGTCCTTTGTTTATTTTTATGTCAAAATGACCCGTAAAGTCTACACCTGTATGTGTGAAGGGGCGTGATGGGGTAACCCTTGGTTGTGGAAGATCAGCCATCAATTGTTGTGTCTTCTGTTCACTAAAGCGCCTGCATTTGACGCATTTCCGCAACTCCCTTTTAACGGTGCGTAGTCCACTTATTATCCAATATTTCTCCCTGATAAAAGAAAGTGTTAGTCGAGGGCCACCATGAAGCGTCAATGTATGTGCTTCAGATATAATCAGATTAGTTAGACGACTGTGACTCGGAAGTATGATTGGATGTTTTGCTGATGAACTTAAAAGTGAGTTATTGAGCCTTCCTCGAACTCGCATAAGTCCATTGTTTTGGTCTATATAGGGGCAGAGGCTTGATAATTTACTGTTTCGGCTAATATTTTTATTATTAACTAAACGTTGATAATCCTCTCCAAATTCATATTTTTGTACCGTCCTTATAATTACGTCATACGAACGTTGCATTTCTGAAAAAGTTAGGTAGCTAAGTCGTAGTACGCTTTGTTTATTCCGCAATGACACTATGTAACGTGATAGCCAGCCGAGGTTAATAGCCGCGCGTCTCAGCGAACTGCATTCGTTTATTAATTGAAATATAAATGCATTGTTCTCGGTTAAGGCTGCGTTCACACTGAAGTTGGAAGGATTTTCTTTGACTTCAATATCGGGGGAAGGGTAGCATTCGCTTTTTATAGTTTTAGAATCGTACTCTCGAAGCCATTCTGGGCCCTTCCACCACAGGGAATGACCTTTTAGTTGTGCTGCGGTCATCCCTCTCGTCGCACAATCTGCTGAATTTTGGTTTGATTCTACATGATGCCAACATGAGGGTGGAATAACGGCAGTGATCTGTTTGATTCTAGTAGCTACGAATTGCCTCCACCGGTTGGTATCTCCGTGGATCCAGCCAAGAACAATCATACTGTCTGTAAAAGCATGTATTTTATTTATTTTATTATGTAGCGCTTGCCTAACCTTTGTTATAAGGCGTGATAATAATAAAGCGCTACAAAGTTCGAGTCTCGGTAGCGTTAATTTATTTTTTATCGGTGCTAACTTTGTTTTTGCGGTGAGTAACATTGTTGTGTACTCACCCTTAGCATTTCTAGTGCGAACAAAAATTGTACAAGCATACGCTTTCTCTGAGCTGTCACAAAAAGCATATAGGTTAATTTTATCGCTCTCTCCAAAATATCTCGGTATTTCAAAAATTTCAATATTTTGGAAATCTCGCCTTAGTTGTTGCCACTCCTCTACTAAGTGGTGCGGTAACCTTTGATCCCAGGTTATGCAATCATCGGACCAGGTCTTCTGAAATAAAAGTTTAGCCCTGATGGTCAGCGGTGCGAGCCACCCTACGGGATCAAAAACCTTTGAAATATGTGATAGCAATTGTCGCTTAGTAATATGTGTATCATCATTAATGTCGTAAAATATATTTTTAAATGAGAATGTATCATTTTTTGGGTTCCATCGTAACCCCAGTGTTTTTCTGGACTCCGTGCATCGGAAGTCTAAGGAGGAGTCTACATCCTCCAATGATAAATTTTGAATAAGAGCAGGATCGTTACTACTCCACTTACGTATTTTCATGCCGGCTCCCTTTAAAATGTTGATCAGCTGTTGCTGAAGTTCCTTAGCCTGTTCGAGAGTGCTACATCCTTCTAGAAGATCGTCCATATAAAACGAATTCTTTAAGGCGGCAGCGGCTAAAGGGTATTTTTGTGCATCATCGTCTGCGAGCTGCCTTAATGTGCGCATAGCGAGGTATGGCGCGGCCTTTGTACCGTACGTGATAGTAGTAAGCTGATACTCTCTCAACGGGTCTCCTCGGGATTCCCTCCAAACTATACGCTGTAAATGTTGAGCTGACTCATTTACAAGGATCTGACGAAACATCTTTTCGATATCCGCAGTAATTACATATTTATGTTGACGCCAAATTAAAATAAGGCTATGCAAATCCTTTTGCAAATTTGGCCCCCGCTCCATTAAGTCATTTAGGCTGTTACCTGATGACGTTTTTGATGAAGCGTTAAAAACTGTTCGTAATTTAGTGGTAGTTGAGTCAGCTTTTATAACTCCGTGGTGGGGAAGGTAACATGACGGCCTTTGTTGACTGTTATCAATAGGTTTCATATGACCGAGGCTCGAGTACTCGTTCATAAATTGTATATAACTTTGAGAAAATTGCTCATTACTAGCTAATTTCTTTTCTAAACTTATGAATTGTGCGATGGCCTTGTTTTTTGACTTACCTAATTTTTGTTCAAAATTTGGCTTCATAGGAAGCGCTACCTCGTACCTACCGCCCTCTAAACGTTTAATGGTATTTTTAAAAAGCTGTTCGCAATATATTTCACCTTCCGTCATGTCAGCGGTACACTCGTTTATTTCCTCAAATTCCCAATAATTCGATAAGTCAGATAAATTATTAATAACAACACTACAATTAAATGTTCTCACATTTCCTGATAATATCCAACCCAGCTTTGTTTGTTGGGCAATGGGTGCCTTGCCGGGGCCCTTAACTAAGCCACTCATTAAAATAGCGGAATAAACACTAGCACCTAATAATAAATCTATGGGTTTCGAGATGTTGTAATCCGGGTCAGCTAGCTGTATATGCTGGAGATGTTCCCAGGTCTGTTTAGCAAAGGAGACGTTAGGTAAGCTATTTATGACATGATTTATGACTAAGGCTTGTGTTTCAAAAACATAATCGTCGTATATAGACTGACAAGAGAGATTAATTACTCCTTTACTTTGTTTTGAACCATAACCTATACCGGAAATAGATGCATGGTAACGAGATCTCGGTAAACCTAGCCACTGCGCAGCACTTTCAGAGATAAGCGAGATTTGAGAGCCCTGATCGAGTAGAGCCCTCAAGGTACTGTATGAGCCATCTGCTCCCTTAACTTTTAGTAATAATGTCGTAAGAAGAATTTCCTCGTCATCATTGGAAACGTAGTTGACGTTATGATGTCTGTCTACAACGGGTGTAAGCACTTTGTTCGGCGCAGCGGTAGAGGGGGACGCATGCATAAAGTTACTAGCGGCAGCGGTAAGAGAGGGGGGCGCGGAATATGACGCAAATGAATCGTGTAAAATGGAATTATGTTTATCGTTACAAATTTTACACAATTTATTAGAGTTGCACGCGTTGCCATAATGACTGAACAAACAATTCGCGCAGATATCTAATTTCTTTACCGTTTTTAGTTTCGCATCCGGTCCTAATTGCGCAAACTTATTACATTTAAACAAATTATGTTTTTGCTTACAAAATGGACAATTCCAAGCACGTGTTGTATTGGTCTGGAATTTTACATTGCTATGCGATGAACGAAATTGGTTAATATTACTCGATTTGTTAGCAGGCGATTGATTGGTATTCAGATTAGATCTATAGACATAAGTTAAATCTTTTTTGCTTATCTCTTCGAGGGCTGTAAATTTTCCCTCTAAAAAGCTCATAAGCTCGTTAAGCAAAGGCAAGTCACGTGGTGACTTACGGGCTTCTTTATAATCATTATAGGAAACAGGATCTAATTTTTTACATATTAAATGAACTAGTATCGGATCCCATGAAGAAATGTTGACCCCTAAATTTTGTATAGCATGAATGCATTCCATGCTAGTGTCATAGAGACGCTTAATTTCGTAAGCTGTTTGCTTTTGAACAGTAGGTTGATTCAAAAAGGTCTCTAAATTTTTTGTAAATAACAGTTGGGTGTTATTGTACCTACGGGTTAATAAATCCCACGCAGTATCATAATTATCCGCAGAAATATTAAGATGCTGTATTAGCCTTTCCGCTTCCCCCTTCAACTTCCCCTTTAGATGTTGCATTTTTTGACACTTAGTTAAAAAGTTATTGTTGTGAATTGTTTCGTTAAATAAATCAAAGAAAGTAGGCCACTGAATATATTTTCCTGTAAAAACCGGAATATCTATTTTAGGGGTGGATTGTTGAAGATGGGAAGTGGCTGACAATTTTTGATAAATTGACCTTCTCATATTTTTGTATTTTGTTTCATTATAACTAAATTCATGCTCATATTGGATGTCGGAACCCTGACTCATATGATCGATTTTAAGGTGCAATTTATCGATGCTATCCCAACGCGTTTGCAGATTGCGAAGCTCCTCTTCCAGTTCCCACTTATCTATCATAGTATTTAAATTTATACCTTGTATTTGCCTCGACAAAGCTCTAAAATTTGTTCGTTGTTTCGACAATATATCTTCAAGCTCTGACTGCAACACGGGTGCGGGAGCGAGCTGTTGGTGAGAGTCACGTGGCGTCGGCGCGGGCAGCGGGCTGGGCGTCCCGGCGCGACCGGTTGCGTCGCCTGGAGTGCTAACTGCTGTTGTGAACTTTAGTTCGGCGTCCTGGCTACTTACGACCGGCTTGTGCTGCAGAGATGGAGTGAGTTGATGTGACGCTATCATAACACGAACCCTGTTATAGTATTCTTTCGCTCGGTCGTACTGTTCCTCCGCGAAGTATGGTGAATCGTCTCTAAAAGGCTCTAGCTTGTTGTCATTGGAATTAAATTCCGACCACAGTTTGTCGATGGACTCGAGCTTGGCGTCTAAATATTGTCGCGTTTTGCGGCCGCTTGGGTCTTTCTTAAAATTACGCTCTATTTGCTTAATGGCGTCGAGGATTTCAGCCTGGCGGCGGAGTAGCATATCCATGTTATCAGATAAAAAGGAAAGATCTTACTTGAGTTGTTGTTAGCTAGCGCCTTACGTTCAGCTCCCCGATGTCCTTTGGGCGTGCAAAGGGGTCACACCAGAAATACCACTCGATCACAGTTTAAAAGTCTAAATCACTTCACTAAAAAAGTCTAGGTTAATGTTCAATGTTCATGTCACGCCACGTGTCGCGAGGATGTGACTGTTTGTCACGTGATATGTTTAAAAGTTCAATAAAGATGTGCTGTTTGCACAGATGTGACTGTTATCACATAAACTTAACACTTTACTGAAATTATTAATTTTTCGAAGGACCAAAAAATATAATTATACGGAACTGTTTGTACACGTACAATTAATTAGGAGGAGTTAAGGTGCGAAATGACCTAACGCCACGAGTGCTGTTTTTACACTGATTTATTTAAAGAATACACGATACATGTAAATTGCTATGTAGACAAAAGTTTTATAACATTAAAATATATACCTATTATACATAATAAATTGCATGTACGAGTATGTATGTATATACTCTGTACACCTATTGTTCTAGCGGTCTCAAGGATACCTAAACATTACGCCGGATCAACTTTATGGGTATGAGATTGCTATATTTATGTTTTCGGATAAGATCCCAAATTCTGTCCTCGATTATGCTTTTCAACCATCCGTGAATAGTCTCAGGTCTTGCTATTGGAAACTACATGAAAGTCCACCTCCTGCTGTATTTTGTGTTTTTGTCAAAAATATACTTAATCCTTATTCCGTCATTAGGTGCTCCCATGAAGGGAATGGCTTTGTCTACCAAAATTTAGTGTATGGTGTGCTAACACGTAGTTGTGTTTGGTTGTAATCTAATCTTTCTGCAGTGGTCAGCTTCTTGGATGTATCATAGCGTTGAAGATGATGGTGATGAAGACAATATCCCTTCTCGGTACAGTAATACTTCCTTAGTGATCAGATCGTAACCGGGTGCCTTTTTACTGTCCAGCCGTTTAATATTTTTATGGCTTCTGCTTCTAATGTAACTTCTTTCTAGACACCACGACTGGTTTAAGAGGAAGGAACATTTGAAGTTCTTGTTTTAGAATGAGATCACCATATTCCGTTAAATTATCGAATCTTGGATTCGGTTTGATGACGCTTGTTAAATAATCTGCAAACAAGTCAGTTTTTCCCTGACTTGTTCTGGCCCAGTCGTTTTCCTGGTTTTTGTACGTTGGGTGTGTCACAAGATTGGGTGATTTTTCAGAGCGCGTAGCTTGCAGTATTAAGTCATTCACACCTTTAAAGTGCCTTCAATTCTATAATGGCTTTGGTAATTGGCCTTGTCATGCTGGTGTCGGCTCAGCTGCCAAACTCTGCGTAGTATACGTTTCTCCTGGATCACGATCTTTATTCCCAAAGGTATATTTTTGTGCTGGTTTTTATGTTCAGTACTGTAAGCGTGCTGCTCCACGCTGCAATTTATATGAGAATAGTAAATTTAACTACTGCTGTTTCAATTTCCTCTGCTTCTTTGAGTCTGATATTTAGATTGAGGTTTTTTCTTCTATGTGTTCCCTGAAGGAGGTTGTATAATATTTTGAGCCTCTCAACTTCGCACTGTGCACACAGCCGCGGAGTTTGCACATTCCACTCTGCACTCAGAGAAGAAGGACAAGTCCGGGAGGCCCACTCTCCTTCACCCCTCCCTCTTCCCTTCAGCCTCCGCCTTCGTTCTCCACTCCCTTTTCTATTCCCCTTCCCTCCCTCTTACCTCCCTCCCTCCCTCCTCCCTCCCTTTCCTGAAATGCCGGCAACGCATCTGCAAGCCTGGCTTGCAGATGTTCATGGGCGGAGGTAATCACTTCCCATCAGGTGAGCCTCCTGCCCGTTTGCCCCCTTTTTACCATAAAAAAAGTGGTAATTCCTTCGGACGCGACCATGATCCATGATATGAATATGAATTTAAACTTCTACGTTCGTACATACACACACTTTTAGTAAAAGAAGCTTTATATATACAAACTTACTTTCTTTCATTCTAACTACTAATAATTTCAATTATTATAAAATAAAACCGTAAGTAGTAGTCGATAGTTTGGTTTAAGTCCTTACTTGTGTACTTCCCAGCAGCGTACGAGATGAGCAATGCGCAGGGCGGGCGGGCGTCGTCGGAGGCGGAGACCGTGCCGGCGCCCGCGGAGCTGCCCTCGTCGCTCGTGTGGATCTGCGCCAGTACGCAGAATAAAGGCGTCGTTATGGTGAGTGTGGACCGCTTAGAGTACCACTTTTAAACCAAACTTTGGTATTGCTTTGAGTCTCTTACTCCGGATTTAGTCGGATTTGATAAGGCACTGAACGGTAAATCGAACGAAACGAAAAATAACTAAAGTAAAGGACGGTACTAGCGTTAAATGTGTTAGAGAAAGACTTTGTTTTCAATAATTTGGATATAAATGTTTTATGCTTCTTAGTGTATAAAGCGTTTAAAAAACATTATTCAAACATTGCTTCAGTGCAAAGAGAACACAATTTAATTACTTTTAACGAACAATTGTCTGATGTACTGGGATCCTTGTACCAAGTTCTATATTGTGAAATAATCTATACATAATATAATGAAATTCTAACTGATTCGAATCTGTACATTGAATATTTTTGTGAAAACCTTATTAAGTAGTCATCATTATAGATACAAGAGGCCAATCTATAGTTTTTAGATTTTTTGTCTGACTGTATTTATGTCTTTCTCTGACCGCATCATGTGAAAGCCACTGGATAGGATTTATTAATTTTTTTTATGATTATTTAACTGGCTATCTATGGCAAGTTAAAATGCGATACTTTTTATTGCATGCCGTGCTACTATGTACATATATTGACACTTATGCAGTCAATAGCGACAGTTAATTTTGA
This sequence comes from Boloria selene, assembly GCA_905231865.2. Classification (NCBI taxonomy): domain Eukaryota; kingdom Metazoa; phylum Arthropoda; class Insecta; order Lepidoptera; family Nymphalidae; genus Boloria; species Boloria selene. The sequence continues at coordinate 17,078,324 of HG993131.1, forward strand.
TACAATGTTGTTTTTATTAATTTTTGTACTTACAACTTTTGAAGACATTCTAGCTAAGAGTACAAATCCTTTTTTGACTCTTATCATCTTTTTTTTCTTCTCTTCTTTAAAATCTTTATTTGCGGAGCTATAGAAAAGATCTTCGCGTGTAACAATCGTTTGAAGTTAAACTTAAGTTTGTTTCGGGAGTACTAATCGATAATGACATCGGCTATATTTTTAATGTTGTTTTAAAAGTGCAAGTATACGAAATGTAACTTAAAGCTCACTAGCTTTATCCAACTCCCCTAACGTAACAATACACCATTGTCGCTCGTGGTGTTCACTGTTGTGTGTGTTCACTTGGAGCAGATCATCGACGCGAACAACCCGGCGGAAGTACTGGAGTCGTTTCCGGTAAGCGATAAGCACATACTGTGCGTGGCGTCCGTGCCCGCCGCGCAGCCGCACGACCTGCTCGAGCCGCCCGAGTCCGACCCCGCCTCTACCCCCGCCCCTGCCCACGCTGCGCCCACGGGCGAAGAGAACAAGCGACACTCGGTGAGAACAAATCTGTACTAATATTATAAAGCTGAAGAGTTTGTTTGTTTGGTTGGTTGAACGCGCTAATCTCACGAACGACTGGTCCGATTGAAAAAATCTTGTTGTGTTGGATAGCCCGTTTATTGAGGAAGGCTATATTACGTCACGCTACGACCAAAAGGAGCGGAGCATCAATGAAAAATGTAGCAAAAACGGGAGTTATTTCGTTTCCAGCCGAAAGACTAGTAAACAAATATTCGCTTAAAACACAATCGTTCAGGTATCTTATCTTCCATCTGATTAAATAACAGTTGATCTCCAATGTTTGACGACTCGTTTGGCTCAGTTGGTAGTGACCCTACTTTCTGCGCCAGCGGTCGCGGGTACAAGTCCCGCTGGTGGCATTCATTTGTTGAACACGAATGTTTGTACTCCAGTCATGAGTGTTCAACTATCTGATGTCCGTAACACAAGCCTCGCAGCTTACCAAGGAACTGAATGGCGCTGTTGTAATAATGTCCTAACATATTAAAAATGTTATACTATTATATAACAGTACTATTATTTAAGAGATATTATTTAGTACGAAGAATTACGATGTGATTTGTTGTAGCAATCTTTGTTCTGCGTGGGCAAGAGCGAGTCCACGGAAAGTCAGAGCAACGGCCCCGTGGCGCCCTCCGGCGGCGACGGCGACGACCCGGACGTGATCGTCGGCACCACGCGATATGTGAGTCACTTACAGTTCGCGTCATGTAAAAAGAACGCTGGAAGAAAGTAGTGGGTGTTTGCGCATCGGTACATTCGCATACGAAATTCCTAAGCCTATTTTTTGAACTAGCCTTTCGCTCACGATGTATATTGATTATTGTTACGTACATTGATAAATATATTAGATAGAATGTCATTAAATAGAATTCTATTCATTAATAAAATATGTTTGATTCAGTGTAGAATGTTTAATCTACTTACAAAAAAATAAATTATTTCGTTTAATATATTTTTTTAAATTATTAACTGCATTTTTATCAGAATCTCTCTTTATAAAACAATATACGTCAAAAATATTTTGTCACTATTTTTTATATAAAATCATTTCGTAATTAATAACTTTTGTGTGCGCGATGGTATTTTAAATTGACAAACCAATAGCGAGGCGAAAAAGCATGCGACGCATCCCTCGCCGTCCCGCACCCCGCGTCTTACCACCAAATTGGCCGATAAATCGCCTCTGCGCAACTTGACAGCCAGCGTTCTTTTCACATGACGCGAATTATACAATTATATTATACTGTCTTCTAATTAGGACCGTCTTATTTCTATCATCGGAATCCATACTTTAAATACGTTACATCATCATCAGCCCTTTTAACGGCCCACTGCTGGGCACGAGCCTCCCTCAGTACGAGGGCGATCAGGCCATAGTCCACCGCGCTGGCCTAGTGCGTGTTGGCGGACTTCACTTACCTTTTGAAAACTTGTTAGGTTTTCTCAGACATGCAGGTTTCCTCACGAAGTTTTCCTTCGCCGTTACATTTATTTTATAAATGTTATATTCTGACAGCTAATTCTACACAAAACTACAAATTCTACACAAAGTAATTTATTTTTAGGCAAACTAAATGCAAATGAATCTCCTGCCCCTGATAGTTAGTTAGCCTTCTTTATTTTAAGAAACTGCATTTAATTTATATAAGCCGTTATGTAAAATTCATGAAAAATGATTAGAAATTGGTTTTTATCCATCTAAACAGAAAAAGGGGTTATAGGGGTTCATAAGGGTGGATATGTGAACGATGTTAGTGTTTATCGTCCTATTTCGTTACTGTCAGATTATGGAAAAATATCACAATCCATTTTTGTGAATAAAAGTATATTAAATTGTAACCAACATGGATTTTACCCGGTAAGTCTACACGATCTTAGCTAGTTTCTTGCGTATCAGATATTGCAGAAGGTTGTGATACACAGAAAGATGTCGATTCTATATAATATAGTACTACTTCAGCCCTTTTTAACGTCCCACTGCTGGGCACGGGCCTCCCTCCGTACGAGGGGGATAAAGTATAGTGATTAAAAAAAATTGATCTTCTGAATCATAATTCATTATTTAAGTATATTGAAATCAACGATATTTGTTAAGGTGGATTGAGTCATATTCCGCTCAAAGTTGGTAAATATTCGTGGCTTTAAAAGAACTTCTGGAGTTTCCCAAGGGTCGCATCTGAGCCCACTGCTATCTATAATATTTATTAACGATTTATACAATAACTAGCATTACCCGCCGATTCGCCCGCGTTCAGTTTTAATTCGCTAAAAAACTTAACACGATCATTCGCTGGGCTAATCTATATTATTACTTGATAGTTTGATCAAAATAAAGCCCGCCTACGCGCGCACCCGTGCGCACTCCCTCGCCACGTTGCCCGCTGCGATGCGTTTTATTTTTCTATTAGTATTTTGAATAATTTTAAAAGCAATTTTGAATTTCATTTACTTGTATTGTGTGTTTATTGTATATACATCAATAAATGTTTGTTGAACACATAGGATTGCGAAAACGATTAAATACTCTTTGTTCTTAGCGGACATCTATTAACTATAAGCCACCTCACTACCAAATTTAAAGTAAAAAATTAAAGCAAATTTGTTTAGTTTAATGTTTCTTATTATTATTACATAAAACCAGCTTATTGGTATCATAGGTTTAATTTCATTTTTTCTAAAAGAGAAGAAAAATGCAATATTACCTATAACTTAGTTTTGGAAGCAAATATTTATAAGTGTGTGTGTGTGTGCCGCAGGTGGAGGCAACCCTGCTGACGCCGCCCGGGACTCCGCCCGCTGCGGACTCGCGCGAGTCTGCCGCCGGTAGCCCGCCGCTGTCCTCTACACCCGTCAGCGTACCGCCGACGGGCGGCCGCAGCTCGCCCGAGCGCGGCGTGGACGCCTTCGCGCAAGAGCAGTCGGACGCGCGAGCGAGTGCGGGCGAGGGAGAGGGAGAGGGCACGAGTGGGGCCACCATGTGGCTCGGGACCAAGAGCGGCAACCTCTACGTGCACTCCGCCGCCTCTGACTACAGCAAATGTCTGGCCAGGTACCTTGTCGCTACTCACTGATGTAGCACGTCTACTACTATCTACAAATTAGTATTTTCGTAAAAACATAAAATTTCGATGCTCCCCTCCCTTTGACACGAATTTCTTATTGATTACTTTGGATTGGAACATTATGTGCAAATACTAAAATAATTGTAACTTGACGTAATTATTAAAATGGACACTAAAGTCATCAATGCCCAAAGGTATTGTTATACTTCCGTCAATCAGTGATTAGGATCAGAATAAAAAAACACAATTGTACTGAATTTAGTGAATATAGTAGGTTCACTAAAATGGCTTAATATACTAGGAAAGCTACCCACAATAAAAACCTGTACTATTTGTAAACAAAAACCAAATTTCATATCATGGTGAGGTCAGTTGGGTTTTAGTTAAGCAGTACTGGCTTTAGGACAGTCACTAGCATATAATCACCTGTTTTCATATAATCACCTGTTTGGTGGTATGCGTTAATGCATTTCTCAACTAAATAAATGCTGTACATAATAAGTTGTTTTTTCTTCGTCCTCTAGTACACCTTTTTCCACTTTTTGAATGATATCTAATGTGGCCTAACTGAGCGGAGGTCGTCTACAATCGACCGACCATGTACTAGGGCACTGTTCTCCATAAACGTTTTCCATTTCATTCAAATGGTTCTTTTCTTGCTTGTTAAGGAATTTTATCGCAGCACGGTGTTCTATTTTCTCCGTAGACAAAAAATAAGATGTTCCGAGAGCCGGTTTATCTTCTGGTTATCGTTGAATGGTGGGACATATTATATTCTAATGATTTACCTTAATGTTGTAAGTTGAGCGTAGTAAACTATGTATGTGTGCAGGGTGAAGCTGAACGACGCGATCTTGTCTATCGTGTGGTGCGCGTCGCGCTGCGTGGTCGCGCTAGCAGACGGCAGCGTGGCGGTGTTCGCGCGGCGTGGCGCGGCCTGGGACCTCGCGCACTACTGGCTCGTAGCGCTCGGCGACCCCAAGTGCTCCGTACGCTGTCTGGCGGCTGTCGGAGAGCGCGCGTGGTGCGGCTACCGCAACCGCGTGCTAGTGCTGGCCCCTCGTGACCGGCGCGTGCTGTTCGCCTTCGACGCGCACCCGCGACGCGAGAGCCAGGTCAGGCCTCCTTCACTACATAATAGGGGTGTGCGAATAATTCGAACTTACAAATTATTCGTTCCGAAGATGAAAGGAATTTAAATGGAAACAATTGAAATTCCAGAGATATTTCATTAATTCGCGAATTGTTCGAAAATTTTCGAAGTATTCGAAATTTTTCGAATTATTCGTAGAATTTCGAATTATTCGTAGAATTTCGAATAATTCGAAAATTTGAATTATTCGATTCGATTCGAATGCCATTCGCACACCCCTACTATAATAATAATTTACGGGCTGAGACGGCTCGAAGGACCACAAAGATGTACGGGCTGAGACGAAAACCCCTACAGTCTTTGGTTGATATTATATTGATAGGAATTATTATTGATAGATAAGTAAATGATAGTCCAGGCTAAAACTAATTGTATATTAACTGAACTTAATGATAGAATGATAGCTTGATAGATTGATAGAACGACCCGTGAGCGCGTACGACGACGACACAGCTACTACTACGAGTGCTACTGCATCGAAATATATATGGCATAAAGTGCTTACGCGACAATATTGTGTATTGGCCCGTACAAATAATAATAATAATTAAACCTTTTTATTTCCTTAATAAAAATACAATGTATGTTTATAGAGCATGCAATTAATATATTATATAACTATTTTTATAAACATAAAAGAAAACTACAAAAACTCTTTAAATAACTCATACAACTTTAAAGTTGTATGAGTTTATGTTAATTTAAAGTTTTAAGTAATAACTATATATTTATTTTTCTTTCTTTTCTTTATTTATTAAGGACCTCTCATGCCTCTATGCCCACCATGGCCGGTCATTACATATACTTGCGCGCTATAATTACCTACTGCCCGGCCGAGCGGCCTCGGGCCATTTGCGGACCGAATTTAGTGCGGTTTTCGCAATCGAAGCGCACGCACGCGGTTTAATTTTAATCGCTCTGTTCGTTCGTACGAAGGCCGGGTAGTACTCTCTATGAGATTTTAAATGATATACATTTTGATTCTCCCTGCCCTTGTTTCCCAAACATTTAGGCACATTTTAACATGCAGTGGTCCCTGACGCGACGGAGTATGCTATTATAGCAGTAGGTTTTGGAATTTTTCTACTGAGTAAATTATCTGTTACTTAGTAACTATTTAAGTAATCTGTGGCCAGGTGCGCCAGCTGGCCGCGCACCGTGACGGCGTGTGGGTCTCCATCAAGATGGACTCCGCGCTGCGCCTCTACCACGCCACCACGTACGCGCACCTCAAGGACGTCGACATCGAGCCGTACGTCAGCAAGATGCTCGGCACCGGCAAGCTCGGCTTCTCGCTCGTGCGCATCACCGCGCTACTCATCAGCTCGGGCCGGCTCTGGATCGGCACCAGCAACGGCGTGGTCATCTCCGTACCCCTGTCCGACGCCGCGCCCGCCGCCGGTCATCTACCGCTGTGCTCCATGGCGCACGCGCAGCTCAGCTTCCACGGGCATCGTGAGGCCGTGACGTTCTTCGTGGCGGTACCGGGTGCTTCTCAGCCCCGCTCCCCCGCCTCACCCCCCGCCTCACCCGCCGCCTGCGCCGACCCTGCCCCCGCCCCCGCCCCCGCCGGGGTACCCGCCGCCGCGCCCGCGCCGCCCATGCTCGTCATATCCGGCGGCGAGGGATACATCGACTTCAGAATAGGTAACGTTGCTTGACCCACCTCGCCCCGACCCGCCCCCTCACCGACACTCACCTCCTCGTTTCATAACAACACATAGATCGTCCTGATTTTCCTGTACTTCATTTTAAACGATACCAAATTAACGTGTGTCTAATGCGATTCTCAACTAACACCACTCACTCGAAGTCCAGAAGCATTATACTGTTGTAGCGTTATGTTGTCGCCGGACGTCTTCTTCGCATCATGTTTTAGCGGGACACGCGGACGGCGGCCCGCAGAGCTGGCGCAGTGGTGACGCTTACATCCCGCTTTCATAACTACTTTTTTTGTTACATTTACTTCCTACGCTTGTAATGTGTCGTGGAGGGGTGTAATATTATAGATTAGCGAGTAATGTCTCTTAGTTTAGTTTAGCAATTAGCGAGTAGAATATTTTTGTTAAGAACTCTAATATTTTAGACATGAGTTCGAATCGGAACTTCACGATCCGACTTTATATTTAGTTTTGCTTACCATCCCGTAAATGCCTTATTTTTGTTTCATAAAGCAAGTTTTCCACCAAAATGTAACAACGTCCGGCGCGCGCACTCGCTTCCGCCCGCGTCGTACATGTTGGTGGAAGGACAGTGCAAGCATTTATTTTTATCCTACGTCTTTATATTTTTTGCCATTAGAAGAGCATGCGGATGACGCGCGAGATACCGCCTCCCACCTCATAGTGTGGCAGATTGTTGACTCCTGAACGTACCTGATAGAGTATAAGGCAATAAAACAGTTTCTAGTCGTTACGGGTACGTCCTTTGAGTTTAAACCACGTAGAGCATGTCGCTTGGGCCTCGCACTCACACGCATGCGCCATCCGCCACCCCGCACTCACCTCGCATTCACCCCCCACTCACCCCACACTCACCTCGCACTCACCCCCCACTCACACCCTACTCACCCCCCACTTACCTCAAACCCACCCCGGCTGCGGACTGCGCGCCTCAGTGTACTACTGCATACTTTAAGTTATAACTAATATTTATGTATAATCCCATGGATATAATAATGTATATAATTGCTAATTATAAATTACAAAAACTGCAAGATGTCAATAACAGTCTCGTATATAAATGTTACTATGGAGCTTTATATAGTATAGTTTGTGTAATTTTTAACAATAATAATAATAAAAAACATAATATTTTTATTATTCATGGAAGAGCTCGAGTCGCTCTTCGCGTTAGTCTTCCAAGCTGTGGGGGCGGGGATCGGGATTTGGCCACTGTCAAGAAATTTACTCTGATGCTCGTAATGCAACCTAAATCTACCTAACAAGTTTTCAGTTATGTACATTGCAATATACTACAATTGGATTCGCTGGAAAGACTAGCTCTAGATCGATAAGCAAAAGCTTTTACATCTAGAGAAAGGAATAATTATTCTTTTAAAATGTCTTAACTTGATACCCACTGAAAAATTATAAGATAAAATTAATCTATGGTATCGAACATTGATTTTTCTCGCAAAAATAAATGAAGTAAGAATCTTTTAAATTCGAGCAAAGTAAATCATAGATTAAAACAAAGGTGCACTAAATCTTATGCTTTTTGGTATCTCAGCGTAATAACAATATATTGAGACAACTAGCTGTTCTATACGTATCTAGTGAGTAATGCTTGACCGTTGTGGTGTTCGCAGCTGACTCTGAGCTGGAGGACAGCGCGGTGGCGGCGGAGGACGCGCAAGCGAGCGGGCACGGCTCGCTGGCCGAGCGCGCCGCCCGCAGCCACCTCATCGTGTGGCAGGTGGCGCCCGCCTAGCGCCGCGCCCCCCGCCCCGCGCGCCACCGCCCCCGCCCGCCCTCCGACGGCGACTACGTGTACGTGTGCACGTCTGACAAGCCCGCGGACATACACGCGTAGGGGAGGGTCGACATGTCGGGACACGGGAAGGCCCACCCTCTGACGGCGAATACGTCTACGTGTGCACCTCGGACAAGCCCGCGGACATACACGCGTAGGTGTGCCTCGTGAGACTCGCGTACACCGAATCCATCAACGGCCGTTTGCTCGGACGAAGACGGCCGAACTCGGACTATTGACTCGAACACCTGTAAAAGATAGAGAGCGCATACACAAACACGACCGTCATCGTCCGACGACGCCCGAAATCGGCAAATTAACCGTCGAGTCAGAACTTGTCGGGATTATGGTAACTGTTCCAGTGTAAGCACATACACGTACGAATTACTCGTCCGGGTGGTTCTGTCCGCAATCGGCCGACAAAATCGGTTTTAGTGTATTCGAGTCATTGCGCGGGGGCGGGTCGACATGTCGGGACACGGACAGACGTTGCGTGTGGGTGTGTCGAACGCTGTGCTTTCGTCCCGCCGGGACGCCTGTGGCCGCTTGTTGTAACGCCATGCATCGTATCGCCGCGCCGAGCGGCCAAATCTCATTTAGTCGTAATGTACGAGATATAACCACCAAAAATTCTTTTTAGAATCTTTATTAGCATGTAGATAGCGTATAGACGAAATGTATGATCATTATATAAATAGCGCGGGTTTGTCAAAATACACTTATATTATAGATAAAGTTTATTTTCGACTGATAATAATAGCTGTACGGCTGTGGTTGTCATCCGCATCACAAGTTAGTTTAATATGTTCAGTGTTAGCAGCGGCAACACACACAAACTCAAACATATGCGTGCATACAGAAACAAACTCTACACACACACACAACACACACTCACACACACACATACATACACTCACACACACACACACACACACACACACACACACACACACACACACACACACACACACACATACACTCACATACACTCACATACACTCACATATACACAAACACACACACATACACACACACGCCGCTGCGCACTAGGCGTGCTGCACTGCAGCGGAGCAACGCGACACGTCACGGCAAAATATTCTTTGTATGAAATAGTATGTGAAATAACGCACTACGCGGCAGCGGAATTACGCGACGCAGCACTGCACGGCAAAGTTGATTGCCGGACACGGCAAAAAAAACTGACGAGCAAAATTTGCCGCGCTAGTGCGCTATACCTGTTAATGCCGTGCCGTGTCGCGTCGCTACGCTGCAGTACAGTTACGCCAAGTGTGTGCGCACCTTTAGATATTAGTTTTGGTAAAGGTCGGGCGTACTCGTTGTGAGGGGTAGCGGTCGCGCGCCGCGCGTGCGCTGCAACTCAGAACACATACTGGTTTCATTTCTTGAAACACCCATGGTGCAAATTTATTTATAATATAATTTAGGCTAATTATTTTATTGTAAGCTCATTAAATTTGTTATATATTTGGTTTACGCCAATTCATTCATACTCAACACTGCATTGTGATTTTTATTTTCTCATGTTTTTGATGAATTATTATATTATACATTAAGAAAATGTGCTATTTATTTGTAGGTGATTTTACATTATGGTTATGAGTAAATTTGTTAATAATCACGTGCTGCGAGTCGCAGTACCGGCCGGCTCCTCTAGTCAAGCTGAAGAGCGAGAGCTGAGCTTGTGTGGAATATTTGCCTTATATATGTACCCCGCGCGAGTTTTGTAATCGTTGGGCATTATTGTACCTCTAGCTGTTATAAGTAACGACGCATTGTGGTCATCACGTGGTCGCCACGTGGTCGTCGTGGCAGCTTACTTGTGTCTTCTGTTATTAATTATACATATTTAACCACGACGCTGTTTGAAGAGGGACTGAAAAATAGTCAAATAATTAACATGTGTTACTACATTATACTTGCGCATTTTGATTTACTATTTCGTACTTATTTTTAATTGGTATAATGTATTTGTTCGACACAGCGGCGATTTATTGAAGATTTGTTTTTATATTATATTATTTCGTTCGTTTTTGTAAAATATACAAACATGTTAATTACTAAATTATTTATGCAAAAGTATAATGAAAATTCTTATGTAGATAACAGTTTTGCATAATATTATACTAGTATTTAAATTTTCTCGTTTGTATGACGCAATCAAATAAAATGCTGCATAATTTATAATGAGTTTTATTTTGAGAATTTAATAGTTACTCCACTATTTGGAACCGAGACCAATACAATTCAAGAACCATGAAAATTGGTCCAGCCGTTCTCGAGTTGCAAGTATTCGAACAAACCTGACTTTGTTTTATATAATACTAGTGGAACCCGCGGCTTCGCTCGCGCTAAATCTAGGGACTAACCCGAGCGAAGTGGGGGTGAGTCGCTTGTTTAAGATAAACATTTCCATCATACATTACATATGTGTAACTCTAGCGGTTTTGGCAGCGCACGCCGGAATAGCTCGCAGGTGGTAGATTTTTTACTACTTACTTGACACTTATCGTCACATTTGTGACAATTCACACAATATCTTTATAAATTGTAGCCTATGTGTTATTCTGATGTATAAGCTATATTATTGTAAAGTTTCATTAAAATCCATTCAGTAGTTTTTACGTGAAAGAGTAACAAACATCCATACATCCATACTTACAAACTTTCGCGTTTATAATATTAGTATGGATTGAAGATAGATCCGCAAATTCTTATTATTTTTAAAATATAAATATAATGCAATGAAATATTTATCATTTTTTTATTTTATTTAAATCACATGACCTACATAGTTCGTATTACATCATAAAATGATATCAGTGTTCAAAGAAGTCTTGACTGAAATCGATTAAGTTTTCACATTCAGACCCACCAATTCTATACAATCTTTCGTTATTGGAACATTGCTACGTAATTTACAGAACCAATAGTGTTTATTCTAGTTCAAATATCAACGGTCCACGAGTATACACTTAAGGCCTACGAAGAAGGCTAATGCAAGGCAAATCAAGAAACACGCGTATGACGTGCGTACCATAAACGACCTGCTATTGCGTTAGCAAATGTTAGAAACCAATCAACTCGTACCTACACGAAGGTTTCCATATGATCTTACAAGAAAGATATAAAGTGTTATATCTTAAAAAAAAATTTTTTTTGGCTTTATGTCGTTTCAATGCTAAATGGCGTTGTTAAGTAGTTTCAATGCTAAATGGCGATGCTAGCTTATGTATTCGCCATACCAACGCTAGATGGCGTTAGTAAGCTAAGTAGTTCTCCTATCTAACGCTAGATGTCATTAGTAGGCTACGTAGTTCCCCTATCTAACGCTAGATGACTTAAGGAAAAGAAGAAAAATCTGTACAACACTAATATACGTATCTAATAAATTGATAATACACGCTAGAGAAAATTTTAACTCTACCTATTAGTAATAGGACTGTCTATGGACTGTATCGTAATAGGCTATTACGATACAGTCCGCTGGCAGACAGAAGGTTGCATACAGTTTGACCATTTGTGGCAGATTTCTGCCATTTGGGCAGATTTGGCATTTAAATTTTAATTATGCTATTAAAATATGCTGACGATTCAAAAAAGTGGCAGAATTTGGCAGATTTCAAGGAAATCTTTGTTATTTTTGAAATATAAGTAGAATTAGAGATAGATATTTTCTGTATCTTATTATTAATTTTATCTTTTATTATGCATTTACGAATATTTGGTAGGAAGTAATAATTTGCTGAAGGATTTTCTGTTTATTCTATTTTTGACTAGGTCACCCTATTTTCTTTTGGCGTTTACTGTAAAGTTGTGTCTTTCGTGCACGATAAAGAGAAAATACAAAACCGATCTGAGTGGGAGTAAGATCCTTTGCTTTCTTGCTGGATTTCCAGAGCGAAGGCTTGCAATAATTCTAAATTTGTTGTCTTCATTAAAAGAATACGTGTCATCCCAAAAACATTAAAAGCATATGATTGGGCAATGGGCTTATCGGCCAATTATGTAAATACTTTACAATAAATGTAAATATAAAAACATAACGAGAAACAAAATGTTTTTTATACTTTAAGCGTTCCGTTAGTATGCTGTATCTCTGCTGTACAATATCATCATCATCATCATCACTACATAGTATAAAACAAAGTTGCCTTTTCTGTCCCTATATCCCTATATCCCTATGTGCGCTTAAATCTTTAAAACTACGCAACGGATTTTGATGCGGTTTTTTCCAATAGATAGAGTGATTCAAGAGGAAGGTTTATATGCATAACTAGGCGATCCCGCGGCTTTGCCTGTGCTAAATCTAGGGAAGAGCCCGAGCGAAGCGAGGGCGAGTCGCTAGTTATTATGTAAGATTGTTTTAACTCTTTTTTTTGTCACAATGTCACATTTCTATGAATTATTACGATTATTATTGCAGCTATGTTTTTGTTCCTAAACTTCTCAAGAAGTTCAAATGTTTAACAAATAAACTATTTACATAGTTTGGTAGATACGTAAGGTGGCAAAAACCAATGAAATTCTAGAAATTATCAAGTGGTTGAGAAATACTGAATGCATTGTACTGTTAGTATAAGATATATTATATATTCTGTGGTATAGGTTGCAAACAATTTAAAAAGTAACTTAGTATGGAAATAATCTTAAGTTTTAACCGACTTCCGAAAGGAGGTTATCAATTCGATCGGTATTTTTTTATGTATCTGCACCGTTACTCTGTGATCCGATTTACGTGATTTTTCTTTTGTTTGATGCGGAATAGTTGCCATTTGGTCCCATAAAAATTACCATAGTGTGACCCAGTAGTGTTTATTTTATAAACATTTTTTTTATTTTTAACTTTAAATTTTTTTGAGGCTATTAGGTTGATCGATAAATAATAATAAAAGTTTAATCTCTAGGTGGAAAAATGGACGTGGACAAATCTCGTTAGCCTATTGTTGTTCACTCCGAAACCTCGCTGAGCCATTAGCAGTACTTTAGTTACTACCCTACCCATATTATATCCAAAATAAAACACATAATAATAACTACCTCCTACGAAAAAATTAAAAATAAATGATTTTTTAATAAAAATAAAAACTCACTTCAAAACGTTACAAGCCTAAACTAAAAAGCAAAAAATAATAATTTTAATTACTTAGGTATTTTTACATATGTACAGTGTTCACCGATGAACAAGAATAACAACAACAAAAAAACATTTCTTTAGTTTGATGCGGAATATGTAGTTGCCATTTGGTACCACAAAATTTAACATAGTTTGACCCAATAGTTTTCATGAAATTTTTTTTTGTTTACGTGGATGATGTAATTTTAGTATGTGTACTTTTTTATTAGTTTTCTTTTAGGTTGTTTATATATTATTATTATTCCGTTCCCGTGTCTTGGGATCTATAATGTTTAAGCTACGCGGCACCATTTGCAGGCTAACCCATAGCAACTTAAAAAATTACAATTACTATATTAAAAGTAACGAAATGTTATGGTTTACCTGATGTATTCTAGAAAAATCCTACTGTAGACAGTTACAGAACAACCTATTACAGACACTAAAGAGTAAAAAATAAAATAAACTACGTTTAAAAAAACCGACTTCAAAAACTAAAAAAGTTTAAAATAACTTAATAAAGATTTAATTTAATACACCTCTTAGGTGTTTCTCACTCCTCACAGGTTTGAAGTCGGTGCCAAGGCAAATGTAACATATTCATATATATAATATATACGAATAATACATGTCTGAGTGAGATTGTGCCCGTGGCCCGACCTCTGACGTCCAAATCTATGAAAAGAAATATAACTTATTATTCTTTTCGTCAGAAAATGACCCATAACAAAAGGTGAAACCTTTTCAGTTTAATACAATGAAGAGTGATGGCGCTTTCTTAAGGCTCGTTCATACGAAGCCATCGTTGTCAGTATTACTGGTACGACCTATTAAATTTGTACAACTCTATAGGGAGAACGAGTGCTTATGGGATAAGCATTGTGATGCTGCATACAAAAATAAAATGCGCGCTCCGGCGCTGGAAAACCTCGTCTAATAATAGTGCAGAGATGTTTTTAAAACGTTTCTTTGTCAACCGACGGGTTTACCTCGTTGAAATTCATTACTTTTTAACGTCAAACGTGTGCACTCCACAAGAATGATGCAGGCTGACTGACTTCATCTAAACAACCAACCAACCCGCCAGCCGTGGCTTGTCGGTAGAACTGGCGCGAGCATACTGGCTTCGTACAAACGAGGCCTTAGATAATAAACAATATAGATAAAATTCTCGTCAAGTGCGAGTCGGACTCGCGAACGAAGGGTTCCGTACCATTATCTATAATAATTAAGCCTCTTAATTGTATGAGCGTCCATACAACTCAGAGGACAACTTAATTGGCGTCAACTGTATTGTATGTATGGGGACACCTTTTAATTATCACCTTTTTTATTTTTTTTATTTTTCCTTTATTTGTGCTGTAAAACTTTGTTTTTCGCCAAATTTCAAGATTGCAGGTCGACTGGAAGTATCCTTTAGGTTTTGATTGCCTTGCGAGTAGTTGTAAGTTTCAAACTGTACAGCTCAAATTGTTGTTTCTTTTGATTTGAGTTGACATAGAAATTTGATTTTGTTAAAAGGGATAGTAGACCTGAGTAGTTTGATACGAATTTACGATAGAAAGAAGGTCTTGACAGACAGACAGACAGACAGATGAACAACAAAGTGATCCTATAAAGGTTCCGTTTTTTCCTTTTAAGGTAAGGAACCCTAATAATAAGTTTTCAGTTTCATTTTCACCAGATATTTTTTCAATAGAATAAGGGATCAATTACATCGCAGTCCTGTCACACTAATGGATCTATTGAAACAACCGTCAATCAAGTCCTCGTACGATGTATATAAAAGGGAGGTAAATAAATTTTTGATCATTCACATTTCGGCGACCGGTCTGATACAACATCATCAACCATGGTAAGTTTTACTTTAGCAAATTACCTATATACATAACTAGCCTTCCCCGCGGCTTCGCTCGCGTTCTAACTACGCTGCAAACTAAATACCTCGGATAGATACCGGCGCCCATCCCTTATCTCTTGTCTTGCACGCGGTGATCATTATTTTGTTGCGGAGTTATGTTAAAACTATGATATCTCGTAAGATATTAATTGAAATCAAATTATGACTAAAGCAATTTTATTCAAAATTAAATACTTTGTGAGTAACTTATTTATTTAAGCAAGGATTAATACCATGTTAATAACAACTTCGCAAAAAATGCATTATCTTGAAATAAATTTAAATACCATTAAAAAGTTATAGCGACTCAACGTTAAAAAATAGACATATGTTATTGCTGACTTTATTTAGAACTTTTAAAAAGTATGTAGCTCTCAAAAGAAATATTTTCTCCCGTTTTTGCAACATTTTTCATTGATGCTCTTCTATTGGTAGTAGCGTAATGTGCCTTCCTCGATAAACGGACTATCCAACACAAAAATAATTTTATAATTTGGACTAGTAGTTCCTGAGATTAGCGCCTTCAACCAAACAAACAAAGAAACAAACAAACAAACAAACTCTTTAGCTTGATAATATTATTATAAATATAATGTGAACAATTCTTTAAATATTTTGTATTTTTTTCGTATTTTCAGATAAAATTAATGCTAGCGATGCTTCGGAATGTCGCAACTATGGCTACCATATGCTTGTTGATCCCAACATTCGCTTTCGACAGCACACCTAATGATGATGAGATTACGTTAGCGAATCAGACACCGCGAAGGCAATATTATTTTCTCCAGAGAGCTTTAAAGAATAATGTGGCCAAAAACAAAGTAGGTGTTCTATACGCCACGGAACCTTTAGAACCGAACTCTTATCCGGAGGAGTTGCACGCACTAAGAAATTATATACTTTTACTTAACAACTCCATCGAAACAAGTACCCCGAAAGGAGGAAATGTTAAAGTCAAAAAATATGACGTGAGTTATTACTTATTTTGACTTTTTTGTTGACTAGAAATTCCCTCGTTTCGCTTGGGTTCGTCCCTATGGTACATTTCAACGGTATACATTTTTCAGATATATTAATTCTGCAGCAAACAGTATACCTACTACATTTAGACGCGGAAATCCAGCTATCATTATAACTTTCAAATCAAAAATATAAATCGGTTTTGTGGTTTTATCACGATGCGCTCATAGATTCGATTTTTGTATCGATAAAAATGACTATTACAATAGAATTTCCTTAAAAATATACATATCTTAATAAAATACTCAGAATTAAATTTAATTTATAAATTTTTAGCCCAACGAATTCAAAGACGCACCATGCACTTGTGAACAACAAAACGTAAGTACATACCAATATCAAGTTGTTTCATTCAGTGTTTATTCGAAGGAATATCATATAATAGCGATTGATTGTTTTTTATAGAGGGAAGTGAAGTTATTGGGTGACGACTACTTTCCTCCCGCAATAGAAACCAGGAAGTGCAACGCAGCTCTCTGTCCGGTTCCTTACGGTTGCAAGGAGCGTCTTCATAAGGTACGGCAATATTTATCTTTGCCAAAATAAATAAGGTATATAGGTAATCAAAAATAACGTAAACTGTTAAATTAAAAATTTTAAACTCTAATATATAAAAACCTATTCATTGAGGCCATTACAATGAATTTAAGAACCATGCAGTATTTTACTAATGTTTTTTATTAAATAATTCAGCATCTTGCTTATATTTCAAACATTTTCCTTCAGCAAAATCCTTTTATATCATTGCAATATTATTAAAGTAACAGGATGCTAAGTTTCGAATTGATTGGATTTTAGAAGTTGTTCTCTCTCGTTCAAATCACCTTTCAAAAAAACTAAAATTGGTTCATTACATGGTACGTTGCCATAAACACGGCGCTCGCATGCACACTTGTAACCTTTTTAACATTATTTAGCATTTTCTTCACATTTGTATTGATTAAGTCTTTTGAATCAAGTTAAAATGAGGTTAATTTTAATGTTACAGATAACTGTGTTGAAGCGCAAAAGGTACTTCGAAGAACCTTCTGAAGAGGAATTGCCTGAAGATCTAGGAAAACGTTGGATAGCAGTGAAGGAGACTGTCGTTGTTGCTTGCATGTGCTTAAAGCAATATTCCAATTTTGATATTAGTGCATAAACTCTTAAAAGCGGACGACTTCACTAATGTAATGTTCTGCATGATCTATATAATGTAGAGGAAAGTAAATAAATATCAATTTATGCATTAATAAAAACTTATTCATTTCAATCGATTAAAAATATTTGATAATCCTTTAACTCAAATATTGAAATTATCTTCATGATATCTACGTCTTAAAGTCTATTCAAATAAAATAATATCTCACTCTTCATCACAAAATATAAATAAAATTGAAGTGTCTGTTTGTATTTTCAAATTAACAGTTTTTACAAAATATATTTTCTTGTATGTCTGTATGTCTGTTTATCTATCTATCTGTCTATTTAATACGGCAATTCTCTGAAACGGCTGGACCTATTTTGAAGGGACTTTCAAGTAGCTAATGTTATAAGGAGTAACTTAGGCTACTTTAATTTTATTAGAAAATTACAAAAACGCTTAATTTATTGTAACTTACGCTTAAAAATATATTACTTTTGCTGTCCTGACAGAAACTAGCTTTTCAAACTAAATTCGTATATTTTAGTTAATTACAAATACATGACTTGTAGTTAAAGAAGCAGTTTTAAAATTTAATTTTTAATTGAAACAAATAAAATTACATGCTACACAATTTGATATGTTGTTAGATTAGATACTTTTTCCCTCAACTACTACTACACTGGTTACACTACATTCGGACGCGCCGACAGTAATACTCCTCAGTCTAGGATGCTGAAAAAGATAGAGTTCAATATTTTCCGTAAAGTTTTAAAATTAAGTAACCTAAACATTTAAAGCACACCTTACACAGTTTTAATTCTTATTAATGACGAATAAATTACACAGATTCAGTGTATATTTAGCGTGCAACGTCAATGTTTATTTAAGATAAATATTACGAACTAGCAAACCCAGTCTGCATCGATAAGCGTAAGTTAAAATAAATTAAACGGTTTTATAATTTAGGTTAATTTTATGTTCTAATAAAAATAAAAGTAACCTAAGTTACTCATTAGCGTACTGTGAGGCGGCGCACCCCTTGTGTCTTTTTTAAAAACAACTGCACATTCACCACATTGACTTTTATTAAATAAAATTACACTACCGGTGTATATTTAAGTTTTCCCCAAATATACAATAGAATTATTTAGGGAGGCATTTATAATATCAGCTAAATTCCTTAAGTAGAGCCTTCCCGAGTGAATATTTAAACTTGCTTATTATTTTTATAAAGAAAACGAAAAATAACAAAAGGTTCTCTTATGACCATGAATGTGCTGAATAGTTATGTTTTATGTGGGAAAGTTGGATATAACAGTACGTAATCACACATCTAAAGTATTTGTTTATATATAAGAAATTAAAGTGTATTTTTAATTAACATTAAGACGACGTAGAAAACATAATATTATTTATCTCGACGTAAATATAGGTATACGATTTATTTTGCATGAAATCATTAAATAAAACTTATACTCTACTATTACGAAGGTAAGCAAATGTACCTTTGCTCCAGTTGTATCTTTGACAGGAGTCACAGGATCCCAATTATACTATAAGTAGTAATACATTACATTATTTTCATACATTTGACAGATGTCTAATCCGACTTCTTAGATTGTGACGTGTATAGTTACATTCTCTTTGTACTAAGCCTCTGCTGTGCAACCTTCTGTAATAAGTAGAGTAAAAATTTTCCCTAAAGTGTATTTTCCTTATGTCATCCATCGTTATTCGTTACATAGAAGTACTACGTAGCCTGTTTACGCCATCAAGCGTCAGATAGAAGAACTACGTAGCTTACTAACGCTGTCTAGCGTTAAATAGGGACAAAACCTACTAACGCCATCTAGCGTTGTAATAGGGAACACGCTAAGCTATAAACGTCGTTTAGCATTTAAAAGGAAACTACATAACCTACTAACGACATAGAGCCAATTTTTTTTCTTAATAGTGTTATCTTTCTTGTAAGATCAAATGGAAACCTTCGTGTAGGTACGAGTTAATCGGTTCTTGTATTCGCTAACGCAATAACAGGTCGTTTATGGTACACAAGTCATACGCGCGTTTCTTGATTTTCCTTGCATTAGCCTTCTTCGTGACTTCTCTGAACTTCTTCTTCTTTGAACATGGATTTGGCATTTGACTGGATCTTATTTTATGGTGGAGATCCATGGTGTGTTAGTGTAAGCTTCGATTTCTTCACATATTCTGCACAGATAAAAATTATAGTACTGTCTGCATCCAGTTTGGAAATCTTATTCAAGTCATTACTATTTGCATTCAATGTGCCTGTTCGTTTAACTAGTTGCAGCGAGCTATTGGACATCTAGTGTTGTCGCTTATGTGTTACATTTGGTGGTTCAGAAGCCGCAACAGACTCTATAATTAGTGTTTGTGTTCGTACCCATAACTTACCAGATGTCTTCTCGCTGATGTTTGCGTCGTCCAGTTCCTACCAAATATGTTTGGCAGCAATGTACTTTGCGCTATTCGTATTTATTAATGTCGATTGTGTTCTATTTTTGAGCTAGGGTCGCTTTTAGTTTTACCTTAAACTTCGATATCAGCAGTAGGTGGGGCGATCCACACTTGGATCCGGGAAGAGTATGAGCATTTCTAATAGATGTTTTCCATTGCCTATCCCGCAACGTCGCCCGCGTTCTGAAGGCCGGAAACGAAATTCTTTCGGAGTAGTGCGGTATGGTAGGTACCGCATTACTACGAGTCGTGTCCCCCCACCACCGAACTTATGTTAAAACTTTGATTCAGATCACCTAAAACATTCATTGAAATCAAATGATGCCAAGGGAAATTTTGTTCGAAATTAAATACTTGTAATGAATAACTCATTTATTTAGATAATGATTAACATCAGGTTTATTAAAGAACCTTAGCAAATAATGCATTATCTAAACAAAATTGATGAACATAAAAAAAGGTTGTACCGAGTCATCTTTCAAAGATAGACACATGGTATCGCGGACTATTTTTTAGAACCATTTAAGGGAAAAAATATATATGATTTTTGCACGTAGTGCACGCAACGGAAACTCTGAAAAGGAACATTCTTCTCCCGTTTTTGCAACACAAAACAAAATTTTCAATTCAAACTATTCGTAGTCCTGAGATTAGCGCGTTCAATCAATCAAACAACACAAAAGTTTGTGTAATGAATTTGTACAAAATTGCTGAACTAAGACTACTTACCTTACGAGATTACCTCTAAACCTAAAGATGTGCATTAAAAAAATAAAAATAATATTTAAAACTAGCTAGTTGTATATACAAGAAAACATAAAAGATATTGTGAGTATAATACTTTAGCCTTAGGTAGAAGATAAGACACCTAACGTACAGACGCTATCGTGTATATAGTGGGGCACGGGGTACTAGCAATTATAGGGTATCTGAAGAAATTTTTGCCTATATCTGGAATGACAACATTCGATTACGGTAGCAACCAACTTTAAAAACTGGGCTATGAGAACTGCTACTCACTGGTCGAATGAAAAACAAACAAAATTATAGCTACCCTAATCCTCACTGGTAGCTAGATAAAATCCAAATGATGGAGACAAATGCGGCCAAGATGATGCGGCTCTTCGTACATGAATGTGCATTAGAAAATGGTGGTGGCCAAGTTTTTCGTACTTTATAACCGAAGTATCGGTTGTAAATAGTTAGTAAACTACTTGCGAAAAAAAATGGTTGCATCCCAGAGGCACAATCTTTGTATCAGAAGATAATATGCTTGTACCTTGCTAGCCACATCTGAGCACAGAACTACGCTGTGTAAGTCAATGTGGAGAAAATCTCAAGCATCTTAAATGCGATGTAGGTCTAGGAATGTTGTATGGACTATCATGTGATGGAATTGTCATAATAAAATGTACGTTGTGATGTCCATCACATTGATGGACTTGTCGCATAACATGTACGTTTCAGTTATTAATATTTTTTTGAAAAATATATTATATATTTTATTCGTAACTATTATACCATCCTAGCTTAGTGTCAGAGGCCGTCCGATATATCGGACAGGCTATAAAATGAAAACTGTTATAGTTTTTTTTGTTGTGACTTATTAATTTGACCCTAAATAACTATTAATTATTTTATATGTTAATCAGTTTAAACGAACTTTATGCTGTAATGGGTTAATCTAAACTACTTTGTAATAATAATACAAAATATTTGAAGAAATATATATTTCTTGTATCTTGTTCTAAAATTATGCACATTATTAATAAGATCTTCAAAAAATAAAATCGTCAATACTCTTTACAATCTTATCAAAAAGAAAAGAAGTGAGTGAATTTCAACATTTAAAAACACTTTAAATAATTGCACACTTCAGTCGAGGGTTGTTTTCGATTCGAAAATCGTTTAGCTGTGCTGCCATGTGTATTGTGTATTGTGTAAATGTGGCGACGTTTCAACGACAACGTCTACGAAATTCAACAATGTAGGAGGAACAATGGAAATCAATAATTATCATTGGGCTATCGAATATTTTGAGCAGTTTGGCAAATCGCTTTAAGTTTGCAGCAATCATAATCGGAGTAAGGCTCTTCGCGCACTAAAGTCTTCGGGGCTTTTTATGCGACTCTCGTGAGTTTAGTTCAAATTATACCTATAAAGCATAGTTGTCATACAAATGGATTTATTTCACTATAAGATAACTTGGATCTATAAAATAACTAGTAGGAAAATAGCTACGAAGCAATTCCATCTAATCACACTTTGCGTACTTACGTTACAACAGCTGATCATATTTCGATGAAATTTTGCACTAGTATAGATTATCACAACGTCGCTGTGTTTTTCAATCTCGACAAATTATTAGGATTATTCCACTAAAATATTTATTATTTAAGTGATTTTAATAATAATTATATCGATTATCGAGGTGAAATGCGAGTATATGGGAAGCAGTCACTCCAGCGGTGAGGACTGCCGTGAACAATGCGTCGATAAGCGGATAACATGAGCATTGAGCGCTGAGTGGTTAATGGGCCGTTCCATTACTGTTACACTCGCTGCGCCCTCTACGAGAGACTCGGCATAGTCCATGGAGCGCTACACAAGCTCCTCGTAGTACGACACGTTACAGACATTACTATTACTATCAGAATTAAAATAGAAATGACTAATGATTTTATATTATAGCTGATTCTCGTTTCGCTCGGACTTTTGGTATTTTTGCTAAACATTTATTCCGTCGCAGACGCAGATAAAGCAACTTAAAGGTCAATTATGCCGACTTTAATAAAAGTATTATTTCTAAAACTAAATATATTTTTCATTTTTGTCGCAGTAAAAATAACCAACTCTACTCGACGGTAAGAGCTTCCTATAAGTGTAACAAATTTTAGAGATTGTCTCTTCTGTGTGTAGGGTTAGGTTATATACCTTTATAAGACGTAATATTAGTGTACACGCTGATCAAGTTCAGATTGACAGTAATTATTTATCCTATTTTTATGTGTTTAGATCGCGTTATTTTATTACGTTCTAAAAAAGTTTTACGACATTATAGGAACCTACAAAATACTAATATTATTCAATATAGTTTTATTTATTTTATATCATTTTGAGTATATACCTAGTTCTTTAGAAGTTTGAGAAAGAAATAAGAATATGACAGCAAAACTTTATTTAACAGCTTCAGTTAATTTACATACATTTTTGTCAGTGTAACTATTTAGAGCGGTCGGTAGAGTCGACACGGTGTGACAGCGGCGAGTCGAGGCGGAGCGATCGAGGAGGTAATGCGAAACCACTCAGGACAAGGGCACCGATCTAAGCTTCGATTTTAAACAATGACTCCAAGAAATGGCATAAAACGTACATTAACGTGAACTCGTTTAGGGTTTACGACACTTGACCGATACGATACATCAATATGCTCTCTGACACGAGTCGTTATATGATAATATTATGTACTTAAAAAGAAATTTAATTTCTTATTTTATTGGAAATATTTACTATAGGTACTTTATTATTTTATAGTATAATATTTATAAAGCATTACAAGATTACTTGTTGAAAAGAACAGTCCTATAATAATTAGAAGTAAATTCTATATAGATTTTCTAAGTAAATAAATATTTTATTTATTTACTATAATAGGTATATTTATTAATATATATAAATAAATATGTTTAGAGATTAACACACAGCACCTCTAGTTTCATGATAAAGTGGATCAACTACACATATGTAACACAAAAAATAAATAATAAATAAAATATATGTATATTATAAATAAAAAACATCCATAACTGGAGTAAGAGCATTTGTTGCTCACAAATTATTTACCCCAGCGGGGCTCGAACCTGCGACCTCTGGCACAGCAAGTAAGGTTAATACAAACTGAGCCAAACATATCGTCAAAACAAATACCTAAGCGGTACCGATATAATGATTATATTGAACAGTATATTGCAATGTAGGTAGCTGCGGCCCTCGGATGTAGTTCCGTGGCGACAATAGTCAATGGAAGAGAAATGAGACTTGTCGGTTCTAAAGTAGAGCGATCAAAGTGATCGCTAATGGGCGCAAACAATCGGAGGGCGCGAGGGAGGCTGCCGCGTGGCGAGGGGAGGGCGGAGGGACTAATTTGGCGGTTCCTTCCTTCCTGCAGTCGCAACTCGATCTAATCGCCGACTTCCGACACTTCAGCCCTATTCAATTAAGTGTTCTACAAAAATACTTTGAGTGTATATAACACTCAATATTAAGAGTTCACAAAGTTTTACTGTCTCGATATTGGTACATAAGGTTTTTAAGTAGGTATTAATAATTAATTAAAATTACACACCCTCTTACCATGCCCACAAGAATTAAAATAGAAACGGAGTCAACTACTATATTCACATAAGTTCAATCAATTATAAGTTGGAATTTACTTACAATTAAAATCAGGCCAAAACATGTTTTGTGGAGAGTTACAGTAAAATAGATAATGCGCCATATAATCTCCGTATCGTATTCATATGTACTTAGGCATGTGCCTGGCGATCAGTAGAACAAACAATCAAGTACTGATAATTTTATTTACATACTGAGATACTTATAATTAAATCTACTTGATTACTTCGCGTGATATTATGCTTTTCATAGACACATTGATATATTCCGATGATTCAATCATATTATGTACCTACCTACTAAATTAAAACCCCTTTCATCTTGATGTTCAGAAATCTTATAAGAAGTAGCCAAATAACTAGTAATAAACTAATCACACTAACACTAGTAATCAGCTAGGCTAGGTTGTGTTCTAGTGGCAGCAGCACCAGGTGGGCGAGGTCGGCAGTAATCACGACGTTCCTGCGCGCGGGTAATGGGCCGCCTGTAAACAGATAATTGTGCCGACACACAGCCCTCGCCCGACCCTCACTACAGCAGGGGATCCTTTTTAACGGTTTCCCGCGACATACATTTTAACTATACCCTAAGTACGAAGCAATTAGTTCGCCATATTACCCTTCTCACGCCGGAACCTTTTTACTCTCAAACAGATCGTGATCGACTTCAACTCAGATTATGCTCTTTTTTCATTTACGACTAAGTTTGTGCAACGTTATTTTACTATTTTTATTAAAATCCAACCTATATTATAATTATTTAATTGTCCCTTGAAAAGGACAGGTAGGTATGGATATAATAATATTATGTTGATTAAGCATCTGCAAACAAGTTTATATTTTTACGAATAAAAAGCAAATTTAATCTCATTTATTTTGTAACTTTTCTTTATATTATGTCAAATTATGCATATTGTTTAAGTGTTGTAGAGTGAATCTGAAGCGATCTACTGCGATACACAGCGAGCCCAGCAACTGCAACTAGCTGCGAGCGGCGACATTAAATGAGGCGGAATGAGAATCCGTTCGAGTCAAAGCACGCGGAGAGAGAAACGTCAAATTCATTTCCGACGATTAGCGAGCGCCGGCGACTCTTGTTGGGGGTTGGAGGGGGCGGCGCGGGGTTGCGGCGGGGGAGGGGAAGGGGGTACAGATCGCTAATGGGCTGGCTATTATTTTATTTTCCGGCATTCAGAAAATTGCCTTAATTCGCGACAAAGAGACATCGGAGTGGCGGAACTGCGTCTTTAGTGTCGTTATATAGATAGGTAGAGCTCGCATTGTCCGCCACCTACGTAGTTAGCTAAATAACAATATCTATAATTGTGCCGCTCAGCTCCCGCTGCAAATTGCAGTGTTACATGAAAAAGGCACATTCCGTTGTTCTCAATTGGTCTACAAAAAGGTAATACCTAAAGCATGTAGTAGCTTCAGTAACACAATAATTATAATACCCATTTATGTTTAGTGTCATAAAAATAAGAAAAGTACCTATCAATAATTTTGTTTGTACCATACAATATTTTGGTTCGTTCTGTACGCAAAAAACAGTAATTGATAGTCATTAGTAAACTAAAGCTTGATGAAAAAATTAGAGAAGGCATGGATAATATGTCATAATTATATTATAAAAGGTATATATATATATTATTTTATCACTGTTAACCTACTTCGAAAAAGGAGGAGGTTATGTGATTACGCTCTGCTAGGTATTTTTTTAAATAATAGAGGCAAGCATCTGGGTGGGTAATGCTGACCTCCAGCTGTGGTCGAGGATATACGTACTCGTATAGGTAAATAGTACCTAAATACATTGTTGTTTTCCATTCAGCCTATTTCTTCTTCATCAAAATTGTATTATAACTTCACATAAATTAAAGAAAATATATTACAAAATCCAATCACTAATCTACTTAATTCAGAAAACCGTTAGCCGTGAATTTCTCATGTACCTACTCACACCTATTACCTAACATAATATATACTTACTAAGTGCATTTTCTGTAATTAGAGGTAAAACTATTCAAACTGGTTTACAAGTAGGTTCTAATGTCATTAGTAAAAAACTATGTACACCTAGTAGAACCTACTTACATATGTTATCTATAGAATAATCGCATTTAAAATTATTATTGATAACATTCTTAATTCCAGTGTACAAACATCTAATACCTCTTCATACTTCCCCCACTTGCAGCAGATCCCCTACTTACACTCGTTAGACTATTTAGCATATATCCATAATCCCTCTAAAGTTAAATCTGCAGCTAAGCTCGGGGCAGATCCGCTCGCCAGTTCCCACAAAAACAATACTACAACTACATATTACCTACGAAGTGGAATGTACAGTGGATTATGATTCACTAATCTTATTATTGAGTTTGGTTAATTGTTTATGTCTATGGGTAATATTAAATCAAATGGTACGTTTTGTACAGTATGAAACTCGTTTAATCGACGACACGTTTGGCTCAGTTGGTAGTGACTACCTGCGCCAGCGGTCGCGGGTTCTAGTCCCGCTGAGGGCATTCATTTGTTGAGCACGAATGATTGTTCTCTAGTCATGGGTGTTAATATTTATATTATGTGTGTATTTAAAATGTATATGTGTAGTACATCAACTATCTGGTATCCGTAATACAAGCCTCGTAGCTTACCACGGAACTAGATAGCAATGTTGTAAAAATGTCCGAACATAAACATAAATCGTCTGTTACTTCGTGTCAAGAAGTGATAAGAGTTCAATCCTCTGTTCCGTCCAAACAATTTCCTTTACCTGGAAATATCAGTATGGAAAGGAAAAGTCCAGTAAAACTTTTAAAGAGCTTCATGAAAATCAGCTTAGCCAGAAAATAAATAGATAGAAGGATATTTTCTTCGGGACAATTTGAAGATGTCATACGATATGCTATAGGGTTGATTTAAAAATATGGACAAATGATATTTGTATGAGTATAGAGCTTAGATCATTGGGAAACCACAGAAATATTAAGAATATTCTTATAAAGTTGGTTGATATCAATGTATAGGTCGAAGGCTGGCAGTAGGCGTCATCGAAGCCTTGTTCCGCAGGGGCTTACTCTCGAAGGTGTGTTAAGGCGCTTATGTCATTGTGGGAATTAAACACTCCATAGACAATAGGCTGTAATCTGTTAAGAACTCTCTGTTTTACGTCGAATGAGTTGTGAGGATTGTTTGTTCCGCGTATTACATTCAAGACTGGAAGGATTAAAAGTGTTAATGCAATAATCACTTCACCGGGCATTTGATTATTAATTAAATATAATACATTATTACTTGCTTACAATTAAATGTTTAATTTCAAAAACTCTAGTGACTGATGCCATTTAATTGATAAAATTGTTTATATTTAATTTTTAAGGGTAAACGTATCGCAAAATGATTCAATTACGTATAAGTGATAAGAACTGGAATAACGTGCTCTCCTTGTAACGAAACGCGTGCTTTTAACCAACTTGTGCTTTGCCAGCCCTACCCTTAACTTACTACCAATCGGATACAGTGGGCGTGGCCGAAGAAAGAGACAAAGATATGCAAATGTATGGCGAGTGAGTGTGACAGTGGTTAGGCGGGAAGGCTGCAGTGAAAGGCGGGTCGGGTAAGTGACACTTGGGGAGACCTCAGTTAAAGTTTGGTGATAGTTTAGCGAGGTCGGTTCCGCTCGCAGTTGGTGTGACACACATGGTGTTGACGACAACGCGTGCGAATACTTTCGGAATTTACCCTTAATAAATTTATAACATTATATGATTATTAAATATTTATTGACTCTATACTATCAAACTTAATGAAAGTGAATTTCAAATTACAATTATAGCATTTCACTATTTTAGTTTTTCATTTTTTGGAAAGGAACCTAAAAGTGCCCTAGAACTGTACTTTTTTGACTTTGAAAAGATAGTGCTTACAAGTGGTAAAGAGGGTACAGCAGTGGGCTCTGTGTCTCTTTCGCCGAGCAGAGCCATGGCGAGCAGCGCGAGGCGCGGTGCCGCGTATACGATCGACAGCATCCTCGGACACCGGGAGCACGCGACCGGTAATATTACTTAAGTAGCTATTGCAATTTTGGAAATATTTTAGAATATTATATTTTTCCTCACAGAAAATAATATATATACTACGAGCCATAAGATACCTACGAGCAATAAGATTAGTTTTCAAAGTTGGAGTTTATATCTAGAAGAGATCTCTTCCAGACTCCAGTCTACAGTTTTGTAAAGCAATAACAAAAAATACACATATAACCTTCTCTTTTTTAGGTTAGTTAAAAATAAGGGTCATAAAATAATTAATATTGTGCCTAGTGAAGTGTCACTTCACACAACACTTCAAGTTCGCTTAGGTGCTAAGGTTATTAAGTTTAGTTAACGGACAGACCCGATGATAGTTATCTATTTCACTAATTCATAATTTAAAAAAAAGATTATAAAACATAATTAGATATATTACATTAGGTTTTCGGGATTGCAAATATACAAATATAATAATAATAATTTAGCAGATTATTTAATAATAAGAATTAGGTATATTCTTACCTTGCGATTTACAATACAAATAAATATAATAAGAATCTTTATAATACCTGTAATTACGAAGTAGAGGTACAGAGCAACTCTGTCTTACAATTAATTGGTAGCATTTTCTGTAAAAGTTCAACATAGAAAACTATTCACTTTATAACTTTCTTTTTAAACGGTAGAGCTATGCGTAGGGTTGTGCACTGTGCGCTATGGCGATATATTATACTGGTGATAAATAATACGTGATACCTATAAAAAAATGTGAACACGCGATTGAATATTTAATTGTTTATTTTTTACTTTCACATCTGCGATAGTCATTTTTACACCTTCGTCACACCTAAAGTTTTACTTCAATAGTATAAAGTAATTACGTACCATACATTGTACTTACTGTATTGAAGCGTTACTAATTAATTGCATTGTCTTGTATCTTAACATTGATTGTACACGAGTAATACACAAATTCCAATGAAATGTAATTTTTGAAGATGTCTTTAAAGATATAAGATAAGAACAATTCACTAGCTAATAATATTAATAAGGTAAACAATAATTAAATATTTTTAGGAAAATCGGATAGAAATAGTCATTATTATTAATATATACCGATTCTATAGTTTATGGGGTTTTTGTCTGTATGCCTGTGACGGCATCTCAGGAAAACATTTTATAGAGCAGGTTTTGATGAAGTTTAATATAATGATAGCTGGTAATACCAGGGTCAACATATAGATTCCTCAATACTGCGGGAAAATATGTTAGCTTTCATAAAAATGTTCTCTACCGTACCGACATAGAGCGCAGCGAGGGTGAATAGTAACCAAATAGCAAATAAATTAATAATTGTTTGCTGCAATCTGCCACCCCTGATGAAATTAATTACATGTAGTGTAATTATTTTAATAGAAATAAAATCAATTCATCCAAATATAGTCATTACATTAATTTAATTAGCTACCTATTAGTTACATTAATTAAAATATAATTTATAATTATCATAGAGTTGACATTTAAATTAAACTAATGGATCTGGCTCGTCAGAACGACCAACGGAAATACTTTTCAATGAGTAGGCTTATTTTTATGACTAGACAATTATAATATGCTAATAATAATATGATAGTAGCTATATTTTATCCTATTTAGCTTTCCATTGCAATTTAATAATGAAAGGATTAGGCCATGAACTTACTACGAGAGCTTCTGACACAGTTACTCGTAGGTACGGCAAAGCTAAGGTGACGTGTAAAAGACATCAATGGGAGCCTGATTACCGAAATTCTCCAAATATTATTAAATAAATGTTTTCTTTATTTTAATTATTCAGGTTTTATTGATATTAAAGATTAAGCCTTATTATTAATTTCAAATAAGTATTTCTTCAGAAAAAGTAATAATACCGTAGTCTTTTAAAGCCAACGTAATAATATATGAATGAAACACAACTGGTTTATATTAATATTACCAACTAATTTAATTCAAAGGAGGAATAGGTTCAGTTCACGAGCAAACTAATAAACGCGCTAATAAAAGCCCCCCGAGGCGCTGGCCCCCGCTGTTCCATTACGCCATATTTTCACCGCAACTAGATATTAATATAGCAATACTTCACGCCACACTGACGTACAACAAGTTTCGTTAAGAACTACATTTCTGCTCCCTGTTCAGCCGCGCTTAGACTGTAAGCAGTGATTTCGGAATATGATCATTATCTCGGGTGGATGCGTCTAAAAGGCGGCTCAAAAATGTTATTACTTGAGGGCTCGCTGATGGATTTTAAGGGCTTCAACGTAAATATGTTTTGTTATGGCAACACTCACCTATTCACAGTGGACGCCGACAAAGAACATAATTTGATGTAGTTATTATTTTATACATATATCAAACTTAAAATAATTCGTGCAAGTCGTGTCGATATAGGTACTTTTTTTTATATAATTTTATAATTTAATTATAGAAAATGTATATAACGGTAGCTGTGTGTCCTGTAGACATAAGATTCCTGCGGCTAATATTTCTAAGCACATCAAAGAATAATGTAATGAAGCTGTGGGTGTGGGACGCGGGCGCCGGGCGGAGACGGGGCGCAGGCTCTATGTAATGTCAATGTTTGCGCGCTGCGGGCTTCGCGTGATATGGCTTATTTAATACTGTTAAATCATATTGACTGCCCAAATACGACGAAATTGCGAATACGTAAACAAATATTTTTAGACATTACTGAGAAAGGCAAAATTACTGTTTAATAGCAGCCTATCTCGTTTACCGTTTATATAAATCTATAACTGCTTATATATATAAATTAATTTTATTTTGGTCTCTAGCAAAACATATATAGATAAATAAATAAATGTTAAATATTTGAATCTAGGCAATTTAAATTTTCTCTCCTCTTTTCCGAAGTCCGGTCAGCGCCCACGGGCTTGAAATAATCTATACCTACTAGTTATAATATTATAAAATTCTTTTTTTGTTGGATAGTCATAGAAAAACGGGACGGGCGGGCGTTAGTTCTACGAGGTAGGTATCATAATACCGCGCGACTCAGAATATGGTTTCCGGTCTTTAGAACGCGTGCGAAGCCACGGGAAATGCTAGTATAAAATATGTGTAAAACCTTTTATTTTCCTATGTTTAAAATTGATCTACATCAACATAACTAATATTTAGTTAAGTCACAATATACTGTACATTCAGAACGATATAAACTGATTTTAAGGTTCAAAATACAATATAAAATATATTTTTTATAACCTAATCAAAAATTTTCGGAGTCGATAATAATAATGTGTTAAATACCTAATGTGTTAATATCATACATACAAATCATAAGTTAATATTAAAGTAACGATGTGCATTATTTGTTATATTGTTAAATAAATATTTTCTGTTTATTTTTGTCTTAAAAATAGCAAACATGGCACAAGCAAGCTATTTTTAACATTTTTATTGAATCAATTGGGTATTTTCAGATTGGCGTCAGATACATCTAAGAGTTTGCCACAATAATACAACCTACACAAACAAGAATCGTAATATCTAAATATATGCATAATTTATATATTATTATAGCGACTCACCTCTCATTCACTTTTCTTTAAAAAAAATGTTTTTTTTTAATTTTACAACCTTTTCCTGACAATAACGAAAATAAAACAAAGAATTATGCAATATATTAAATATATACAAATAATACAAATAATTAAAAATTTATTATGTTTCTATAGTACAGATTATAGAGATGAACTGAAAAACTCTTTCTTTTTTGAAGTTAGTCAAACAATATTTATTTTGGTAGTTCAACTTCAGCCACTCGTAACGATGTAAACGATATTTCCGGTAAACTCATCGTTCAATAATTTCAAACGAATGGAATCCGCTTAAGAAAAATTGTAACTTTACAATACTAAATATAAAGATTTTTTTACACAATTATGGACCTTATTGCCTGCTGATAAAGCACAATATGCGTGAAACGTGAACTGGAAGCCCATATGGAGATACCGTAACGAGCGTCACTTGAAGTGGCAATTTGACAGGATTTACCGCGAGACATACAAAGTACTGAATACTAATAAAATTACAATTTTTCTGAGATCTGGTTGACGTTGCTTTATTGTATGAATGTAGTTGTTACATTCTGAAAGCTCGCTAATAAGAGCTTTTAGTTCTCTTTGAAAAATAAATTATTTAAACATATTTAAACATACACTACGTTCTACATTCTACATATTATAATATGTCTATAATTGCCACATAAGCATCAAGTACTTAACGCCCAACAAAGTTCCTTTATTATAACAATTTGGTACGTTTGCTACGAATACACGTACGCGTACGTTTTATTGTCATAAAAATATTATTAAAAATAATTCGCTTTGTGTAACAAGCGTTCATGATCTATTTTAAATAAAATCTTGTAATCCGACGTGAAATGGTCATAATAAAGTTCATGTAGTGATTTTATTAATACAATAAAGTCGCGAAAGCGTTGCGTCTGTGTGTGTGCGTATGAGAAAGCAACGAGCGGGTAACAAGCGTTTAGTTGTAATCCGGCATTGTGCGCTAATTCCTCACTACTAGCGCAACAAAAATAGAATTACTATAAATAAATAGTGCGACTAACGTCGAGTGACGTTAAGTGCTTTACAAAAAGCGTATTTGTTTGCCGGAGCCGAGAGTGTGGACCCCGCTCCGGCTCGCATCGGCTATTGAAAATGGCTCTTGTGGCACCACGCTAGGGGCAAAAGTCGCGTATGCAAAAACGTAATTAGTGAGTTTAAAGAGCAGAAGGGTGGTAATTCGGTATTATCGAGGGCTGGTTTGCTGCGCGGATTAAAAGATCGATGTCACGTCAATGAGAGCTGCTACCGCGCTCGGCGCTACTTACTCGTACCTGCTGCAACGTTGCACCGTGAGAATTATCTCGTGTAATGCCATTTTTGGTACACGTTTATTTAAATTACGATAATATATTGTAGATACGATAAGATATCAGTTGGTCTCAGTGAATATTCAAACGTAATTTCAAAGTGAAGACCCATAAGATAATTATTATGACCCTACTCTACTACTCTGGCTTGATTGCTTAGGAGCATATTCCATAACATCTGACTACTATTACAATCGCTAAATTTGTGTTTGTCGTATTACTTGTTTTCGCTGAAGGACGTATTCTATACGCTGATGGTATTTAAAATTTATTATATTATAAAGGTACGCGTGTAATCTGTGCTGTGTGGTCAGCTTGGACTCTTTAAAACCATTATCAAGAAATCTTTATTTGGATTTATACATTTAGCTTTAATGCTTTTTAATTTTTTTATATACTTTATTGATCGGAAGTAGAAGAACGCCTTTACAGGCTATCTCAATATATTATAAATAACATATTGAGATAGCCTGTAAGAGTGATGTATGTAGGTACAATGTGCTGTAATGACATTTTAATATATTTGGTGTGCAAATGGGCTTATCTCTAGAAGAAATCTCTTCCAGCCAACATTTGTTTTTTTATTGTTTTTCTATTATTTATTATTTAATTTTTTTTTTTTTATTGTATGTTGCGTCGGTTTACCTACTAATAAATAAATAAAAATTGATTTGAATGTTTTTTTTCTTCAAAGAAGGAGGAGAGCGGTGTGTAGAGCTGAAGAGCGAGGGCGTGCAGTCGGACTCCGAGCAGGAGGCTGAGGCGGAGGCGTGCGCCGAGCCCGGGCCGCTGGACGCGCTCGACGCCGGCCGCCCGCGCAAGGTACTTTGCTACACTTGCTAACATGCTACACTTGCTACTACTACTAGACTGCGATTGTAAATGCGAAATTTATGTGTGTTTATGTTTGTTGCTTCTTAACGCTGAAACGGGCGGTCAAAAATTTAGTAATCAGAGAAAGTACAACCTGTTAGTTGCTATTAATGTAAGAATCAAAACTATTAACTGTATGATTATCAGACTCCTCTTTATAATACATCCCTCTTATCACTAAATTGGCCGATAAATCGCCTCTGCACAACTTGACAGCCATGATGCGAATTATACTTGGTAATTTTGATTTTGATTTGATGATGAATATCGATTATGTTGATTAAGAAAATATAATAACAATAATCTAGATTATATTTTAAATTATTCACAGTAATCATATAAAAAGCGTTAGAAATCATTTATTAACTTAAAAAAAAGAGTTAACCTCGCACTAAGAAGTTCAAAAGAGAAGTTTAAAACTGAAGCTACTTATTATGTCTTTATTTTATTTAAGGCTACTCAGCCCAGGATTTCGGTTTAAATAAAGTAAATCTACGTTTTTTTTAACATTCTTTATATTTTTTTCTTAAGATACATGTTGCACTTGCGATTTTTCTTATATTATTGATCAGGATATAACAGGATATTGATCTAACAAGGACTCATTTACTACTACGAACATAACTCAAGTTGTAAATTTTCTTTCATGGTCTTCCATCTCTGACTCAGTAAACTCGCCTGCTCGCCAAGTATTTGTACAATGAGAGACAGTAAAGTACAATAAGCGTGGTGTGTCTGCCCAAGCAGGTGCGTCGCAGCCGGACCACCTTCACCACGTACCAGCTGCACGAGCTCGAGCGCGCCTTCGACAAGACGCAGTACCCCGACGTGTTCACGCGCGAGGAGCTCGCCATGCGACTCGACCTCAGCGAGGCAAGGGTGCAGGTCAGAATCACTTCACTATTTTCGCTTACCTTTTCATATAATGGAAAATTTACTAATACATCATTTTGACATGATATTACAAAAGAGCGTTTATTATCTTTTACCATAGGCCTGTTTTGGCAGAAAGACATAGTTTGCAATCAATTACTTTTTTGTAGTAATTGTTTTGTTTTTTATATTATTATAAAATTTCGCATCTTCAACAATTATTGTTATGATACTTCAGTCAATTTATATTAAAAAACGATGAATTGCACATCTTAAATAATTCTAACTCTCTAAAAGTACTCTAAACGTTCGCTCCATCTAAAATCCAAAATACTTAAATTAAATCCGTTTGTTAGTTTTTGAGTTTATCTTTTCGGGACAGACAGACAAACGCAATGGGGTAATTCATTTTGTAAAATTCAGGTTTATTACGGTATTTCTTTTCATTTCAAAAAAATCCAATCCTTGTAGTCTAATTATATGAACGAACGTACTATTTTTTAGCCGACCTCAAAAAGGAGGAGGTTACTTGTAGTTTTAATTCACATAAATTATATTTTAAATAAAAAAAGCGATTAAGTTAATTACTCTGTTAATTTTTTACGAAATAATACCTACAATTAAAATCATTTTTTTATATAAAGTTATACACACATGACGTAGACACCCTTTTATTGATTAACTTTTTAAAATACGAGTATCCAATATAATAATGAAAGTCTTCAATATAAACACCTCATTTGATATTGCATAAAAAATTACTACCTATGCATAATTGTAATTATTTTTACATTAAATTAAGTTAATTACTATGAAATCAGACTTCATTAATTTCTGGTTAGAAGGCGTAATTAAAGTCTAATTTTAACTAATTTTGACGACGTCGCAGTAAATTCCGCGGTTTTACATAACTGGTACATACTTAGATAATTTACTTTCATATTAGATATACTAATTTCTTATGAGAGTAATAAATAAAAATAACAATTTTAAAACTATAGATGGGAGATATAACTTCTAATTGAGGAATACTTTATTTAATGTTTACATTATTTACATGAAAAGATTCATTATACTTCAGAAACGATTTTAACATGACATGTAGTTATTGCATCCGGCTCTGTCTTGTCTTAACAACTTACTTAAAAACAAAGCCTAGTATATGACATGGTTTCAGCCCTTTTTTAATCTCTTACTATTGGACACGGGCTTTCATTGAATACGAGGGGATAAAGCCATAGTACACCACGCTGGCCTAGTGCGGGGTGACTTCACACGTTTCTTTAGAAAACTTGCTAGGCTTCGTTTAACTCGTGGCGAGGTTCATCATGAGGAAACCTGCATTTCTGACGTGCAGGTTTCCTCACGACTTTTTCCTTCACTGTACGATAAGTGGTAATTATGTTAGAAATTATTCATACGTATAAATATCAGAGGTCCGAGACCCGGATTTGAACCCGCTTCCGCTTCTTCTTCACTGGGCTATCATTGCCTTTTAGTATAGAACATAGGTAGGTAAATACAACGTCTACTTTCCAATAATAGCCGCGTGAGGTAACAGTAGCAGCACAGCGGCATGTTGGTGAGCGGGCGATTGCGGCGGCAGCTGAAGGCGTGACGTGGTAATTAACATTAGCGGTATTGTCCGCGCACAATCGCGCAGATTACACTCGCGGTCACAGGTTAGCCTGCCGCTGGCTGCCTGCGGAGGACATAATCGATCTAAACCTAATACGACCAACGATAAAGTATTAAGTATGATAATATAATGTTAGAGCGAATATTACCTCATACACTTATTATTGAAAGCCTATTTTACTCGTATATTTAAGAAAATATTATTAAACTCTGAAATATTTCAAGCTTTACAGTTTGACAGTGTAATGTCTTAGTAAGATGTAAAAACATTACCTCTGTAATTGGCATTATTAAATGATCAAGTTGTTACAAGCTATCGTTGCGCGCGAGCACGGCGAGGGACCCGCTCTAACAATGGTCGCTAATTCGCGCCTCATTACACTCTCGCCGCTAATGTCTCGCTAATTGTACCTCGAGCCGTCACTACTCTGTGCAAAATTGGTGTAATCAAGCGTGTGACAATGGTTTTATTACATTTAAATCTATTGTTTCTGCTGTTTTATTTTTATTCTTTTTCTCTTACACTCAGAAATTCAGTAGTTTTACTAAATTTGTGAAAATTGCAATGTATTTATAGTTATGTCAAGTATATTCTTTATAAATAGGAATATTTTAATTTTACACTAAAGATAAAGTGTTTTTGAAATTTAACTTGACTTATCAATTGAAGAAATCGCTTTATTAACTTGCCATGGGTCTAATGAGCCTTAAACTGGGCAGAGTACAATGGAAGCCGTCGGAAGGCAGCGCGGCGTGGGCGACGGCTCGGTGGTGGCGGGCACGACTAACAATGGTTTAATTAAGCACGGTTTGAGCGTGAGAGCTCTCAAACTGCAGTTAAAGTGAGCGCCGCTGCAATTTGGTAATTACCGACTCCGCGAGATGAGGGGAGGAGTGAGAGGGCTGGGAGGGGGGCGAGGGGAGGTAATCTCGCGGCCTCGAGAGGCAGTCGGCAATGCACAGACAATAAAACACTTTAATATTTCGCAGGGCTGTATACTGCTAATGAGGAATTCATTTCGGTCATTAGATGCTCTTGTGACTGTATTTCTTTAATTGCGGCTGACTTCTGAAGCAGCCACATAAGATTGGCCCTTGTGTTGCAGCGACATTTGAGAACTTGCATAATAACTGCTCGTTTTTGCGCGAGATTAAGCTCCAACACTACTTTCCAACTTTCACCCATTATAATCTTGTGCTCGTGACTAATTGCGCGTTTACATTTAATTTATTATTTTGTGGGATGGTTTCTTACATCTTAATTGTTGTAGTAAGAGAAGAACATATTTAGAACATGTTTTATGTGAATGCGTTATATATATACAGGTAATGTTAACTTTCTCCTAAAATTTAGGAAATCTTGTACTGGTCTCACAGCCCTAACTACTCGATACTCGATAGACCGGCGAGGGCGCGGTTCTTAAATCACACTCTACGCAGCGTAAATTGCTTTTAATCCACTCCATAGATGGCGCTCGTCGATTCATATTCTACCCTCTCCACGAGGAGCTCGCGCAGGCAAAAAAGTATTCTATAGGTGGTGACAAATGGGGTTGTTTTGAAGGCAGTTATAATATTTAGAAAGCAATAGTCGTAATAAGAAGTGGAGTGCACGCTGTAACGGAGCCGCTAGCGACACCACTCGAGCGCCGCAGCAGCGCTTGATCAGTTTCATTCTATCTCGAGTAATTTAATTTAATTTAACTGTTTAATTGGAAAAATATAATGACTACGGCCCCTGAGTTCGACACTTGACTCCACTTCAATTTTGATGACGATTTTTGGAATATTACGAGAGCACAATGCATAATATTTTATTTAGGTAATTATGTCAAAATATTTCAAATAATTTTTTTTTTTTTCTAATATATAATACTGACTTCACATACTAAAGCTAGACGTAGACTTCACTGAGACAAAAGGTGGTCCTAACTTCGTACTAAATCCTATTTCTTGTCCCTATGTCTCTACGCTCAGCTTCTGTATTGTATAATTTGGGGACAATTTGTGCTCCGCTGATTCACCACGAAAATGGAGTCATTTGAAAATTATGAAATTATAGCATTTTTGCCTTTCGGCCGCTACAATGTCTTTTTATTAGCGCAATGCGACTCGACTAGCTCAATTTGTTTCTATTCTCCGCGGTCGGCTATTCAAATTGATACCGAAGTTTGAGGAGGTAAGGTCGGTTTTTCGTTGCGCTGGCGGCCGCGCGAAAACCACGTATGCGTAATTGCTTTTCATTACGGCCCCATTGTAGTGGAGAGCGAGCGGCAAATTGGCGACAATTACGCTATAAAAAAATTAAAAGAGGACGCGGAGACTTCTGTCCGCCGAGCCCGCCGCCCGCGCGCCTGTCTTGTATCTATCTGTTAAATATTAATAATTATTTTATTTAACCATATATTAAATGTCGACAACAATACATAGTAAAGTAATGTTTACGCATAAATAAAACTTTTCTGGAAAAAATATTTCGGACTTTGTTACAGAGATAAACCCGCAAAAGTCTTATTTAATGCGAATACTCGTAATAATCGCAACTATTCGTAAATCTAAGAAAGTATACCTATAGTTTTTATTCCATAGGAATATAATGTTTATTATAGTAATTACAGACTGTCACACACACACTGACGTACACACAAATTTACAAAAGGATTTAAAAAATACAAAAGAGACCTCAAAATATCTAACTATATTTTTTTATTTGAATTTGATACAGTGTTTATAAATTCAAAGAACTAAATATGATTGAATATAGCTGTAATATATAAATATTTTATACTTATTCCCATTATATTATTTCGTTTTCTTATCCAAAACATAGTAGAAAAGTATATTTTTTCATGCATGTTGTGTGGTGATAATATTAATGTGTTTAATTGTTTGTGCTCAGGTGTGGTTCCAAAACAGACGCGCGAAATGGCGCAAGCGAGAGAAAGCTCTGGGGCGCGAGCATGCGCCCTTCATGCATCACGATCACGGTCAGTATCTTATGGAAATCGGACTTATATTATTATAAATGCAAAAGTTTTTATGTATGTGTGTTTATTTGCTAACTTTTCCCAATTGTACCTACGGCTGGAGTGATTTGGATAAAATTTAGTATAAAGAGTACCAGGAGTAATACAGTCTGAATTATCGTTAAGGTTAATATTAAAGATAAAAAAACGTTAATATAAATAGCTAGATAAAAAACGAAAAATTTTACAAAAAAAAGTATATGTCAAAGATTCATAATATGTAGAATTGGTATACAATTATCGGCTCGATAAAACCTGTTAGTGCATAATTACCGGAAATCGTGATTGTCGCTTAAAGGTTTCGTTATAATGAATGGTTTATTTGGAGCTATTATCGATTTAGAAATCATTTTGGTAACACCGATGGAAGCGCCGCCTTGAAGCCCGTAATTATAATCGCATTACTATCTGACACCTGTATGTACTCGTATGTGCGCGGCCGACCGTCGCCGGTCTGTGCCAGCTCTCTGTAGTTCGACACCCTTCATTACTACTAGACTCTAAACAAATGATTCAGGCAACTGTTATCGATACTTTTAACGTACTATTTTTTAATAGCAAAAGTTTGTGTTTCTGATTCCTACATTTTTTTTGGGATTTGGTAAAACACAGGCTACAATATTTGAGAAAGTCCTTTAAGGACCGGAACGAAGTGAGGATGAGTCGCTACTGGCATGTAAAACAAAAAAACAAAGCAATACAGTTTTTTTGAAGAAATAGAAAATATGAATTATTGTAATAGTATTTTAATAATAATTAGCAACTTCTCCTTACTCTGATCTAGCATGTCAATAGATACGATTTAACGGTTAGTAGATTTTTCAGAAATGAGATATTTTCCTGTATTAAAAAGTATCCTATACAAATTGAACCGGATAATCACCTATTATTCTGCCAAACTTTATTTAAGTCTGTCAAGTGATTTTCTCGTGATACGATTACTGACAGACAGGGAGTCAAAAATTTTAAAATTTATGATTTATGTTATATTTGAAATAGTTATGATTAAAATAAGCATTTTGATAAGATTTCTTCGACTAACTTAGAATTTTATCTATGCTCAGGTACGAGTATCTTACTATCGTATCGTTTCTCATTAATGATCCATAGTTAAATGTTACACTGTTCGAAGAACTTGTACATAATTAAGACTCGTTAACTGATTTACCACGTACGTTATGATTTACCATGGATATACTCGCATCTACTGTATTATGCATGTGTAATTTTCCTATAATTTGGAAGGAATGAAATCGATTACCTTGTTTCTGTTCACAACAGCCGGTCATTACGACCATTTACTGATGGATATCTCGTAACTATCATTTGACAATAAAAAGTACAGGAGTGACGCCAACACCTATGTAATTTATACGATATTAATACTTCCTTGTAATTACAATATCGATTTGTATTGACGATTTTATCGGTAATCAGTTATTTAGATAAGAATATGGAAATTCTAAACCTCTTTTCAGTGTCGAGAAATACGGCTCACACAATTAATCAGGATCACTGATCTTTTTTTTTCGCATTTCTATAAAGGATCTTCTATATTATAGTGCTGACGTATCCATTTTCTTCCTTTTCTTTGAATGCGAATGATGATTATAATACATTTTATATTTTTGGTGTTTCAATCTAAATAATGTGTACTTAAGCTACGGGTACAGTGGACTGGTAGAAGTGAAGTAAAGAGAAGTAAAGTATGAAAAAATAATTTCTGGAGGTGACGTGACGCCGCGGGTCGTTCATAGTTAGCGTGTAGCGGTTTGACATACGCCGTAATGACTGGCGCGACTCTAATGTGTGATAATTACACGCCTGTCACAAACATCGTTAAAATGTGGCGTTAATGGACACACATAGAGGGTTTATTATAGAAAGTTCATTTTTCTTGCAATTCCTCCTGCATTTTTAAATGTTCCTTGTAGATGAGTGAATTATTAAGAAGCGAATTAAATATTTTTTTAAATCTACATAGAGCCTAAATATTTTTTAAATATTATTTACATGACACACAACTTAATGTTAGAATTATACAAACCTTATAATCTAGAGTTTGTTAGTCATGTAGAACCATCTCGTTTCACGCCACGACGTATCGAACTTTTGGTTACACCATTTCAATACACGAAACATTAACCAACTAGGTAGGTATACCATTAGGTACATAGCGATGAACTTAGTGCAAACTTACCTACTAGTGAGTAGTTATTTAATATTACGTTTAAAATGAAAA
Source organism: Boloria selene (assembly GCA_905231865.2). NCBI lineage: Eukaryota > Metazoa > Arthropoda > Insecta > Lepidoptera > Nymphalidae > Boloria > Boloria selene. Next base: position 17,120,266 of record HG993131.1, read on the forward strand.
TTGATTTATTTAATAATAATGATAGCTCAATGCTAGTAATGCTAAACATCAATCGAACTATAAAAGTTCAAGTAACTTTGAGTTTAATGATAACTATTAAAGTATGTAATATTAAAGTAGTCCAGGTGCGTGAGGAACAACGCAGCCCTTGTGACATCATTAGATAACAAATAAGTTATTATCACTATTTGCCGGGAGTCGGGACTACCCTCGACCGCGTCACCTGCTGCGGTCGCGCCGCCTTGTCTTAGCATGTATGGCTGCAGTAGCGGAGGTCTTGGTTCGAGTCCTGGATCGAGTCAAGTTGTGTCATTTGGTTTTTCCGTAAGGACAAGTCCGTCAGGAATTTCAGTAACAGTTCGGAATTGTGACGGTGCCGAAATATCGGAACATAAATTTTGTGCACATCGTAAGCGTCTCTTCTCCTATTTTGTCCAGGTGTAGGTGAGTGGAGCGCAGGCATGGGTGTGGGAGTGGGCATGGGTGGTGTGGGAGTGGGCGTGGGCGCGGGCGAGTGGTGGCTCGGGCTCGGCGCGCCGCTGTGGCACGATGCTCCTCCTGCCGCGGCCTTCAGAGCATTGCTGCATAGGTGAAAACTTATCCTATTATTGATAATAATAATCTACATGTATAATAAGAACACCTTTAAATTAATCGAATTAATGAAGACATGTTTTTACCTGAGTAAGAACGAGAACCAACTGTGAATGTCAGTATTATGAATATCTTATAATGGCCTAGACCTAGGCCAGCTAGCCCGGCTTAAATAAATTTAGTTATTGAGTTTTCTTATAAAATTTTTAGCAATAATCCAGACTTGGGAACTTGGTGATGACCTCCGTAGTTCAGACAACACGTCTAGTTGACGATTATGATCTTTCCTGTAGAGTTTGAGGGTGTGCACCCTCATTTACCAACATTAGGTTAAGGGCCATGTGTCACTGCAGATACGTGCTGGCGCTGCCGCCGCCTGCGCCGCTGTCACCGGCCGCGCGCTCGCCCTCCCCCGCGCGCTCTCCGCCCGCCCCGCAGCCCGCGCCCGCGCCGCCCGCCCTGTCCGCGCTGCCCGCCGAGCTACGCCTCCTGCACGACCGCTACAGCCGCGTACACACGTAACCACCTATATAAGCTTTATGTATCATATACATATGTACACTAATATTAAGCTATACATTATTATATTGTGCGCCGTCAAATAATGTTTCTTTCAGCCTGTACACAATAGTGCAGTAGTTCGAACATCTTTTTATGGATGCTCGCAGTAGGTAACTGCCATTTTAATTATGTTTAAAGAAGCGGCGCGTGGTGAAATCAGTGAGAATATTGAAAGTATAGAAAATATTTAGGCAAACAAATATTATTACGTAAAACATAGTGGAATAGGGTCACGTATCTGAGATATTCGTGGTATAGATAGGCTTTTATGTATGTAATAATTTAAATGTTGATTTTTTATAACTTCATGGCATAGTTTTCTAAAAGCGATTTTTACCTTGGACTACCTATACTCATTACTTTGGCAAACATTTTGGATTAAGCCTCAGACTAGTTTTATTAATAATTAAAATAAATGATGTCGGGACATTGTTAGGCGTTTTTGTTCATCAACATTTATTTACTTATGATAATAAATATTTATATTGTTTTTAACAATTAAATATTTATCAAATACAATAATATTCGGCTTCATGTTTAATTTTCTGATAATATTTTATTATTATGAGGGATACCTAATACCTACATACCGTGTAAATCATTTCTAGCGCGCCGCAAGCTTACATAAAAATAAAATGGCGAAGTTTTCGTAATACCATAAACGTTCTATTTCATTTGTTATTGGTAATAAATTAAAAAAAATGTGCTGTACTGTGTATGTTCAGTATAGTTCTTAAGTTTTCTGATGTGATTTTCTTATCGTGCACATGTTTGTAACTGTCTTATAAATTATAATGTAAGAATTGGATTGTAATAATCTTAAAAATGTGTAAAACATAATAATTTGTGGGATTCGACATAGTTATTCGTGTGCCTTACCCTTCGACGTAGAAGCGGGAAGCTCAGATCTCCCGCAGTTGTCTTCGCTGATCTCGAAACGTTTATTTGAAGTAAACATTGTATATATTAATTAAGATCTTATAGAGTATCTAGTGAAATCTCCGAAGTTAAAGTTGTATTGTAAAAATATGTGTATTGTAAATATTGTATAGAAAAATCCTATCGGCTCGCTGACTCCGGATGTACGACGAACCGATGATACGAATACTCGGAGTTCTAAAAGTAATTAAAAATAATATAAACAACAGAAGTGTACTGTTGGACGTAGATACTGTAATTTAAGATTTGTTTGAAAATGATATGAATGTACTACTAGTCATATGTCCGCATCGGTGATCAGAGCCGAAGTTCGTGTAAGTAGCGAGTATAAGTAATATCCATTAGTGCATAATACGTAACACGTAGACGTTATTTATTGAGGTGTAGTGTAGCGAGTTTGCAATATTGTCGCTGTAGTAACGCAATAAACTAGATGAGAAAAACGTGTACTACTTTTATTTAGCACCTCACGCCTATCATTATGTCATGACTTCACTTTAAATTAAACTTGCTTGTATCATGCACTTAACTTATGAAATATGTTTGAATTTACACAATATTTTCTTATAATAAAATGATTATGGTGTTAGACAAAAGATGAAAAAAAAGTTTATATGCTATTGTAGTTTAAAACTAGTAGTAGGTACTTACTTAAACAAAGCCACTTTCGTACCTACTCCTTTATTTGCTCACACGCGGATTGTAGGAAACCCTATCGATTCCTTTATCATATCGCCACTGTCCATTATAATCTCGAGCATTGTTAAAGAACCAATCCGCACCCCCGCACCCCCACACTCACCCTCACTTCATAGAACCCCCCACGAACATGTTCGCGATCATCAAGATTAAATTTGCGTCTCGTAACAAAGAAGCTGAGTGTTTGAAGAAAGATTAATTTGGTAAAAATTGGGCGTAGGGCTAAGCCCACTTACCACCCGGTGAAGCCGCGGGGATTACCGACTGAAAATGACCCTTATACTATTAAAAATAGGGAATACTGGATGAGAATATAGAACAAAATTCACCGTGACGTTTTCTATACGCGCGCGTGTTTTGAAAGTACTCGATATGGACTGTGCAAAGAATAGGAATCTGTAGGATTTGGCTATCGGACTGTGTAGCTGTTCAATATTCCATTTCTTTTATTTTAGTTTGCTCACGAGTGAATTGATTAGAATTTATCTAGTACACGGGTAACTATAATATCTTCTAGTTTCCCACCTACCTACAATTTGAAAAAATTGCATATTTACACGTAGGATGGTTGGAGCAAAAACAAACCTATATACTATTGTAGAGTATGAGTAATACGGTACTTGTAGCTCTTAAAAAATTCCACCTCGATACGAATATTCGTATTTGGCAAATAGTCCCTGTGTCGCTCACAGGGGAAGGCTAACTTAATGGTGACCGAGAAGTCGTAAGTGATTAACAGTAACTGTGTTTTGTAGCCTGCAATTTAATATAAATTACCGTAAAATAATAAAATAATAATTAATAAATATTTTTAAATTTAATATTGGTTGTTTTATAAATAGGTATCTACTATATAATACAAAATAGTAAAAGTTCAAACATTATCATTAAAGAAAAATTAGAAAATCTGTTTAGAATCAGTCTAGAATCATGTACCGACCTCTATTTTCTTACCTATCTATTGTTACTACATAAACTGTTTTTTTTTATTTTTAGGACATGTTTTTGAATTTTAAAATACTAAGTAGGTACAATAGCTTTAGAAAAAAGGAATTTGGTTGATACACAGAGGAGAAAATAGTACTCATCTCTGTTTTGTCCTTTTCTATTTATATTTAGATACTCCAAATAAACGTAACCTACATTTTTTATTAAAAGCTGGAATATCATACCTCCTACGAAGTCTATGTATTCGTAGATTTCTGCACTAGAGCAAGATTGTTGCCTACTTTTTTGAATTATATTTTACTTGTAAGTATTTCTTATACAATGACTACAAAACGTACATCTATAATCTGTTATCTGTAGTATATGTATATAGATGCGAAAAACACTCACTAACTGATCACGAATTCTTGAAAACCGCTAAACGTTTAAAGATGAAAATTGACAGGGAGTTAGTTTATAAATAGTAAACGCCCACTAATAATGGATTTTGCGATTGGGCCTGAATGAGGTGTTCTAAGGTCTTTCGCAAGTTTATATGAAAGCCCTTTATTTTTTGTGCTACGAACTTTTTTGGTAGAAAGTTTGTTAGTTTTTAGTAAAGTTAGTTGTTAGTAAAAGTAGTAAAAAAGTAAAAAGCTAAAAACGTTTTTTCGTCAGGGCGGGATTAAGGGCTCTCTTAACTTTCTACGAAATTCCTTTATTTTTTGTGCTACAAATGTAAAATTTGGTAGTTAGTATATAGTTAGTAAATATATTTTTTAGGATAATACAAATTGGACACTCGGACCATCGGGTTCAAAAGATATTACGAATTTAAAAATGTCAATCTAAACAAAATACTACCAAATAGAAAAATAAAGCACAGCGGGCAATGGCGAGAGGGAGGAGGTGCCCAGAGCGGGAGAGGTAGCCGCGCGGGTTAGGAGTATATTAACAATGGAAACTGATATAGTTGGAGTAATTTTGGAGAATTTTCAATCAATCTACAGATCAACCCAGCGAGTGAACGAATGAAATTGAGTAGCGATTAAAAATATAATATAAAATTCATACTCATAGAAAAATAGTACATAAGGTACATAGATTATAATTAATTATACATATTAATAGAACAAAACATACTCTTATAAGTAGTAATTGAATTATCTTCCGAATATATCTATTATTTATTCGAAAGCTTAAAGCTCAAACATATTTAAAATCTTAAAATTATGAAAGTCTGATAAAAGTGCTATATGGAAGCGAAATGATAAAATAAAATGAAAATTAAATTTGTCAGGTCTCGTTAAAAAGCTTATAAAAAATTATTGAGACATATTTTACTATTATTAAAATATATTATTTTGCAGTACTTCATAAAATACGTGAATTTGAGTATAATTTACTCACTCTGTAAGAAATAAACGGTTCTGGTTCTAAAATCGCGCACAACAACAATGACGATACATACGAGTGAGTTAGAATCAAGGTAAGCTCAAAGGAAGTATTTGTGAATAGATGAAAGTTTGTATGGAAGTTGTTCATTTCTGAAGTTAACATGAAAGTGTAAAAATGTAGAAAAAAAAAGGAATAAAGGGTAATATCACAGGTAATGTTAAAGGGGTACATTTTAACTTTAGTAATAAAAATAAAAGTATCTTGAGTCATTCAAAATAAGGTTTTTGAGTTTTTTGAGCTCATAAATTTGTAAGGCTTTAGTGTCAGTATTATTTTATGTAATATAATAAAATAATATGTAGAGTAAAAATATATTTGTCGAAGTCATCGTTATTATGAAAAAATCTTAGTGTTTTTGAATAACTGCTAGTAATAATCGAGAGATAGAAAATATATAAAAATAAAATATATATTTTTTAATAGGAAGTATTAAAGCAATCTTAACTAGGTATATAATACTTCACCTCGCCTCGTCGACGTTTAAAAACTTTAGCTCTTCCATGCCACATAATCTCAATTCACTTTACCTAATCTTCTTAAACTCTTAGTGGGTGTTAGTGGTTGGGACGAGGGAGGGTGCGAGGGTAGTAGCGCGGAGGGGGGGGGGTGTTGACGATGGACCAGTGGGGGTGAGTTGTAGTGTAATTGGCGGGCAGTCGCCGCATTACGACCCGAAGTTTGGTAAACAAGGGAGTTAATTTAACTAACTGGAGCTATTGCGGTTGCTGATATTAAATTACATTCATAGCATATACATAATATGGCATGAATTTAATATAAAATGTTTATAGCACTTCAAATAGAAAATGAAACAATGGGTACTTTATATGTAGGTAAAGTAAAATATAAAGTAATTTTGTTTATTTAAATCATATAATGTGATATTATAAATGAGACTTTATTTTTGGATTTTGTCGCGGATTTATTTTGATTTATGGTTTCCGACGTTTCGAATGCTTTACAGCAATCATGGTTACGGGACCGTGACAGTGAAAACCCGAAAAGATAGTTTCATTTATAATGTCAAATATTCGCGTAAACCTAAGAATGTACCATATTATGATATATTGTATAAAATAAATATACTTGTAGGTACATTTTATATGCTTCAATGTATGCAACTGAAGTAAATAAAATAAATATTCTGATATTATAATGAACCTACACAGCCTTGTAATTAGTTTGAACACGGATTACATATCAGACCGAAGGGATATCAAGCCATAGACTACCAAGCTGGCCAAGTGCGAGTTGGCGGACTTCACAAGTCTTTCCATAACTTAGGGCATGCAGGTTGCCTCACGATATTTTTATTTATCTTCAGAAAAATGGTAATCCATGTTGGAAATGATTCGCACATGAAAATATTTCTCAAATTTTGCCAGATTTGGACCCACTTCAATCAACTTACATTTTTCTGTTTTTTTTTTTCTTTTAAAAAAATCCTGATATAGGTAATAACTTCAAATTAAATTCACAAGGCAAATAAGAGTATTGTTTGATGTAACTACCTTCTGGAGCACTTTAACATACAGCCAACTTTATTAAGAAGCCTACCAAATTAAAATTATATGTAAAATGAATCTTGTTATTGGATTTGGATAATAATATCAACCATAAATGAAGATTTGACGAGAACAATGATCTGTTTGTAGAGACAGAGGCCCGGACGGGAGAAGTCAGTGCGAGTGAGAGACATTGTTGGCTGTCCGTGTCAAACGCACGCCGTCTACCAGAAAAATGTAATTACGGTGCTAAGTAGATCTAGATAAGGCCCGTCACAAACTTACGCAAGACGTACGAAGCTCGATATTTTTTGTTAACGAACAAAGTCTCAAACTTTTAATATCAAATAATTGTGATTTTTTTTCACTTTGTAACTCCTTTTAGTTAATACGACTGTACGACAGAGTTTATTACCAGATATAGGATATAGTCAAGCATCTTGGAAGGCAAGGCTTGGAACTTGGAAGGTTAGTTGTACTTTTTTGACGTTGACAGTTTTCATTGCATACTATTTGTAATAGATTACCATTCGTTTTTTCTTTATTTTAGGTAGCTTAAATTACGATTTTCTGCCAGGTACATACATACTATACACACTTTATGTACGAACTGATTTTACGAGTATAGGAAACTTATGTTAAGCCTCAGCACCTTATCAACGTACTGATATCATAGAAGTTAAATACCTGTTAGCCCTGTTTATTAAATTAAAGATAGTATTTATTGAAGGACATATAACTTAAAATAATATTCTTTCAAGGACATATATTAACTATTCAGAGGGCTCTCAAACCAATTTAATCACTCTGTATTTAAGTTTAATTTTAAGAATTCATGTTTTAAAAAGTATTGATTTTATAATTAATAATTATAATTAGATATTTCTTATAATTATTGATTAGACTAACTTTGAGTAACAATATCAAGTCGTGCGAGGTACGTTCGTTTGCCAAGAACCTTTTCCAAAGCAGATCCACGGAAGCTGCTCGCCTCCAGGAGGGCTGGCGCTGACACGGCCATTGTTGCGTAGCTTAATTACCGCCGCATCGCGACCCGTGCACTTCGTATCGTTTCATTACCATTTTCAATGGATTTGTGAATACTTTGTGAGTTTGATGTACGACGTTTCATAACAAGTTATATCCTATTATTCACTCAAGCTATAAAGTCATGTTGTCCTGTAAATATATGAAGTGAGAAATTCTAATATATAGATTATATAGATTAAACTATTTTAAACTAGCGTAACTATGTACTTTTTAATGAATAGTGTAGAATGTATTATATGCCTATGTATAAAAATTAAGGTATTTAAAAAAATGTAAATATATCCCTTAAGTGAGAAATGATAGATTGTCAATTTAAAGTTTCACCTCCCTTTTCTAAGGAAGAGAAGAAGTGATCTGACATTAAATGAAAAACATAATATGAATCAGAAGGATCAACTCCACAAATACCTCTTAAATGTTTGAAGCCCCGAGCCGAATACACTTAATCTGGTTTATTTGTCTGTTTGCTCCGCGTCGCTGCGTCCTTGTATTAATATTAATATTAAGCGCGGCTTCCGTTTTTATTTACCTTTTGGCCGCAGTTTACTTGTTTCGTTTGCTGATGCGGCGGAAATTATTTATTATTGTGTCGTGTACAATTACGCGCTGACGCGCCCACGTATGACGGTTGAATGAAATTCGTATCGTATATGAAGCTTTCATAAGTTTATTTCAGTATAAGATTTTTCTGTACCTTATTGTCCCTCTCAAAACAGAAAGAAACTCAAACAAAATACAGAGTACAAATAAAACTCCCTCTAAAAAAAGCTTAACTCCAGTCTACGCCCGATGTACCCAAAACTTCAAATTAAACTTACAGTTCCATTCACGAAACTCATAAAAATATTTTAAATAGACCTCTAATACGAATAATCACGCCCTCGTAAAACTAATTTGTTTTCGGAGCCCGGCAGCAAACACGGAGAGTTTTTCTACCCTTTTAATAAACCTCATCTCTGTCTGCTATCTCCGGAGCCTCCCAGCCGCAGCCCGCAGCCAGCGCAATATGCCCCTACGGCGCAGGACTTAGAGCACGCACACGCGGGGCTGCCGTACAATAAGCTCACAAATCGCTCTGAATAAACTAATAAATGTCAAACCCGACCGGTCGCCAGATGAAATTATCTTGCGACAGCCGCTTATGAGTGGAATCAATACACGATCATCGCAATAAAAGCTCCAGATGTTTGCCGAGACCCCTCCCCCTCCACTCACCCCCATACCGCCCTCGCCTCCCCGCGCCCCCCTCAACCCGGCGCCGGCAATTTGCCCGATATTAAGTTTATACAGCGATTTGTACCCTTCTTTACACCGGCCGGGCGCGACGTGCACTGGGAGAGACTTGCTCTCGATTTTGTTGTTTTTTTTAGAAGTTGAAATTTTACTTGATAATTTTAAAATTGATTGATGTTTGGCACACAGATAGAATGAGAAAGAAAAAAATAATAAACTGTTTGTGCATTTTTTGTTTAAGCCACTTTTATATGGTTTGGTGTGAAATTTTTTTGTTATTAAAAAAATTGAAATTTTAATGGGTTTGTTGTATTAGGATTAAATCTCTTGAGTAGCCGTAATATCAATGTTATGCACAACCTCACCTGAAACTCTTTTTATCATATGATAATTCAAAGTTTTAATTTTGGTAGAGTCTTTTACGTGATTACATAAAAGCTTAGTAAAGTATTTAGAGTAAAGACTGTAACAAGACAGTGCATTGTGACCGAATTAATAAGCTTATGGCAAATATAAATATAGTTGGATAATACGTAAGCCTTTAAGTGTATTATAAAAATCCGAATGACAAGCAGACAAACATGCGAACGCAACAAATTAAATAAAAGTATCTGCTGCTAGTGCAGTGTGCGTCGCTGCCGCTCACAGTCGGTCAGAAGCGATAGACACCGATGATTAAGCCTGCTTGCGGAGTTTAACGTCTCTACACCCTGTCATTTCATTTTGTTCGCACTTAAATACTACCAAAAAGAACTTGTGAAATAATTTTTATTAGTTTTGTACCATCAAACGTTAATATATTAAGAGTAAATGTTATAATTAGATAAAAAATGAAAATTATAGAAAACTTCCTAAATTCGATTTATGGACGCTTAACTTAAACATGTGACTTACATAGTTTGTCAGTAACTTGTAACACAGGTAATTGCACAAGTAACCTGGGTTACAAATAAAACAGTGCTAGTTTAAACTGTGAAACAGCTGGACTGATTTTGTCAGGACCCTCATTGGCATAAGTAGTAACTTGAGCTAATTTTAATTTAGATAAAGAATTATGGCTCTACAAGATTTAAAACAATAAAACGTACGTAGGGACGATTCCGAGCGATTAGCGAGGGTAAGTCTCTATTGAAAAATAAAAATCAATCGGCTGACTATAAATATAAGGTTATTTTATTGTCACCCAATATGTAGTCGTACACTGTGTTATGGTTAGAACGTGTGTAAACGATTCCTATTTAAATTTAAGTTAAACACGTGATATCTTCAATACCTCCATCTAATAACTCACTTGCCCGATTACGTTGGTTTTCAAATACTAAACTGTGTATGTCTAAGAACACGCACTTAGCGCGGCTCACGGACGTGTAAAATCGGACAAACCAAACAATAGCCTGCATCCCCTCGAGTCTTGAGCCACGTATCGAAGTTTTCTCGCGAGACTCACTGACTTCGCACTAATGTACGCAAACACGCCGGCTCCCACAGACCGGTGTGACTGCGCGCGAATTGACTAATTTAATTAACTTTCAATATGAATTTATGAATTTTTGTATGCAAAATATCTATTAAAGGGTCTGGTGGGAATAATATAATTATTAGTTCACACATAATTTAGTTTTATTTCTCAGGAGCTTATTACGACCTTCGACAATTAAAAATAAATAAAAGATTGCAGTGCATGTACCCGCGTAAAACTTCTGTGGGTTATCGTTTTATTTATAAACTTCAATTTATGGTAATAAATAATTAGGATACTAAAAAAATATTTTTTTTATCGATTTAAAAGAGAAAACAATATTTATATATGATTTACATAGTACTGTTAATTTAAAAAAAATTACAATCAAAAAATTATTTAATACATTGTACACTACAATAATATTAAGAATCCTCAATATTTCCTCTCGTGGTGTGAGACAAAAGAAGTTTCAATTCAATTATCTTTTTAAAAGGAAACATTCTTTAGTAAATTTTGTTGATATGAGTATATTAATATTAACGCTCTCACATTTATAATGTAGAGTTTGCCCATCAGGGGGATCGCTTGTTTTCATTTTTAGTTGGCATTGCAACTCTAAAATGAAATATTAGGAATAAAATTTACCTAAACATTTTCTTATTTTATATATCTAATTCGTTTTCTCATTATTATTAATAATATTAACAATTACAATCATATAAATAGAATCTATGGAAAAGCTTATTAACTGTGCGAAAAAGCACATGGTCAGTGTTCAATTACGGGTCCGGACGCTATCTGCCGCCGCCGCACCTGCACGAGCTTTGTATATACTCTTTGTGATATTATCATTTATTATTACATATCATTTGATTCTCTGTTAAAATTAACTCATACTCCTTATCACTAGATACAGAATTGATAATGAAATAGTTTTATTCAACATCAATTTTATTACAATGTTTTACCTTTGTTATCTATATCAGAATTAATAATTATTATATTCGAAAATTTTGTATTCATTTGACCACACGTTTGGCTCAGTTGGTAGTGACCCTACTTTCTGCGCCAGCGGTTGTGGGTTCGAGTCCCGCTGGGGGCATTCATTTGTTGAGCACGAATGTTTGTTCTCTAGTCATGGGTGTTAATATTAATATTAATGTATGTATTTAAAATTTATATGTGTAGTATATCAACTATCTAGTATCCGTAATACAAGCCTAGCTTACTACGGAACTAGATGGCGCTGTTGTAAAAAAATGTCCGAACATTTATTTATATATGAAAACTCTACTTTTTGTAGAAATTAAAGTCACAACTCTAACTTTTATTTATTTTAGGAAGAAGACTAAAATAGACATTTACAATACAACATCAGGTGCGCCCACTTGCACGTGACAAAATCTTCTATCACACGCGGGACACATCAATACTCATTCATTCATTCTATTAATACTACGTAATACAAATATGTTTGCGGAAGTATATATTTAAAAGTATTCGGATGTTTGTTATGATTTTAATGACGTCACATGGCATGTTGCACCAACAGAGATGATACTTTTTATCTTGATATTTCCATGAGAAATTAGTAAAATTTGAGAGCGCTTAGTTTTTATTATCATAAAATTCTGATAACAGAAAATATTTCGCGTAGGATATAGCTTTGGGTATAATTTATCTTGTGAATGAAAAAAAAATATAAAATAAATATTACGTTGGTTATTACACGCAGCACCATCTAGTTCCGTGGTAAGCTACGAGGATCCATTACTGGACTACAAACATTTGCGCTTAACAAATGAATGCACCCAGCGGGACTCAAACCCGGGACCGCTGGCACAGCAAGTAGGTTCACTACAAACTGAGTCAAGCCTATCGTCAAACAAAGTGTACTGTTAATTCATAAAATTGATTAATTTCAACATGATCCCTATAATGATGGATAGTGCGAAGGATTTGTTGGCGAACTCTAATTATTCTGTTATCGCAATCAAAAACCAATAAGCGCCGCGTTCTGAGCCCAGCTCTGATTATGCGCCAGCTAATTGTAATTCAATAAACTGCGACCACTCGTGTGGTCGAGGAGGGGACAGGTGTCTGTGTGTAGTTAATCCTTTATCGATGCAAGAGTTTGTACGCATGTTTGTTTGTTATTTCTTCACGCTGAAATTGCTGAACAATTTTGGATGAAATAAAGTATGTAAATTACATAGACACTAGACAAACTGTAATTAAACTTTACTTTAATTTGGCACCTAGAGTGCAAAGACGTTCCCCAGTTTGAGTTTGCGGCGTTTGGCTCGGAATGTAGTAAAGTCGCTACGCACGGGTTCGAGTCCCGCTGGGGGCATTCATTTGCGTGATGAGCACAAACGTTCGTAGTTCAGTCAGAGTTTTTACTTTATAATGTTTATTTAATAAAATAATTATACATTAATAATATATCAATTATATAGTATCTATAATATGAGTCTCGTAGCTTTTCATGGAACTAGAAAAAGTAGTTGCTGTGGTCGGGTAGAGCTTGAGAAAATGTCACAATATATTGAAAAATAATTAACACTAATATTCTTAGCGGATTAACTAATATTCTCGATCCGCTAGTTTATTTCTCAAAAACAAATTTAATGTAATACCGGCTGTAGCGCTTAGTTCATAATAAAACAATATTAAAAAGCTTAGCGAGGGAAAAGACAGATGTGACGTTATCAGCTTATCAGCAGACACCTGTGTATACCTCGTTAGTTGGTCTATCGATTATATATTCAGCTCATTCATGTACACTGTACAGTGTCGAACACTTGGGTGATACACTCTTATCACATAAATTAAGTCCCGTCTGTACCACTGTTACCAGTGGCGTATTAGGAGCGCGTGCACTTTTACTGTTGCTTGCTTAATTATTCAACAATAAAAACATAATCGATTTTGTATTACATGTAATAAAATTAAACTGAGTCAAGTCAATTTTATGTACAAGACATAAAATATTTTTTGGAAAATCTTATTGCAATGGTCATTATTATTCATATAAAGGTCAAATCTACGGTATTTAAAATTAGTCAGTCTGTCTGCGAGTTTGTCTTATCTTATGAATAAATATTATATAAAATGATCATGTAATAAATACGTATATTTAAAACTTTTTAGTTTTTATTCCAAGCATTTAACAGTTCATATAGATTTTCCAGAGATGTTACGTATGTTATGAGTATATAATATGTAAAATTTGACTCAGAATTTTATTACACATTTATACAATGGCGACTCACCCACGCTCCTCTTGAGATCATTCACAAGTAACAATACTTAGTTCTCTAAAATAAGATATTTTCCTGTAACAAAAAGTATCCTATATGCTAACCAGTTATCTCAGTGGTTTTCTCGTGATAAGACAGACTGGGACAGACAAAAAGTCTAAAAGTTACAGATTTGAACTGAATGTATCGATAATAATAATAAATACATCTATACATATATAAATAAAATAGGAGTCTCTGTTTTTAATTTCAAATTAACAGCTTTTCTCTAAATGCATATAAAAGTATAAATGACTGGCATCAAAAAATAATTTTGAAAATTTTTGTCTATCTGTGTGGCCGTTTGTTCCGGGTAATTTCTGAAACGACTGTACTGATTTTGTCGGGATTTAATTCGCAGATAGCTAATGTTACAAGGCCTAACTTAGGCTACTTTTTAATCGACTTCAAAAAAGGAGGAGATACTCGTAGAAATTTTATTTAAATTAACTAGCGGAACCCGTGCCTTTAATGACGATAAACCTAGTATTTCAATAAAATAAGTAGGAACAGATTCCATAAAGTTTTGTTACATAGATATATGATAGTAGAAAATTTTAAGTATACCTACCAGATATGTTAATAATAAAGACATATATAATGTTTTAACATATTCGTTTATTTTGTTTCCAAATATTTACGTATGAGGATTTTTTAATACTTATGTAAAAAAAAACAATTTTTAATACCCTTGGTTTATTGCAAATCTGATCGTTAGCGAGCGATACCGTGCACTAATTGAAGGTAGCGATCCCATTCACAGGTTGTTCTTAGTTAATACTTCTTATATTTTATTATTTTAATAAAACATATTATACCTATCTAATGAAGATTTAGGCTTATAACATTATTGTGAATCATTTATCGAATACCTACTTATTAAATTTAAAAAAAATCATTTTATAGGTGTTTCGTTTCATTGAAAAACCAAAAGAATCTAGGTGTACTAAAAATTTAAATTCTTTCAGTTCAGAATTGAACATTGAAAATACACACACTCTCATACAAAACACATCTGTACAAGTAATAAAATTCTAACATTTTTATTAAAATAGTCATTAGGTAATAATATTAAGACAGAAGCCGAATATATAGTTTTTAGAAGCTTTGTTTGTCTGTCAGCTTGCTGTGATCGCATCAAGAGAAAATCATGGACAGATTTTCATGAAATTTGGTACGGTGATTGCTGACTATCTGGGTCAACACATAGCATAACTTTTATTGCGGGAAAGATCTAATTTCTGAGAAATCTATACTAACCGTTAAAAAGTACCAAAGGATCAACCCGAACGGAGTGAGGATGAGTCTCTTATCAATAAGATAAATAAAATTGAAGCGTCTGTTTTTAATTTCAAATTAACAACTTTTAACTATATGAATATGAAACAATTTATGGTACTAACATCAAAAATAAATAAGTTTGTGAAACGGCTGGATCGATTTTGACGGGACTTTTACTCGCAGATAGCTAATGTAATATACTTAGGAGTAAAGGCTTTTTTTTAAAAACCCGTGGCTTCGATTGCACTATAATAAAAACAGCATATGTATAGGTAAAATTTATTCGATGATATTTGCCTTTCTACACACCCCGCCTGTATATGAGAGTCGGTTAAGCCAATCCCCGTGTAATTGGCGCGTCTGATCAATTAGCTGGACTCGCAGGTCGCCGGCCAACAGGAGATTACTGCTGAGTGTTTGCATACGAGCCCGCCATGACCCCACTGAGCGTGTTGCTGGGCTGGGTCGCGTCCGTCGCGGCCTACGGAGAAGGTAAGTAAGTACTACTAAATATAATGTACCAACATTTTCTAGACTACAGGTTAGTTTATATATTTATTATATAATTATAGATACACCCTTTTAAGATTTATCTGATTTTTGCGTGATAGATTAACAAAAGAAAAGCTTTCATAATATTGTAGTAGGTACACGTATTATATGAGTAAACTACGATCTGAAGTATCAAATGCTACCGTTAGAAGGGTAAAGATAAGTAGGCAGGTACTTCTTATATTAATTGTTTTGCATATTATGTTTTTCAAGGCTATAGGCTTCTAGCATTTAATATGTTATGTTTAATTCACAGGCGAGCACCGCCGCGGCGTGCCGCTGTCCGGCACGCTGAGCTCGGTGGGCGGCGGCGGGGAGCACTCGCCGCCCGTCTACCGGCCCGGATCACAGGCGTGAGTAACAGTATACCTCAGCGTCTGTTATATAAGTACATACCATTTATATTTATTTATTTATTATCTATTTATTATTCGGAAGACAAACAGTACTTATTTACATATAAAACGAAAACAAAAAATTTAATAATGAAATCTTCACAACTTACAATTTCTAAAGGTAGGTATAACCTATGTAGGCTTATAAAAGCACATAATAATATTACAGATATTTTGCTTAAAATTATAGGGGATTATTGCTTTTTAAAATTTTAATAATTGTATCGTTAAAGAGTGCCCAATATGAAAATATTATGAAAAATGTTTGACTTTTTACATATCTACCTATATTAAGTAGTAACCTATACTAGCAACATGTAGAGTATTCATTTTGATACAAACATCCGAAGCGGCACAAACAAATACATTTACCGTACCATACGGTACGGTTCACGCATCAATGAGCGGTATCCCTTTCCTGGGCCAAGTCTAGGCGTATGGAATATGTACTAAACGACCTATACGTACATACTCGTATAGATACGTAGTGTCGCAGTTTGTGAAGCCGAAGCCACCACACCAGTACTGGGAGGAGGAGACATCGCAGTCACTGGTCCCTGAGAACCGCAACTGTCTTCTGTGTGAAACGCAGGACTCGGGCGCATGCCGCGCGATGCCTTCTTGCGTGTACTGCGAGCCCACTGTCACGGCGCTCTGCGAGAGAAGCACCCCGTGCTTGCGGTGTACAGGTACATCCACCTAATACTTGTATGTACAAAGTGTACGATGTACACACTGTGAGATATTAGGTACATAATATAAGTAAATAACTAACAAACATGACCAGCACGAGCTTTACCTATTTATAAATGAAGATTAAATTTAAGATAGATTTTCAAAAATCCGTTAAAATTTAACAACATACGTCTTTCTAGTTGCTGCGGTAATCACTTAAATAGATATTCGTTCATCATTTTAGTGATAAAAAATCCTTTCTTCAAATGTGTTCCGGGAGAGAAATATATGGACGAGTGCGACTCCTGCCGGTGTACGGACGGCCACGGCGGCTGGTGCACCAACCAGTTCTGCGAGTTCCGCTCCCTGCATCTGTACGCGCTCAAGTTATCCGATGGAGAATTTTATTAGAAACATTAAAAATTACTATAAATGTTTTTTTCATTATACTTTCGTGTAAATTGGTAAAAAATATTATTTACAAAATAAAATCGTCTTCCGATCAACCAAAAGTTACATACCGGAAACGATCATTGTCAGAAATGAGGTACACTCTTTTTGTACCTTTGTTTTTCAAAGAGTAACAAAAACATCATAGTCAGTCAGTCAGTCATGTACCTATTTACAAATATCTACATATAACAGTCTGAATATAACTGAAAGTAACATTTCTACGATCCCGTACACGAATACACGAATCCGAGACTACTTGCTTGATAGGATTTAATAATACTAATTTATAAACAAACTTTTAAACTCTTATCTTTTCATCACAAAACATTCAATGGGCTATTTATTACATTACTGAATCTTTTTGATGAACTCTGACAACTTGTATTTGAAAAGATTTTAATATGAATAAAAGTAATAACATCTTTGAAAGGGTCTTTCATGAAGATTTCTTTAGTAGAATACAATTATGTTCAATTTTTATGAACCCACCCTCGTTATCGACAATCCTTTTATACAATAACTTCGTCTGGAACAGACGCTGCCGACGAGGAAGTGAAATTTTAATGCTATTTACAGTATACAAATTATTTAAAAAGCAAAGTCATAAAACCCAATAATAAAATTTAATACCACGTAAAATAAGGGCTAATATCGAAAGGCATACGCAGTGTATCTGAATGTTGTACACGACAATGCTACCGAATTTAACTAATTGACACAAATATTTACCTAATGTGAGGTAACCAAGCGTTCGAGCGTGTGTCCTCATTGTGACACCTTCACTGCTATAGGCTGTATAGTGTATGGTGTAGGTACAAGTCCGGGCCGAGCGGTGGGTGGCCGTGGGATTATCTAACAGAGTTGTTAGAGCACAGTTCATTATTTTACAGAGTTAAGTAAATCTTTACTACTTTTTTATAACAAAAGGTGGCTTTGTAAATACTGCGAAAACATCATTTTAAGTTTTTTTTGTAATTGATGATAAAGTGTGCCAACAAAAACACTTAATATTAAGCAATTTTTTAATACAATGTAGATTAAATTGAAATATCAAATTAGCTTTGTTCAAAACAATTTTCATAATTTAGATGGTCCATTCTATAAGTTTGCGAGGCGGTAATTTGTAAGGCAAACAAGACTACATAGTACAAGAAAATATTAAAAATAACCTAATTGTCGTAAATATAACTATTTCTAAATAATAGAAAGGTACAAAAAGATTTCCGATCCGGATCTCAGAGAAAACTTGTAATTGAGAGTTAAATAGCACGTCTGTGAAATGGCAACGTATCAATTACACAAAGGTAATATATTTGTTTGCGACATAAAAGAGTAAAATATGTGTACTAAATGCGGTTCCATTGTGCGACAGTTTGTGTGAAGGCGAGGCGATAATTGCGGCCGGAAACGCGTGGTGTGTGTAGTGTGTGGGTCTACTCATGCGCAGGCGCTTTGTGTCGCGAGACCGACCACGACTACATCATACACTGACTTCTCTCGATTATAAGTAATTAAAATCATTTAAAATTTTATTTCTCTTTGTGATATTATAGTTCATGTTCCTATGTAAATATGATAAATTCTTTATTTTACTCAAAACTTAACTTTTTATTTATTTATTGTAGGTATTCGTTACTTTTAATTTATGAGGAACAAAATAAAAACACACTGCAGTTGATAATTATTTTATTAATAATATAAAATGTATAAATAAATATGATTTGTTTATTACAAGTTCAATTAAAATTTAAAACGCAATGTAGTGTTGAACATATCCCTCTGTAAATAAGTGCAATGGCGTGTAGCGGAGACCGCCCGGCGCGCCGTTGTGCGCCCGCGCAGCCGCGGTCGGCACCGCAGTCATTATAACATAATAATCGTAAATATTACTACATAAATATCAACAAGTAACAATTCATAGCGAAGGATTACTTTTGTTCCATTTTTTGCGTTCTAAGCACTTAATGGGGTTCTCTAGTTTCATAGTTTATGTAACCGTAAAGAGTTACATACACACTACTTGTATGGCATGTTATTATTTCATGTAATAGGGTAATGTTTTGGTAGATGTATTCTTTATTATTTATTTTTGAAAAGTAAAGGAAACGAAAGTAGAAATATTTTGAATTTAATATTTATAGTAACCACATTGATCACAGTAGGCTAATTATGGCGCATATCAAAAGTTACATTTTAGGTGGTGTGTATGAAATGAATATTATGTATTAATAAAGTTTATATTATAGTTATTCTAGGTACGAGTACCTATGATACAATTATTTTAAATAGCAAATAAGGTCTCAAATAGATTTTTTCTTAATAATATCCCTAATACTTATTGAATATTGAATGTATAAAATATCGTTACATAAAAGCTGTGTAAAGTAATATAGCTATAAAATGCCAAATGATATCAAAAGAGCATTCCGATACTCTATTATAGACTCGACAAATAACATTTTTCACAACAATATATCGCATGGCACTTATCACTTCACGCCCGGATGCATATCAATAAAGATGCTGTATTGAAATCTTGGAATTAAAAAAAACTGACCTAAAAACCGCATTCGCACGGATTTCGCAAAAAATACTAAAGTGGGACATATTAGTGACACCCGCTGGGACGCGGCGAGCGGCGAGCCCGCCTTCGAGGGAAGGGAACCATTTAGTCGTCGGAGATCCGTGTGAAATCGGAAATGTCTTAAAGGTTTATTTCATAAACTACTAGGTTATATCACCTATTATTTCATTCATTTAATGAAAGACTAACAGTAAGTACACATAAATATGTATAATATTATGAAACATCGGTCTACACAACATTGATAGGACAAAAGAAATAGTAGGTACTTTTGTGCACAATGAATAGGTATAAAAAGTATCTGTTAAATGATATTAAATAATAGTTAATTTTAACAGAACACATAGGTAATTGAGATATTAGTGTAACCAGTGTAACGTAAATTACATGCTATAAACTTTAAAAATATCGGTTAATATTTAGTAGGTATAACATTATTATCTATTCTCAAATGTCCCTAATAATTAGTATATTAATCTATACTACTTTAACCTATCTTTACATTAAACATTTTTTTTAAAATCTCATTGAAGCAGTGCTTATTATTGATGTGACATATTTATGAGACAAAGTCGATGCTTTTTTAGTTTTATTTTGTCTGTCTGTCTGAGACAGCTTGACAGACGGCTGGACAGATTTTGATCAAATATCGTATGGTGATAGATGGTTATCCGGGGCAATATTAGAATACTTTTGTTACGGGAAAATATCTCATCACTGAGAAATCTAGATACTAACTATTGTGACGTACCTAGGGACGAACTTAACAGAGCTAGAGTAAGTCACTTTTACCTGTGCTTTAACTAATATAAAATATTAATTTGACGTACATAAGCTGAGCATTATTTATAAAGTGGTTAGCCAAGTACATAAATAAGCATGTCCGAATATATTTAAAAAAATATTGTTATGTTAATTCGTTAATTATTTTGAAAGAAATATCTAAACGTTAGATAATTTAATATTATTTTGTAGGTAAATAATACTTGAAGCAGAAGTAAGATTGGTTTTAGTAGACGTATTTCGATAATAACAAATTTAAAACTAACCACTATGTTTTATTTCGATCGCTGTTTTATCTCCCCAACCCTATTTGGAGCGGGAGTCAAGAGTGTGTGTAATGTGTATGTACATTTTACATACATACATACATTCAAAGTTCATTTGTATTTTTATATTATTACTTTAAAGCAATGTTGAGAAAATGTTTAAATATGACTTTTAGCAAACGGTTACTTTTGTTGTATAAACTTGTTTAAGATTTATATAATTCAGTGCCACGAACTCAATCTGCGTCCACTATTAAGTAGAGCTATAGAAAATTAAGACATTGTTTTTTAAAAATTTTTAATTCCGTTTTACATTTTTTACTTTTCAAGACAATCTATGGTGCGGCCTATACTCGGCTTACTTTATATACGTAACCTATACATAGTATAAAACAAAGTCGCTTCCCGCTATCTGTCTATGCCTGTGTATTTTTAAAACTACGCAACGGATTTTGATGCGGTTTTTTAATGAGATAGAGAGATACTAAAATAGAGTGATTCAAAAAGAAATTCGCATCGCAGAAAATTATAGTCCCATTGTTGTTATATATATTATAGTCATTCGCAAATAAGTTTTGATTTTGTTATAATTTTGCAGCTACTCGTATTATTTTAATTTATTTCTAGCTTTGAACATATGAACTTAAACGTTAATAATCTTATGATGTAAATAAAGCACAAAAATATTAATTTTCATACGCTCATTTTTCATAAAAAACGGCATTAGAGCACACTGTTGGCAACGTACAAATATCGCCCGTAGTAGGAACGCTAGTAAAAATCATGTTATATTAAACAGAACTGGACCAGAGCTGCTCTTACATAAGTTATGTACCAAATAACTATTGGATCTTTCAAATATATTAAGATAAGCCGTGAATACTAAAAAAATGCGAAAGTACAATATAAAAAAAAGGAAAACTAAATATAACGAATAAATTTCCACTGAGAAGAACACACTTAAATGTTGTCAATATTCTCAACTTTTGTTCCCACAGTCAGTTTATAGCGCGAGGTGCGAATTTAAATAAACAATACTATTTATGGCGCTGGCGGCCTCCGGACGGTGTGTTTACGAACGTGAAGCATGAAGTGGAAAGAACGTCTGAATATTTCGACTGAAGGAATGTAACTGAAACATGTGAGGCTGAAAGCTGCGCGGGAGACAACGCGTGACGTCTCCACTGGCACAGGCACGACTCCACTGCTAATAGTTAACGTTGTTAAACAGTCGTTTTAATAATTAATTTTGTATTGATTAATATAACACTATCACACAATCTGAGCATTTTGTGGTACATGAGCACTTTACTGAAAAACTATAACGCCTATAGGTTTTTGCTTTACCATAGTTTTACCATTTTACTTATTTAGATGAGTTATCTGTCAAAAAATAAAACTAATATAATAAACTAAAACTAATATAATATCTGTCAAAAAATAATACAACAAATAAAAAATGAACATTTTAACAACTTTGTGTTTATTTTATAAAATGGTATTGTACTACTAACGCCATCTGTTAGACTTAGTGTTGTATGCTCTAACTCTTAAACGGATGAATAGATGACCTGACGATACGTCGTCAGATTTATATTAATAAATCAATAATAATATACAAAATTAAACGAAGTAATCATATGTAAAAGAGAGACAGAAGGTTTTAATAAAAATAATTTAGAATATCAACTTGCTAAATGAAATTTTGTAAAAACTAAAGAAACTAAATAAGCAGTAAATATAAAAATAAATGGGGAAAACAAACTCGACAGTGTAAAATGCGAACTAACAAACAATAAATGCAGTCGAAAAACGCAATATGCCGTAATAATAACAATCACTTTGAAAATAATTACAATATACATGAAGATAGATTAGGAATATCAAGTAATTGTAATGATGATTTAATTTGTTTTTTTTTAAAATTAAATATCAATCAAACAAGTAATCCTGCTTGCAATATAAAACCGCTGTATAAAAAATCTGATTAAACCGCCAGTTAACTTTAAATATTATGGATGCTACCGGCCTCTTACCCGCAACTACATGCCATCTGCTCATAACAACTTATGAAGTTTTTTGTATTCACTTACATAGTTATGGTGTGCCTTGTTATGAAATAAGTATTTCCTTAATTTAAACGTTATTACATTTATTAAGTTAAGAAATATTAATATTCTAATAATTATTAAATAACTAATAAGATTTGATATAAAATCTTTATTGTTGTAAATTTCTTTTAGTACAAAAAAATAATAATTAGAAGCTTATCACGGTAATATTGAATAATTACAATTATTCTGTTAGAACAAAAGAGAGAAAGTTGAAATATTTGGGGCTTTTTGAGAAATATTATATTGTACACATTCATGTATTTACTTTTATATGTATTAGAACCATTACGTTTAGGAATAAGAATTTATTCAAAGTGTCCTGTATATCTGTGCAAACTTCTAGTAGTCTGATCAGCCTAGGATTTCCTTTCTTAATATCTTATGTTACCTGTAGTCGCAATACATTAAAAATCGATAATTTAAGAAAAATATCTTCACGATTCTTATAAGGAGTGCGCGATGCTAACGCAATTCTAAGCTATAACAAATACCATGAGTGCGCGACTTGATTTTTTCACTTTGTATAATACTTAATAATGTAAGTACGTTTTTGATTTTTTTAAAATATTTTTGACTACCCATACCCATTTATATTGTTAAAACATTAACTTACTTTACATTTATTATTATAATTAACGTCATTGCTGTTTCATTTTTACTTGGTATTCTTTCTAAAATAAAAGTAACCTAAATTACTCTTATAATATCAAATATTTCACAGATACAAACCCTTCAAAATCTGTCCAGCCATTTAGAAGATCAAAACCCTACCAAAAAAATAAAAAATATTTTCTTATTATATTAATAGCACTGTATGTAATATGGTGTTTGAACATTACAAACAGACATTTGTATTTTATTTATTTTACAGATAAGAAAATTATCTCAGCTTTGTCTTAAAATATTTCATGTTTTTATATTTTTGCTTTTTTCTGGTTTTGGTCGCCAACTGCACCGCCGCGCCGCAGCCGCCACCGCTCTCACCAAATAAGTCAGTCGCGCGCATTCTCCAACAATCTATTAATACATTGAACATTGCTACGCAACCATGTATCTTGTCTTCTGGCTGTAGAGCTCCAAATTAACTGGCACTCATCGATTTTTAAACTATACCTGTCCTGTTAATATTAATTGTATCTCGCAATTCTTTGGGCGTTTTCCAACAGAGGGCAGAATGCGGCACAGTGTCAGCGGTTCGTTTAATTTTGTGCAAGAGTTTATTTACGTGTCCTCTCCTTGTTTGAGATGGAGTTTCGCATTCCGCCTAAAGTTGGGTGCTAAAGCTCGGTGAGCACATCGAGCCGCGGCCGACCCACAGGTATCCGCCCACAATATTTAAATTGCACTTTAAACTTTTAGCGGTTGAAATGAAATTTGTTCCGCGCTATGTAAATCCAGAAATAACCAAACATACTCTGTTTGATGAGAAATCGACTCTATCCCATTGGTTTATATCTTACTTTCGCTTATACGCGTCAATAGATATAAGACTAATAAAAGGTTACGTTGCATTGAGTTTCGCCTGAAATGGTGTCGCGATGCAATATTCCTGTCCCTCTCGCACATGTGTAATACTCAATCAAATAGTATTTCCGTCTCCGTCGAATTGTACAGCACGTGCTGACTGCGCGTAGCGAGAGCGTGCCCGTGTGTTTACAGTTTACACTCAGCTGGCTCGCCTACGCGCTACGGAGGTATGCGTAATACGACGTGCCCTTAAAAGGGGCAATGCTCGGGTCTAGGTTTTAAAATAGAAAAAAATAATAAAATTACCCATTTTAATCAGTTTATCTATGAGCAGTCATATCAGTTAACTTATTTAAATAAAAATATATAAGTCGAAAAATTTTGTAGTTACACATACATAACTTTAAATACATACAATATATAATATATATAAATAAAAATGAATGTAAACGCAAAACTCGAGAATGGCTCGACCAATTCGGCTAATTTGAGTTTTGTATGTTCCTTAAGGTACACGGAAGGTTTTAAAATAAAGAAATCTAAGTTTGTAAAAAACTTATACTAAAGGGAGTACTAGTTATAAATATAAACATCCAGAACTCGAGTACAATTTGTGCTTATCACACAAATTAATGTCCCCACCGGGACTCAAACCCGCGGCTGCTGGCACAGCAAGTCAAATGCTCAATACCAATGGAGCCAAACATGCCGTCACATTCTTTATCTGTAAGAATAAGAAACATAGATATAAAATACTTTATAAAAATATAATATTAATCTATTAAAAATTAAGAAGTTATATTTTCAACAATACCTATTATTTAATTATTCAAGCTCGCACATTCGATTGACCATTAAGGCAGTGAAAGCTCAATGGTAACGCGCTCGCTTGGGTAATCGAGTGAAGGTGGTTTGAATCTCTAGGTTTCGTACCTGTGATATCTCCATAATATGCGAATCATTTCTAACATGAATACCGCTTGTCTTATAGTGAAGAAAACCTACATGTACGAGAGAATCTAGTTTTCGAAAGACATGTGTATTGTGTAGTAAACTAACCTTGGCCAGCGCGGTGGACTATGGCCTGGTCCTCCTCGTATCGAAGGGAGGCCCTGCCCAGCAGTGGAACGAAAAGAAAGGCTGATAGAAAACATTATATTGTAAGTTAATAGTAATATAAGTAATATAAAGAGATCATGTACCAGATTCACTAAAACTATGAATGATCAGGGCACATAATGCAAGGACTTCTAGTGTTAGACGGTAGGAAGAAGGTGTCTGGGAAAACCCATTATACCATATTTAACTTCAATGCGTGTTACGTATGGGATAATTAACTCGTCAATTTTAATTAATTAACTTTGTTAATATTTAGGGATTAAAATGACTAGAACTTTGATCTACATATTACACACAGCGCCATCTAGTTCCGTGGTAAGCTACGAAGGAAGCTTGTGCTACGGATACAAGATAGTTGATATACTACATATATAAGTTTTTAAATACATACATATTATAAATATATAATAAATAACCATGACTCGAGTACAAACATCCGAGTTTAACAAATGAATGCCCTCAGCGGGACTCGAACCCGCGACCGCTGGCGCTAGAAAGTAGGGTCACTACTAAGTGCGCTATAGGTGTCGTCATAAAATTACATTACATACTCGTACATAGGTACCTACTTTTAGCTGTTTTCAGACTTGGCATCAAAGTGATTTATCCCATACTATAGATAAGGAACCACTATTTTTAATTACTATTTCAATAGTCTTCAGCCAAAGATTTTGGTTTTCTTTCTGCAGTTATCTAGTTTCGAGATTTTTAATTTCCATGAAGCATATATCACATATGACAGTGATTTGGAACTCACAAATATAGATACGTATCTACATATCGTTAGTACCTAAAATACACCATTGTATAAATAAAGAGCCAACTATACTATAATATCCATTAGTTATATATACTTATGTAGCAATGTATGTAGGTAGATTTTGGGTACATTTTCACGGGTAAATTAAGAAACAAACAATCAAGTTTGTTTCTTAATATAAGAAAGCATTACATTCTACAGCCTGAACATTTTCCTAAAATACCTATCTTACACATTAGGTGATGTCGGAATGACTGAAACTTTGATTGAAAACCTCTTTCAACCCTGAGACTACACAACTAATACTGTGGCATTAATTTATGTTTTAAGTAATTTTAACTTTCTTGCGAGGTTCTTATCATATCTTGTACATATATAACTAAGATCTTGACTTAGTTGAGCTTGAGGTAGGCAAGGTGTTGCCACGGTACTGGTAAGCATACACAAAGGTTGCTGTATGATCATTACTTGTAAAGTCAGTGCCAGTGAGTCAGCAAGACACTCATTATGCAATATATTCGGTTGTCGCGATGCAGGCTATTTATGGCGTCGAGTTCTGTTCCGTCGGGAACGACGCTTGAACTTGCGTCAACACAACAGAAGTAGCTACATGTAATTATAAGTTGGTACCTACTATTATGTAGAGTAGAGGTTATTGGTACCGACTCGATTTACTAATACCGTCATTGCTCGGTTTGTATTATAGTTAGGGCAGTTTGAAATAGGTAGAATGGAACACCAAATTTTCCTGGGAAGTGCAGCTCGCATTTTAAATGATTACACCTAGTTCTCACGCACAGGAAGAAGGATGGACTCTCTCTAAGAACTTTTGTAAGTGTTTTGTATAGAGGATTACTATAAAAATTCTAAATGCGATTAAGATAATTATTCGGATTTCATTTTGATATTTAAAAAGATATATGATCATATTTAGGTACATCTTATTAACGATATTAAACCCGCGCGATAGCAAAATAGAGTAATTTCTGAAAAATTACTTTCCATATAAAGCAATATTCTTCTATACATTTGAGCAACAATCGTAGTTATGTTAAAGATAGACTTCTAAGAATTTCTAAATACTTTCTTCACGTAACTATATAACTAGAATTCATTATATATTACATACAGGTAGAGTGGTTGAAAGATAAGATTATAAACAGTGCTGTAACTCGGAGGTCGGCTGGTTACAGAAGTATATCTCGGCTAATATTACGCGCTCAGTGTGTCAGTGAGCCGTCGCGACGCCCACATCGCCGGCGTCGTACATATACGGGATTTACATATACTCGTATGCAAATGTCAACTGTTTTAAATATGATAATAAAATATTTTCATAATACATAAACTTTAGCAGTAGATGATCTGATGATTCCCTGAAATTTCATCTAAATCTGCCCAGCTATTTTGGAGTTCATAGACACTTTATAAAAGTTAAAGAACAAATATGTAATTTGTACTAAGTATGTAATATGTACTATCTTTGAGTATCTCTGTTTGATTTTCGAATTCTGGTAGAGTTTTGAAATTCTAATTGGATTATGGAGTAAAGGTGCTGACCATTTCTTGAAAGGCATAACACTTCATCTTATCGCTTATACTGAGAACTTACCCATTTTTTGCCTAAAGATTCGACATTACCATTCAGCAGGGGAATGTGGCAATCATTCTTGCCACTACGAATATATTATCCCATAAAAATGACTTGTAACGTCCTTATAATTAAATAGGCCTTTGTTAACTATATAATATTATCGAAGTTTTTATAAAATTTTCATTCATATTTCCAATGTTAGTATAACATTTTGAAGGATTGATCTTGAATTCTTCAAGCAAGTTACTCCGGTGAGCTTGCCGGTTGCAGACTATCCAATTCAAGCAGAAAATGTTGACTAAGAAACAGTGTTTTTACATATACAAGTAGCGATGATATTAATGATTCTAATATAAATTAAATAAAAAAATATGTTGGGACATTATTACACACAGCGCCATCTAGTTCCGTGGTAAGCTACGGAGGAAGCTTGTGTTACGGATACCAGATAGTTAATTCACTACATACATAAGTTTAAATACATTCATATTATAAATATAAACAGCCATGATAGGAATACAAACATCCGAGTTTAACAAATGATTGCCCCCAGCGGGACTCGAAGTCGCGACCGCTGGTGCAAGAAAGTGTGGTCACTACAAACTGAGCCAAGCGTTAAACACCAATATATGTTTGTTTAATACAATTGATATTATTTTCTTTCAATTAGGTATATATATAAGTAAATATTATTTAAATAAATAATTAATTAAAATACGTCTTCTAATTAATGATTTAAGCAAGTCGTCAGTCACGTGACCTATTTGCTAATAAACGAAATGTCACATTTACCCTTTGTGTCGGTGTTGTTTACCCGACCTATCAGCTCCGCTGCCCCGGCGACGTGGACGACGCTTTGAATTATTACAGTAAACAAGGCCTTGTGACATAATATAGTGCGCGTGGGAACTGCGTGTTGCAGGACTCAGGACTAGTACTGTACTATATTATTTTATTATGATTATTATATACTCGTATTAAATAAAATATACTAGCAATTTTTGTTGTTTTATTTTAACATTGATATTTTTTCATTAGATTTACTACTCACGTTAACTGCTATCAGTAATATAACGACGGCCTTCCAGCTCTAAATTTATATGAAACGAGAAAGAGAGCTTAAAAAGGTTCCAAGCTAGCTGACTAATATATTATTGACTAATATATTAGCTTACTAATATATATGTTACTCAAACGAATTACTGTCGTTTCATACATAGGTACTTATATAGTTTTAGTACATAATTGAGTGGCTTCAATTTAAATGTATCTACAATGTATATATATCTACAAAAGGGAAATAATTTAAAATGAAAGTAAAGATAGTGGTGTGCCTTTAATAGTGAAATGTATATTAATGACATTGATTGCAGAAAGTTCACTCAGTAGAGAACAAACCGAACTATAACAGTAATTCGCCTAGTAATCTAATAAATATATTCCCATCGCGACGTACACTCAGTGAACGAGTAAATTGATAAAATCGACATACTCCGTAGAGTTAACAAAATCAATCTGTCAGCGCCACGTGGCCGCGGAGCTCACGAGCGACCAGAAAAGGCCAACGACGACCAATAATGGCTGAAATTGCCAACAATGGCCAATTAATGCAGCAAACGAACCGCGAGCGATATTATCGCGATCGGATACAATAAAGGACAAATTAAGTACACAGCCCACCGAATAATTTTACCAGATTAGCGTCATATGCTTTGACTGCAACTCGGGACGGGAAAAGTGTACGCATTTATTTTCATAACATATTGCGAGGGAACGATATGTTTATGTACCTATGAATTGAATAAAATAGTTTTCGAATAATTTCATTATTTTGAAATATTCTTTATTTATAAAATTGTTAATTTTGGTATTTACATTATGTAAATTTATTTTAAATTGGTGATTAAAGTTTCTATTGCAGTGTATAGAATTGACGCTGGTTTAAAAAAAATTATAGATGAAATAAAAAAAATATTAAAATAATTTATACAGTAGTAGAAAAATACTAATAAAGATCTACACATTTCTATAATTTTAAGTATGATATGTTATGATACTTATAACATTTTAGATTGAACTTATAACTACGATTGCATTAGATTCTTAAAGACTTCTTTACAAATATACATTCCCTCTGGCCTGCGGTGTACAGCTTGCAACGTCCGTCAATTAGTGCTATGATTGCTCTCACACGCGGCTCGCACGCGCCTGCCTTGCTTAGCACACGCGCGGGGCTCGTTCTGCAGAACTGCCAAAATAATATCACATACATGCCTACTCGCAAGGGTAACCTGACATACTATCATTTATTGTAATCTAGAGACCTACCGTTGCCTCGCTCGAGTGCGTCTCTAGGTGTTTAACAATTTATATGTTTCCTAAGGTCAGGTCTATATGTGCACTTAATTTCATTTCAATTGGTCCAGTTCTGACAACGTGAAGGAGGATCATACATACAACTTTTTTATTTTATAATGTTGCAAAAATGTGGAATGGCCTGGGAAAATAGAATTATATATTAATTGATACTTAATATAAGCCCAATTAGTAAAATTATTTACCAAGTTTTTCTCAAGCTGATATTCACACCACACGATTTTAGCCATAGAATAATTTATCAGGCCATGGACCCCATATATCCTTTTCTTTTATACTAATAACTAATTGCTTCAATTAGTCACCAAGAAACTCTCATAATGGCACATTCTAGTACAAATTCCATACATTTAATTAGTTGTTCAAAGTAAACACAAAACACTCTCACATTATATATTAGTCGATACCAGGATATCTATTAAAAATAAAGTATTTTTGAAAAACGTACACTTCAAAAATTGAAAAAAAATGAATATCCTGTATGCAGCATCTGCGCAATTGTTTAATCTTTGCCGCAAAATCTGTACTGATTCAATTTGTCAGCTTATTTGCTCGCCCACGCCCGGCATAGGTCTCGGGAGATGCGCCTTTATTGCAACAATCTGTGTGCTAATTGATTTATAATCTCGGATAAATATTCTTATTTGCTTGAGAACATTAAAATATATCCAGTAACAGCAGGATCAATCATAGGTTCAAATTAATAGTTTTATACTTATATAAGAAAATTAATAAAATTATAATGAATAATATCTATATATTAAACTAGCGTTAGGTGCTTGAACCTAAGTTGCGAGAGCCCTTGAT
The DNA here is from genome assembly GCA_905231865.2 of Boloria selene. Taxonomy (NCBI): domain Eukaryota; kingdom Metazoa; phylum Arthropoda; class Insecta; order Lepidoptera; family Nymphalidae; genus Boloria; species Boloria selene. The sequence continues at coordinate 17,151,222 of HG993131.1, forward strand.
CTCCTTAATCCGGCCCTGTCGAAAAATTCGTTCTTAGCGGACGTCTGCTGACTATGAACTACGTCCCTGCTAAACATTTTTACACTTCAAGCGGGTTTCGAAATTTTCATGATGAGTGAATGACCTTTCGCTTTTACGAGTATATGTTTAGATTAATTAAACTCCCTTATAATAAAAATAATATGGTATACGTAATATTAAATATAACATAACATTTTAAGCTGATATATTACGATCTATTAGAAAGTCGTGAGCCATTTTTATGTAAAGATAATTAGCACAGTGTAATATTAAGATTAAACGTTGAATCATAGTGTAAATCTACATCGCAACAATGTTCAGGTTTCTGATTACATTTTATTGCCTTTAAAAAATCAGTAATATTATTGCTGTATTTGACGACAGACCCTAGGGGTAGGTAGCCTAAATTAACTTCCTTTTTTTTTTTTGGAGAATTTGTATAATTGATTTGTATGTCTGTACGTCAACACAGTGGTCCTAAATACTAGACACGAAGTAAATATGAAATTAATACTAGAAAGGATGAATTATACTATATAGATATATATATGATGATGATGATGAATAAATATTTCATTTTTGTTTTATGTCATTTTCTCAGAATTAAGCAAATGTTAAAATTGACAATTCAGAGGAAAATACTTTGAATATAAAAATTATTATAAATAAAAATTATTTGAATGAAGCATGTATTAAATTTTACATGTTATTAATCTTCGTACCGGCGATAATGATTTCAATTAAACGATTTTAACTTCCAGCACAGAATATATAATTGCTTCCAGCTTAATAATAGTATCACCATTTCATTTTACCAATGCGTGAAATATAACCCTTCAAAATAACTGTGGGAAACGAAATGCAGACCATCTCGTTACAACACAACAGTGTTGTCCACAAGTTAATATCAGACAGATCAAACCAATAACTGCTAACTCAATGTACTTTATCCCACGAGGCATAACGATATATAACACAAGCACGCCACATATGAAAACAAATCGTAGTTGAAGGCGATACGGTGCACAATGCTGTAGAGAGTGTACCCTGTACGGCCATCAAACTCGTTGCTCTGACACGCGCAAAGATGAGATGTGATTACTGATGCCGATTTGCGCCAATTAGCGAGCGATGCGATATCACATCGTGTGATGTATTCATATCGTATTGTTACGTGACGAGATAAAAATCTATACCGCGTATTACGATTGTGGTAATACATTATTATGATATAAAAAGTGGCTATATGTTACTATTTTTTGGTAATTTAAGTCTGGCATTATATATTTTACAGGGAGATCCAAAAAATGAATGAATATATTGTATAATTTTATATTATTATTCGATTTCGATATACCGTTCTTTGGTTTAAAAGTGTACATAAATTAAAGTGACTGCATTTACATTTACACAACAATTAATTTATACTATAAAAATAAATAATTATATGCAACAAACCAAAAGTACGACCTAGACTTTCTTAGAGATTTATTATGTGTATAATATTATGAGGACAGATATTCACCGTTATAAAATCATGAAGAAGTAGCACTTCTCAACTTCTCTTGTTTTCTTTAATTTTTAATTTTTTTTTAGAAAAATAAAACAATGTCAAAAATGGAAATGTCCTTCGCACGTCTGTCGGCAATCTTAGTATAGAATTATGTATGCAGGTTTTCTCTCGATGATTATCTTCAAGGTACCCACGGGCCACGACCTACATGTAAAGTAAAACGTTGTTTCAACTATATTATATAAATTATTGCTTTATAATGTATCAGTGATTATTATAACAAATGCGTAGATCTGTATGTGTATGTATGTTTTTAAATTTTTCAATCTGAGACGAATTTGAATTTAGATGGAAAACTGTGTGCTTAGTGGTTAGTACGTTACTATATGAATAATCATCGTTAAAGTAAGAGCTAGTATTTTCATATAATTTTATCTCTATCGTCCGGGAAACCAGCCGTGTGTGAAGCCAGAATGACGCACGGGATGTGGCCCGCTTTGGTGGGCGGTCGATGCTAGCTGTTCTTGGTACTTCTCTGATAGCAGAGTAGGCTGCAGGCTTTTTTAACATTACCAACCTTAATGAAGTATATTATTATCATTAGGCGTATCAGCCGCCGTCGCCGGCGGAGTGGCCTCGCGGGCGGTCGTCGCGGCGATCGGCAGTGAACTTGTTGTCTATTTATATGTAGTGCCTCAGCACTGCATTCCCACCATATATGTACAGCGCACATATTCACATAGTTAAAAGTACACTTCAAATTTTTTTTCCTGTTCTATAGAATAATTGAGTGAGCATTTATGATTTCACTTAATTATAACGACTTATATCTCTCTATTAAAATTCGGTAACCGTTAAAACTGTATGTAAGCATTAATATAAAAATAGATGCATTAGTTTCCAAACAGTGATAAATAAGTATTAAAAATCATTCAAAATCGTATTTGACATCAAATAATGACTTATTGTACTTGTAATACACATATTTATATAATAAATATATATTGACAATATTACAAAGACTTGAACAAAAACACATAAGATTCAATGAATTACAAGTATGATGTAACGTTCAGGTCGCAGCTGTTGCGTTGGCAGTCTCTGGCGTAGTCGAGGTTGAGAACGATGGATGCTTGTCACTCTAGTGATAAATAAAACTGGTATGTGCAGTTATAAGCTCACTAAAGCTATTTCAGATAACTTACGAAAGTTGGTAGAGATCATTTTTACACATTTTCCTATTGAAAATAATGATTTGAGCTTGTAAGTTGCAACTTACCTTACGAGTAATGAGAATACTTCTACAAGTATGCACATCGTTTCAGCATCAGAGGATGCATTCAATGTGTAGTTAAGTTTAGTGATGCACTGCGTGGGAAATGGAATGAAGAAAAGTATATGATTTGTTCTGAATATTTTTAGAACTTCAAAAAATAATATAATTTATTCGTAATAATGTATCATCACGCTACTTCTCTGCATATTTGATAACTGACCAATAGGGTTACATAATTAAATCTATTAAATTGTTTCAAGGGTAAGTACAGAATATAATCTAGAAGAAGCACACATCACCAAATTAAAACAAGATTACCAAATATATACAACGCGCAAACACCTGTCCCCATAAATAGCCTCGGCCAATGCACTCGAGTGCACTTGCTTCGAAAATTATTATTTTTGACGATATTTATTATACATTAAACTTGTAAGCTGCCTTTATTAGTATAGTGAACTAACATATAGGGCAATGGAATGTTCAAATTCGATAAAGTCTGCAAACTCGATGTTGTATTACTTTCTTGTGAATTTATCAATGAATGTTTCTTGACTGAATGCACACACTTTTACACAATTTCTTTTTATATAGGCAGTAAATTTAAAATATGAAAACATTGTATGTTTTGTTAGGAAATAGTTTTTCATTATTTACGAAATTTGGAAATTAAGTTAATATCTTCCAGATTAATAAACGATTTCCCAATTCAATAGCATAATTTATATCTTGAAATAATATTATTTATTCCCCGGACACGTCGACAGCCTTTAAAAATATTTCATATACAAAGAAAAAGTTAACTTTGTAGAGTATTATTAATTTTAACTAGCGACTGACCCTTGATTCACTCGGGTTCGTCCTCGGACCTCGGGAGTAAAAGTACATAGAAATACGTGTGACATAAACAAACACACATATACATATAAGGACTACTTCTTATAATTTTTGGTTTTATTTTAATTATTGTTTTACTGCCTCTTTATCACAGATCGCTTCAAATATATTATGTTGTTTAAGTATAAGGGTATACATAAAGGTAAGTAGTAGACATTCTCTAAGACTGCTTAAGGTAATTAATTTTAAGACACTTTATTGCATTTCAGTGTTTATCTTACAGTGTTTATGAAGATCATTGAACTCCCAAACATTATAAAAGACCTGTCATTGTTATAGCACTTACTAAGTATTTGATAAAAAGACATGATTTTTACACGCAGTCTGAAAAAAATCAACTTACTAAAGTGTAATCTTTTCATTTTATAATAAAATTCTGAGTTGAATTTGTACATTGAATTTTTCTCGAAAAATCTAATTGAAATTATAGTAATTATTAACAATATGGAGACTAATCCTATCAGAGGAGAAAACCGCTTGACACATTTTGATAAAATTTTGTATGGTGATAACTAGTTGTACGGGTCAATATATTTCGATACTTTTCACTGCAGAAAAAATCTAAGAGTTAAAAATTATATTGAGAGGAATCCGAGCATAGCCAGGCTGAGCCAGTAGTTCATTATAGAGACTCTAGTTTTACTCTGAAGAAAAAATATACTTTTTACTAGCATTACTTACGTTGACTACACTTTCAAGTCATACTAACCCCGGTTACAAATATTATGACTTAAATCGGACGTGCGACTTTAATCATTATAGATTATATTTAGCAGACTTTGCAATTTATAAGCTATAGGGTATTTAAATTAAAGATAGTAATAAGGAACATACATTTTTATCCTCTTTTATTATACATGTTTCTTTATAAATTATCATATTATCTTTTCAGTATGTACTTCTATGTTTGTCAGAAAGTGCCAAAGTTGACTAAACTTATGAGTAAATAAAGATTGTGTAAACTTCAGGTCATACTCGTATATAAATTAATATAAATAGTTATTTAAAAATATAGTCCTATATTATAATTTCATTTAGAATGCAGTGTAATTGTTTTAATATATTAATAAAATGGATTATCTCCAGCTTAAATAGTAACGTTGTTTTTGCTAAAATAAAGCATTTTTTTAAAACTTTTTTGTTGTTATATTCGTAATTTTGAGGTATAATTTTTTTATTCAATATACTTTGCATAACAATAGGCAATAAAATTAAAATATATTATGATAAACCATCATTCGTGAACTTTGCTTAGTTATCTAGGAATACTTTTTATATACTCGTAAAATGAATTTTTGTAGTGTTTTTAAGTTTTAATTTTTCAAGTGTTTATAAATAATTAATTTTGTTTTTATTTATTAGCATTGTTTCTATTTTACATTTATATAAAATATAAAATAGAAGGTATGCTATAATACTTAAAATACATAAATAATAATAATCTATTATTATTTTACTGTAAGGTGTAGGTTGATTATATTCTAATAATTGATAAAATAATTAATATCAACTAAAACAAAATCGAAGCGCTACGTTGCGCAAGCAGCCATCGCCTGAAATGGAACTGTGAATGCGCGAGCACAAGCGACTACGAACGATAACGAACCCCTTGGGCTTATCCCTTCGAAGCCTTAATGTGTATAATATTGAGGGACAATGTGTAAGGGATGAAATAAGGGAAGTTAGTGTGTGACAGTAGCGAGGCGGCTATCCGCCGCGGCCGACGCGATAGAGACGCCCGCGCCTTGTATGGAGCGCACTGCCGGCCCGCACGCGGTATATAAACTCCGCGGGCCGCTCTTCGCCGCACTCGCAGTCTCGCTGCCGTAGAGTCAAGTTCCAGCGCGTCCCGATACACACACATAAACTTCAAAATGTGCGACGATGATGTTGCTGCGCTCGTAGTCGACAATGGCTCCGGCATGTGCAAGGCCGGTTTCGCCGGCGATGACGCGCCCCGTGCCGTCTTCCCATCCATCGTGGGTCGCCCCCGTCACCAGGGTGTGATGGTCGGTATGGGCCAGAAAGACTCCTACGTAGGTGACGAGGCCCAGAGCAAGAGAGGTATCCTCACCCTGAAGTACCCCATCGAGCACGGTATCATCACCAACTGGGATGACATGGAAAAGATCTGGCATCACACTTTCTACAACGAGCTGCGCGTCGCCCCCGAAGAGCACCCCGTTCTGCTCACCGAGGCCCCCCTGAACCCTAAGGCTAACAGGGAAAAGATGACCCAGATCATGTTTGAGACCTTCAACTCCCCGGCCATGTATGTCGCCATCCAGGCCGTACTCTCCCTGTACGCTTCCGGTCGTACCACCGGTATCGTGCTGGACTCCGGAGATGGTGTCTCTCACACCGTCCCCATCTATGAAGGTTACGCCCTTCCCCACGCCATCCTCCGTCTGGACTTGGCCGGCCGTGACTTGACCGACTACCTCATGAAGATCCTCACCGAGAGGGGTTACTCTTTCACCACCACCGCTGAGAGGGAAATCGTGCGTGACATCAAGGAGAAGCTCTGCTATGTCGCTCTCGACTTCGAGCAGGAAATGGCCACCGCTGCTGCCTCCACCTCCCTCGAGAAGTCCTATGAACTTCCCGACGGTCAGGTCATCACCATCGGAAACGAAAGGTTCCGCTGCCCTGAAGCTCTCTTCCAGCCTTCCTTCTTGGGTATGGAATCCTGCGGTATCCACGAGACCGTGTACAACTCCATCATGAAGTGCGACGTTGACATCCGTAAGGACCTGTACGCCAACACTGTCATGTCCGGTGGTACCACCATGTACCCCGGTATCGCCGACAGGATGCAGAAGGAAATCACCGCCTTGGCTCCATCCACCATCAAGATCAAGATCATCGCTCCCCCCGAAAGGAAGTACTCCGTATGGATCGGTGGATCCATCTTGGCTTCCCTGTCCACCTTCCAGCAGATGTGGATCTCCAAGGAGGAATACGACGAGTCCGGCCCTGGCATCGTCCACCGCAAGTGCTTCTAAGCATCTCGTTAACCCTCGCGCCGCCGCTGCGGTCGCTGCGTGAGCGAGTGCTGTGTGTTGTGTTGCTCTTGTATTGAGTTCGGAACGCAAGCATTTTGTACGTTGTACGTAGTGATACCTGACAGAACTGAACATCTAATATAACGCCATCTATCATAATGTAATTTATTGTAAAATTTATATAAATTTAATTTTCTTTTTTATTTTTATTATACTTGGGATCGTTGTGGATCTCACGCCAAAATGTAATTAATAAATAAACGGTTAATTTATTTATTTTAATTACATTATTTCTTTTTATACATTCATTGACTTTGGATTTTAATTCAAACTTCCTCACACCTCATTCCTACCTTGGTAATATAATACTTATTGTAACATGATTGACATTTAGTCAACCGAAATAGTAACATTGTCTTGCTTACAAATGAAATACATTTTATAATTATGAAATATAAAACAAACAATATTATGCCAAGAAATAAAGCACCTGTTGAAATGTAGGTCAGTCATAATATACAGCTCGACAGCCATTCGACAGAGGCTCGTCAAATTTTAGCATTCCTTTAGAATGAACAATATTCAAGTCGGCAATAGTGGATATCCAAAATTAGCCCGAGGGTGCCCCACGCCTGCGCGCGCGCCGCCGCTCGCACTACCATAAATAGGCAACACAACTCCCGCGTTCAAACCATTTTCTAATTTTATCAAAATCGGGATTCATCCGTTGCCATAGAAACTTGAGTCTTACGATGTAGGAATAGGTGTAGTATTCGCTCAAAGTACGTGTTTCCGTAAATATCGCGCATGGCCCGCTAAGGCACCATGCGTCGGTCTATTAATACGCGACTCCCGGACCGACCCGCGCCGAGTTGTGACATCGGCGTGACGTCCACATCTAACCATGCCTCTAACACTTATTATATTATCAAATGAATATTTCAAAAGTTTTCAGGTCCTGACTCATTTTGTTTTGTTTCCACCAGTTTTCAAGTGGTCGAGACATCATATCATAACACATTGTCTCATATTTTTACACGTCATAATTAGTTTTGTTTGTTTTAGTGTCACCTGATGCTGCATACATATAGGCCTTATACTGTAAACATGGTGGTTAATTATAGGATTAAAATAGTAACGGCCCGAGTGTGGATATTTTAAGCGGCGCTCGCCTCGTTCACTTCTTAGATTTCACGAAACTCCGTTCTATACGTTTTGCCATTCATGCCTAAATACTATCAACATTCAGAAATATTTTGGCGTATCTACTTGTTTGTGTAATTTTGACGTGTTTTGATTCCATCGGAAAGGCAGTAGGATGTAATTTATAATTTCTTTATTAGTTCTTTTGTATTTGAAAACACGGTATTGATGGTCTGATTGTTTAGCAAAGCAATTACAATCATGGATAGCTTTTTGAATTAAATAATAGAGATGTTTAACAGATTTTGTTTTTGGGTGGATAAGGAGGTAGGCAGGTATATAAGCGTGTCGGCTTATAAAGGAAATAAGTACGAGTATGTATAATGTACAATATTTTTAAACTGCCGCTAGCAATAGCGTCAATGCAACCATTTCAATTACAAAAATGTATTTTAATTAGAAATATTCCAATATATGAGATGTAGACTTTATGTATGAACCTAAATATTGATTTTAATTTTTACTATTGACTAACAACAAAATAATCAAACTATCTTTTTTTTGTATTTACAATAAAATCTCTTGCTTCACTGCGAAAGCTTATTTATCTTTTTTCAGTCTTCTGTGGAGCAACAGGTAGGTTTTGTGTCGCAGTTTATCGACGAAGTATAATTTAATGTAAAAAATAAAAATAGTAAGTACTAAATAACAGCTATGACGAGTAGCGATATGACTGTGTGAATTGATTCATTCTGCAATGTATTGTAAAACTGAATTGTATCCAAAGTGCTATATTCGATCAGCTGGGCGTGAATCGGCGGCGCTAGCCAGCGCTGGCAGCGCGAACGCACGCGCTACCATAAAAGACTCGAGTTAAAAATACATGTACATTATTTGAACGATAACAGGTAGCTATAAGTACTCCAAGTATTCGGCTGTAGTCATCGTCAATATTTTTACTATAACATAAGAAATATTATTTTCAAACTCTACCTATCAGTAATATTATGTTGTTCTATAGCATACATACGTGCGTACAACAAAGGATGAAATTATATATATACAATATACATACCCACAGCTCACTATAATTAGTAAAATTACTTTATTTTAAATAAGTAGGTAATTTCTTGAAATATAATGAAATAATTCTATTTTTTATATTTTCCAGCGCACCCACATTTCACTTGAAATCCATAATATAAACCACTGCTGCATATTTATATATTTGGTTGTAGATTTAATGAAATACATATAAGTGAAGTTCATGATCATGTAAGGTAAATAAAAATAAAATTTTACAACGATAGAGTCATGAGTTTCAGTTAATACTCGTAGAGTGTACGAGATACACTTCTAACTACTATAAAACTATTTAAAATATATAAGGATCTATGTATTAATGGGTAATTTCAGTAAACATATTTGTAAAGCAACCAGTGATTAATTTTTTATAAGTCCAGCTAAGTACGAGTAGGCCTGAGGTCCGCAACAAATGCTCGTAGCTTTCATTGTAGTACTAGTATTGTACTCAGCGATGCAATTTGAAAGCATTAATATAGTATTGCTCTTATTATACAATACGAAAAAGAAGTAAGTGGTTTTAAATATTACTTTCTTTAGTTGAATTTAAAAAAATATTCTAAGCAGTATTGTAACACGATTTGTAAATCGATGTTTAACAATGTTCTATCTATTCTTTTAACTTTCTTGTTAAATAAATTGAACTAAAAATATAACGTTTATAAACAGATTCCAGGTATTAGGTTCATATTGTTTAAGCAAATATCAAATGTGATATAAATTATAAATTATAAAGTTGAAAATGTTAATTTATGACTTGAGTAAATTAATTTGAATATGTATCGAAATAAAACCTTCACTAATACAAAACTAGGCAGTGGTAGCCTAGCGGTAACGCGCTCGCTTGGATAACCGAGTAATACGGGTTCAAATCCGGGCCTCGTACCCCTGATATATTTATGTGCGAATCATTTCCAACATGATCACCACTGGTCTTACGATGAAAAAAAAATTCACACACATGTGAAGTCCGCCAACACGCACTAGGCCAGTGCGATGGACTATGGCCTGATCCACCTCGTACTGAGGGAGGCTCGTGAAAGGGCTGATGAAGAAATCATACAAATCTATTCTTTTTCTTAGTAGGAAAAGGGAAAAAAAACAGCACAGCTAAATAAAAAGTTTTAAAGTAGATATGTAGATAAAAATGTATATAACAAATAAAGCGCTCAGAATGTTATTTATATAGTCGAGTCCGCGAGTGCTGACATTTGCTATTAGGTTGTACTCCATGGTTTTAGGGTTCTATAATACAAAACTGGTTAAAATTTACAAAATTGCATGTGACATTACCTTATGTAACTACGAGTAAATACAACTTCTGTTCCGGTAATGGACAGTTAGTTTAGTTTTTAAACTACCTGTCAGCATTAGCTTATATTTACCTTATACCGATTTCAGCTTGAACAATGCCTCTTCTATATACATTGTATGATGTATGATGTTTAAGAACGAAACACTACAGATAAGGTTAGAAGTTAGTTTGATATGCTGCATTTTTATCATTAAAATAGGATGTTTGTTTCGATAAATATGTTGCGCCTAGTCGTAGTCTAATTTGATATTTTACTCCACAACTATTTTTGGATAATCTTTAAAGTAATTAATTTTTCTAAACTACTTAAATCAGTGTCACTGACATACTCGTACGAGCGTAATAAACGTATTTATGAGCGTTGCGCTATTTGTAGGCGTCTGTCGGACACTCCGGCCGTTTTGTTACGTGTCAACTAATTCATAGGGATTTAAGCTCTGTTAATACTGACATTCAGTATTTATGGCATGTTTAAAATGGCGTGATAGCGCCGTATTATAAAAATCTAAATTTTAAAATTAAATATTTTTTTAAAACCTAATAGAAATAGTTATTTTTATCGATATAGTCAACCGAAATTTTTGTCCGCCTGTCTGTGAACGTGTAAGCCCGTTACACGGACATTGTATCGGCTATTTCATTTCTTTCAATAACATCCTTTTTTGCTGAAGCTTCGTATCAACTGCCAAAGAGGAAAGGGTTTTAATATGTAGTATTGATAACTCCTTAATGCTGTATCTATTTGTGTTCATTAAAAACAAGTCGATGTTTGTAGTCTCTGCTATCGCGTTAAATAAAAACTAACTAATAACAATTAATTCATAATATCCTTAGCACAACCTAATATAATAATCATATCATGAAAATAATCTAAAAGTGTAAAAATCTGACTCGATGTACATACTGTTCAAACGCTCAACTTTAATCATTGATTTTATTCAAATTATGAAGTCAACATTTATAAAGTGTGCATTTATGTGTTAGTTACGAGTACCTAAATTCATATTGTATTTGTATTTATCTTGTACAGTACGATGTATTTTAAACTTCATCAATCAAGAAGAAATTTATTTATTTAAGGTTAAATGAGATCTTGAACCAGTATTAAAGTAGTTCAATCCAATAAGAGGCCGGTGCGCCAAGCGCGGCGGCAAGACGCGCGGAAGGCGTGCACTATTCAAATGACGAGGGTTCGCGACTCACAAAACAAAAGTAGAAAAGTAATTAAACCTTCAACAATGTTTGGATCTGCTATTTGTGGGTATTAAATCGGTAGCTCTTATTGCGAGGGAGCAAAGCGCACTGTTGTAGGGAAAATAAGGGTATACAATAGCAACTGTTGGTGAATTTGATTGAAATGATGCGTCGGTCGTTTGTTAATTGAAACATTTAGCTTGACTCTGGGGTAACTCTTTAGAACACGGAATAATCATCTTTTATGTGCTATAGAACTAACAGCTCTACCTACAAGTATTGATTTTTTCTTTAGATCTAAGATATCTTTTAAATATCTTAATTTTGCTTTACCGTTGTAATACCTGTTGTGGCCTTATTGTAACTCTCCCTTGTGTACAATGTGCAATCTTAAATAATACTGTAACGCTGTTTGATTACTAAATAAATATATTATTTAATATATAATTATATTAAATATATAATTTAATTATATTAACATACTTATATAAAGTTCTTTGAAAGGAAACAAATTAATAAACATTTATTTATTCAAATAAATATGTTATTTCCAGTTAAGAGCTTGATTTGAACGATATGTATGAGCTTTTCCCAACGTATTGGATATTTCATTTAAATTTGTTTTTTTTTTATAAAGTAATCCCTAAACATACCAACGACAGTTACCTATACATATGGGGAGATATCGTTCGATTTCACAAATAGGCAACATCACGCTCGCATCGTCAAAAATTTGATTTTATTTTCGTGCTACAAACATAACTTTAAACATATTATTAATCATAAGGATTAAGGCTGAATTTCAGATTAACGTTTATACCACTTTATAGCTGTAATTTAATACAGCTCAGTAATCATTAAAATAATCATCTTTAGACAGTCACAAGTAAGTCAGCATCGACTCAGCGCACAACATCACATGACAAAGCGATCAAACACTTGTCCAATTCGCAATTAACGATGAAACGTTCATGAAATTTGAATAATGTATAATTCGCAATATCCATTGTAGCAGGTGGCATTGTACGGGATCATCGACAGGCTCGGCGCTATTGTGCAAAAAATGACAATATTGGAATCGGATATCAGGTTGTTAAGGTCGAAATTAATAAAAAGTTCAAAGCTCTACGCGGTTGAGCGCCTTCAAAAGACTAACATGCCACGGGACTCCGGCTCTTATTGATCCTGTGACAATTAAATTCATCTATGCTTTGACGCTATACAGGGTGCGACGAGCGCGCGGAAAAAGAAATTATTACTTCATTATAGTACATTATAACAGAACAAAGTAGTTACAAATATGTTTTTTTAATATACGTTAATACAAAAAAGCTATTTATTTTTTGTTTCACTTGTAGCTTTCGCAAAGATAGAGAGACATTTATTGTAGCACCTCGCATCATATTATCATAGAAAATATTTTTTAATACACAGTGATAATAGGTAATTTTAAATGAACAGAAATATATGTATAGATTATATATTTAAATATTAGACCTAATATAAATATGAGAGGTATAAACTTTAAGGTGCCGTTGTACTAATAATACGTAGTAACTATATTATTATAAGTATTTCATTTGGCACCACCCTGTAGAGCCCACTATCGCACCCCCACCCCCGTCAGGTTAATAACGATGATTAATATAGTTTAGAGTCGTTAAGTCTAAATAAAGCGCAACTTGTCTAATATCGTCGACGCAAATAGTCGCGGTCGAGAGGCGGCGGCGGCGGTGTAGGGGCGCGGGGGGCGCGCCTTGTGTTAAGACGTTTTTGCCGTTCATTCGTTTATGATATTAAATTATAATGAATTAATTAAACTTTTATTTTAATTTTTTTTCGTATTACGTAGGTACATTATGTATATAATTGCATGATTTTAGTAATAATCGAGTTTTTTTGATCAAAGAGATTTTAGATCAAAGATCAAAATTATGGACCCACCAGAACTCCTCAACGACAGATTTACCATCTATTTAATAAATGAAAGTTCATTTATTCATATTAAAAAAATTGCATTATCGTTTACAATAGCGACTTACTCTAAAATCTAAGGGATGATCTGCTAGTATATTATGCAGGTTGTACCATACTAAAGTATGGTACAACGTGCACCGATATTATATTATATTGAAATATTAAACTTTTGATGTCAATCCGAACATTCAGATAAGCAGACAAATTATATAGGTACTTATTTATAATAGTATATATACATCATCATCATCATCATCAGCCATTTTTGACGTCCCACTGCTAGGCACGGGCCTCCCTCAGTACGAGGGGGATCAGGCCATAGTCCACCGCGTTTATATACACATAAACAAAATTGATTAACTGCTTTTAAGTTAGATAAATAATGGAATTATATACGGTAGCCTGTACTTATAACAAAATTACTAAAAATGCCTGTAGGTCCAGTGGATTTTACGAATGGTACTTTTATATTAGAAAAATTATCAAAAGCTCTAAAGAAAAGGATGAACCCGAGCGAAGCGAAAGAGAGTTGCTAGTTTAATAATAATTAGGAATATGTAACTCTATTACTCTTCTTTTAGTCCTTTGACGATAAATTCTTATCGAACTAATCTTCGTACATCACTTTCATCACAATATTCAGTTTTACCGTACCTCATTATATTTAACCCAGTATCGCAGTACCAGTACGAGTCTCCTCCTCCCACTATCATTCGCGTGCAAACATTAAACATATTTAGTCGTATATCAAAAATAATTAAGTCACATGATATTAAGAGAAATCCTATATTATAATACTTACTAATCCTTAATAGTGTGCTCTGTACGAGTTTTAACTAAGCCATAGTTGATCATACTCATGTAATTATGTAATAGAGATGGTATCATATAAAAATATCATCATAACATTCAAGACCTTACAATTTCAATTGTATTGCTATCGTTGTCATTTGAATCATAGAATTTTATGAATATATGTTCTTATAAGTAGTTAATATTTTTATTGTAACCTTCACGTTTTTATTATATTTAGTGAAGCAAAAGTAGAGACGCATCTCCCACTTTACAATGTAATACAAGTGTAGGTACAGTATATACGGTCTGCGATCTCGTGCAAAGTCAGGATAGTGTTTTTAAACTTATACGTTACTTTAAGTTCAGTGTTATTATTTGATGATTGATGACTTCTTGTTCTTATGATTTGAGAATCCTTTTTGGATAGAGTCTATATAAAAATAAAATTCATTTTTAAGTCTTAATATATTATAAATACATAAAATCTTCAGTAATATAAATTTAATTGAATAAGTCAAAGTAAATTTAAGATTCTGTTTGTCTGGATTTGAAAAAAGTTAATTACTTCTTTCGTATAAAATATCTAAAGTTATTCATAAGAATATCTAATTTATCGCAACATGTTTGACAACACGCGTGGCGCAGTTTGTAGTGACCCTACTTAATCCGCCAGCGGTCGCGGGTTCGAGTCCCGCTGGGGGCATACATTTGTTGAGCACGAATGTTTGTACTTCAGTCATGGATGTTTATATTTATAATATGTATGTATTTAAACTTATATATGTGTAGTATATCAACTGTCTAGTATCCATAACACAAGGCTCGACCTTACCGTGGAACTAGATAGTGCTGTGTGTAAATGTCCCAACATATTTAATATTTATTTATTTATTTATATGTCTCAGCAATTAAATTAAGTTAAAAATACGAAAGCATAGCCGCGAATAAATATGTAGTTAAAAATATAGCACAATGATAATTGTATCCACGAACTTACACTGTTTTCAATGTATGAAAAAATCACGCTAATTGCTTGTAAGCAGAGCCACCACCCGTGTTACATCACTACTGGATTCTATAGTAAAACTAATTATTCCTGTCGCTTGTGCTCGGGAGACACAAAGGGAGATTAAGTAGTTACTAAGTAATGGCCAGTGTATAGACTTCCGCGCGGTAAGCTGTTTAAGCTTTGGGAGCTTTTAGTGAAATATCCACGATTCTAAGAAGCTGCAGGTTTAGAAATTCCCAAGTTATAAAGAATTCATTAAAACATTTGGCTTTATACACTTCATTTTATTCATACTTAGGGCTTACACACGATACCTATCTAGGTAGCGTGTGTTACATACAAATATTGCAATTGGATGAGCAATTGTTGATATCTTTTAACTATTTTTAACAATTTATAAAATTGTACGAGAGTTTAAATTATGTGAAAAAAATCTATATTTGATTTAAACGATAACTATTATAAAATACAATAAGACTAGTTACAAGTATTTAAACTATTTAACTGAAGTCAACACAGTGATGCCCTCGCATCAATCGCATGTGTAGCGTTACTTTATAATAGGCAGATTACAATAATATTATCCTTCTTTTAAATTAAAAGCTAATGTATCAATGCTTATTCAACTTGTTACTAAAAAAACTACAGATACAGTAGTTGACAGCGCATTAGCTTAAAGACCCTAATAATATACTTTTGTTTGACATCGCTACCCCTCTTAAGTAGGCTTAATACGATAGAAAAATTGCATCCTTATTTCTCTCAAAATAAAGTCTTTTTTCGAAACAAATAAATGTATGAGAGCGATTTGTTCATGTGAAAACAATAACATTGTGTAATTGAAGTCTCGTTGTCAGTTTGTCTGTCCATTGTCAAAGGATTATAAAACGTTTTAGTTTCTTTCATTTATTTGTGAGCGTAACAGAGAGTGCAGCGAGCAACGTGCGGAAGCTGGTCGTGCTCAATAGATTGCGATTAAGTTGATTTTATAAACCAATTTGAACTCAAAGTCAAGTAAAATCTACTTCATTAAATGTAAAGAAACGAAGGTGATGACAATGCTTATTAGCGAAATGAATGACCTATCAATGTTAAGAGTGCTGACCGAGGTAATGGTAAAAGCTGTTTGCGGTCATGCCAGATGGTATTTTGGATTACTTATAACGATGACTTCCCCCCTCAAGCCTGCAGTTTCGCTGTCGAAGTCAGTGCCGAGCTCATAGACTCGGCCTCTGTATTGTTAAAAATGACTATTTCAATAGGAATTTCCAAAAGTTATCAAGTTTACAGATTCAACTATGTTAGAATTTCATTATTATATATGTATATATATATTAGATATAGATTAATAGATACATTACTAATTAGCATTTCCAAGACCTCGATCTCATATTAGGAAAAGTTTACATTTACTGTTACCTTTTTTTCGTTTTCTCAGTAGGTAGGTACTGTTGCATTTTTCAGTAAACTTTTCTTTTCCTTTCTTATACTTCGCTTTTAATTTAATATTTAGGACTTATAATTTTTTGATTACTCTTGTCGACTTTTAGTCTTAATTCTAAAACAATATAGGTCCTTGAGACAAGTAAAACTCAATATGTAAATAAATAAAAATACTCCTACAAGCTGGCGGGAATTAAGCTATTAACCAATCAAGTTACTGCTAAAATAATCTGAAATTAACACAAGTTGTACATAATGTAATCGTGTAGCGCGAGTATGCCTGGCGGAGGGAGGGAGCCCCCTCGCGGGCGAGGGAGGGGAGGGGAGGAGGCTTGCAGAATTTAATATTGAAGCGCGGGTTAAGGCGACGTGCAAATAAAACTCTACGAAACCGCACCCCAGCGATAAGGCCAAGTTTGTGTTGACATTTTGAAAATTAATCAATTATTAAAAATATGATTAAACCTTTAGTTTTTTAAAGAAAATGTTCCACGAATGCCTTTCCTATGTATTTTCAATGTCAAACACAATTTTTTAGTATATGAGATATAATAAGAACTTTTAATATTGTTAATAAACTTATTAAAACTTTTAATAAAGCTTTCAATCGATTTTTTCCTGTAAAGACATAAAATCATACCTATTGTAGTCTTCTATCTTAGTAATTAAAAAATTAAAAAATAAATAGTTTAGTGTTTTTTTGTTTAAACTCAAAAGGATAAAGTCATTATAATATGTAGTACTTTTTTTAAATCTGTATTATATTGTAAAAAGTTACTAAACATAAAGTATTCAAACTTAACGGTATCTAATTGCTTATTTTAACTATTAATAAGTTATATAATTTACACCTCTATACGCTTGCCGCCCCTTAACAGTGTATCTGCGGATATTTTTACAAACGTCGTTAAGGGTAGCGGGGAGCGGCGTAGAGCCGTAGAGCCGTAGCAGTGTAGAGGCGGTAGAGCTCAGCTTTCTTTATTAAATTGTCCTTCGGGTCGCGTTAGCACTAGCTCTACGAACTTACATCACGCGATGTAGAAACGATCCGATACGATCATACGATATGGCAACGACCTGTTTTTTTCTTTAATCAAAATTGTTAAATTGATATTTCTTAAGCATCTTTATTGTTATGTTTTTTAATCTAGACACTTTAAATTAAACTAATTAAAAATATATAATTCTTAGTTAAATATTTTTATAATGATAACAAGAACTAAAATAAATATTTGAATATTATATAAACATTTCATAAGCGCAAAGCATCGTATCGGTCACGTGTCGTCCAGTGTGGAGACACACTTACATACATAGAGCAGTAGTTGGCTTACTCAGCGGTGTTGCTCGCTCGTATGCAGAGTGCATGTCGTTGGAGATTTCATTAAACGCGGTAATGCGAAGCACTTAACTTACGTCATGAATGTCTTGCAACAAACATGCATTTATTTTAACTACTTCTACTTTTCTTCCATGACTACATTAACCAGACTGTAAGCTTGAACTTTCAGATAAATATTATGTGAAAAAATTACATAGCAACGTATTACTTTGTATTTATTTTGTCAGTTTTGCAGCATTTCTATCACTAACAATAATTTGTCTACCTGTCACACCATTTCTGAGTCATCACCCATCGCACATTCTTTAAGATTTTTCTTCGTATCGTCATTTGTCGTTATTGTATTCATCATCATTTTTAAAGCATTTTATACGTTTTTTTTAATATATTTCTATCATATATTAACAATTACGTGCCTAGTATGTATATTTCTGAAAATTTTATAGTAAATCAATTTGCAATCTATATTCTTTTAAAATATATGGTAGGTATTACAACATCAGGTATTACAAAAGCTCTAGAATCTTATTTGAAATATTTCATATAAGAATTTAACTATTTATACATTAGTTTAGTACCAGCGAGTAAGATCGCACCTTTCAACACATATGTCTAATTAGAAATATACTTACACGGAACACTAACTTACAAGAAGCTAATAAAAGTAGTTAGTTTATTGTAGACTATATAATAATGGAAAACTTTATATATGCAGTAGTATTTCCGGCGGCTCAGCCGCGTTCTCACGATCAGAAACCAAATTCTTAGATTTTAAAAGGTTAATTGAGATTTATCAGAAATGAGATATTTTCCTGCAGTAAAAAGTATACTTTTATTATACTTAAGTATACTTATATTTATATTTAAAAAATCGTATATATGTAACAGAAGGATTGACGGAATGATTGAAACCACTATTAGCTTCCATGTTTTATTCGAAATAGTATATTAAATATCAAAACAACAGTATAACTATTATTCCAACAGTGCTTCCAGCTCGAGAGCTGACAAACGAATGCCTCTTTTGACAACGCAATCCGCCTTTTATATTAAAATAGGTGACAGCTGACAGATAATAATGTGATGACAGATAATATTAATCGATTAAACATCAATGTTCCTTATAAATCATATTAGCAAACTATCGATTAAACATTTGCGCCGATACGGCCATACTGACATCAGGCGCGTCCCTGCGTCAATGATTAATTTTTATCTGAAAAAATAAAATAATGACAAATAAATGTAACTCTATAAGAATCCATTTTTTTTTTGTAAATTAAGCACAAAGATCTCGTAGCAACCACATAAAAATAATAATAATTAGTCTTAAAATTTCTGTGACCTCATAGCCTCAGCGCTAATTTTGGTCCAGCCTCAGAGCCTCGGCGCTCATTTTGGCTTTCTCGTAATACACATACACGTAACAATTCACATAACAAAATAAGTATTCACACCACTTTGTTTTAAACACATTTCACACAATATGTTACACATACTTGCACTATAGCACACATCACATTATTCTTCTTCAACGTTTCTATTCATCGCCGATACGGCCACATCACTTTGCACACCAAACTTTGGAGCACTACGAAGGTTTTCATGGCTTACTTTCCTTGATCGGCCCCGGTGATTACTACGACGAATTTCATATCGATCATGTGGCAACACTTTTGTCACCTCATATGGTCCATCGAATTTTTGGCTTAATTTTGTACCAAGTCGCATTGGTTCCTTTAATAAAACATATTCCCCCTTCATGAATCTTTTTACTTTTGCTTTCCCGCTATCGTAACGTATTTTATCCTTTTCAGCTTGCTCGGCCATTCTTTCAATAATAATATTTTTCATAGCCTCTGGATTTATTCGTTCATTTTCATCATCAATGAGATTCAGTAGTTGTAGAGGTACACATCCTTTCTTGCCTGTTAATAATTCTATTGGTGTTTGTCCCGTAGATTTTGAAAACGTACAGTTTATGGCTAACTGTGAAGCTCCGAGTGACTTTTCCCAGTGTGTTTTCTGGGTGTTTTTGATAATCGTTAGGCCATTTTTTATGATTCTCATAACTCTTTCAACTTGTCCATTACCTCTGCTTGTGTATCCAGCGCATTGATGTAATTCAATTCCATATTCTTTACAAAAAGCTTTATAATTGGAAGTAAAAGCACCATCACCATCAACTATTATTCTTTTAGGAGCTCCAAACAGGAAAACCACTTCGTGCAGATGTTTAAGGGCGTTGGATTGATTTTTATTCTTTGCATACTGTAATATAACAAATTTAGTATACGCGTCAATTGCTACAAAGACGTATTCTTTTTGGGCAGCAGCTCCGCTGAGTTTTCCCGAAATATCTATATGTAGCGTGTGAAAAGGTTCTGCTATTTTTTTAAGTGGATGTAGTCGACTCTGCGAAGCTCCGGAGGGTCCTTTCATAGTCTTGCAAATAACGCAGTGCTCAACAAAGTATCTAACTACTGTTGACATTTTAGGAAACCAGAAGTTTTCTTTGAGTTTTGCTAGAGTTTTTTCCCATCCCATATGTTTAAGTGCTTCGTGGTAAGTGTTAATAAGACTCCATTGATAAGACTGCGGTACAACCTTAACGAGTTTCACTTTGCCATTTATACTCATTCTATAATATAAAATGTTGTCCTTGACTTCATATTCGGCATTCACGGTATTATTTTTAGAAAGATCTTCAATAATTTTGCTTAACATAGGATCTCGTCGTTGTTCCATTATTAACCAATCATCTTTAGTGCTTAAATTCATGACAACTTGTAAAGGATTACGGCTGAAAAAATCGGCATGCTTAAGTTTTTCTCCTTTTCGATACTCCACTTCAAAATCAAAATTTTGTAAGAACGCCCACCATCTGTAAATTCTGGGAAGTAGCTCTTGCTTATATCGTGATGCTTTTACAGCGTTACAATCAGTTACTATTGTAAAATTCCTACCGTAAAGGAAATGTCGAAAATGCTTAATCGCTCTAACAATTGCGAGTGTCTCAAGCTCGTAACTGTGATACTTTGATTCAGCAGGTGTTGTTCTCATGCTAAAGTAACCAATGACACGTCTAACACCTTCATGTAATTGTATTAAAACTGCTCCGAGTCCCAGAGCGCTAGCGTCCGTGTGGAGTTCAATGGGATGTCCTTCCTTGAAAATTGTCAGTAACGGTGCAGATGTAAGGTAATTTATAATTTTTGATCTGATACTTTCATGTTCAGCAGTCCATTCCCATTTCACATTTGATTTAGTCAAATTGTAGAGAGGTACCATTTCTGTGGAGAAGTTTGGTATAAAACGCCTAAAATAGCCTGCTAAGCCATTAAATTGTCTGAGCTGCTTAACGTTCTTTGGAGGAAGAGATCTTGCTAGCGCTTCGACTTTAAATGGGCTAGGTCTCACTGTACCGTCACAAACAATAAATCCAAGGTATTCCACTGAGGTCTTAAGAAATGAACACTTTTTAAGTTTAATTGAAAAACCTGCTTTAGTTAGAGCCTCTAATACTCTTTGAAGTTTCTGAAATCCTTCAGCAACTGTCTTACTCGCTATCAACACGTCATCCATATAAACGAGAGCGTCTTTCTCCCTTAAATCTCCGAGAGCCTTGTTTATTGCTCTTTGATAAACTGATGGGGCGTTTGTTAGACCAAATGGCATTGTCAAATATTCATATTGTCCATCAGGTGTGATAAAGGCGGTTGTTTCTATTGACTCAGGAGACAAAGGGATTTGATGAAATCCAGCTGCCATATCAAGACATGTAAAATATTTTGCTTCGGCTAACTGATCAAGCTGCTCGGTAATTAGTGGTAACGGGTAGTGGTCCCGCACTGTGTTAGCATTTAATTCCCTGTAATCCACGCATAATCTGTCCTCGCCATTTTTCTTTTTGACCATTATGATCGGGCTTGCGAATGGTGAATTGCTTTCACGTACAATGTTCTTATCCATAAGCTCTTTTATTATTTCTTGCACTCTCTCTCTTTCCACAGGTGCCAGTCGGTAAGGACGTCGATTGACTGTCTTATTTGGGTTTTTCAATCTTATCGTGAGTTCTCCCGTGATTATTCTAGAATCTGGTATACCATTGGAAAATGAGTCTTTATATTTATTTAAAATATTCAGAAGATAATCCAATTGTTCCTTATCCACTAAATCTGTATCGATCGTAGTCGAAGATAGCTGACAAATATCCATCTGCTTAAAACATTCGTTGCTCCTCGAAAGGGCGACTCCAGAATTGGTCAAAGTAACTGCGATGCCTGGAATGCTTAATAAATCCTTTCCAATTAAAAGGTCTTCAGGTATCTCATGATCCAAGACGAGATGCAATGTTAGTTTGATGTGAACATTGTCAATTTTTAAAACAGGAGAGATTTGGCTAAATGAAATCACAGGAATGGGTCCAATACCTTTGAGATAAGTTGTCTTGGTTACCCTAGGTCCAGGAAGCTTTGCAGCTATAGACTCCTTCACTAGAGAACAATCAGCACCACTATCGAATAAAGCTTGAAAATGTTTATTGTCTGCCGAAATTGTAAAAATATTACAATAAGTGTTACCTTTTTGACACAAGTTTATCTTCTTTTGGCCGTTTAGTCGTTTAAAACAAGTTTCATAAGTGTGGCCCTGGATATAACAAAAAGAACACTCTTTTTTCTTCATATCTTCATCTTTGCTTGATTGACTTACATCTGTTGTATCGGAACGGGCTTGGGCAATTGCGTTCATTTTACACCAACGAGCCTTATGTCCCTGCTTTCCGCATACAAAACATGTCATTTTATCTGACACATTATCATTAAATTTAATCTTTTTATTTTGTACGTGATCCCGGGAAGTCGCTAATTTTCGTTTGCGCATGGTCTTTGCGATCGCAATCAATTCTGGTACAGACATAGATTTACTGTTAAGAAGTTCTGTTCGAAGAGAGTCATCAGTAATACTACCAATCACAAATTCAACGGCATCTTGCTCAGTAGGATTGGGCTTAACAATTTTTTTAAACATTTTCCACATATTTGAGATATACTCTTGAATACTATCAGCATCTTCAACAGTATACTTTTTAAATTTCAAAACATCAGAGAAATACCTTGATTCAGGTTCAAAAGTCTGTAGCATGTCTTCCCTCATTTCTGCCCAAGTTGTTGTTCGTAACAAACATTGGTCCGCCCAGGATTGCGCTCTTCCTTTAAGTACGCCTGCTGCTTTTAGTCGCACTTCGTGGTCTTTTAGTTTGTATTCATCTTGGGTGCGTGTTATCAAGTCAACCCACTCCCTAACATCCGTGCCTTGGTCGGGATCGTAGCTTGGAAAATAAATATCAGATATCCTAATTCGTGTTTCATTAGGTTGGAACATCTTCATCATTTCTGATAGTGCTGTACGATTTTCTTGAGTCATCTGCAACATCATCTCGCACATTGTATCCTTGAATGTATTCGCCAATAGTGTCGTCAGGTTTTGAGAAAGGCCTGCGGCTGGTTGGCGTCGACTCGTCCCCTCTTCTGATGTAACAGAAGGATTGACGGAATGATTGAAACCACTATTAGCTTCCATGTTTTATTCGAAATAGTATATTAAATATCAAAACAACAGTATAACTATTATTCCAACAGTGCTTCCAGCTCGAGAGCTGACAAACGAATGCCTCTTTTGACAACGCAATCCGCCTTTTATATTAAAATAGGTGACAGCTGACAGATAATAATGTGATGACAGATAATATTAATCGATTAAACATCAATGTTCCTTATAAATCATATTAGCAAACTATCGATTAAACATTTGCGCCGATATATAAAGCTTTAATACCGAATTTCATCAAATTCATCACAATCTGTCCAGTGGTTTTCACGTGTATCGATAACATAATAATGAATATTCAATAAAAAATATTTAATGTAAAGATTTGACCACGTTAGAATAGTTTTATTATAATATGTACAGATGTACAGATTAGTTAAACTACAACAAACAAATATTGTTAATAGTTAAAATTAAAGAAAAATAGGAAAACGACCATTTTCTTTTGTATTTTAAAGCTTTCTCTACCCCTTGAAGAGAAAAAGCATAGTTTACTATTATTTATTAGAATAAAACACGTTAACTATTTTTGTTTGTTTACATTTATTTAATTATCACTCATATTATTAGTATACAAATTGTAACAGTATATTACTTTAAACCATTATTATTTACATATTGTTCTATATTATGTTAAGAAAAAAGTACCTACATATATTTTTCCTCCTGGTTACACAGTAGCACATTTTTGAAAGCAAAGTACCAATGAGTAAAATTGTGTTTTTGCTGTAAAATATTTAACATTTCTAAGTAAAACTAACTACGAACTTATTAAAATTAATTATTTTAGATGCGACATCATGGTACATTCTAATCTTTATGACCTATAGAAATACGGAAATAACCAAAGTATGTATCTAAAACATTCCATGTTTAATATTATCAAAGCTCACACTAGAACGAAACATAGAAGAATGAATAAATTTTAGTTTTAATTTTTAGACTAATGGATTCATTATTTATAGGCTGCGACATCAACATTAAGGGCACCGTTATTCCTAAGGTGTCCGGTTTCCGATACCTCTATCTATCTATGCTGTCTGCTAACTCTGGCATTGACGAGGAAGTGAAACGCAGAGTTGGTCTGGGGTGGCTGAAGTGGAGATCTCTGTCTGGTATTCTGTGCGATTCTAAAATGCCTATCACAACTAAAGACAAGGTATACAAAACTGTTGTAAGACCTACCATGCTATATGGTTCTGAATGCTGGGCCACTTTGAAGAAGCACGAACAGCAACTCCATACAGCGGAGATGAAAATGCTCCGCTGGGCAGGCGGCGTGACTCGTCTAGATAGAGTGCGTAACGAATATGTGTGGGGATCCTTCAAAGTGTCTCCAGTGACAGAGAAACTCAAAGAGGGCAGACTCAGGTGGTACAGCCATGTGATGAGGCGAGATGAAAACTACTCAGTAAAAAGAGTACTAAATATCGGTACCAGGAAAAGAGGCAGAGGCAGACCATCAGCCACATGGCTATCCACTGTCGAAAAAGATCTTAAGAAACAAAATATCCCACCGTTGATAACGCAGGACAGGTTACACTGGCGTAGATGCACGAGAAGGCCCGACCCCAAATAAAGTTAGGAATGAGGCAGAAAGAAGAAGAAGAAGAGGATTCATTATTTATATGGCATACTTAAATGGTATATATTCAGCCCTTATTAACGTCCCACTGCTGGGCACAAGCCTCCCTTCAATACGAGGGGGATCAGGCCATAGTCCACCACGCTCGCTTAGTGCGGGTTGGCGGACTTTTCATGTTTTTTATAAGCTTGCTAGATTTTATCAGATATGCAGGTTTCCTCACAAAGTTTTCTTTCACCGTAAGAAAAGTGGTAATCTTTACATTAGAAACGTGTCTACTACTAACTACCAGTGTCTGCTATTAATGTAGTACAATGACTAATTTTCATATATAAAAAAGTAAGTACTTAACAACTGGATTTTCTTTGAGAAAAACGTGCACATACACATGTAGGTACGCCTTTAAATTACTATAATATTTTGCGTAGTCGAAATATTATATAATAATTAAATACTTTGTTGAGGAAGTAGGTACCTATTTTTGAACTTCAGTAATATAACATTATGATAAGTAGATGCTGAAGTATAATTATTTACTTCAAATTAACTCAAGAACTATTCAATTAGTAATTTTATAAGCGTATATGTGACACGTTTATCTAACTCTATTTTGGAAAAAAAGAAAATCAAGTTTGTGCTGCCTATTTTTGTATTATATTTTTAGGTTCCATTTATTGTTAGTGTTACAGTTAGGTATGCCATCTATAGGACAATATTTGTAAGCTTTTCGGTTTTGGATTTACGATAAACAAACAATTTTGGTAGATTTTTTATGTTTTTGAATAAATTCCAATATGAAATTAATTATTCAAATAGAGGTTTATTTTTATAATATTGTGTTATGTAATATGTTATAAGTTAAAAATGTCACAAAAAGTAGATGAGTTGTATAATTTACAGATAACATTATACACTAGCAAACCCGGCCCGCTTCGCTTCGCGGCGAAATTTAAAATAAACGGTTTTTATAATTTTCTAATAAAATAAAACTAGCCTAAGTTACTCCTTATAACATAAGGTATCTACGTGTGAAAGTCCCGTCAAAGTTTAGATTAGCCAGACTGACAGACAGATAGATAGATTTTTTTAAAATATTGTGCTTTTTATGTAAGGGCCG
Organism: Boloria selene; assembly: GCA_905231865.2. Classification (NCBI taxonomy): domain Eukaryota; kingdom Metazoa; phylum Arthropoda; class Insecta; order Lepidoptera; family Nymphalidae; genus Boloria; species Boloria selene. The sequence goes on from HG993131.1 coordinate 17,177,547, forward strand.
TATATACATTCATGTACTGAAAAGCTGAAATTTTAAATTAAAAACAGACATTTCAATTTTATTTATGTACTGATTCAAAAAAACGACATCTATCTCAATATTTTTAAACTAAACTTATTCTTGCTACTCATCCCTAGATAGCGCTCCACTGTCAGCGTACGATTGAGGTGACTACGGTACTTAAGTATTATTTCATAGATGGCGCTATGTGCAATATTTGCATCTAAATATATTTTTCTTTATTTAAAAACAAAGAGTTAATTTAAAATAAATTTTGAGATAAGAGAAGAGTACCATTACGCAAATTTTATTCTTAAACTACTTCTAATTCTAAACTGGATGGATTGACTTGTATCCTACCTTAGTTTACAATTACATACCTATTGTGATTTAACCAAGGAACATTTTTACTCTAGGGTTTTGACGGCATCATCAGCCATAAAACTTGTAGACTCTCAATAGTAGACACTAGAAACGTGCGTTCGTTTTGTATATTACTAGGGAGTCGGCCTCGCTTCGCTCGGGCTCGTCTCTAGGTTTAGTGCAAGCCAAGCCGCGGGTTCTGCTTGTTAGTATACATATAAACCTTCCTCTTAAATCACTCTATCTATTAAAATTAACCACATCAAAATCCGTTGCTTAGTTTTAAAGATCTAAGCATACTTAGGGACAGACAGACAGCAGAAAGCGACTTTGTGTTTTACTGTGTAGTGATACATAATATTTTGCATAATGTTACATAAAAATAATGTATATAAATTGTATACAACGTGTAAAAAATAAATAAGATAATGTAGGTACAAAAACCGTTAAGCAAAGGTTTAATAAACTGGTTAAAGGCTGGTAGAGGGCAATAAGGCGCTTCGGCGATCGGCCTCATATCTGCAATTACGACAAAACAAATGAAAGCTAACGAAATTCACCTCCGAGAGAGTGCGTTGCAGCACGCGGGATGCCGGGAGTCGACATTCACTTAAGAAAATGACGATTTTTAAAATATTTTTTCAATCAGTCTTCTATTATATACATAAACACTGTATTTGTATTTTAATTATTCTTTATGCTAAAATAGATTCGGATGAAATTGAGTAGAAAATGTGTACCTGCCTACAAAAAGGCCTAGAACGCCAGAACGAGGTTAAACTAAATCGTATGTTACTTACAAGCGGTTTTTTTCATGTATTTTTTTCATAGGAATATTATTTTTTATATTCCATATAAACTAATTCTTTCTTATACTTAATTCTTGATTAAAACGGAACTACCGTGGTATTTAATTTAGTTTTTTTTACATAAAGGTACAAATGCAGACTAAGAATAACATAATAAATAAATAAATAAATAAATAAATAAATAAATAAATAAATAAATAAATAAATAAATAAATAAATAAATAAATAAATAAATAAATAAATAAATAACATATTTTTAATATAAGCACAACACACGGAAAACTATTAAAGGTTGTAGGTTTATTAATTTTCAAAATTTACTTACGAGTTACGCGTCTCCATATTGAGGATGAGAAATAATTTAAAATGAGAAAACCTGTTTTTATGAAATACTTAAATTATATATTAGCGCGACTCTATGGCATTTTTTATTTTTGAACGAGTGCCAAAGGGCTGTGTGTCGGGTGTTTTAGGGTTTTTTCAGCGGCTTTGAATTGCAAATTGTCTACCGCCCGCCCTCCGACCGCCCGCCCTACAGCCCGCCCGCCCTCGGGCCTCCGGCGACGCGACGCGTAATTAAAAATTGGTACGATAACAGCGCTGCGGTGAGACACGGAACTAAGTTGGTTAGTACATACTACTTAACTATTGAAACTTTCATTATACTGTAAGTCAATAAGTCATAATAAAATCATTTTAAAGCACATTTTTCTGTAATTGCAAGTACATACATTAATATGTTAAATATGACTAATATTCTCATAAAGAAAAAAATATGATGAAAGAATTTCATTATTGTATTTTATTTTAATTGTAATTGTGTCAATGAAATAATTGTATTTATAATGTTAAATAATTTTAATTAATAATTCAAATATACACGTAAAGCTCATTTCATATAAACAAGCAAAATTAGAGTTAAATTAAATTTTATAACAAATGAATGAAATAGAAAATTTATACAAATAACATTTTATTAAGAAAGCGATACTCTGTCAGTTTTTTTCTACTGAACAGTAGATGTCTCTGAGAGAACAACTTGGGAATGATTTCTGCTAAAAATGTAAACAGAATAAAATATTGTTTTTTTAAACATGTGTGTTTAAACCATTATTTGGTACATTTTAACTGATGGTCTGAAAAGGCAGAAGGAGTCCTCCTCAAAGGCCTTCTTTGTCTTGCAGTCTCTTATTTGCCTCTCGAAGATGCTTGGTTCAGGATGTATCTCGATTAGCTCGTTGTTGTTTGCAAACAAATAGCAACGAGCTAGTAAGTTAGTCTTGAAGGACTGGAGGTAACTTACTAGATGTTTTGGGGTCTTGTTTGTTGCTTTGTTGGTGCCTCTCTCTAATGCACCTGGTAAGACTCAGTTTCGGAGCTGACGAAACGTTTTTACCTACGAGTTTTCTACATTTTATTTGACATTGTATATTATTTTATTTGTATTATTACATACGCCATTAATATACAATTGTGTAGCACTTTAACGTAAAAATCAAATATTCATAGCTTAAATAACTTAATCGGAAGATTTTTGTAAGTTTGTACAATAATTCAATTTGTCCAATGAAACTAACTGCTGCTTGGATCAGTAGCAAATCATTTTAAATGAGGTAGCGAACTAGTACAGTGAAATACGTTCAAAAATAGCCTATATATTAGTTACTCTGTACAACTAAACAACAATACAAAATCTGTGTATTTTTATTAATTAAGCGTATTAGCGTATTTAATACGCGCGTCAGTTCGTTTGTGTTCGCGGGCGCTCGCGCGTAATGCGAGCTTGCCGTGCGCGACGATGTTTACCTTCCATTATTGAACGCCCACTTTTGTAGTCTAAGAGACAGTTGACGGCTTTGTCATAGGTATTTTATAATAAGCGACTTACAACTCGGAATGGTCCCCAATCCAAGTTCTTTACCGTACAGTAGGTTATGTGTTACTCAAGTATATCTACATACTAAATTTCATTCACACGCACACGCACACATTTTTTTAATTTAGTGGCTTAATATTCCAATATAACCGACCAGGGGTTGGTTTTAAATAATAATATATTTAAATATAAATCAGTACATTATAATATAAATCATTCACAATAAATTCCAGGATCAAACGCACCGGGCACGGGAAATTCTTGTGCAATTATTGTTTGAGATACTCCTATGTATTTTATACGAAAATGCACCGATTGTTTTTTTAATATTTTTTATAACTTCCCAATGTAACGATATACAGTAAAATTTAAAATAAAACTCAAAATACCTATGCATGGTTCTATTATTGCGTTGACATTCCAAAAGTTTTTAAAAACCTATTAAAATATTTTTAATTATATAAATAAACCACATTGAAAAATTTGATCATAAGACGGAAAAATCTTGATACCTCAGCAAATATTATCATGTTGTTATAAATAACATCTGATATAGTACTGTTACAGTTCACACTGTTAGCAGAAGTGAGCTTATAATATACGTCAGTCTCTTGACCTACATCAGTTACAATTACTACGAGAACGCGCATTAATTTGTTGATTCGGTTAAACTAAGCGGCGCTGTATGCAAATCACTTTTAAAACATTCGGTCCTAATCACCTTCATTTGTTGGATTTTATCATATTTTTGGGTTCCACAAAAATAACTTAACATACTATAGTTTCCTTAAATTATATTTTAATACAAGAATTTAAGTACAAATCTTTAGGAAGAAAGATTTACGCAGAAGAATATCTTAAAATTAATGATAATTTTTTATTTCTTACCACACACCAAAATTATGAAAAAGTACCTAACACAGTTATAGTCTTAGCATAAAGTGGATAATAAAAATCGATGTGGATCACTGGTGCCTATGATAGGTAAGAACCTGTGGACATCAGTTCCAATCTCTGGACTTTTTGGTATATAATAAATGCAGTGGAGAAAGTCCAATTGTTTCCTTCAGGATTTAAAAATTTGAAAGCAAAATACTTCTTTTTCCAAAAGTCTTAGCTCTTTTATAATCACAACTTGTAGATGTAAATAAGCACTAATTTTGTAAAAAAAACCAAGCACGGAAATGCAGAACCAGTGACATCTAGCGCCGCTTGGCCCGGTGGGCTTGACATGTAAATATTAATAAATGTAGAAAGCCAGCATTACTATTACTACGATGGGAGATAACGGTGACTGATGTGCGGGGCAGAACCACGCTGGGTTGGAACTTAAATAGTAATGTTTATATGTATAGTATAATATAGCTCGCTACTTCAATTTTTAAAGATTTGTTATATCAATCAAGTTTCGTGGATTAAAATCTAATTTCAATATTTTAGTAAGTGTTTTAATTTGCAACAATAGTCAGCGGATGTTGTTCATTTAGTTAGCTCTATTCAGTAGAAAAATAAAAAATCTTTTGTCGACTACAAAGTTATCTATGTAGCTATAAATAAAACATTTCAAATCTAATTCAAGAGAATCACTTTGAAAGTGTTTTTATTCAATTGTTAATATTTGTTTGTATAAGGAGTCTGACAAGAGGGTCAAGAGGAAAGGGCCCCTCAAAAAGGATAGAGGGGTTGCAATTACATGTTAATGAACGGTAATCGTCTGTGAGCTTGCCAACATTATATCTTTTTTATTATAATACAATACACAACTAACATTAAAAGAATTTATTTCAACAGTTACTTGCGGATTTGAAAAGTGGGTTATTTTCATCCCCGTGTCCTTTCAGAAAAAAAGGTACGTAATACTCAGTACAGCTTCTTCAATTTTAATTTTAATCGAAATTTATAGATAAATAAAATTCCTAATGGTAAAAGTAAATGTCTTATACGATTTTTAAAAGAATCAACTAAACTTTCATCCTAAATCTTAAGAGAATTAATCAACTTTAAAAAACTTACAAAAGCTTCAGACAAAAATGATAGTAAAAGAGAAGAATAGACTAGAATTTTTGATTTAAATCGATGTAGGACGGTACGTGGGACTGTTTGTACCTCAAGTATACAAATTGCTTCCCAAAAAAGTTTATTGATGCTAGAATAATATTAAATAATAAAATTAAAACTTTTTTTGATAATAATGTGTTACTGAAAATATTATTTAAATATTTAATTTTACTATAACCAGAAGAAGAAAGAAGAAAAACTAGCTTCTTATTTGATAAAAATAAGTGATTTAAGAATTTGAAGGAAATATTATAAATAAAAATGCTGTAAAGTTGAAATTGCCTTCCAAAAATGAGGTACGCCTTCAATTTAAAGGGTGACAAGTACATACAATAATAAAAGAGGTTTTAAGAAAGAACACATTTATTAATCTCTCAACACGTACATATACAGACATACGTACGTGGACATACATATATGTATACAGTTTACACTTAGCCCAGAAACGCTACACATACAAATATTTACACTCTTCTCCTACCTCAAGTTACTCTTAACGTCGTATATCTTGCTGTAATACCACTATGAAACATTGATTACCAGATAAAATTTTTAAAACTATGAATTTTAGAACCTTTTTCATCGAATTCATTATATTATACTTACTAAATATTAAAAATACATCTAGGATTTTAAGTACATTAGAAGAGGCAGTTCTTTTCTAAAACAATAAATGAGTATTATAAAAAAATTAAAATATCAAGGACAGTCATAAAACTAAATGGCTACGTTTATATTTCTCATACATAGGTCAAATCACAAAAATATCCATAAACTTAATTATTTTTCCTTATATCATAATAATTTTTAGAATATGGCATTTCTATAATAAATTACGAAATGTATATTTACACAACTTTATGTACACGTTTCTTGACTTTTTAATGTCTTATAACTCTTTTTAGGTGATAGAAGGACAACCGGTGATCTTGTCGCATTCTACATTCATATAAGGTAGCTTAATCAGGCATAATTAAGCCGTAAAACTACTAGTTTTTCAATTAATATATTATGTCAAAAAGACAGTGGTAGCCCAGTGGTAACACGTCGCTTGGATAACCGAGTGATGCGGGTTCAAATCCGGCTCTCGCACTTTTGATATTTTCATGTGCGAATCATTTATATCATGATTACCACTTGTCTTACGGTGAAGGACAACATCTTTCGGAAACCTGCATGTCTGTGAAAACCTAACAAGTTTTCGAAAGGCATGTGAAGTCCGCCATCTCACACTAGCCCAGCGAGGTGGACTATGGCCTGATCCCCCTCAGACTGAGGGAGGCCCGTGCCCAGCAGTGGGACGTTAAAAAGGGCTGATGATGATGAAGATATTATGTCATTTCGAGGTCGCAGATTTAATTCCCGCGTGAAGAAAATTGTGTGAAAAGTTTGTGAAGTTTGATAGTACTGTGGATCATAGCCCGCGAAAGATATATGACATATATATGTAAGTACTTGTAGCAAGAATGATTAAAAATATGAACTAGCAATTTCCACACAGACTTTCACTTTTTAAAATCGAAGTCGTCGGAGTGACGTTTATATTTAATACGTATTTACAATAATCTTTTAAATAATGTGTATCTTATATATAGAGGAATTATTTTAATAGTTACTAAAATATACTTATACCTAAGCAAAATATATGACAATACTTTAGTTATAATGTGAAAATAAAATTATATCAAACCATTTAGATAGTACATTTTGTTAAGGACATATCTACTTCTGAATTCATCAAAGATATAAATACGTTGTTACCTCTATTTTAAATATAAATTACTTATATGTACAATTATTGCTTTATTCTACTTAATCTATCGTAATGTCTGTTTAAAAGAAAATATAAGTCAATCTGACTCTGACTAAAAATGCCACTACCTCATGCATATGACTTCACCAATAACAAATTATATTGGAAAAAAGAAATATATATTTCATTATTAATCGTATACTGTATGTTGAAGTCATACACAAAAGTTAGTGAAGCGTACTTTTGATATGGAATGTCGGTCGAAGATCAGATGTAGTCAATTAAACCATTTGGAGGCCTTTGCTGATGCTCTCTACATGTTCCTTGGCTTTTAGACGTAGGGCGGCTATGGAGGACGAGCGGGGGTCGGGGGGCGTGGGTGCGGGCGGGGCGGGGGCGGGCGGCGTCAGGTAGCTCGGGTAGCCCGAGGGCGGGTGGCTCAGGAACCCTGGAAATTCAAAGATTAATAAATTATTAATAGAGGTTTGGTGGATAAAATAGTAATAGTTAATATTTATTTGTATATAATAATTAATAAGCATATTAAATAATTTAACAATTAATTATTTTCAATTGTTAATTAACAAAGAACAAAACTATTATCATTTAGAAATGATTTGATTAAAACTGTTTGACTATCGTTAAACTGTAAATAATAAACAATGAAATAGAAATATTTTTTTACAATTTAGCTTTTTAGTGAGAATTAAGACACATAATAAATATATACCTCTCCCTACCTCTATATCGGTGGCTTTATAAATTTTTAGCATATCATATCTCATTTGACGACCGTTTGGCTCAGTGGGAAGTGGCCCTGCTTTCTGCGCCAGCGGTCGCGGGTTCGAGTCCCGCTAGGGGCATACATTTGTTGAGCACGAATGTTTGTACTCCAGTCATGGATGTTTATATTTATATTATGTATGTATTTAAACTTATATATGTGTAGTATATCAACCATCTAGTATTCATAGCACAAGGCTCGTACCTCATCGTGGAACTAGATAGTGCTGTGTGTAAATGTGTGTGTGTTATTATTTATTATTATTTATATCTCTCTTATTAATGTCAAAATCCTTATATTACAATCATCGTGTGTAAATATTGTGTTCGTTTGTTACAGGTTATTTAGTTTTGGAAGAAAGGAAAATAATATAATGAATGTTTTTTTATTCTTACCAGGTAAAGCAGTGAGTAGCGGTGGGGCCAGCCAGGGGTCGACCGGCAGGCCCAGGCCAGACAGCCGCGGCACTGGCGCGCCGTACTCCGACAAGCCGAGTCTCGCCGCTTCCATCTTCTCTTGTCTGCGCCATTTTGCACGTCGATTTTGGAACCACACCTGAAGCAAAAATGTTTTAAATAAGTAAGGAATAGCTCCCGGCCAGCCGATTCAAAGATTGGCTGGACCAAAAATAGAAAGACAGACAAAAAATTTTTAAAATTGATTTTCTGATGTAAGTAGGTACCGCCTATAATGTAAGTAGGTACAGACGTTCATATGATATGTAGTGAAAAGTTGATAATTTGAAATTAAAAACAAACAGTCAAATTTTATATATATGTATTGCTAGTCAATATGACTGTGCTCGCTTCGTTCGGGAACATTTGCCTAACATTAGTTTATCCTCCAAGTTAAAGTTTATGTGTAGGTATAATAAATTTTATTCAAATCTAATATAGTGCGAAGGACTAAAAATATTTGGCTTAATATATGAACATTTGACTTTTTATTTTGAAAAATTCTAATAAACATATAACTATACTATATTCCTTTCTTTCTTCGGGAATGCATGCATACATATGGTTATGTCGGGCTCTTTTTAACGGTAGATGTGCCGAAGCAGACCACACAACCAAAAGGTTGCCATGGTATGGTACGGTATGGGGCAATACGTATGACACCGAAGTCGACCATGTATCGGTAACTTTCATGGCTCGCGCTTGACGGATGCTAATGAGCCTCCCTGCCACGACAAGATGAGCGCATGTTAAATAATATACCCTACTATATATGTAAAAAATATGCGACAGCCAAATTAAGTTTCAGATAATATTGTTCCTAATATAAAGGAAATGATCTATATATAGGAAATGATATATATATGATGATGAGGAATTTTGTCCGCCACAAATTTCATTGCTCTTATTAATGGCACCAAGCGTGCCAGTTGAACCCTAATACTACGCCAATGTCACGTAGAAAATGGTAATGAAGTTCAATAATAACGTGAATAACAATCATGAGCATTGTTTTCTGTCCGTGTATTTAAGTAACAATCATTTGCCTGACACTATAAACGTTTCGAACTGTGAAACTTGCGTTCAGCGACACTGCTCGAGGGATGACTATAACGACGTGGAAGGCAAGTTATCACCGAGTTGAAAGTAATTGATGCGCCATCTATAATACCATTACAGTATCAAAGTTCGCGTTTCCAACAATAAACCCCAAAACACTTTGACAATAAATCAGAGAGGAAACACGTCAGTAAACGATTTGAGGCCAGACATAACAAAACTTTGAATACAGTGTAGCATGAAACGCGAACTCAATCATATGAATGTGCCATCATAGGGTCTTTTACCTCACTACTTATTACTTGCGAGAAATTTAACTTTATAGCATTTAGAATAGAGCTTATTCGAAGCATCGTTTATGCAGATATGTTATAAATACGGCGTCAAGTAATAGTGTGAAATGATATATTTCGGGGGTGAACGGTTCGGCGGTAGAGCGTCGCGTGACAGGTTCGATTCCAGCGCTAAGACAGGTCGCGACATGCGATCTTGATGGCTTTCCTGTCAAACGTATTAAATTCGTTAAACATTCGACCGAAATGGGTCTCGCGGATCACGCCATAAATGACATTTGAGTGTAAAGCTCAGCGACGGCTGCATAAATTGGATAATAGCATTAGTTTTATTATGAGGTGATATACGAATTGTCTTTCTTAATAAAATATATTTAGTATTTGTTATAGTAACAAATATGTGGGAATAATTTAAAAATGGAGTACTTTTAAATCTATATCTTGAAGAAAACTTTGACTGGCATGAGATTAAGACCTATTAAGATAATTAATTAATTAATTATTGACGGTAGTTTTATTTGTATTATTTTATAACTGAAAGATCGCTATGAAGTTAAAAAATTAACGAAAATATATGTAAAATGTTTAATTATAAGATTGTACAAACGATTGCAATGCGTGTCGCATTGATAGCTTTGAATAAAGTGTTAAAGACTTAATGAGCGGTGACATGAAGGATGGTGCCGGGCGGCGAGACCGCACTGCTGCCCCTGCTTTTATTACATTTTATTAATAACTATGACAGTCAGTGATAGCCCAGTGGTTACCCACTCACTTGGATAGCTGAGTGATACGGGTTCAATTCTGGGTCTCGCACCTCTGTCTGATATTTTCATGTGAATCATTTCTAATATGATTACTACGTGTCCTATGATGGAGGAAAACATCGTGAGGAAACCTGCATGTATGTGAACCTAGCTAGTTTTCGAAAGACATGTGAAGTTCGCCCCACACTAGGCCGCGCGGCGAGGTGGACTATGCCCTGACCCCCTCGTATTGAAGGCCTGTGTCCAGCTGTAGACGTTGAAAAAGCCTTAATACATTAATAATTACTTACGAATAGGAAAGATAATCTTTCCTCAATCTTTCAAAGATTCTACATTAAAAATGAATATAAATTTTAAAACGGAAATATTTATAACTACTTAAATAAGAGTATATACATAGATTTTCTCTTTGACTACACCGCAACGGATTTATTGTTAAGATATTTAAAAGCTAGGTAGCATTATACATATAATACTTTTCAAATTTAAAATATATTTAGCATTAATTTTATTATAACTTTTACAGAATGTCATGAGTACTTTGGTGAACCTATATAAATGTTTCGGACGTAAACAAATTACGATCTAGTCGGCGAACAAGTTTAATCCAACTCATACTCATAGTTTCGCTAAGCCATTATAATTCAATTACCGCAGAAAACTAATAAAAAATCACAAACAACCAAAGTTATTACGGGCTGTCAGAGTCCCGCATCGATGAAATGAAAGCGATGTGGCGGCAGTTCGGAAATCTAATTATAACTCGACAAACGAAGGCAAATAGGCCTGTTTTGGTAATTAATAAAAGTAAAATTACACTCGCGAGCATGAAACGACTGGTCTCCGTTTGTTAGAGGGTAACAAGTGTGCCACCGTCACGCGACGTGGCGGGCGAGGCCGGGTGGACCTTATTGTGGTGGGCTACGGTCGCGCGGTCGGAAACTTAGCTTGTTCCGAGGAATTATGAATAGCATTAAATGAAATGTACTACAAATAAAAACGCTTAATAATTTTACGAGTTCTTGTTAGTGTAACTTTCGAAAAACACGGAGTTTAATTTAACGATTTCATAATAGATATTTCAAGTTCATTCGTCACTTCTTACATAAAACAAAATAAGGTCAGTGTTATTAATAATAAGCCCAATTTCATGTGATAGGATCAATTAAAATTCAATCATAAATGATATATTTTTTTGAAATTAATATTTTCGACATATTAAAAATAAACGCTTAAAATGTAAAGCACAGTCGCCGTCGTGTTAGTTTAAACACCCGCGTCGTCCATTAATCACAAACCTACATACAAAGACACGCAGCAGGTCCTCCGTCCTTACGTCCGATTGAATAAAACGACACAATAAAACAAAATAACCGAATACGCCCGCGCCAACTGTCACACAAAAAAAAGAAAAAAGAAATGTCAAAACACTAACAATGACGCTCAAATATGACAGATGTCAGATTTGCCGAGCGCCGTGATTGGTCGCCCGCGGTTCATTTAAATATCGAATAGTCTCGAGTGCTGTTTGTTATATTGGATTGGGTGTAATTGAGTTATTCCACGCTTGTAGGAGTTTTAATCGAGTGAAAAATTGACTTTGCTAGTAACATGTGTTGTTTCGTCGCAGTAATACAATATTATATCCGCAAATTGAGTTTCACAAACGAGCCTGTTTGAGGCCTTTTAATGCTTAATGTTTTTTGGGGGAGTTATTTTTCGTTTTGTCACTTGATTAAGTTTCGTCATTATTGAGCTTTTCTCTTGTCATTTGTAGCTTTTATTAAATCAATCTTTCATTTGTTGTTCTTCTCTTTAAATTACTGCTCATTAAGTTATACATTTAATACATACACTAGCATTTCTCTGCAACTCCACGTGCGTTGTTTATTTTTTTAATTTCCCACTTCTAAGTTTCGTTCGTGATTCCCAATTTTTTTTCTTCAGAGAATATAACGTCTAAAGCTTTGTATTAAAATGGAAAGATGATTATCAGCTTTGCTCACTGTAACCTTAGGAAATAGTTAATTTTTACACAATCGTACAATTTCATCTGTTGTTGTTCAATCTGTTTATCAAATTACAAAAATATCCTACCAAAAATCAACATAAGTACAAAATTTACTTGTCGTTTATATATTTTTAATAGGTTTAGTTTCTTTATTTAGTATAATGTGTCAAATCAATGGATTTCTGACTATAATTATAAGATATAATTAATGTTTATTATACATTGTTCATCTATATAATTTTCATTACTGAAAACTTAGAACTACAAAAGTTATACATATTTTATTTTAAAATTGAAGAAAAAAATGAACAAACAATAGCTACTATCTATAATCTTACTTACAACATTTATGACTGCATTAATGTAACAAACTGAGAAATTAAAAATTACAAAGTTCGTGTTAAGAATTGTGCGGCTAATTGGTCCCGTGGGCGAGCGTGTGCGTGTCCGGGCCCGAACGTTTGCCCTACTTTACATTAGACGTGGCGAGCTCGATTAACGCATTATAAACTCTTCAATTATTAATAACGATTAAATTTTTGATAAATTATGTATATTGATTGTCGTGCATGAAAATATATTTTTTTAATATATTTTTTCTGTGATAATTAGTTAAAGAGTGATACATAATATGATTTATTAGCGAAAATATTCGAAACAAATTACAAATAATAGTGCTGTATTTCATACTGTTAATTGAAATTGAAGTAATTTAATGTTAAAAGTTTGTGGAGTTAAATTTAATTTGTCTTTGCGGATCAAACTATACGAGTCATTTATTCTTTTATACTAGCTGACATTAAAAAACTCCAATTTACGTTGAATTCAAATTCAAGTAACAAAAAATATAAATTACGTATTTATTTAAAGAATATAAATTACGTATTTTTAATTTTATTATTTATGTAAAGCAAAGTCTTATAGCGGTTCCACTAATATTATAAATGTAAAATATGTACTTACAAATGAAAAATACAATACAACTAATAAGCATTAGTAGATTAGAAATAGAGATTAAATTCATAACTAGGTATTCTAAAGAAAAGTAATAAAATCTTTAAATGTTTTCAGGTAAATCTTACTTAAAAGATTATATAAAGCATATTTTTTCTATAATAATTTAACATACATACTAATATTTTTATTTAATTAGGTATATCGTATAGAAGATTTCCTGAATGCTACAAATCTGTTTCCTGCATGTTTATCTGAAATCTGAAAGCTCGCCTTATTAGATCGGAAGCTTAGCGGGGGCGCGCCGACACTTCCGTAATGACACGTTCCTGCGAGCTTTCAATACGTTGGATGTCACTAGATACTAATTTGTTTTGAGTGCGATTACTTGTGTAGAGAGCAGGAGGAGCTGCTTTAATGAATTTACATAAATACTGTGGTTTTGTTTAATATTTTTAATGCTATAAAGGTAAAATAAGAATATATATTATAGCCGTCATGAAAGTCTTCTGTTGATACCCATCACCATTTTTATATTGATTTAATTATATTATAACTAGAGCATGAAAAATAAAATGTGTCCTATACAATACAAAAAATTTTGTAATATTTGTTGGTACCTACTGTACTTACAATTTTTGTATCCACAATCTAAAATTATGAGAATGCCTAGATTTATATAGGTTAAAAATAATTGTGCTTCTTTTATGTATGTAAACTTGTAATTTAAAATATTTTGAGAAATTACTAAATCTCACATATTATTATTGCCATCTATCATTTTAATAGATGTAGTTATAGAAAGGTTACAGTTATGTTGTAAAATTTGTTTTTTATAACATTTCTCCCTAAAAAGCTATTTTGTAAAAAGCTCAATAGGCTGTCTAGAATATACACTCCCAGCAAAACGAGCACACAACTGTAACCGATGTCAATTTTTTTCAAGTAACTCCTATTTCAAACTGCCGTCACAATCGATAACCGCTTGTCGGCGGAAAAAGAAAGAACTCGCTTCGGGTTGCAAAAAGACGAACGCATGTATTCGATTTTTATTACGTATCCTTTAGTTTCTTTTTTTTTCAACCAACTTGAAAATAAAGGGTTCTATTTGATACACAATTTCTTATTGGAATATATTTTTTAATGTTATTTTTATTTTATGTTTGTTAATATTTAGTTGCTTAAAAATATGAATAAATACTTCATTAATTTCATTTTGTTTATTGACACTCACTTTTTAAGATTGGTTATATCTATTAATATGTTTTCATCTCTCGTGATGCTCATCATTTTCTTACCTACTAACATATCCCGCGGCTCTGCTTACGTTCAATTTCATAAATTTTACATACCGTAAGCAGAGTAAAATTGAACGTAAGCAGAGTAAAATTGAACGTAAACAGAGTAACTAACCCTGATAAACCTACTATTTTATAGTCGGTTTATCAGGGTTAGTTGATATATCTCAGAAATCTTTTTACTGCAGTAAAAAGTATGTTGTATCTTTACCTGAATAACCAGCTATCGTTATACTAAATTTAATCTAAATCTGTCTATTGGTTTCGCGTAATGCGGTCACAGACAGACAGACTATTTGAATAAGATTTACCAAAAACTTCAATGTACAGAATCGACAAAGTTAGAATTTATTATATGTATATTTGTATAGATTCATTTATATCTGTAAACATTATATTTTGTACATAAGACTGAGTAAAATAATGTATCCTGAACCATTAAACTCAAAATGGAAAACTGCACGTAAAGTAACCTTTCCACCAAAGTCTCGCCTCCATCGATCTTCAATACCTCTTTATTTACTTTACAACCCCCCTCAAACACAAACACTGACTTCTTTCAAGAAACAAAAGGAGATGGAAATACGTTAAATACATACGAAGAAAGGAGATAGAACACCCTCGCCATCTTAGATGCAGCCTCTGGACCAAAAGTTAGCCAATAACTCCCTTTATACAACAACAAAAGGTCGTATCTACTTTTGTTTATGAAGAATTTTAGACTTTAGTGTGTTTTGTTAAAGTTACAATTGGCTACGAGGTAGGTGAGTTCAAATTAATAATAACGTTTGTAACGTCTTAAGGGGAGGGTCGATGCGTGTCTTTGACAGAGCCTGCATGTGATTCCTTCGGGCTATTACTTTGGGCTCGTTTTTTGATCATTATTTTATTGTCATGTTTTAGTAATATAATATTTCGTAACAAATATCAGGGGTGTGAACTAAATGTATAAATAACTTATTATAATGTTTAAAACAATGCTTCTAATTAAAGAAAGCAAAATTAAAAGTAAATTCTTCTTAAGGTATCCGTAATAACTAGTTACTATTTTAGAGAGAAAGAGAGAGGGAGAGAGAGAGACAGACAGAGAAACACAGATTCTATGTTTTAAATATATTTTTGGCACCTAAATATTTAATAAACCAGTTTTGTCAGATAGTTGAGTACCCCAATGGTTACGTTATGAAGTTAAAAGTCATTCAAAAACATCAAACGAGAAATTGAGTTAATAATAAACTGTACTAACTCCACAAGGGGTGACCCTTTACGAATAAACACACTACTTTAAAACAACTTTTTTAAATAGAAGTAAGAAGCGTTTTCACACCTTTTCTAAACCGTATTAAAAAACATTACTTAAAAAATTAATACCTTTTTGATTTTGCCCAAATATTTTGAATGCTATGAAGCTTGTATATTTTAAGCATTAGAAACGTCGTGAACCAAAAATCAAATAAATTTGCATAAAAATATAAAAATAAAGTTTTATTATCGACCCGGCCCGAGTTTGCTAGTCTCACTAAGCTTTTAAAATTAAACGCTTAATAATTTTCTAATAAAAATGAAAGTAGCCTAAGTTACTCTTAATAACATTAGCTATCTACAAGTAAAAATTCCGTCAAAAACTGTCCTGCCATTTCTGTTTTGAATTTTGATTTGAAAAAAAAACTGTTTTTTATCGAACCCATACTCAGATGCTACTCAGCGATTCGTCAATATATAGTATTATAAATCTAGACATATCTAAAAATTAAATAATAAACCTTAATAAAGTACCTACCATAAAACCATGTAAAATATACAGTATGTATGGGGTAGAGGCGGGTGGTTGCGGGGGCTCGGGGGCGCGGGGGCGCGGGATAAGAGGCCAAGTCCCCGGCAATTAAACGGCAATATCTTTGTACAAATTCAATAAGAGTGCGCGCAAACATTGCGTCATCCCCTCGGTTCAAGTGTAGGGTTGGCTACTCTTTTTCTATTAAAAAGTGATAAAATACTTTTATGTGTTTAAAAATGGTTTTTTATCCATTCAGTTTGTGTATTTAATTAATAAACAACATAAAAAAATGACTAGTAAGATAAGATAAGATAATGATATCTGTACCACAGGGCACGGTGTTTGTAAGAGTCTATTTTCACTTATGTTTATATACCAGTTACTTACGAGTAATATTCTAAAGCGAAAATATATTCTTTTGTATGGCTGTATTTTGTTTGTAATGGATGAATGAAAAAAAAACTGCTGAACCGATTTAAGTGAAATTTAGTATGAAAAGAGTTTGGGTTTCTGGAAAAGACATAAAATAGTTTTTATCCCGTGTATCATCCGTTAAAGTGGAGAGAAAGGGATTTAATGTTTGTATGGGCAATTTGAAAAGTGCCTAGAGACGAACCTGAGCAAAGCGAGGGTGAGCGTACATGTTATAAAGACGTGTTAAGACATAATATCTCGTTTAACGTCCTAAAAAATATTAGTGAAAATTAAAGCTTAAATACTTTATGAATAATATCAAATTTTCTATACAAAAAACAATGAAACTAATATTACGATCGTTGATAGCCCTTGCTTTATTTTTGTTGCAGGCCCTCGCTTGGTACTTGCTTTTCGGCCGCGCGCTGTTTGCGGGCCGCCGACTCACTTTGTATGGTAATTATAAGTCTGTTAAGAGCGACGTATGCACTTTATTAGTTTTTCACTTTGAAAAAACCAATCCTATGTTGTTGTAGTTAAAATTACTTAAATTTGAAGCTTTATTTGTTTGTTTACAGCCCTTTTTATTTTTCCACTGTTGGGCATCGGCCTTCCTTAAATATTAGGGGGGATGAGGCCATAGTCCACTATGCTGGTCATAGTGTGGGTTGCGGACTTCATATATCTTTCGAAAATTTTCTAGGATCTCTCAGATATATAAGGTATATGTGATATTATTTACCAATACTTATAATTTTATTTTTATTAACATCACATACATATATTTTCGCAAGCAAGAAGAAGCTCCGTGAGACAGAGCTTAACAAAATTCAATCTAAGATACGAATTTTTAATGTTTTGAATAAAACTAGCTTTTTGGAATATTTTGCTACTTTCACGTGTGCTCAAAGGTCCATAAATATATTTTAATTTCAAAATTGTTTCATAGAATCCAAAAATCTTATAAAAATAAAGATAAATAAAATTAAAAAAAACATTTTAAATAGCTATAATAATGAGTTCAGTAAATCAATAAAGCTATTAAGTATCGCGGCGCTTTACAAAGTTGCATGCGATCTAATTGAAAACGAATTACGCTAGATTGAGTCATTACGTAACATTGTTTCAAAGTCGAGCCGATGGAGGGTTCTGAATATTTTGATCCTCTCTAACCTCTGAGGAAAACTAACTAAATTTTCATGTATTATCTATGTAATAGTAGTATAAAATAACCATCTAAGTGGAAGCAGCACATAAGTAAGTTTTAATAGCGTAGGTACTAAAATAAAGATATAAAATAAAGTTTTAAACACGGTTTAAAGATAATGGTGTTAAATGGTTCTTTTCTATGTATTTACTAGATTTACAGCAATTAGTGTCAATAATATCTGAAGCTCCTTTTTTGGTGAACTAATTAAATATATCGAGGTTATTGCCATTTAAATTCTTAGCACTACTTATTTTAATATAGGTAAATCGAGGGAAAATATATGTTACTTCTAAAAACTTTTAGTGCCATGACAAACAATTACTATATATTTTGTAGTAGGTAGTTACAGGCACCAAAATGCAAGTAGAGCCGCTGAAAAAAGCTTGTATTCTAGCAGATAATTTAGTGTACATTATGAAAGTCACACTAAAAACAGATAAATGAATGATGAAAAGCATTTAATTAGTGCCGTTGGAGTGCTACGTACCTACGCGCTACTACCTTCTGTAGTGGATAAAGGTTTAATTAAACCTCTCCGGTTTAATTACGGTTCACAAACATGTGTTAATTATATTATTATTACGTTTACTAACGCTTCACAACAACTGTTAAAGTTGCTTTAGGAATCTTGTACGTCATACTCTTGTTGCAAATCACTATTCCTACTTAATATTATAAATGTGAATGTTTGTTAGTTACGCTTTCACGCGAAAACTACTCAACCGATTATCATGAAACTTTGTACACATATTCTTGGAGGTATTAGAAGTAGCATAGGATACTTTTTATTAAAAGAAAAAATATTTTTTACGAAAAATTAAAAAATTGTTTGTATTAACAATGGGTTCTGAAATTAGCAATTCTGATTATCAAGAGAAAGAAGAGAAGTTCTGATTAGCAATTAAAAAAATGAACGCGGGCGAAGCCTCGGGTAAAGCTAGTATAGTATAAAACGAAGTCACTTCCCGCTGTCTGTCTGTCCCTATGTATGCTTTGATCTTTAAAACTTCGCAACGCATTTTGATGCAGTTTTTTTAAATAGATATAGTGATTCAAGACGAAGTTTTAATATATGTATAATACATTAGCGGAACCCGCGGCTTCGCTGGTGCTAGATCATATAAATCGCTAGTATTATATAAAAGTATGTATGGTATATAAACCAAGAGTATAGTACAATGGCAGTGAATCAACTACTTCTAAGGTCGTCGGTTCAGATCTAGTATATCAATTTAATATGATTTTAACTTATATTATATTGTAAGTTTAAAAGTATACAATTATTTTGTTTTCACAAGAATTAAACAAGCAAATTATTTAATTATGAAATTAGGAAAAGTCCTAATATTATGACAAACATAGATAAAAATCGTATTGGAAATACGTTTGTATATAAATAGATACACGAGAGTACAATTCCGAATTCTCTTCACAGAGGGAACTCCGAAAGCAATCAAATAAACTCGAAGGCAAATTAATTACTCGCCCGCCGCAAACAACACTCGTTTTATTGTGCGTTTTACTTTAAACTCTCATCAATTTTTATTTTTCACCTCAAAGCTAAACCATTTTTTAACTTACTGCCACGATTTAAAGTATGATTTAATTATAAAAGTATATAAAATGGGTATTTCATCGTTTGTATGTATCGTAATAATAGTTGTATTCAAAAGATCAGAAAAGTAATGGGAAAATAAGCTAAATATTAAAACTAATCAAAAGAAAATATTTAATACTGGCATGGCCTATTGTTCGTTTTTCGAGTAAAATCAAAACATTGTAAGGAATTGTTATACTATGACTGATATAATTGTACCTAAATATGAACTAATACTATATATAAAATAACTGTCATTTTTACAAATAAACGAGAACTAATGAGGCGACAAACTCCCCCAAAATACAACGGCGCAATTACCCGCGACACAAAAAACTATTAAATTGCAACTCTACCCGTGGCTAATACGCGTTTTATCTATTGTTGTTCACCACATTCGGTCCAACAGACCCCTTACAACCAACCGAAAGCAAATAAAATAACTTTCGATTTATGTAAAGTATTCTCATCCCTATTTGAATAGATATAGTTGTTATATTAGTATAAATATATTTTACATATAATGTTATTGCAAATGATGTACTGTAAGCTGTAAATATGATGCATTTTAAATCCAATTCTAATGAAAATTAAGATGAAATTGCTATATTATCGCTTTGAAATTTGTAACTATGATAAAAGGATAAAGGGACAGACTGTAGGTCACCGCTAACACAATGTTGACCCTCGAAAGCTAAACGATACATTTTATTGAGCTTTGTTCGCAACAAATTGAAACTTTACAGAGTGATTAAACTTTCGCTGTTATTCAAAATAAAAGGGATTTTCACGTTACATTTTAAACAAGTACAGAATGAACATTTCAATTAATAAACAACATTATTTTTTAAAAGCACGTGCCTTCGTAAAGCATAAGATGCTTCAAAAATAATTTATTATAAGTTGGTGTCTTATATTCTTGATTTAACACTGCAAAGTTTACATATGCTGGGTAAGGTCTAGAGTACAAATAGTTAGTGCTGTTGATATTGGCCCATAAAATAGGTTGTAAAGTTTAGTGATAAATTATATACTTTATACTTGCATTTATTTACATATTTCTTGGAGTTAAATATTGTTAAACAAGCAAAATTTGTTTATTTCTTGGATCCAGAACATCGTCATAGTAACTCAGTTAACATGGGATTAAATAATAAACATCTAAATGTTACTTACAATATTAAGAAAATTTCTATAAGACTCTATCTTAGCAATCACTTACAATGGAACGAAACAGTAACACAAAGTTTGCAAGCGAAACTAATCAAACATTAAGCAAACATATGCAAAAATGCAAAAGTCGCATTTCACGTGTCAGCCCCGTGTCGGTCCCGTGTCGGCCCCGTGTCGGACACGTGCCGGCCTTTAATTGGCCGCGTCGCAACCGCCAATCCACGCAATGTATCGAGTTACATCATAATGAGTTTGCTGTTTAACTAATACTTACTTGCCGGCTGAGGGCGGCTGAGGGCGCTGAGGGAAAGCATCTGGTCACGAGAGC
The DNA here is from genome assembly GCA_905231865.2 of Boloria selene. Taxonomy (NCBI): domain Eukaryota; kingdom Metazoa; phylum Arthropoda; class Insecta; order Lepidoptera; family Nymphalidae; genus Boloria; species Boloria selene. The sequence continues at coordinate 17,198,526 of HG993131.1, forward strand.
TTGATTATTGACTGCTAAGTAATACACTCTGTGACAATTTGGGGCACGCTACGTAGTACGAAAGATGTCTTCAAAATTGCTAGTTTTGTGTGTTATGTCAACAAACTCGTTTCAGTAAGCAATTTAACTTTGGATTTAATAAGTTCGTTTTAGTTGTACTTTATTCTGTTTTATTTTTACGTTTAAATCTTAAGATTTTTCTTTACAAATGTTGTATTAAATTAAACCCAATTTCTTTTCGACAATTTTATCTAATAAACAAAGTAAGTACAAATAATAAATAAATCAACAATATCTAAAAAAACGAGCTTCATTAAGACTTATCTTCCCTTTAAATACTGGACTTAAAATTATAATTGATGTTTGTATGTATTTATTAGAAGGTACATACTCGTCTAATACTAATACCTTTTTTAATTTTTTCTTATCGTATTAATTCGTTTTTCATGCATTCAGGTTTTGTATTTTTATAAATTATTTTTTCATAATGATATAAACATACTAGGTACATAGATATGAAGTAAAATGAGGTCAAAGTATTACTAATAGGTTAGTCGAATGATATAACAACTATCGCGTCTCTACATATAGAGAGTATATAAGGCAGGTAGATGGCTCCATGGTGGAAGCCGCGCCGGCGCGCCGCTAATTGATTTATCTTATCCCTTAAGTCTACTCACTGTGGAAATGGCTTTTAATTCAGTATAACGATATTGTATTAAAAATATAAATAAATAAATATGTTCGGACATTTTTACAACAGCGCCATCTAGTTCCGTGGTAAGCTACGAGGCTTGTATTACGGATACCAGATAGTTGATTTACTACACATATAAATTTTAAATACATACATAATATAAATATTAACACCCATGACTAGAGAACAAACACTCGTGCTCAACAAATGAATGCCCCCAGCGGGACTCGAACCCGCGACCGCTGGTGCAAAAAGTAGGGTCACTACCAACTGAGCCAAACGTGTCGTCAAACTATAACCACTCGTATTAATTTCTCAATTCTTTTGTTTCTTGACTTCTAGGAGTATCTGGGTACAATCGGTTTGTAAGTCTACAATATACCGATCATAACAGAGACAATGCTATCATGAAACAAAAAAACTTAATAATTTCTTCTTGAGGGACTAGACTGACGGAAAAATGTGTTTTATCTATAATTTCCTTATCTGACACTACGAAAGTGGCAAGATCTGAAAGGACAGTATAAGTTTAACTTATGTGCAGCTGCAATATCCCAGGGATCAATCATTGGTAAATATTTTAACACTTAAGATGAAATAAAAGAAGAAAGAGAGGCTCTCGGTTCTCCTAAAATATTTTATAATACAACGTTAATCAAGGATCTGATTTATTGTCACGATAAGTCTCGCACAGTATTGTTACTCTTGTGTCAGCCTTCTTCTGTCAATAATAGAAAATAGTGCTTAATTAATACTATAGAAATTCCTTCCATACTTAGTTAGCTAAGAGGTTAATTTAATATTTGCCAACTCCGACGCTTTCTTCCGGCTTTTCGCTCAATTAGAGCGAAGGATCTTAACACTTCTCTATTACGGGCTATTATTGATTGCACTCACCCTGTACTGTATGTACAGGGTTGGGTATGCTGAGACTCAGTGTTAGACCGACACTTTATTTTATTTAACGTTTTATTCATTGCCATTTACGAAACTAGATATAGGTTATAAATAATATTACATATTTAAATAATAATCGGTTATGTTTTTAAACAAAATGAAAATAAAAACCTTATATATCTTAGCGTTAAACATCTACGAATTTGATCACATCAGCAGTAAAACTCTACTATATTTGACTATGTCAATGATAAATCAATATAAAAATAACGTTATTTTTATTAATTATAAATTATCAAACTATATCAGTGAGACTTATAAAGTGAGGCTCAGGGAGTAAGAACTCAGAAAGCTTAGAAAGCTCAGAGAATTTTATAAGCGAAGGTAATTGCGGCGTTCTTAATTGTTAATTACGTAATTAGCAGCTCGCGTCGGCTGCTGAGTGCCGCTGAAACACTGTGCTTTTTAATTACTTTCATTATTTGTCTTGCTCATTGAGTTCACGAGCTTTTCTTAGATTTTTGCTATACAATTTCCTGTTCGACTCTAACCATAAATATTTTCTAGCAATAGGTATTTGAAGTAATACCTACTTGAAGAAATTGGTAGGTACATATAAGTAGCTACACGTAGTAGTAGTTCCAAAGTATTTATAATATGATTACTTATAGAGTTCCTATGCTATTTCTACAACCATAATGGGATATTTTATAATATTTTTTTTACTATGAGTAAAAAATTTGTATATCTTAGTAATATTGTTATAAGAATACTGAGTATTTAAACTGTTTACAATGTTAAATACAATATTTTTTTCTTAAACTGGTACTAATCACGCTGATTAATTTATTTCTTAGCCTTAGGTTACGCTTCATTAAATTCAAACTTAATGAAAAGGAATACACAACTTTTTCAAAGTTTTATACTTCGTTCAATGAATTACGAAAGTGAAATAAAATCTGCAAATAGATCAAAATACGGATAGTTATTATAAAGGAGCCGGCTGTATCGGCCTTCCCGAGTAGGCTATAATCCGACTTGCTATAAAGGCGGAAACTTGATACTCAATGTTAAGAAATCCCATGGCTCATTGACAGTGTCGGGTAACACTAGCAAACCAGCTTATCACGACAGTTACCATAGACTTTATTGTAACTAAGTTACGCTTAAATTGGAGTAAAGAAAGTGTCATAATAAAATGGCCGTTGGATTTTCATTTTGCTAGTTCTGCAAGTCAGAAGAAACTGATTTCAAACCGTAAGTTAATAACTTTAGAGTTTAAATTTAAACGGAATTTATAACTTTTAGCCATCTTTGTTATATCCCGGCAAATTTAATTGTTGTTGCTTAAAATGTGTATTTTCAATCATAATTCCCTTGTAATAGGGACCAAATTATTTAAATTCTGTGACGAGAACTTTGTGTCGTGATCCTTATGAAGCGCCGACACTCGGCAATAAGGTGAATAGTTTGAATGGAATTGAATTCTGTTGAATAGTTGTCAAATTAGACGGATAATCTGTTTGTGTCGGCCGCCGCCGCCTTTGTGCAAGTGATGTCGCTAAACTAGATACTGTTCGGGAACTCGATGTTTGTGCCTATTTGTCAATAGATACATCCCATTTACCCTATAACTTTTAAAAAACACTAACAATTTTACCTTTAAAAACGTTAAAAAGTTTATCCTTAACTATTAATGTCCAGATTTAGATTCATTCCTAATATGAGTATATTTCGTAACGATTTTAATTATACACTCTATATTTAAGATCGTTACGAAACACATGTATGTATGTGTTAATTAGTGTAGTGTAAGTATAGTGTATTAAATTAATCGATAAATAAATATGCTTTAAAAGGAGCTATTGAAAATGTTCAGTAATTCATGAAGAAAATTAATGTTATAGTATATACGAGTTCTTTAAAAATGCTCAAAAATCTCAAAAAAGCTAGCTAAGCACAAAAACGTTTCAGGTTTCCATTATACACGTACTCGTCGAATGGCTGGAATGAAATACGCAATACATTCCGCCGCTATCATGAGAACATCGCGAAAGCAAACAGGTCAAAAAATAATAGCGGAAATATCAAGTTTAGAGTTCCGCCGGCGAAATCCATACCGATATGATACCTACGGAACCTACCATTAGCCGTACAGAACCCTTTGTTAATCCTGCTAAATTATATACACCCTCTATAGTTTAACGACTCCATTGAAGCCAGGACTTTTTTATATGTCGAGATAAATAGGTCTTTTATATGCAGTAATTGAATTACCCTTATTTGGCAGTTTCCTGTTTTATTTTTAAAAGATTTTTTCCACAGGAAGGAGCCGTCAAATTTTAATCAAATTATTCGAGTACAATGCGAGTTATGATTTGCTCTATTGATGTAAGGTTCTATTGATTAGCGATGTTATAAGCGCTTTGAACCATTATTATCGATTTTGTTCTGATCGTTAGTTGATTGATAACTGACGTTGATTAGTTCGTCAGTTCAGATTTATGTCTTAGATCTGAGGAGAGCCAAAAACTATATCACCGTTATAAATTAGTCAAATTAAATTTGTTTTATGGCGTGCCACCATGATAAATGAATGAGAATGTAGACAAGCTTCTAGCATTGATAGTGACGACTAAAGTGTTCATCATATTTATGAAAGGATTGAGTTGAGCTCATTAACATATATTGAAGGAAACTGCCTGATGTATACCTCACACCACCTAGATAATACATTTTAATATGGTTACATATATATTCACAGAAAGTATTATAAACTTTCACTGAAATAAAATCCTCTAGAAAGCTTTCTAACCAACTGTGGACTTGCTTTCTTTTAAGAGAGAAAAGCTTACAACTCACATTTTGAGTTTACTAAGTTACTCAAAAATCTCAAATTTTGGCTAATTTTATTTATCATACAAGGGTTATCACAAGAAATAAGCGGATAAGACTCGTGGGACTCCCCGCGTGGAACCGATTTGATACGCTACTGCCTTCGAAATGCAAATTGTAGTAAGCCAATAAGAACCTTAACTACCGGACAAAACGATGAAACTTGACTATACAAGTTTGACGAACTTTGAAATTTACTCACTTATAGAGTTTATTATAATACAAAGCTGCACACAATTTTCGTCTCTATGTAGAGTTGAATAAGTCAAAATTCGTAACAATAGTTGATCAGTATTTCATGTTTACTTTCTTAGGGAGAGTACGTCTTTTTTCGCTTGTTTTGAAGTAATGAGGGTTATAAAGCCCATAATCCGTTAGAAGGGTCCTAGGTTCAATTTATTTGATGACCTGTCAAGGTATGGACTGTTATTAATATTAAGAACATCATTCAATGCGACATCATCAAATTATATAGCATTACTCTACTTATGTATAATATAAATATACCACTGATCCTACACAAAATAATAATACTAATAATAATAATGAATGTACTAGTAGTAAGAAGTATTAAGAACTTATTAAGATGCTTATTTCAGTAAACTAATTAAAATTTAATAACATTGTATAGCTTACTTATCTGGTTTGCAAAACACACTATATAATTTATAATTTTTTCTTATAAATACAAGTTAAGGATAACTAAAGACGTGTTTCAAATATATTTAATATATAATATGATAATATAATCGTATTATGTAATAGAGATCCCATATACTCAGCGAGGGAGCGAGACTCGGCGCTTAACTGAATTATATCAGTGCTCTACATCACAATGATTTTGGTGTATCTAGATGAGTTCTAAGCAAATTGATTATAATAATATTTTAAGTAAAGTTAAAAGTTGTCATTAGCATACAGTTCAAGTATAAAACATTTTTAAATTAAATTAAATAAGTGTCACTTATAAAATGATTTGAAAAAATTATAAATGAATTTACCACGTTACTCAAGCTACTCGTACATACCTCAAATATGTTTTTGTATATAATCTAAGTATTTATACAACTTTCTTATGTTAAGGGTTTTAATACGATTTCCAAATCTTTTCATTTTAATACGTTTAATACTTGTAAATTAACGGCTAAAACTGAGTAATCTATCTATGTAATAAATTCTAACTTTATTTTAGATTTTATGTTTGTCTATCTAATAACATACCTTTTACCATAGACTCGTTAAATCTGAAAAAGTCTCATTACTGAGAAATAAGTTTAGTAGTTATTCTGCGTAGGGATGGGTTCGTGCGGAGTGAGGTTGAGTCGTTAGTGTATGGATAAATTGCAAGTCTAGTTGTAGTCTATCGCCGCGTGAAGCTCAAGTTATAATAGTTATTAATAGCGCGCTAACACGTCGCGATAATCGAGTGCCTCACTCGGTTAACTCGTTACTGCGGAGTTTGTTGTTTTTACCGACTTTGAAGCGGGAGGTTTCATATATTTAACAAAAGCTATATTACCTATGACGAATATATTTTATTTATACATAGAGAGTATAAAAAATATTATTATTTTATGCGAACTTATTGATAGCTTACTAAAAATAAGACGTTAGTGCTCATATCTAAAATATGACTTTAATTTTAGAAAGCCGTTTCTATATTGTTAATAATATGGTTATTTGTATATTTTACGCATTCATTTAACTATAAATAGTATATAAGAAAGAAATTATTCATTTAAGAAATGAGCTTTAGTCTCTATATATCTAATTATTTTCTACCTTTTACCTCTGCCATTATCACAGCTGGTGATACTATAACAAGCCATTTGATACTGATCAACCCCATAATTACACTAAAAACGCTATTGAAACCCATACCAAAGTAAAAAATAACGCGCAAAACAGCCCGAAACAATACGTTCACGCCAAACAAACATTATAAAACGTATTTTTATTGCCACCCTACATATAAATGTTTCTTGAAGTTGCAAAAAGTAACATATTCTAAATTAAATAGAGTCCTATTTTAAATAACGGAGACTTATTTTAAAAGTTGTTGAAGATATTAAAATAACAACTGTATATTTGTAGTATAAGGTTCAAAATGCAGTTATGAAACGCTATAGAGCTTTTGTCGTTTGCATCTTAGAGTCACAATAATGATTATGTATTGAATATAAACCATAAGATTAATAGAAAGAGAGTTGAAAATTGAACAGCTTGAAGTTTTATTCAGAGTTGCTCAGCACAAAAACGTTTATTAGCGCATTTTGTGGCAAGTCGACCGTGCGAGTGATAAGTGACAAGCAATTGATGTAGGGGGAGCAAGTGGTTCAGAGTCTGGGGACATTTATTTTCTTTTCTCTTGAAAGTAAGTGGCTGTTAAATTACTTGAGAATAAGTGTAAAACATCAAAAAAAAACTTTTTTCCCATTTTTTCAATTTCGATCGTTAAGTCATTGACATAGATACCCGTAAAACTTTTTAAGTGTAAGCATAAATTACACTATTAATATTTTATAAATGATGTACAGTCAACTTAGTATTAAACAAGTACCTACCTACTACCTACTTTGGTACATGTCCATTCCTCTCTAGTGGTAGCTTTCTCTCTATAGGAGTAGAGGTGTGAAGCGCGTTAAAAGTTATAACAGAAAAATGATGACTTCAACCAGTCTGAAGACTGAATCTACTATATAATAATATAATATATATTAAAAAACTTTGTAAGTAATTCCCATGGCCACCCCAACCCAGCAGTGCGTGCACCGAAGCTAATTCGATGGCTATCGCGTATTCATCTATTGTGCTTTCATCTTTAATGCACTTTTAAAACACAATACAATCTATTTGTCGCTAGAGGCTCGTAAACGATACATTGATTGATAAAATAAACGTTTTAATAGTCTTTTGCAAATATTTTTTGTGTAAAAGTTGTGTTGTGTCTATTATGGTGTTAATTTAATTATTAAGTAGATATTAAAAATATACCTAAATTTATAAGTACATAATGATTGTTTCAAATCAGTTTTTTCATTGGATTTTATTATTTTAATCTTATTAGTCTTAAATATTATTTGTGTGTTATTAAAGTTTGCATACCTATACATATGGATGACTTTTCCTAAAAATTAATTATTATATTAATCTATATGTATTGAATTCTACTACACTTATTTAACTTAACTTATTAATAAAAATAGGTACATAATATGTCACTTGCTAACAATACATTTAACAGCAATACAAAATGTCGTATCATTCGCCTGTTCATCTCAAGAGGTCACAGATTTGACGGTTAACAATGCAGTGACTCTATTCAGCTCTACATTGTGTAAGATAAACATCGTAAGTGCTTAATAGTTTGTATTATGCGGGGTTATTATTGACTAAAGGTGGAGGATCACATTTTAAATATAGTTTATTTTACTGTACGTTATTAGAAGTAAAGGTTATAGATATTTCTTTTTACTTTTAATTAAATTCAGTGATTAATTTACTTAGAACATATTAAAATCATGCTAAATTTCTAAAAACCACACCATGTACATTGTACATACATGGGGTAGGGAGAAGATGTTAATATGTGTATGATAGAGTAGTTAGGCGTCGGGCGCGACCGGTAATTCGTTTAAATCTGCGTCGTACTAGACATTATATATGTAGGGGTAAGTGTTTGCCCTGGGTACACTTATTAAATTTTATTTTTTTACTCTAAGGGCTCATTCACACGAGCGGCACATTGTCAATGGTATAGGTAGCTTCAGCCGACGCCATGCGCCGGCGGCAGTCGTTGACCGGTTAGCGGCAGCCGTCGAATTTCAACGATGAAAACCAACGTCGGGACTTTTTAATACAAGAGCCAGTAAAATGGATTCCGAAGAAGAAAATGTTGTATATTTGTTTGGAAGCCCTAATAGATTATCATAATATGTGAATATTTTGCAAATTTCAATCATGTTACATACATATTAGATACATGTCGAATTGATCACTTCTTTTTTTTGATATTGAAGTCGGTTAAAAATATAAATAATTTACTTACCAATAGCATTTTTTTTCATTTGTGGACTTATTCTTAAAATCAGTTATAACTTCTTCACATACAGCCATCCATGCTTTGTTTTTTATTATTTTATTACTATAGTCTTGTAATTTGTAATTCCATATACGCTGATTTTTTTACTGCCGCAATTAATGACTCAGCATCAATTTCTTTTACTTTTTGTTCCATTTTTAATATCCGCGATGCGTTCTTACTCCTGTAGTGTTTGCAGTCTATGAGTGACAAATGGCATCTGCAAGCGTCGACATTGATTGGCGCTTGTCGCCGATTGTCGACGGCTGCCGCTAACCGGTCGACGACTGCCGCCGACCGGATGGCTGCCGCCAGCATATGGCGTCGGCTGAAGTTACCTATGCTGTTGGCAACGTGCCGCTCGTGTGAATGAGCTCTAAGATTAAGAGTCAAAATTATCTAGTTTCTGCACCTTATTGTAACAAATATATCGTAGTTAGTTGCAAAAAAGTCTGAAACTTATCTCATAAACTTCACAATGTTAAAGAGTTATAGCCAATTTTCTACGGTAAGGAATTTGCGCGCTTGCAGAATACTTTCGCATTAGCCAATTTTTTTTACTTTCGCATTAGCCAAGCCTATTAAACTTATTAGCTTTTAATAAAAAATAAAGAATATTTATTTATCATAAAACTAACTAACTATGATTGTTATCATACTTAATACATAGTTTTAGGAACATGACAAAAAATTAAATCTTTCTAAAATAAAATATTAAATTTTACTATCAGTCTATATGAAATATTTGTAATTAATCCTTTACAGTTGTTTCATGAGGTACTTTTGCTCGAGTTTTCCTTTCCTTGTCTATTTTCTAATTTCTTCAATTCTTTCTGTTTATATCTCTTTTATAATTAGAAGATGTTTTTAGGCGTATCTGTAAAACCTGACAACCGTCTTTGTATCATATTTAGATTAATCGCTAAATTCATAGAATTTAGGTTCGCATACCCTTTTTTATAAAAACCGCGCCATGATTCTGCAACTAATAAAAGCAAAGTGAACTATGAAAATTTTTACATCAATATACTTAAATAAAAAATGTCTTAATTATAGTAGGTATGTCAAAAAAATTGAAATGTATGTATTCAATTTAGATAAAGTAAGATTAAATCGACATTTGATGTATTAGTCATAAAAAAATCAAAAGGGGTAGCATTTGTGACGTACGAATGTACCTCCTGTAGTACTGTACGAATGTGCCTCACCGTCCGCACAAAACTAAATTACAACTTTATTTATCAATTCTAAGTTAGTATGAGGAATATTACTATTACAGCGCAAAATAAACAGTGTTAACATTAGTTGATATAGTCAATATTGTCATAAACATAAAAAAATATTTACAATTACGAACTAAACTTCAGTTACAAATTTACTTACCGCGCACGAAAACATTTTTCGTTTTCACAGCTCCAAAAGCGTGGCGGGATTGACGTGAGCTTTGGCTTACAAAACGGCGGCCAGTATGCCTACGCTCAAAAGCAAAGGCATCTGTATGATTGTGTTTAGTTTTTCTGTTATAGGTACTTAATTTATGAATGTACTATGTGTACGAGGGGCAAACACTTTCCCCTACATGTATTTTCAGTATCACTTTGAAACTTCACTTAAAAAATGCTAATATATAAATAAATAAATAAATGACGAAGCTTTCACTGGCTGATAGTTTATGTTATATACGGACTATCGTAAAACATATCCAAAAAAGTATTTGTTTAGCAATATGATCTATCTGTATGTCTATACGACTTACATAAAAACACGTTCAACAATTTACTCTTAGTTATTTACAATCATCGTAACATTTTTATTTATTATATTATTAGTGGTACGTGTATTATTAATGGTACATAATTCCGAGGAAAGAATGATCGACATTTTAGTCAACATAAGAAATATTCATTTAGCGCGTTGTGACGTAATCTGAGTGCCCCATCGAGATAAATTTTAGATATTTTACCTGAAGTGGTCGAAATTTTTCAAGAAATAGAATACATTTCCTCTGAATATACATATATTTTAAATAGTGATGTGTTCAAGATTGATATCAATAGTTTAGTGAAGTAATCAGAATCTACAATAGCCTCGTATATTGCTTTTAAGCTTTTTATTTATATTAATACTTTTATTTTATAAAAATGTCTTGTCCGTCTGTCTGTCTGTTTATCTGTGACCGCATCACGTGAAAACCACTGGACTGATTTGTATGAAATTTGCTATGATGATAGCTGGTTACCCGTGTCAATACATCGAATACTTTTTATTGTGGGAAAATATAACATTTCTGAGAATTTCAACTAACCGTTAGAAACCGGCTATAAAACATCACACGGTATATGAAATTTTGTTTCCTGTCTTATGAACGCGTGTCTTACGAAGCCGCGGTAAATGCCAGTATCCTATATGAAATACAAATTTTTAAAAATAATAGAATCAAGATTAAAAGTATTTATGCCATGCCTCAACAAAATATATTGTGTTCAAATGATATTTACAATATTGAAATTATTGATACTTTGAATAAAGTTATAACTAAAAGCCCAAAAATCTAATTCATTTCAGCTATAATCGGTATCTAATTTAACATTTACAGAAATCACCAGTCGTTTTTATTTATTTATTTGGGGCATGTCAAAGAAAAAAGGCAATTTGGCGGTAATTAAGGCATTACAAGTGTAATTTGGACAGACGTTAGTGATCAGTGTGAAGACAGCGCGGGGGAGAAAACGTGGCAAGCAAGGGTTGGTAATGGAAACATCCAAGAAATTGGTTAACTGAAAAACGAGATGTAATTAACTATACAGTGTTTTGTTTTGCAAAAATAAAGAGAATCTTAGTTAGACATTAGAAGGTTATGGCATGATGCAATTGTATCGATAATGGCTATCATTAATACACAACTAAACACTCTATATGAATGATATCTATAAATATCTATCTATAAATATCTGTCTATAAGCAGCCCATCTGAAAGAACCCAACTAGATTTTGAAAGACATGTATAGTTGCAAATTAAATTATTAATAATAAAAGAATATTTTTATTTTATTAGGCTATAATTTAAAATTGTAATGGAATTCTCCCATTGCTGGTAAGGTGAACACTAAAATGCATTGAAGTTCCCAATACAAGAGCAACAAGCAGTGCGAGCGCTCGTCACACAAAGTGACACATTTTCGTAACCCTTTATTAACTACAGATTAGCTACAACCGCATCATTTGACAAACGACCGAACGAAAACTTGCGTCCGCACTCACCCTTCACCCCTTGGAATAAAAACTAAATTGCCCTAAACTTTCTTATTTTTTTCGTTGTAGTAAAGAAGCAATTAGGAGGCAACCAGGATGAAAGGAGCTCTCAATCACGTTTGGTCCCTGCGTGCTGCACCGTTAGGGGTGGGATGGCGAGTTCTTTAGAAACTGGCCGCGGCTGACATATGTTCGTCTTGCGTACAGGGGATTGAGTGACATAAGCCCCTTGGTTCATTATAGGCCTTACCCTTCTAGCCAATTCTATTTGCGAACTTCACATTTCACTTAATAAAGGGCGATATTATTTAGTTCCGCTTTTTGTTAAATGGCTCGGAGTTAATATAAGATGGGCTTTATTAGTTTACTTTCGACAAAGCTTCGAGATTGAAATGTAATGCAATAAAGCAATAAAGCAGTGTGATAACACTGATGTAAACTGACTAATTGTAGTTTTTGTATATAATTAAGCTCGGTTCGTAACATACACGAGTAGACAGCAAATGACGGTATTTTTTTGAACTGTATGTTTTCTTCTTACTGAACTTCAGTATTTAAAAAATAAATTTTATTTTTGTCAACTATGTTTTTGGTTATAGCTTTTAAATATATTTCTGGTCTCATAACAAGATTGATTTAGACATTTCGACATCTATTGAATATTGTTGTTATTATCAACAAACAATGAATCAAACGCAATCTTATTTTAAGCAAAGGTAACATCAGCTTACCTGAACTCTAACTTCCGGTAAGTTGACTTTCATGGCCAACTCCTCCCTCGAATACACATCAGGGTAGTGACTTTTCTCGAACGCGCGTTCCAATTCATGAAGTTGGTAGGTCGTGAAGGTGGTTCTGTTACGACGATGTTTCTTCTTGTCGGAGGCCGAGCCCGGCCGCGGGGTGTCATCGTCGCTCACCGACTTGTCGTCTGCCGGCGCTTGGAAGCCGTCGTTGCTATTACACGAGCCCTCCCCTGGAGAAACATGGTTGGGTTAGATTAGTCCGGTTATAGTTGAATGGAAAACGAATATTTAATTTTATAGCTAGGGGTTTCTCGCAAATTCCCCCGAATTGTTTATTTTATACGATTACTCTAATTTTGCAATAGCCTATAACAAGAAGATAGGCGTAAAATAGAAGTAATAACTCTTTAGCGATTTATACCAGTATAAGTATAAATTAATCAGCTTATTATAATCTATCTTTCTTCTATGTAAAATTATGCTGTTCGTTTGCATTAATTGATTTGGAAAATTCTTTATAAAAATGTTTGTAATGTAAGTCAATATTTTGAACTGTAAAAATTGGAAAAAACGGAAATAAAAGCTTCTTTATAGAGTTTTCTTTTCTTTACACTGTATTATATAACATGATATCCTATTATATCACTTAAATACCTTATACACTTTATCTCGGTACTTGATGCTTGCTGTCTTCAGCATATTAATGATGACCCTAGCCCATGATTTTTTTTCATAGGACAGAGTCATCATTAATTAAAAAATATAAGTCTCATAACACACTTGAGATCTAATGTAAAACCAAGTAACTAGGTAGTTATATGTAAATAAGGTGTATATTGAAAAGTTTCCGCTTTAACGTACACGTTGGGGCAGACTAGCACTGCATTACGCGAGCAAGTAGCCCGCAATTAGACTAACAATAAATTCAGTGATATTTGTACAGTTGTAGAGCTAATGTATGCAAATTTCCTCCAGATAATGCAATTATATTCAAAACAGCTGTTAGTGCTTCATAACACTTGAATTCACCTATTAGTTATTACGTAGTTTACGCATACATTTAGTCCACTTATAAGAATTGTTAATTAAACACGACGTATAAGGAGTCAGTTTGTGCATCAATCTACGTGTTTATTCGGTTATTGTTATGTCCAATTAAGTATTTCATAAAACTTTACCTATAAATTTTATTAATTTTATTAAGTTATTTTAATACACGCGTCATAAATATGATTTAAACGACATAAATATATATCATAAAAGGTATATCTTTAACTTCATTTTTAAGACTGCTAATATATGATTAATATTCTTATGAATCGTGACGTTAATGGAACACGTATTTTGGGAATGCGTAAACTCATTTTTAAAAGTGTAGGTGTACGCTGAAGAAAATAAAAAAAATGGACTTGGCAGAATATTATTACGCTACCACTATTTCAACATTATTTGCAAAATATTTAAAATGTAGATACAGTAGTGACATTATGTATATATTTTTTCACCTTTTGATCTTTTTAAGGAAGTTTATTCTTTCTTTAAGCTCGATATACGAATAAACTTTTTATTTATTCAGTGCTTGATAATAAAATTGCACACATTCTTGTCTTTTCACAATAAATACTAGACTAAGTTCACACACACAGTAGAACAAGTTGAGTGGTTTCCATGTACAGGAATATATAATGACGTAGATATGTTACGTATGTACTGTGTATTATAATATATCGGCTTGTATCGGGGGAATGATCCTCGCAACGCAGCGCTCCGTTCCGGACGTCAATTATTTGCACAGCCCGTACTGTTTGCATGATAGCGTACAACAGCGGTTTCCCATTTCATTACAGTTTTGTCAGACGGAATAAATGTTGGTTTACGAGTGTGGAAATTACTTAAATGCTTAATAAAAAGTATTTAATTTGACTTTTAAAGGAGTCATTATAGTAAATAGGTTACTTTGTTGCTAATTGCCGTTTTAAATTAAATCAAGAATAATGAATATGTTAAAGGAAATTGAGTAAATTATAATAACTTTTTATGTATTGACCATTTAGTGCAGTGCGTTATGCGTATAAGTGCACTGAGCCAGAACGTGTATCTAGGTTCAATTTCTGTTGTAAATAAAATTTGTAGAATACCTACCGCCTCTGAAAGTAACTATCTTATTGTTTTACTCTTGATTCTAAACTAAATTATTAACAAATTTGAATAAACAATAAAAACCAAATATTAGTATTTTCAACGAAGGAACAAGGTGCTATTAATCAAACTAACGTGCACGATACGCCACGACGCAATAATTGCTTTGGCATACGCTCAGTTTCCTTCACCACCGCTGCTTGGTTCTATTTACGTTAATTTATGACTCCCTCAGGTTTAGTATAACTCATAGAAGAATGCGCTACGGATACTGATCTTAGAATACTAGTCTTACTATCTTTCTTTTTCTAAATTAATATATTTAGTGTAGGTACTATAGAAAGGCAGTGGTAGCCCAGTGGTAACACGCTCGCTTCGGTAATCGAGTGAAGCGGGTTCAAATCCGAGTCTCGCACCTCTCATATTTTCATGTGTGAATAATTTCTAACATTACTACTTGTCTGACGGTAAAGGAACACTTCGTGAAGAAACCTACATGTCTAAGAGAATCTAGCAAGTTTTTGAAAGTCATGTGTACTTAGTCCGCCAACCTGCACAATTTGCAGGCGTGCTTTGACTAGTCTGACAGACGAAAGTGAGAATCGAACCCACACTTAAACTAATATAATATGTCAAATTAAGCATCGAAATTGATTAATAACGTCCTTCACGCTTTTGAAGTCACGAGAAAAAGCACCAATAGCTAATAACGATGCATGAATTTAATTGATTTCAAATTGACAGGTGTAATTACAGAACAACACGTAAGAGTTACGCGCCCCACTTACCTACTGATTAGTCGATTAGCATTTAGTATTTGCGCATAATTTGTCACAGTTTTGGACGCTACTTGCACTGTCGTATAATTACTATGTTGTAACCGAGTATTATTATTCCGCTCGAAACGGCTCAGTGACTCCGTCTAATTATGATATCAAGCAACGTTTATATTTTAGCTTTTTATAATCAATTACGTTTATTAGGTAACCAAGGCCGACAGCTAAATGGCTCCAGGAAACCGTTCTTAGAAATACGAGTCAAATAATATAAGTAATAGTTTATGAGAAAACTTGTATGTCTGAGAGAACCTAGCAAGTTTTTGAAAGCGTAGTAGACTATGACCTGATCATATTCGGTTGAAGAGATGATTTTCTTTCGTTTATATGAACGCTCTATGTCTGACTTTAGCTTTAATCTTATATAATAATTATACAAACTTTTTGGATTGCATACTCTACTTGATGATGAAGGAGTTAGAATATCCGACATACGGAACTGAAAAAGTATAAAATAAGCTAAGCAAGCAAAACTACAGGCAAATGTAAGTAGTAAACTGTTAAGTATAACTTTTGTAAAATTAAGCGTATAGACTTTTTGTGCATAAAGTATTTATCTAAATAAGTATAATAAAAAGTGAGTGTAGTCCGAAGACAGCGTATAAGTTGAGAAGCCATAGTGCCAGCGTGGGCGCCACTTTAATTTAAAAAGTTATGATGCGTAATTGTCGGTACCGCGACCGGTTAAGTCGTGCCAATAAAAAAGAAATTAGATAACGAACCCATTTTGTAAAATCATTAATGCCGAAGAGCTTTAATATAAGCAACACGGCAAATCTGACACGTGATTAGGGTTGCCAGAGAAAAAAGCACCCATTATGCCTCTGATACCGCGAGTGTTGCCAGATTATCGATAATTATTACAAAAAGGAGACGAGAGATCGTATCACGATAAGTGTAAAACATCTTAATGCGTTGCCCATAATGTTTTTATTTGTTTTCTACTGCGTAATCTCGAGTTATCTTAATTCATCTCGCTCTGCCGTGAGAAGCTCGCTAGTGTGCGAGGAAGTAAGAAACTGTTTTGACGTTTGATGGCTCAATCCGTTTGTCAAGTTTGTCACTGTGATTTTTTATAATCTATGTTAAAAGTGACGGTTGATGTCAATTTCTTTTTATTGAATTAAAATGTTTATTTAATCCTGTTTCGGCAGATAATTCGATCAAGCCGTTAAATTATATCAAAGTTGATTCGTTGATAAAAATTAAGAGTAGTACATTAGATAATGTATGTCAATATAGTAGTATCTAACACTGATAGGTATAGGCAGATAATGGAGTTTATTAATAATAATTTAAATTTTATTAACTATATAATACAAAATATCGTATCCTCATTTTTCACGTTTCTCAATTATTATGAATAAATGCGAAAGTTTGTTAGTGTTTAAAAGTTT
Organism: Boloria selene; assembly: GCA_905231865.2. Lineage (NCBI taxonomy): Eukaryota > Metazoa > Arthropoda > Insecta > Lepidoptera > Nymphalidae > Boloria > Boloria selene. Next base: position 17,215,466 of record HG993131.1, read on the forward strand.
AATAAATAATAGGTAAATCAAAACTGGATGGATTTGGATCATATTACGTACATTCAATTAGACTTAAAATAATATAAGTCACAATACTTTTAAACGACTATGGACGCATCCGAACAAAGACAGTGAAAATTTTAGGTATATAGCTCAGTAAGCTAAATTAAAAAGCTATAATAAGCTAAAATTAAAGCTCAAACGAAAAATTAAAGCCAAGCGTATTGTTTTTAATTAAAACAATTAATTGATCATAACGAGTAGCCGAATGAAACTTCCTCCTCAATTTCGATTCTATCTGCGAGATGAATAAATAATCTAAAGCTTCATTAGCAGTCGATTTGCGGTGTACAATCGATTTGCGTTATTACTGAAATTCGATTAGCGACCAGCGCGCTTCGTCCCGACTCCCGCCCTTTATCGACGTATATATACCTCACTGGGGGATTGAACAAGTTTACATTCTATTACCTAACGCTATCGCTAATAGAAAATCAAATATGTATAATATTTGATTTCGGCCATGGCGGACAATCTCATTGAGATTGGCTAACTGCGCAGGAGATATTATAGTGCACAAGTATACACGCAGACACAAGTGCACTCTCTATTCCTATCACTCTCATACTCCGGTAGGACAACTGCTCGACACGACCAGTGAGAGCTAACGCGCAAGACCGACGGCTTAACGTGTTCTTCGAGGCACAGGGGTGATTCACCGCCAACTTCCCGGGCTGATACTGAGGCAGGCTAAACAGAAACACTCAATAATGAAACTTGGCCCGACCCCGGACTCGAAACCAAGACCTTTCGATGTATGACCGTATATATGTAACCATGAGATGTCCAAGCGTTGCGTTACATGGTCACATAAAATATTTTTTGTTTTCTTTTTAACGATGTTGCTTGTACAAAGTGAATTTATTTACAAAGGATGTTGCTTCAGCATCTAGAGCTTTATTTAACATTTTTTTATTAGTTTATTTAGATTTAGATTTAGAGACTTAAATAAATGTAAGTTACTTTAGTGGAAAGTTGAAAGTAGGAAAAATTAAAAACACTTATATTTTAATCTATAAACACACTTACATAGTATTAAACTATCTATTTTATATACATATTTAGTTTTCTACAAAAATAATAATAATATAAATATTTATAAAAACTTTTTGAACCTAGAATTTAGCTTTAGTCAATAACTTAGAAATGCTTACAAAAACTGTTTACATTTAACCCAATATAATAAAAATCAAATAGGAATAAACAACAATAATTGTTGTTATTGTCGTCTGTCTCTCGTCTGATAGAACAACCGAAAGCTTAATTAGTAGTCGATTTGCGGTGCACAATCGATTCTCGCGCTATTTCACTGCGATTCGATTATCAGACCGACCGCCGTTCATCTCGCTGGTAATGGCTGTACAGTGTACACTGCCTCGCCCTCCAGCTGCGCTTGCGTAGACAAAAATGTATATGTATTGTATATGTCTATAACTGGCTCAGTGGCTTAGTCTGGGCTACTATCTGGGAACCCAGGGCGAATGAAATTCTAACTTAATCTGCACATTAAATATTTTTTGGAAAATATTATTGAAACAGTCATTATTATAAAGCAAATATTTAGTTTTCAGAATTTTTTGTCTTTGCCTGTGACCGTATTTCAAGAAAACAACTAGCCAACTTTTGATGAAATTTGTAATGATGATAGCTGGTCATCGCGGCCAACATATAGGGTACCTACCTTTTAATGCTGGAAAAGCTCTTATTTCTAACAATCTTCATCTTACCCTACTTATGTATATTTCCAATTCGCAGAGATATCTATAAAACCATTAGCAACATTACGAACACCTTTACTCCTCTCGAAGGTATTAAATAAACAAGTGATAACGTCAAGATAAAGTACTTAATAGTGATTTATTCGAAACCTGATACATGTGATTTATCAAGATAAAATTAATGGGGAAGTTGAATTGACATTAACTTTGGTGCTAATTCTAATATATCGTAACATATTCAGATATGTATGATTAATATTAAATATATAACCGGTTTTCACTTTCAAAGACAAAAATGTAATTTCACGAAGACATACTATAAGTGGTTACTTTAATTCATAAAAAATATATACACTATATAAAATATATATACCTACAGTATAAAATTATATACAGTACTATATAAGATCAAACTGTTTTAAATAAACAAAATTAAGGTTTAAAAGCTTTAAGGACGAATGAATGACGAATTGAAGCACAGAGTTAAATTAAAAGCACTCACTAATCAAGTGGTATGCTATAAACATAAAAAGAAATACACATAATAAAATTTTATAAGCTTTGGGTGAAGGCCGCGTACTGTGAAATTAATAATTAACTTTATCGCTTATCGTCCGCTGAAATCTACTTTATTTTGTATACATTTTAAATGTACAGCAATTCTTATAATTACTCAAAAATAAAACTTAAATTACACACTAACTTATTATATAGTGAGTCAGTAAGTTAATTTAGTGTTACAAGGTAGGGTTACTTAAAAGTCATTTTACTTGTTATTACGAGAAAACTGTTCACACGCGGCAATAAATCTGTTTTATTACTATTTTAATTGTTATGAAATGAAAATGAACTTTATTAAATTAGAATTATTATAAGCACTTATATATTATTTCATGACTTATGATGATCTCTCGCATATATAAGCCCACATATCTATGTGTAAACTAAACTTTTCTTCTAAGCTGCGGCATTTTTTATAAAAACAATGTTGTTATATATATGCAAGTACTTTACCAAATTTTGGTATTCAAAAATATGATTGAACATAATATATATATAAGTAGTATCTTTTTATTTAATATATTATTTTCTAACTAGAAAATATAAAAATAACGCTTTTATATTTATTGACAAGATGATTCCATGCCGCCTGATGTTAAACGACAGTGGAATCCACAATTGAGGTCCATCGGACATGATCACGATACCGATGAACCTCACCTCGTGCACATGTGCTTTTTCACGCTCCGTTGACCCAGAGACTAATCGAAGATCCGGGATTATAGGAGGAGGGAAACACGTGAGATGGTAATAAATGCCATTTCCTAATAGTGCGGCACAGGTCGGAGCTGCCAACCTCTTTGGTACGAGATGGTATTGGTAGTACCGTGTGAGGATAGAATTTTCGGACCAGCACCTTTGGTCTTGAAAGGAAAGGAGAGGAAGGTATAAGATGGAAGAGCTCTTCAGAACATACGCCCTAATAAAGGCGGTGAAAAGCGGCTAGTAGTAGTAATATCAGCAGCACGGCGATGCAATCTATCGAGAGCGTTTAGCTGAAAAGACTTATACTACATAGGTATTATTCGACTTTACTTATATAGGTATGTCTTTATTATAAGAACTCTAAATAAACAAAATAAAATAAAGATAAAATGAAATTTAAGTAAAAAAATCTTATAAAGAAAATAAAATAAATAAACTTTAAATTTAACGTAGTCGCTTTCGAGCATCGACTTCGTCCAGCGGCGCGCAAACCCCGCGTTGACTTTCCGAGTATTTCGGGTTGCGTGCGTCCGCAACTAACTTCACTTGTTAATTATTACGACGATTTAGCCGAATTTGTATTAATTAGCGCCCTTTCACATTCTACATTTTTCATTTTCTGTGAAATTATAACGAATTTAATTAATGTGACGATCATGAGGTGGCGTGACTGTCGATGGGTAGAGCACATTCGATAACTACTTTTCATAAACGATTTATTAAGCGAATTCATTAAATATACCCACCTACTTAAGTGAAAACATATACCTAATTTACAATAAACTATAGGACATCTGTCTATAAATAAATGATATTAAAAACGTAATCAGAAAAAACCTAGTCAATGAAAAACTTTCAAAGAAAAGGCTTATCTAAATAAAAATAAGGTCTTAATCGGTAAACTCAAGATATACAAAATAAATTCATATAATAAATAAGAATTTGCCATTAAAATTATAAGATTTCACGGGCATTAGTTGTAACAGAAGTAACATTCGGTCACCAATAACGATACCGTTTATATTTTATACACTTTTAATTTGTTAAAATTTGAACATTTCCTAGTTTGTACGGCCATTCCTTAATTAGATCAGAAAACATCGGCTATTACAGAATGAACACGTTTTAATAATTTTCTTACAATGTGGCTATTACCTATTGGTAAAGCAAATACACTTAAGGTGCTTAAGTTAATAGCAAAAACATACACACATTATTATTTATGTATGTATGTGATTGCACAGAGCGGATGTCTCTGTCAGGTGTTGTGAGGTAAGTGTTTTATAATGTTTGGCGGACGGTTATCGATCGATAGATCATTTTATTACTGTGATTGTGCAAGCTCCGACAAGTGAGTGTTATTTTATTACCTTCATTTTAAACATCTTAGAGTTGCATTTTTAGAGTTTATATTTTCTTATATTAGGTTTTAATTATTTTTATTTATAACTAGCATTTCACGCGACTTCGCACGCGTTCTAAAGACCGAAAACCAAATTCTTCTCTGAGTCGCACGCTATGATACCTCGCAGAACTAACGCCCACCCTTCCCGTTTTTGTAACATTCTTCGTTGATGCTCTGCTCCTATTATTGGCCGTAGCGTGTAGTAAGCCTTTCTTGATAAACGGACTATCCAACACAAAAATAATTTTTCGAATCGAACCAGTAGTTCCTGAGATTGGCGCGTTCAACCAAACAAACTCTTCAGCTTTATAATATTAGTATAGATTTATATCATACATAGATTGTTGCGACTTCATAATATAATGTCCTTATAGTGTCTTATTGCACTTGTAAATAAACGGATGCTATATTCACTATCCTGTATACAGATATGCTAAGAGACAGATAGAGCAGAAATTTATTCTATATTCTATCGTTGGCGCTGGAGTAACTTGCTTGTTTATTTTAATTAACTTCATAACCACTCAAGTAAGTATGAAAAAAACTGTTGTTAACCAAAATATTTAAAATACATTTTATTTTATAATTCAATACAAATGCTTGTCATAATTTAAGTCATTGAAAGTTTGTATATTTATTTGTTCCTCTATTATATTATTTGATGCTAATTTTCAAAAAACAGGCCCGGAGTAACACATAGAACACTGTTAGTAGTATAATATTGCAAAAGATGACACTACTTGTATACTATAATAAATGCAGAAATTACGATAGTTATTATTTAATCTAGGTTAAACCTCTCTAAAGCAATCTGTGATAGTATATTTTGGTAACCGTTGACTCGGTGTAGTATTGCGTCGGGACCGCGCTAGGAACAGTTTTCCAAAAACGCCAAACATTTTAACACCTTTTTCTATTTTTAATACTTGAAAGTGAGTGAGTGAAATGAAATTACGATAAATAGAACTAATCATGAGAAACTTTAAATGAAACTATTTTATCGGGATTTGTTGTAGAGTTATTAAATTATAATTTTTATTTGAAATTAAAATTAACAAATACATATTGTAAGGTACTTGGGTGTTGGAGACCTGTAATATCTATAAAGCATTCGAAACGTTGAGAACCAAAAATTAAAATACATTCATAATAAAATCGAAGGATAATTTTACTTATACTAACTACTCGTATAATGTTGATAAATTGTATATAATTATACGGTGACTAATCCATATGTCTGCTTCATAGCGACTATTATTGTAATATAACTTTGTTTACTCATTATAGTAGATATATTATGTAACATATTGTGTATGAAACCAAATCAGAAACACTTTCTAACACTATTAGTGTAGTATGAATTTATTAATGATTTAAATATCAACACCTGTAACAAACAACAAACAATGCAACAAAGTATAGTGTTTTAATGTTTGCTTCAGATTATACATGTAAGGTTACTTTTTGTAAAATGATGTAAAGCAATACAATGTTGCTCTAAACAAGTGTTAACAGCAATCAGCATAAGAACGTATGTTATAGATGATTATGCACGTGCTACATACCAGTGCTGATTGGCGCAGGCGTCGGAGCGTGTAAATGAGGATTTATTATGATATACTTTACTTATGTACTGTCTAAGCTTTGCTTTAAATGTCATTGCAATTGCAATGTGATCAGTGCAACCGTTCCAATTTAGAGGAATAGACGAAAGAGCTTGCATATGAGCTTTATTTGTAATTGTGGTCTAGTAAGTTTAATGCTCAGACTGAGGTATAATATAGATTTTGTCATAGAACGTAATATAAAGCCATACAATAATATTTTTATAAAATAGTGTCAGATCATTGAGGGGTAATAAAAATATTTTTGTTGTATACACTGATCAGTATATAGGTGTTAATGACTTAAATAGTTTTTTATATATTAAGATTTTATTATAATATAATAACTACAAATATTATGCTCTTTTTCCAGGAGAAGAAATAAAAAGATAATGAAACCTTAAAAAATACAAGAGGATATATAAAATTATGTCAAAATCTAGATAAGTAGCTTTTTGCTACTATTTTCGGGTTTGGCATTTATTTTGCCGGCCTACATCCAAGTCTTAGGTTTAATATTAGGTATACGTGTAAGTGGTAAGTACGTATAGACTCTAGTTTGGTACAAAGTTTTTACTTGATGTATTTGGTCTATTTATATTTCAAAAAGTGGCTAAAACTTAACATGAAGTGGTCTCGCTTTCATAATAGATGATTTAAATGGATCTTGCACATTATTTGAAATGATTATTCATATCGTCATTTTATAAATCTTTTGATTAAAACCGAATTTTACAGCACTCAATAAATTTTGAAGAAAAATCTAATATTACGTTATTATTGATTTAATTATAAACCAATTATTCTTCATTTTGCTCTTACAGGCGTAATATTTTGTGGAAGTTTGTAAAAGAACACCTTAAAAAATATCAAACTTTATCAGCAAAAGTAAAATATACACTCAAATTGAGGAGGTACTTCTTCCTTATTAATGTCGTCAAGAATTATTTAAAAAAATGTTTAATTTTAACTTTATACTATTGAGATATAAAAAAGATAATCAACACGTTAACATAAATTAAAATGTAAAAAGCTAATAAATATTTAAAAAAATGGCAAAGTGTGTTAACCATTTTTGATTGACAAGGCTATTTACTCGTAGATAATGAAACATCTATTTTTTCGCCAGAGTCCACTAAGTTACGCTGTAGTTTGGAATATATAAATATGAAGCAGTAGTTACCCAGTGGCAGCTCGCTTTGATAACTGAGTGGTATGGGTTCAAATCCGGATTACCACTTGTGTTATGGTGAAGAAAAACACCGTAAGGAATCTTGCATGCCTGAGAGAAATTAGCTAGGTCTTGAAAGATGTGTGAACTCAGCTAACCTGCACTTGGTCAGCGTGGAGTAAGACCTGATCCCCTTGTGTTAAAGGGAGAGGGGCAGATGAGAGATATTATAGTACGGTCTATATGTATGTAAATATGTATAGTAGTACCGTCTTGTCCGCAAGACAGGCGATGCTAATAATATGTTTTTGCTTTATATAAATTGACTAATACTCGCGCAAAACTAATATTAGAAAGTAATTATACATTTTATTTAAAAGTTTTAGCTATATATTAACGGATCGGCAACATTTCAAAAAAAGATAAAAAGGAAAGCACTACTTAGACTAAGCCTATATTTTCTTCATGTTGTTACAATTCAACAGATTTGACTTGAGTATTAGAAAAAGCTTATATCCGGGATAAATATAGTCTTATTTTTATAGACAAAATATTTATTGTGTAATTAACGTTGATTAATGAAAATTAAATTTCTTCGTTATCCCGTTTCATTTTCTTATCCTTCGGGCTTTTTCTGAATTATCATTCAATTGAAATAGTTTTACTTAAAGATAGTTTATCTTTCGAGTATCTTCATATACATAGGTAAAGATAAATGAATTATATACTTATCCGTTATTATATATTTATCCGTTCTTAGTAAACTGATATATTTTTCTTGTTTATTAACTATTAAGAAGATACAGTGCTATCAGTTTATATATACATAAAAATGAAAATGAAGAAGTACGCGGTTCTCTAACGCATGCTGTGTGAAGAAGAGGTAATAAAAATAAAATTGTTTGAGGTTTACACAATATTACATTATATATAACTTTTTCTTTTATAATGCTTATATCTGCGGGTTCATACTAATCTCGTAACCGCTAAGCCGAGCTTATAGTTAAAAGTACCAAAGAGTGGAAATCTGGCTCACGATGAACATAGAAGCTTTTAAAAGTCGTGAAAAATCCTTTATAATGTTATTTATTTTTAGAAGAAGAATTATTATTATTAAAAAATATGTAATTTATACCTAAATTACTAATTTATAACTGTGAAATCGAATATCGTCCACAATATATGCGAATATACCTATAAAATGTTATACCTACTTTAACATTTATTAATATATGAAGGTATTTTCAAAGGTCCGGAACGCCCACTGATGCTATTAAATTTACTCGTTATGTAGGTACCTACTCTGTCTGGACAATACAGGATGTATATATATAGAGACAATTTGCAGTAACAAATAATATTATATTGACATTCAAAACATTTTATCCAGTATAAATTATTACAATTTTTTACTGAATGTCGTGAGTCTACTACCAGTTCAAAAAGAAGAAGTGACCTGAGAAAAGATGGCGAAAGAAAGTCAGCGGGACTAATATAATTTGTTGTCTTAAATTTTTATTTTAATATAATAACATTTTCAACATTTCTCCTTCAAATTTCAAGTTAAAAGGAAGTAATTGAAGTATCTTATAAAATCATACTTTATATAAGACAGAAACATACATATTACATACACATAATCCCGGTAAGGATAAAATACTATATATGTATCATTGTATCATACATAATGTAAGAACAGTGATACTGGTTTTTGTAAAAACTTAGTTGTTACTTCTTCCTATCTCGGATCGAATTCCTATCCATCGAAATTCATTTTTATATATCTATCAAGACATATAAGATTAAATCAAGAATTATGTTTTACTTATATTGTATGTAATTACCGTGATCATTTTAAATATCGAGGCTTTCTTTCTCACTTTTATAGGTTTTCAATGTATAACAAAAACTTTCATAGGTGACAGTGCAAAGAGCTTTTATCCGTTATATCACTACACAGTATAAAACAAAGTCGCTAGCCGCTGTCTGACTGTCCCTATGTATGCTTAGATCTTTAAAATTACGCAATGGATTTTGATAGAGTTTTTTTAATAGATAGTGTGATTCAAGAGGAAGGTTTATATGTATACATAATACACTAGCGGAACCCGCGCGCGCGGCACAGTGGAATATGTAATAAAAATATGTAATTTATCGAAATAAAAACACATTTAAAGAAATATATGCCATTTTAACAGATTGTGACTTTTATTTATTTAAAAAGAAATAACGCGTGAACCCAGAATAACGAAACTTAATTGATGTGAATATATATACTTTATTTTAAAACAAAATTCGATAGTTCTATCTATAATATTAAGTTATAGATTTTTGATCCGAAAAGGACCCAAATATTCCACAGTGCCGCGGCTCGGTCGCGCTAAATCTAGGACGAGCCTGAGCCAAGCGAGTGAGTCGCTAGTTATATAATTTAAAGCGATAATCATCTTTAAAGCAGGCGCGGTCCGAAGGGGGGGGTCACAGGGGACATGACCCCCCCCAAAATCTAAGGTCAAATTGAAAAATCTCAAAAATTTGCCAAATAATAAAAGGAAATTTCTAGCTATCGCCTAACAGCGATAAATTTATAGTTTGCTGACATCTAGTGGTGTTTTTATGAACATGATGAAACATGTTAGAAGAGCGATTAACAGGTTTAGCTCTTCTAAACATTCACCCGGAAATAGTACTAGAATAGACGTCTCAAATATTATCACCCGATTCGCAAATACAAAAAGACGACTTCCATTTGTTTTAGATAAGTAATGTATAAAACCGATTTAATAAGTAATGTATAAAACCGAATTTTAATTACTTAGTTATTGGTGGACTCGGTGCCAGCCAAGGACAGTTAAATACATTCATTAAATTGTATTAAGATTATTTTGATTTGGCTGGCACCGACTCCAACAATAACTAAGTAACTAAAATTATTTTTCTGTTTTAGTTTCGATTTGTAACGTTTTGTTAAAAAATAATTTATTTTTAATTTTTTAGTGGAAATTAGATATTTTGTTTAAATATAATATTGGTAGGCTAACTAAACTACTGCTCCAATAAGTCAGCAAAGTTTTGGAGTGTACGACAATAGTCAATCGAGATTTGTCGTCTATTTTTCCACGTAACTCCTAGACGTTAATAAGATGTATCTTCTATTATCAGATCAACCTAATATCTTGAAGGAATGCGACTATCGGTTCATAAGTACGTACAATATTAAAAGAATTCTCTTTCAACTCCTAACCGTTGAGGAGATGTACCTTACATCATCACAAATACTTGAACAGCTTTAGAAAATATATGAAAAACGTAATAAATGCCTATAAAATTTGAGAGTTGCCCTGGATTTCCTTAGGATCCCATCATCAGGTCCTGACTTGGTGATAATGCGAACATCTTGGAAGTATACCCTACCAAACAAAAAAATAGTAATCGACCAACATTTGACGCAGAAATTAATGAACAAACATAAAAGAACCGTCGAGGAATTGTACCTTCCATCATCAGCTCATCCACGTGAAATAATGATTTTCATACACAAATGCTTGAACATCTTTAGAAAATATATCAAAAACTTAATAGGTGCCTATAAAATTTGAGAGTTGCCCTCGATTTCCCTGGTATCTCATCATCAGAATCTGACTTGGTGACAATGTGACACCCTCGGAGCTATACTCTACCGAACAAAAGAAAATTTTTTGAAATCGGCCCACAGACGGCGGAGAAATCGGTGAACATACATAAAAAATATATACCTACAATGGAACATATAACCTCCTCCTTTTTTGAAGTCGGTTAAAAAAAATTGTGTCTTGTGCAATAATGTGTATTGAGTGACCCCCTCCAAAATTTCAGGCTGCGACCGCGCCTGCTTTAAAGTTGCTATATAATTATTGTAAATAGTCCATTATAATATTTTATAGAGAAATAATATGAAGAAAGTGTTAACTTCGATCTGCAAACGTCTAACAAAACAATATTCAATAGTTTACGCAACAATTGCTGCAAATAAGAATACCTAAGTATGAATCAATTATAGCAGGAGACTGTTCTACATACGAGGAATTAATTTGTATACAAAGTAGAACTACTGTGTTAGTAACTTTCATAACCACTAGGAAAATTACCACAATAAATACCAAGTGGTAGCTAACGAGGTATCATTGAAGCATTTGAAATTATTGAAATACATTTTATGCATATTATTAGTTATAAATAATAATTGTGATTAAAAAAAAATTCTCAAAACATAAAAAAACAAATAAAACAAATTATCAGTGCAGGATTCATGACAAATATTTGTCTTTATACCTATTATATATTTTAGGAATTATCTAATGAAGTTGGATTCATCCGACGGCAACTCCATTTACCGCTCAAGGTTCTAACGGAGATGGGTACATAAGCGACTATGGTTTGTACATCTCAATTAAAACTTTAGTTTTATTTAGTATCTTAAATAAAAGAACAGTAGTTTTTCTTAAATACTAAGTTAAATAGACATCAGATGTAACATGTATAGTATGTAATTTTGTAATATTAAAAGCAATTTACAGAAATTAATGTAAAATAAAAAAATAATTAACGAATGTGTAAAGAAATAATCGTTAATTTTTTATTATTTTATACCTTTATGTAGATATTACATAAAACCTACGTACCTACAGTAAACATAGTTATTAGTTACACATGTGCCTAAGCACATGAAATCAAATCAAAATATACTTTATTCAAATAGACTTGTACAATCGCTTTTAAATCGCCATTTTTACATTATTAAAATATAGTACGAGTATTTAAATTAAATGTTAGTATTTAAGTCTGTGAGGACTTATATACTGACATTTAGCTACCACCGGCACGGAAAGCTGTTCTGCTGAGAAGAGTTGGTGAGAATATCAACAGTTTTGTTTTAAAATAATATTTGCTTACCACATTGCCATACAATAATTATCTTTTTATCTTAAGTAAGACGCAACCATATAACTACATCAAAATGTATATCTAAAAGTTTCAAAAAGGGAATAGGAACAGATAAAGTAGAACAGTAATACAAATTTCGCAATATTGCTAGACACCATAAACTCACCCGCACTCTCGACGGCTCCGGGCGACACGGGCACAGCATCACAGTCTCGCTCCCGATCTTCTCTTCTCGCCTCGAAATCACTCTGCACTCTTTGCCTACCTCCATTCAACCCCAATATTGCGTCAATCGTATGCCGCGGCCCCTGGTTCACATTAGGCACTTGGGTCAAACCAAACCTGGACTTTACAGCATCAAAACTTTGGTTGAGATGCATCTGTTGGGCGTGGAAGAACATTCCCATGCGATTCAGAGTTTCCAAATTTTGCTGATGCTGTGACATTGTAATGGACTGATCAGTGACGTTTATCGACGAGGTCGAGTTGGGACTACTCATTTGAGATCGCGGGCTATTGGTCTCGGATCGGTCTGGCGTCTGGGAGCCGTAAAATCGATCGTCTGAAACGTCCATCTTGCTCGGGCCGACGAGCGTGACTGCGGACGAGGCGCCCGGAGCTCGGTCGGGGTTGTGAAAGGGGCGGAGCTAGGGGTGGGGGTGAAATTGCCCATTGAAAGTGCGAATTTTCGGGTCGCGAAGTGATTTTGTTTGGCAAGGCGCGAGGCGCTATTAGCATTTTCCCCTCGGGAGCTCCTTGCGCTATTGAGGCGTTCAATAGTGTTTTTCACCTCTGATTGGGCCGATTGTGTCGAGTGTTGGCTGATCGTATTCTTAGAAGCATCTGACTTGTTACTGTTACTGTTTAGTTTGTGATCACTAAATTGAATAAAGATTTTTGTTGCTTTGATAGTAACTATTGTTTATATTGTCAGTTTATTACATTTTTAGTACAATTTTGCTGTAAAATATATTCGTCGTAAATAATTTTCTTAAAACTGATGAATAACTATAGTTAAGAACTACAAGATTAAAACTTAGTAACTACTCTTTTTACTGATAACTAAGAAAAATCCTTTATATATTCGCTCTATCTCAAAAAAGATAAACAATAACGCAACTGATATCGACAAATGAAAAGGCAAACTTGAAAGGTGATTGATGTAATTGAATTCAAATTAATCAGAGAGGCAATTAATCGTTCAATTGGTAGATAGAGTACAATGGAGCGAGTCAGAGCGAGCAAACAGACGGGCATCTGTCTGTTAACACACAAATTTAACCAAATCGGTAAACCGGTAACCCAACAATAACAGCTTTTACGATTGACCGCTTCAATACATCTTTTAAAACCCTCATCACCGGTATAAATTGAGCTGTAACCAATTACAATAAAGTCTAAATTGTAAAAATGTCAGCTGATAGCTTGAGTTCTTTTAAAGTTGGAGGTTATATCGTCAATATTACATCCGTCCTGTTTTTACAGATACTTGTCTTGCTCCCTCTCATCTCAGTTTAGCGACGGTTGCTAGGGGGCGTGGTGACTGTGACGTCACGGAGTATCGACCAATCATGTAGCAGTATTTTTTTCTTCGCGGGTCTTTTGTGACGGTTCTTTTGTGCAGTGGCGTCGCGTTAGAGGGTTAACTTGGAGAATAACGAGTAGCTTAGACAAAACTACATTAGCTTTTGACCGGCTTTTTTAAAGTTAGCGCCATTAGCACCTTGTTACCCGACGTTCCCGACGTCTTTTGAATTCGTTCAAATGTAATCATGTCGAGTTTTAAACAGAAAATTACATAATTTAAACATTAATTTAAAGAAATTAAGGTTTTTATATAATCTTTAATGAATAAGCTACTTTAACGAAATTATAATGAAACAGAAAATACCTATACGTATTATTACCTATATAGCCTTGAAACACAAAATCACCTACATAATAATCATAAAGCACAAATTTTTAATGATAATAAAAAATATATGTACCTATAACAAATAAAAAAGAAAAAATATTTCAATAAACTGTTCGTGTATAATTTTAAGCTCATTTCCCACTATATGTTTGCAAACGTTATGGAAAGTAAACTGCTTAATAAAGTATATTTTAAAAGTAATTACTTAGCTACTCGTTAAATATTCAACTGCAATCGCGTAATGAAACGATGCACTGTGATTACTTAATGGCGGGCTGAAAAATCAGTTCAAATGAATGTCACTTATTAAGATTTTTTTTAATACTTTCAAAACGATTTAAGAGTTACTTTAACTTTAACTTTAATTATTTAAAATTATTGGTAATAATAGATAAATTATTATTTGTCGGTAATCTTTGCATAAAGAATTCTATATTACAAGTAGGTTACAAATTACAATCTAACATCAGTAAGTCTATTAATAAGTAAGGATAAGAGAAGAATAAGTTGAAAAAAAATGTTTATTGATAAAATAAAAGAATATTACTAGCCATAAGGGCTTAAATAGACTAGTGTTATGGGACTAGAGTGGACAGGACTTTTGAAGTAGAAAATCTTATACATATATAATAAAAGGAAAATGAAGTTTTTATTAAAATCACATGACACTAAGTTATGTATATCAGTTGTATACCACGGATAAATATATATTTAATTAAAGCATAACCGAATAGTGCTCAAAGTATATCTATATAAATAAATATGGCATTTCCACTTCCGTATCACTAAAGTTAACAAATAATAATTTTAAACTAATTAAAGCAGGGTAGTGTATAACCTTTATTGACTTCATGAAACATCATTTATATTTGATTTATTCGAATTACCTAATTAAAAAATATAGGTACCTATTAAATATCTTAAGTTAGGTAAAATAAAAAATACTAGTAGATACTATAGTTTAATATTATGACCTGTGTTAGTACTAACTTATAACAAAAGTAGAGATTACTTCGCAAAAATAATGAAAATATTTAAAGTAGGATATATAATTCCGTGATATTTTCTGTTTATTACTCAGATTAAAGTTGAATATTAATGTAGAGCTCCGCCGCGTTCGCGCGAAGGTATTCACTTGAACCCCATTGTAATCCCATTAAATTTTCCAATGACTGGTAATCATTTTCCATTGCAGTAATTGTTTTAGAGTATAAAAGATCTTTCATACGATATGTTTGATTTTACACGTAACATACATTCAATTGAAATCGTAAATACGCATATGTAATTCGTTGAAAATGAAGCAGTTTTATAATAGAGATTCTTGGTAAATAATAATACTTTATATGTTCAATAAATATATTTTTATACCCGTATTTAAAAACTAAGAGCACTAGATATAACAAATATTTTAAATAAAAAATTATAACAATGACCTCTTTTGCAGATTTATTTAGTTTTATGGTTCCCATAGTTTCGAATGTAGTAGGAAACATGGTCACGGGAGAGAAGTATGCGAGAAAAACCTACAAGTCGTTTTATACAAAAAGTCATATGTTCGAGTAAATCAAAAAGTAGGTAACTTTTCGAGCAGAAATATTTTAATGATTTACGATACAACAAGAAATTATCTTAAATTCAACTATATGTAATATATCATTCAAATCGTATATAATGTGTAGTAGAACATTAGACTCTTAGTAAGGCAATGAGAATTGTCAAAGCATTCTAATAACTTATTAAATATACATATAAATTATACGTATGAATGTACTTATATTATATACAATATTTGAACGTCATCTGATCTGTTCATTTGAGAGCTAAACTATTTATTTGACGATACGTTTGGCTCAGTTTGTACCCTACTTTGTCCCTAGTGACCCTACCTTCTGCGTCAGCGGTCGCGGGTTTGAGCTGCTGGGGGCATTCATTTGTTGAGCACGAATGTTTGTACTCCAGTCATGGGTGTTCATAAATCATATTTATATTATGTACTAGTACTACTAGTAGTTATGTGCTTGTTTAAGGCATTCCATCATACATTACATAATATATTGTGTAACTCTAGCGGTTTTGGCAGCGCACGCCAGAATAGCTCGCAGCTGGTAGATTTTTTACTACTTACTTGAAACTTATCGTCATATTTTGGACAATTCACACAATATTTTTACAAATTGTAGCGTATGTGTTATTATGATGTATAAGCTTTAATAATGTAAAGTTTCATCAAAATCCATTAAGTACATTTTACGTGAAAGAGTAACAAACATCCACCCATCCATAATTACAAACTTTTATGTTTATAATACATATTAGTATTATGTATGTATTTCGAGTTGTATATGAGTAGTATATCAACTATCTCTTCAAGTCATCAACAGGGTATCAACGTCTGTGTAGGTGGAGATGTGTGTAATAATGTCCTGACATAATATTATTAATAAAAAAACAATTACACCGCAGACATTATGAGCTCTAACCAAGAATCCTGCGCAAGCGCTCCAAACGTTATATAGCACTGCTTAGAAACAGACGATCTGCTTCATTGAGTATGTATTTATTATCAATTATCGAGTAATGTTAATTGCGAAGTTTTTTCCGATTCGTAAATATTAATTATAATTTTCTTTAAATTGTTACTTAAATTTCAAACGTTTAACTTTCTATTTTACATAATACTTTCTTAGGTTTACGCGAATATTTGACATTATAAAATATGAAAATATCTTTTCGGTTTTTGTCGCGGATTTATTGTGATTTATTATGAGTTTTATATTGTTTCATCAATTTATATTTTATTATAACACATTACACATATTTTAATAATAGCAACACTACATAATATTATTTTAATAAATAGTATAAAAATTGTAATAATTATAAATATAGTAGCTAAAAATAAGTTAATAATATTGCCATATTTATAATATAATTCAAAATTTTAAAATTTTAAATGTTTAGAATTAAAATGTATAATTTTAAGGTACTTGATGCGATTTTTGTAAATTGTGGGTAGAAAGTGTCTGTAACAAGTATATAAACCCCTGAGACGTCAAATACCTTAGTCTCTCCCGTGACCATGTTTGCTGTAAAGCATTCCATACGTCGGGAACAAAAATCATAATAAATGAGCGACAAAATCCGAAAAGATAGTTTCATTTATAATTTTTATTTTACCTAATACCTTAAAGAAGGGATAAAATAAAACGATACCACATTTTTTTATAAAATAAAGATTGATATTTCGTTTATGGAGAAAATTACATAAAGTGCTACTAAATGAATTAAATGCTCATACAAATATGACAAAAAATAAAGCAATAAAACTGTAAGCCAGCAATTTCCAGAATGCCCGTCTGCGGCGCTCAGCTCTACATTACCCTTTAAGTTAAAATAATGAGTCGCTAATAGAAAATTGAACGTTAAATTAAACGAGTTTGCGTCCCAGATTGATTCGGATAAGTGGGAGGGGGACTAATCTACAACCACCATATAGCATTTTGCTTTTAGTGTTGTAAATTGTCGATTAATTATATTTTATGATAAAAACAAGCAAGTCTACCCTCGCTGCGTGCGTGGACCTCTAGGTGTCTGCCTAGGTAGTCTATATATAAATTATGTACTAAGTTTCTTGCAAATCTGTTTAGATATTTCAATGTAATACTTTCATAGGTTTACGCGATTGTTTCTATGTATAGGTATGTTGGAATTAATTTATATTAAGTAGTGTAATGTTATCTCTTGGTAATGTCTCACTATTTCAAATCTTTATATACCTAGCTGTTAATTTTCATATTAATGAAATTGCGTTTTTACGCAAGTTAAAAAAACAGAATAAAATCGTTACATGTACCGACTCATGGGCATCCCTTCTACCTGTCAGTTGACAGCGCTGTAATTGTTGAATGAGGCAGCATTAAAGCGCCAATTAACCGACATTGATTGGTTTCATCCCCCTCCGCCCCCTCCCGACCCCGTGTGGTCGGCTAATACCGGGATAGACCCAAACTTTACACCTCACTACAAATTTCTGAGTGTTGAAATACTGTTTAATCATATTACCTTGCTTGCTCTAAGAAATAATAAATAGGCATACTAGTTTCTTAATTTTAAGTAAATGTTTAATATTTGAAATAAACTCTTTTCATCTTTTTTGCAGATTTATACCTATTGGTTTTTGGTTCTCAGCCTTTGTAACGATTGTCTGGATAATATGAGAAATAAAAATCTTTATCTATCTCGTGATCATGATTGCTGTAAAGCATCCGATCGTCGGAAACGAAAATCAAAATAAATGGTCGAAAAGTCCAAAAAAATGTTATACTAAATAAACAGTGTGAAAAATACATACATAGTATAAACATTTTCAAAATTGACTTTAATGTAGGTACTTGTACTTTATACTTATACCAAAATACTACAAAAGGAAATCAAGAGTCATTTTTTATTAGTGAGTGTTCAATTTTAAATTAAGGGATAGTTATAATTAAAACATCATATATTCGTTTAATCTATACAATTAGTAGATTAGTTTTTAATTATGAATAGTAAATATATAAAAGAAGATGTGAACGTTTATGTAGAGTTAGAGCAGCGGTGGGATATAAAAGGGTTAAATAAGCGGTTCACAGAGAGACAAACCGAAGTTAATTAATAGCGCGGACCGGCCATTAATATAGCACTCTGCGGGAGGCGACTGCTGGCACCACGTCGCGGGTTAGTAAGGGAAAATTTAAATGAATTTTAACCATACGGCATTCTGAAAGCAAAGTTAAATAAAAATGCTCATGAAACCTCCATATGTAAGAGGAGTTACTGTTTTTTATTGCAGTAGTTAAATTTTTTTATTCACATGTTCCTCTCACGCATATACTTACTACTAGACGGATATTAATGAAAATTCACGTTAATGTAATTTATTAATCAAAGTACACAAGTACAGGGCTAATAATACATAATTAAAATATACAGGTGGAGCCAAGGAAAAACGCTAGTAGAGAATAATATGGAAAAAATAATGATAATATACGTTACTACAGATTACTGTAATGTACCCATGTAATTACAAACCATATTGTGAAAATAGAGGTAACCAATTTAATTTTTTATAATTTTTAATGTTTTGTATACATTAAAAATAATAAGAGAAACAATAAACCCATCTTCACATCATGGCCACTCTACCCCACCTGTGGTTGTCAGGCTTTGATCGCAGAATTATCCTTTCCACGTGAAGGTTCAAATGTACCCCCTTATCTTCCACCCCCCTTACCCCCGTGTCTCTCCGCACCTCCCCCGCCGTGATTGTTGCGGGCCCATTAAACGATGATTACCGCCTCAAAGAGTTTGAGTAATTGCTCGGAAAAATATTATCATGAACCTTATAATGAGGGTTAAACGTGAAGGGAAATTGAAAAACTAGACGTCTCTGAGAACGGCGTAATGAGAAAATAATAAATTATGTTGAATTAATATAAAACTGGCATTTAAATTATTATTTGTATAGCTTAATTAAATGAATTATCATGTTCAAAAGCGAAATTTGTTTCGAAATATGTAATATCACAAATGAAATACTTGTTTAATTTTAGATGAACCACCACGGTTCATACATATTTCATCTTTTATACCTCCTACGATATATAAGTATTTCTTTAAACATTTTATTATTATTATATTTATCAATAATTTTGTAAGCGGTCACTTCTGAAACGTCTGGTAGAGCGATCACTAAGTTTTTTATTATAGTATGGTAGCTTAACTTGAAACCAAGGCGATAAAACATTATTATATTCAAGTAAAAAGGTCTATAATAAATAAAACCGTTTAAAAAACCATAACACTTTCATTATGTACCGTATCCCCATAATAATACTTTACACTAATATTTAAGTGTGAAGCACTTGATGAGAATCTATTTGTATGAAAAATAAGAATTTTAATACTTTCATCGTATAATACGTATGATATAAAAGGAATATCTAAAATTTGGTCATCTAAAGACAAGAGAATTACTTCATAAGCTTATCGCACTGTAATAGTAACTTAAACCTACAACTTTATCAAGTTAAAAGTGGTCAAAGAGTCGTGATTACACATAAAGTAAATGATAAATAATGCACAAGAGGTCAATTACCAAGGTGCTCGTCTCCACGCTGTTCGGACCCATCGCGGACAATCGAGTTACTGCACAGTTACCGGCCGCAGCGAACTTGTGGACATTGAAATAGAGCAGACAAAAACTCTACATCATCCTATTTTCCTTATATCTAAGCTATGTAGGTCTATAAAAAATTTATAAATATTATATTGGATTTGTAATATCAATACCTAAGGGTAATTATAAAAAATGTAGAAAATTATTTTTATTTTATATAAAGCAGACGTAACGCACTAGCTTTATTTCCACATTAACACTTGTCTTACTGTGAAGAATAACATCGCTAAAAACCTGTAATGTCTGAGAGAACAAAGCATGTTTTCAAGAGACGTAATATGAAATCCTCCAACCAGCACTAGGTCAGCATGGTTAGCGATGGCCTGATTCTCTCATATCGATATATGCCCTTATCCAGCTGCGGGATTTAAAAAGGGTTTAATTAAATAAATAACTATTGCTTTCAATTGTAATAAAACCTTCAGTTCTGTAAAATGGCTGAAGAATTCTGTGGCAGGCAGGATGAGTGGAATCACCAGACGGTGAAATGTGCAATGATAGAAACTTGATAATTGCACTGACATAATAATCCAATTTCAAATAAAATATTTTTTGTAACTGTTTTTACTCCATTTACTACCTAGTAGATATAAAAAAACAGTGCCTATGTTTGAAAAGACTTAGTATAGTACCTACAAATTTAAAAAATATTTACTTATTTTCACACCATAATTCATTACGAAAAGGAATATCTACAAAATATAAATATATTTTAATGTAAATAATAGATATAAAATTTTGAAGAAATATCAATGTTTTATCTAACATATTCCGCTATACTAGTCGACGTCCAGCAAGCAATCATAAGACAGAACAAGTGGGCGAACGCTGACCACGGCAATACGCAGCGCCATTCAGCGCTAACTCACTTTTCGTTCCCTTGAGAAACTAACACTTGCTCAGATACGCCCAGCCTCCCCGCACTCGATAGTCAAAACTAAACTGAGGGAGCGAATTCAATCTTCTAAGTTATTACGCTACATAATAACATACAAGCGCATATAAATACTATACTACGTATGAAAACATAATTTCACTTTATGTACATATTTTATAAAGAAAATGACGTTGTTAAGTAAAAATACAGGAACTAAACTTTTAAATATAGTAATAACCGTTGAAAAGTTTTTAACCAACATTTAAAAAATCGTTATCCAACGCACGTCCTATACGTATTAAGTGATTGAATACAGAATTTTTTTGATTATATTATTATGAGATACCTTTATGAAAATTTTAAGTCAAACTAATCTTTCTTCTTTTTCTCTTTCATCTTTTTAATTTAAACTACTTTTAAAACTTTATCTTTGTTCAAAATTTGAGTCGTACTCAAAACATTTATATAAGATACAATTTATTTATTTTAAATATGAAAACTATATTATATATTTACATTCATTTTTGGTAAATTCTCTTATTTTCTAAGGTAAAAAAAACTCTAATGACGTCGATTGTGTATCCTCAAAATTATAATAATTGTGATATACAAATTAGAGTGTATATCTGTAAAAGGTAATAATAGCGAAAGTATGACTGGGAGAAATGTTAAAGATTATGTTGATAACGATCAAAGGGAAAAAATCGGCTCGTGCAGACACTTGAAGCCACTCAGGCCTGTGATTAGGAAGCCGCAAATTGCTGACAACTTTACAAAATGATGATAGAAAAAATTAACAATATGATAACTATCTCTGGAGTAGTTTTTACTTTTCATAATTGAAAGTAAAATTATATATATTTAAATATGCATAAGCCTATTGTAAGGCAGTGGTAGCGCCCTCTTAGATAACTGAGTGATACAGACTAAAATCCGGGTATCGCACCTCTGATATTTTTATGTGCGAATCATTTCTAATATCATTACCACTTGCCTTACGGTGAAGGAAAATATCGTGAAGGAACCTGCATGTCTGAGAGAACCTAGCAAGTTTTCGAAAAACATGTGAAGTCCGCCAACCCGCACTTGGCCAGCGTGGCGGACAACGACCTGATCCCCCTCGTATTGAGGGAAGGTAAATGCCCAGCTGTAGGACGTTTAAAAGGCTTAAATAGTTCTGACTAGATTTCCCACTGTACAGCGAAGCCTCACTGCTATCTTAATTCTACATTATTGTAAATAAAATTTATAAAATTAGCTATTATTTTCGCATCAACAATATTCATAAACAATAATTTCTCGTCTGCAAAGTACGGCACACTGTAATTTCCAAAAAAAACCCTAATCGCACCAATTTGTCCGCACTACATTTAATCAAACATTTGTTCCATTTAAAACTACAGAACAAATATTCGCTTACTCATCCAATCCATCACAGGGATCATAATAACACGGACTCAAATTAATACCTGCCTACACAGAAATAGATTCGAAAAAGCACTACCATTATAACTTGACCCCTAATATTCTCAACCTAAAATAACTCCAACTAGATTGTAATAGGCTTTAAAGTGGTAAGAACTATACAATTAGATTTTCTAATGTAGAAGATCTTTAACTACTGGCGTGTTCGTAATATGGGCTTATTAGTAATGTTAATTTCTTAGATATTTGGAGTAAAAAAGTTTCGAATGGCATTTAGAGTGCTTTTAGAACGGCCACCGATATATTTACGTATAAACTACCGTTTTTATACATTTGATGAAGTTATTACGAACTATTATCTTTGGATATATAAAAATTTATAGTTTCTGATCGTTGGCAAATATAAATATTAAAAAAATAAGTAGTATTCGAAACATAATACCTGAAGTTAGAAAAAAATTAGCAATCATTAGCTCTAAGAGCTCTAATATTTCAATAAATAAAGAAGAATAAGAGCATGGAATGTAATAAAAGACAATATCCAGATGATAAAGATTTCTAAATAAACGACGTCCTTTAATGTTCACACAAGTAAACTTATAGCTTTATTTTGCACTTGATATAAGTATCATACAAAATAGAAAACCAGACGACTGCCATTAACCACATACCTATGCAGTAATTTGTAGTACGTTATGTAGCTAACATAATATATTTATTATATACTTCTAATTAATCTTCATTATATGAAACTAAAAAAAGATTTATACCTTGCCTACTTTAGTACCTTTTTTTTTAATTTTTAGATCAATTTTTAAAATTGTGGCTAGGTATTCTGTGTTAAAAGAGTGATCTTTGAGGAACCTTAATATCTTCCATTTAACTACTATTGTTGTAAGTATTCGAAAGGTCGCGGAAACAAAATATCAAAATAAATCTGCGAAAATATCTGAAAATATAGTTTTATAATGTTAATGCATTATATTTTTTAACAAACAGTTTATAAGCTGTTAAAGGCTAACAAAACCCAATGCAATTTACGCATTCACAAAAATCATTGATTTGAAATCAAACTAAATATTTGTACTAAACGAACCTATACACGCATTACTTCGAATTGTATTCATTCTTACCTTTTGGGAGATAATTGATGAAATGTTTGAATGTTCTAACAATTGTACTGTGCAAGTACAATTATTGCATACTTTGTAAACCACACAGAGCCAAAGTATTTGGAAAGGTCTTGACTACTCATATTACGAATGATGATACTAGATAATATTAACCTAGACAAAATTATTTTATTCCCTTTTATAGGATATAAAAAAATTTAACAAAAAGAAAAATATGCCAGAGCAAACACAAATGTACCTATTTTAAAACATCAAGTATCATATCTTCTTTCTTAATACCTTTTCTGATTAAAAACAAAAAAAAATATAAATAATGTAATTATCTAGGAATAATGAAGCGCTATATTAGTTTAGTAGGAGATAGTCGTTGGACGCTGAGTAATTGTGTTTATTGTTTTATATTGTTAGACGAGCGCCGCTTGTCGCCTTAATAGCCTTCGCAGGATTATAAGACCTTCTTAATTATTTTTAAATGAAATGCCATTTAAGTTTAATTGCAATAAAACTACAATATACTAGTGATGTGTCCTGGCATCGCTCAAGTTGTTTAGGTTAATGTTAATAAATTACTATATTAGTTCACTAGAATCACGAAAACATTGAATACCTCAGTTTTGAACAACATAATAATATTATTATTGAACATGTAAAAAGAAAAATATTAACACTTTCTTAGGTTTACGCGAATATATGATATTATAAATGAAACTATCCTTTCGGATTTTTTCGAATCCGAAAAGATAGTTTTATTTATAAGAAAAATAATATTTTGTTTGATGTTTTGAAAATTATGTTAGATGGGCTATCCGTCTTCCATTTTCAACATAACCATGACTAGAGTAGAAACAATCGTGGTCATCACACAAATGAATGCTCCCACTTGGATTCGAACCCGCTACTGCTGGCACACTCCTGGTCACTAAAAATTGACCAAACACGTCTTCGAAGAAAGCTTGGAACAAAGGACCAAGTGTGTATGACTTGGCGAGTAGCGTCCCAGATGCAGACACAACAAAGCGGAACCCTCCCGCTCTATCTCCGTCCCCGTCTCTCTAATTGCATTAAGCATCCATTTTTGTAAGCGCTCGGAGCCCGATCCAATTTCAAACTCATTTGTTAGAGCGTAAAACAATTATTAAAAAACGCCAGTGATTCGACGAAGCAATTTTTGTCATTTTACATCACTTAACGATGAAAAAGTATATAATAAAATTTTATTGTGACTCTATACAGTACAGAGTAAAGCTATTTACCAACATCATAATAATAATTACATATTATATCTCATCCTGTGGAATTCTACATTCCATGTTTTTACTTAATAACGCCAGAATGGCTGAGCAGATCTGCATAAAATTTGACAAAGAAATAGATAGGGTCTTAAAGGGTATATGATATATCGTGGGATAGATTTGTTTTTGTTCATTACTAGGGACGAATCTGAGCGAAGCGATGGTAAATCAGTAACGCATCTTTATTAATGTAACTAAAATTATCGCTACTACTACTATTATAGCTACACAACTATCTAATTATTGTTACAGCCATCTCAATCTATCTCCTTATTTAAATCGCCACAAAATTGAGTGTAGCACCCCTTTATTCCTTCACTCAACAAACATTGTATCGACTTATCGCGGCGGCGGCGATCAACTGCGACAGGGTAATTGTTTAGATAGCATCTCTTTGTCGCGTAATGAAATAACGTATTGCTTTAACCGACTTCAAAAATCACAAATTGGTTATTTGTTTGTATGTTTTTTTATGTATAGAAAAATAGATAAAATTGTACTATGTAATTAATTACCCAACAATATATTTGAAAAACTAATAGAGATAATACTGGTAGTTATTATTAAACGGAAACGACTTGTACAGTAATAATTAAATGTATATTTGCTTTGTACATATAGTTAAGTTTACATGTAATTTCCTTTATTGTAAATAAATTAAACATTATTAATTGAAGAGCCTATAATAATATATATGTACCTATATGATTTTAAGATTTAGTTTGAATATTAAAAAAAAATTCAAAAGTATCTTGAAGAGACTTGAAAGTATTGTTCATGTGAAAAAACATTGAAAATTATTGTTGTAATATATTCGAAACATTGGCATTTAAAAATATCAAAATAAATCTGCGAGAATATCTGGAAAGATAGTTATTTTTTTAGAATGTATCCGTAACTAACATAGTTTTATGTGAGCCAATACTGAACCATATATACTGAAAATCACAATTGATGCATAAAGTTAAAAGCTTTTACTTTTATTTTTAAATTTATGTTATACGTATCTATAAAGTTACAGTTTAAATTTAAATGCGACAGTTGTTCGGTTACTATTTAATTTAAGGAAACGAAAAGCAAATTATAATTCCCATATCCATTCAGCCATCGACACTGCAGTTTGTCGTCTAAACATGTCATTAGTGAGCAACGCCGCGGGACACCGCGATGCTATTCACTGATTCTTTGTATCAATAGAGATCCTTAATACAATGTTTAATTCATGTATAGAAGGCCATGACAAGGTCTTGTTCTTAGTCGCAAACCAGCGACTAGTGTGAGTAGTTCCAGTCCAGAGCTAAGTTTTATTTGAGCGGAAACCTAAAATTATTTTTTAATATTTTTTTTATTTTTTTTATATAATATGTAATAAATGAAACTAAATGTATGTAAAATTTAGTACAAAGGTGTAAGTTTGTCATTACAACAATATTTTTTTATCTGTATAGATGGCTAAAACGGCAATTTATTATAGATAACAGATTCTTTACCCGGCGGAAGTAAACTGTCAAATAGACCGAATTAGATAGTGGATATAGAGTCCCTATCAAGACCTATGGATGTTAATTTTGTTGATAAAAACGAGCTTATTGTTTGATTTATTAAAATGGAGAGTTACTATAAACGGAGAATGGAAGATGAAGCAAGGGCTCTATCTTTGTACCCACAAGGACTTTTAACCTCTAAACTACAATGTCTATCAGATATATTCCTAGTAATATGAAAATATGACGGATGTTAGGTTATGTTGAATTGAATAAAATAAATAAATGTGCAGAACCTTCAACAGAATTGGCCGTTCTATCTTGCCGAGGAAGTCAGCGGGTGGCGTCAATCGCTCTCTGATACAGTTATTGTAATCGAATCTCGACTAACAACTGCAATTACAAAGCATCAAACACGTAGGGGTTTGAGGACGACAAATGTATTACTTTTGAACCCAATTTATTTATAACTAGCTGTTATACGAAACTTGGTCGCATTATGGTAAGCTTTTTTGAGTTTTTATTAGAATAAAAACTATCCTAAAGTGTTTTGGATGCACAGATATTTTTTAAGTTATCTGTTAATAGATATTACTGGAGCAGATTGAAATATAAAATTGTGATAAAAAAGGATCTATTAGAAGTTCGATGCTGTTACAAATATATAAAAACCACTTATCTTGCAGTGTTAAGTATAATTTTCCCTAATTTGGTTTTACTTTTAGTTAAAACTTTAAGCATTGCTTTTTGAATACTTTTCATCAATATAAATCAGGAACAAAAGATGGTACCATATCATCATGTAATAATGTATACTAAATAAATGAATAAACGACTAATACCAATGAATACATTATCATCGAAATAAGCTTTCAAGACTTCTTGCAATAATAAATAACTTAATAAAGAAGAAAAACAACACGATGTGTTGGCTTAGTTGGGAGAACCCTACTGGCTGTACCAGCGGTCGTGGGTTCAAGCCCGCTGAAGGCATTCATTTATCTCATGAGCACGAATGTTTGAATTTCAGTTATGGGTGTTCATATTTAGAGCATAAAAGTATTTATATTTAATAGCATAAAAGTATTTAATAAAAACTATCCTAAAGTGTTTTGGATGCACAGATATTTTTTAAGTTATCTGTTAATAGATATTACTGGAGCAGATTGAAATATAAAATTGTGATAAAAAAGGATCTATTAGAAGTTCGATGCTGTTACAAATATATAAAAACCACTTATCTTGCAGTGTTAAGTATAATTTTCCCTAATTTGGTTTTACTTTTAGTTAAAACTTTAAGCATTGCTTTTTGAATACTTTTCATCAATATAAATCAGGAACAAAAGATGGTACCATATCATCATGTAATAATGTATACTAAATAAATGAATAAACGACTAATACCAATGAATACATTATCATCGAAATAAGCTTTCAAGACTTCTTGCAATAATAAATAACTTAATAAAGAAGAAAAACAACACGATGTGTTGGCTTAGTTGGGAGAACCCTACTGGCTGTACCAGCGGTCGTGGGTTCAAGCCCGCTGAAGGCATTCATTTATCTCATGAGCACGAATGTTTGAATTTCAGTTATGGGTGTTCATATTTAGAGCATAAAAGTATTTATATTTAATAGCATAAAAGTATTTAATAAAAACTATCCTAAAGTGTTTTGGATGCACAGATATTTTTTAAGTTATCTGTTAATAGATATTACTGGAGCAGATTGAAATATAAAATTGTGATAAAAAAGGATCTATTAGAAGTTCGATGCTGTTACAAATATATAAAAACCACTTATCTTGCAGTGTTAAGTATAATTTTCCCTAATTTGGTTTTACTTTTAGTTAAAACTTTAAGCATTGCTTTTTGAATACTTTTCATCAATATAAATCAGGAACAAAAGATGGTACCATATCATCATGTAATAATGTATACTAAATAAATGAATAAACGACTAATACCAATGAATACATTATCATCGAAATAAGCTTTCAAGACTTCTTGCAATAATAAATAACTTAATAAAGAAGAAAAACAACACGATGTGTTGGCTTAGTTGGGAGAACCCTACTGGCTGTACCAGCGGTCGTGGGTTCAAGCCCGCTGAAGGCATTCATTTATCTCATGAGCACGAATGTTTGAATTTCAGTTATGGGTGTTCATATTTAGAGCATAAAAGTATTTATATTTATATTACAATATGTAAACTGTAAAGTGTATCAAATACATACCTGGTATCGCATTTGATGTTATACATACATATATGTGCAGTGTATTAGCTCTGTTATCCGTAACAAAAGCTTATATCTCGTAGTGAGTACAGTGGGTTAAGGTTTCAGCATATTATTATATTATTAAGTAGATATAATTTATTTAGATTAACTTTATATAAACATAAACATGCAAATTTTCTGAATATAATTCTTATATTATTATGATAAGAAATTTACCAACACAATATTTATATGAAGCAGTAATAAAAAACTACCAAGAATATTATGGATGGATATCTGGTTCGCAGCTACTCTTCACACATGCGTCTCTCTCACTCAACGCGTCTCGTTAGTGATTTATAAACGTTGTAACACAATAAAAAACAAAATCAACAAAAAGAATTACATTGACTTCTCTACAAACTTGCAGAATCATTCACCGTGAGCTTTATCACGACGTTGTTAAACCTAAAATCGTAGAACTCTGTACATTTTATAGTCTTGTTGCTAAAAAGCGCGGCATTTGCACGAGGCGGTGACCCAATATGGCGCCTCGAAATAAAATTCAATTTTTCTATTTTTAATTGGAGGGTCGTCCGCCTGAATACACTCATTTGTTTTTAATGGCAATATTTTGTATCTGTTATGTCGTTAAGATGAGATTAATGAGCACTTTGGGGTCCAGTCCCGTGAAGATGATCAAATTATTTAGGTTACAAGGAAATAAACAAACATATTATTTTGCAAAATTTATAAGTTGTGTGATATTTAAGTGATTTTTGTTACTTACATATGAATATTCAGGTTTAAACAAACGATTTACTTTAGATTGCTATAGTATTTATATACAAAAATAATATCTCAAATTATATACAAAAACTAAAGGTTTTTTCAAGATTAAGTATATTTTGACTGTTTCCTCATGTTTTGATTGTTTTAAAGCGATCATGGCCATGCCAAAAACTGAAAACTCTTGCCTCTAAAATTTTAGTAAGTATAATCAGTCTCCATTTAGAAAATAGTAGGTCAAAATGGGACTGCAATACTTACTATTTCTAATTAATTATTGTGTTACTGATTTTACAGTGTTGAAAAATAATTTATTAGAAGCACATGAATGAAACGCTAGAAAACAACAATAATTTAAAATAATTCTTTAAATTAACATAACTTTTTCATCTGTTAACCAATTTAAATAAAACAAAGACTAATATAAATTGAAGCTTACCAAAATACACTACTAAAAACCACACCAAAATTGATTGAACTATTTCTGGGATTTATGCGCTCAAACACTAATATAAATAGATAACCCGACAAATAGATCAATTTTACTCAAAAATAATTGTTTTAGATTCTATCGCGCTTATCAAAACTCGTAGTTATAGTTTTTCT
This sequence comes from Boloria selene, assembly GCA_905231865.2. Classification (NCBI taxonomy): domain Eukaryota; kingdom Metazoa; phylum Arthropoda; class Insecta; order Lepidoptera; family Nymphalidae; genus Boloria; species Boloria selene. Next base: position 17,245,563 of record HG993131.1, read on the forward strand.
CAAATAATATCTTCTACGTACAAGCTGCGGTCAGAGTAAGCATTTATTATTTGTATGATTAGTCTTATAGTAAAACTTTTCAGCAGCTTAAACATATATTTTAATTAACTTTTCTCTAACTTATAGCGACCTATTGTTTACTTGTTCGTCAAAAGCGAAACATTCATTCTAAAGTAACTCAACATTATCTTAAGAAAATGAGATTTCTTAGAAAGTATTAGATTTCTGTAGAGCAGACTTTTCGGCGACACAAAGGTTCTGATTGCGGCGGTCATGTTACATTTTTGCACAATCTTTATTTGTATCGCGGTTGAGATCGGTTCGTTTGGCTTTGGCAGAGTTTGCGGCCTGTCATTACACGCAAATGTACCAGAGATCGAATTTGATAGCATTGAGTTACACTTAATGACCATGTATTGATAAATGCAATAGTATGTATGTAGTTATTTTTCTAAAAGAAAAATAAACTAGTATTTTTCAATGTAGTTATCCGAAATTTTAATTTCAGTAAAAATACATTATATTTTATTATAAATAATGTATAAAATGAAACATTAAATTTATGTTTGCGTCGAATTTTTAAACACATTGTAGGTCTGGATGTAATAAAAAACGAAGTGTTAACTTCAATAAATATCATATTATCTTATTAATTTTACAGTCTCTACCCATTCCAAATTTGTGGCATCATAAAAAAATCGTACACAAGCTACTGCTTATGAACTACAAACGGTTAACAAATAAAGCTCTAACAACATTTAAAGTATAAAATCCACAGCGACAATAGACTCTACATACACAAACGTAACAAAACGCTACTTCTATCTTCTATAATCCGAGGTTTGGTCATTTCACTACACTTCTTTGTAACGGCTCATTGTACATCACACCTATAAGGTAACCTGAGCACGTTGTATGCGGCGGTGGTCAGCTCTACATAGAAAAAAATACAATTAAACTTTTGAAAAGCTCGTGAAAAAAAGTTCTTAGAATTCAGCGGCGTTTGGTTTTGGTTCAGTGCTGCCGGACTACACAATGTCTGTATGAGTGGCTTTTTTCAAAGCTTTTTATATCGAGTGGTTTATTATACGATTAGTTTTTGTTATTGAACAAATTCAAGTAGTTTATCTCATTCAGACGTGATACTTACAACAATGGTTAGTTTACACATTACTTAAAAATCTTAAATCATATTGTAAAAATTCAATGAATAACATTTATTCTTATAATACTGTAATGAAAAAAAAAATATTTTTTTACTTATTTGTTAGGATTTTTTGCCAACATTTATTTTAAATATCTTTGTCATTTTTTGAGTCTATTATCTTTTTGGAGTTAAATAAATCATATACACACTCCGTAAAATAATCTAATATGTATATATGCCTTGGTCTAAGCTCGAAGCTTGGCTTCACTCACGTGCACTCCCCGACACCTAACAGTAAGGCTTAGTATATTATTATGTAATAATTTCCAGTCTTTTCAACATATAGATGTAACAAACATACATACAGTCAGAATAAAATAAATATATATAAAATAAATACGAAGCTATGATAAGGTATTATCATAAATAGCGCCAGTCCAAGTGCAGTGCGGATGAAGGATCGGGACGACGGGGAACGATTGTGATACGTCCGCTGACGAATACTCCCATACTTAACCACTAGTGGTGCGACAGCATGGGTATCGAGCTGAACCTTAGCTTTATTATTAACTAGTCTCTTATACTTGCTTTTCTCACCTACGTAGTTTCTTGATAGTAGCCTATGTTTAACTACAGTATATAGGCTATCTGATATAGTACCTATTACCATTTTAGTTTTTATTTTTGTTAATGTTTATTTTTGTCTAGTTTTATCGTGAAGGAGAAATAAATATACAAATATGTTGTATTTGTATCTATAATTGTAATTCAATCTTACATCATTTAATTTAAATTAAATTATACCACTATACTATTTAGTTAACAGAAACACAAACAAAACAAAATATTGTTCATTTACTTATGTGTTATCTGGCACATGGATGCAGGAGAAATTCTTGGCAGGGCTTCGAATGACATATCTTCAAACATATGCACCGTTAGCGTATAAAAATAATTCAGCTTAAATCTTATAAATGTACATATCGATATCGATAAAATTGTTGTTTGCTCTTCGTCACTAGAGGGGCGGGACGAGAGCGCGAAATTGGAGGAAAACTTTCGTAAGGGGAAATGAAATGGGATTGATAAAAATTGGAACCAAGCCGCCCGCACAGGGCCGCAACCAACAATTTTAGCATAAGATATTTCTTTTCCTACAACAATCTTTTTTTTTTAAATTAAGGCTCATATCTTAAGCACCTTTAAAAATATTGGCTCAGAGGAAATAATTGAATAGTAGAATTAACAAAAGCATTTAAGAGCCCTACAATGTTTTAACATCATCAGTATTACTTATAAATAAAATAAATAAATAAATGATACTCATATCATTGACAAATCTAAAATATTGTTTACACAAAATCTTTATTATACTACTAATATTTTAATTTGAATTTTGTAATATTTATACCTGATTTGTTGAATCCGAATGTCCTCTTTGTCCTTACAAGACAATGATAAGCGTTTGTCTTCAACAGAAATTGATTGAAGCATTACCTTTGTTATGTCATTCGCAGGAGTTATTGCTTTACTCACAATATCATAACATATCCAATAAAGCCTTAAGGCAATAAAACAGCCATTAGTATAAATATAAGAGAGATAACAACCCAAAGTCCCTCTCTGTATTTTCCGAGGGCACGAAATTCACTTAGCGTCGTTTGTCGAAGCTTTTCGCCTCTTGAAACTTTTCAATAGCCGGGAATCGAATTCAGTCCCCCCTCCCGACACCTGGAGTGCATGTAACGTGCAGTGAACGTTATGAGTACGTCTTGGCGTTATTAGAATTTATAAACGTGAGGATATGTAAAGCGAAGGTGGAAATTGAAAGTACAAAATCTTGTGTATTACGGTATTAGAAAAAAATCTATATTATGTAAAATTGTTAGACTTACTTATTCCAAGAAATATTATTAAAGGTAATATACGTAAGGGGGATATGGAAAGTACTGAGTCATTTCTTTTTTTGTGAAGTATAATATGACAGGGCCAGACCGAGGCAAACATTAATAGAGTTAAGCCATCTTTCTTTTTCTCTCACCTTTTCTCTCTCTCTCTTATTTTGATGCTCATATAATAGAGTAAGTTACTTTAAAAACATACAATTGTAGGTCCTAACCGTCAGATGACGGTTATCTACGATGGTCTAACACCTAAGTCATTGCCTAGAAATAAAATATCCCGTCTTAAGTAAAATTACGTATAAGTAGATTTTTATGTAACTATTTTTAACAGAGTGAGCTTACCTATTATTTAGATTGTAATAATTTGATGCAAATATTAATTATTATTAAAGAAGATCTGTACAGGCGGATAAAACTTTCTCTTTTACATCAAGTAAATATGCATTACTGAGCTTCTGCTGAAAATAGATTAGAATTTATATAACAATGTTAGGCTAGCTGTACCTACACATACTTACTATCGATTTTTAGAATAGTAACTTATATTATTTTATACTACCGGGTGAACTTTGTATAGTCGAGTATTAAACGTTTCTATTATCCCCACTTTTTATCGCGAGCAAACATTAGCGACAATAGTGCAGATGATCCCGCAAAGGTGTTAATACGCGGCAGGGAGGGGCTTACACGCTTTGATAACTCTAATATACAGCATGCTCTTAAACGTCATATATGTTATTGTTTTTTGATAATTGCTTATTATTTAACATTTTATTTTTAATTACAGAATTAAAGACAGCCTTGGTCTACTAAAAAGAGGAAGTACTCTTTATGTTTGCATACAGATTAGATTTTATAATATAATATCATTATATCATATTCAGTAATAAATGTAAAGTATAAAAAAGATAGAACTTTTCGTAAGAATCTCTAAAGAGAAAGGCAATACCAACGTTTTTTTTTATTTTTTTTATTTTTGCTGAACACATCCACAGGCGTCTAGCGCCCGTGCCTTTTGAATTTTTTTTGGCCTTTTACAATTATCCCAATACCAACCAATACCAACGTTAAACTTCACTATATTTGATGGTTTTCAAAAACACTTCTTGTATTATTAAAAATATTTATTAATTTTAATGATAACAGGTATGGATTTTTTCGTAATTGTTGATAAAGTACAACTAAGAAATTTTAATTATTCCAATAATTAAAGCAAATAAATGAATTAAAGCTCCGTTAGCGAACTATAGTTAACGCAAGAGAATTAAATTAGCTAGAATTTATACAAACACTACTCACTCAGTAGTCGTTCTCGTCGTGAACCCTCGTTCACTTACTGTTGGTTTAGGACGCACTTCTAAACAACTGACGACAACATTCCTTATACTTTGAGTGAGACAGTTAATTAAATCTTGCAACTTACGTGCTAAGTTTACTTCATTAAATAATAAAATTAGTTATGTTTTATCAAAAGGAATTAGGTACTTTTGGAACGAAGTTCCTTATGGGAAAATACGTCCGTAATGTAAGCTTTTTATGTATAGTTTAGGTATGATGGTTATACAGTATCTAATGTATAGTCTACGTAATGATTGTTATTATTATATATTTTTATAAATCATGGTTAATAAAATAAAGGTTTTAAGATAATTTTGTAAAGAATTTTTTTTGATTTCATCGATAAAAAAATCATAAAAAATGTAAACCCCAATAATTATTTTCTTTATACTGCTAATAGAACTTATAATTAATATTTTTATAATAAGAAACTTCGTTCCTATCCAGTGTCCCACGACACCACACGTTTTACTTTTTTCTTATAATTCACTGTTTAAAAATGCTCTATGTATAAACAGTGAATTATAAGAAAAAAGTACCTAATTCTGAATAATTAGATATTAAATTTAGTTTTATTAAAATATTCTTCGTTATATTTTAAGATAAAACATTGTAGGTACATCTACCATACGAATAATAAACGCGTTTTATAATTATAATTTAAAATAATAATGTATTATTTCTACATTTTACATTAGACACAATCAATTTCAATATTATAAACACCATGTAGGTATCTCAAATTGATTCCATATTCTCCACGCGCATCAAACCGTGAAATGTCTCACTCATAATCTATGACCATTAGGCATTAATATACAAAATGCCTAAACTTTACCAAAAAAGCGCCAAAGTTTAAAATCAACACCCAATTTGTACACCTACTGCGTTGGTGTTAAGGAAGTAAATTCTATGAAGCAAATTCTACTTGAACCGATATGTGGAACTAATTTGTACGCTCTACTGTAGTCTTTGCATTTTTAATATATTCATGCAAATTTATGTTCTATGGCTTTATAATAAATAACATAATTGCTAAAATTCCTTATTATGGGTTTATTTTTTCGGGAATATTTTGGCGTAATCCCCATAGAAATGGTTATTAAAGGAATATAACAGCGTGAGGTCGAGCTGTTTAGAAGATTACACGGAATTAAGTATAGCCTATTGAAAATTACTTTTAATGATATTAATAATGTGGCAAATTTTGCACGGAGCGGTCTTTTGTTAAGTAATCTCTGCATCACGTCTTATATTATAATACTAGCGACTCGCCCTCGCTTCGCTCGGGCTCTTCCCTAGATTTAGCACAGGTAAAGCCGCGGGATCTGCTAGTTATGCATATAAACCTTCCTCTTGAATCACTCTATCTATTAAAAAAACCGCATCAAAATCCGTTGCGTAGTTTTAAAGATTTAAGCGCACATAGGGATATAGGGACAGAAAAGGCGACTTTGTTTTATACTATGTAGTGATGAGGACTATGAGGTAAAATGTTTTACAAAAGGTTGTTTTATTAGAAACCATTTTGATATATTATTAAATTATAATTATTTTATGACGTAAAATGAAGAAACAAATCGGAGTTTGTAACTTTAGAACGTTATTTATTAAGTAATTTAACTTTTCAAAACTTTCTCGTACGAAGCCTCTTTTGTCCTTGCGTAAATTAACAAATGCCTTTAAGAGGTTGCATATCAATTGTACTTTAAATTTTATTTTCATTACATTAAATTAAATTTAAATTTTTTTTTACCGGCAATTACTATATAAAAAGAAAATTGCCGTCTCGCGTCCGCTTCAAATTAAAACCCGATGAGTCGAGGCATTGCATTTGAGGAAGTAATAAAGAAAATGCATTCCGCATCCTATGTTATTTCATAAGGTTCATGTCACACGCGACCGCGAGGGAGGCGAGAGTTAGGCAAATTTAAATTAATTATACGACTTAAATTATAATTATTCCTTAACTATACTAGATTTATAATTTAGCAATTTAATAATCTAATAGATCCCTAGGTCCCTAACAATGCCTAGGCAAAAAAAAACTAGATTACATAGTCGGAATAAAAAAAATTGAGAACTTGACGTAATTAATATGGTTATTATTTTAAGAATTGCAATATTTGCCGTAGAAATTACATCCCAGACGCAAACGTTACGTAAACCAACTTCTAAGTTTCTGATGATTTAGAAGATTGTGTGTTAAAAGTAATATTATTAGAAATAAAAGTACAGTCATTGTAAATAATTTAATAGACCTGTACGTAATAATTTTTTTTATATTAATTCATGTTAGCGTAATTAGATTGATTATTTATCCATATAAACCCTGGACTAAAATATTTTAATACCCATATGATAAAGGGCCAACAGACACTTTGTAACTATGGACATTATCACTGAAGGAAATTGGCAAGAAATTACAATATTATAAACATAACAAGACTAAATCCATATTGTAATTTATCAACGAGCTTAAGATTTTAAAAGAAACAAGTGATAAAAAATCTTATATTCTCTAATTATATAAAGGCTGATGCTAGTCGTCTGCTAGTCGGACGAGTAAAATAATTTAGTCGTCCAACAATTGTTGGATGACTAAATTATTTTAAAGGCTGTTGCTAGTCATCCGATAATCGTATTAATAAAAAATATATTATTCGTCCGACTATTGTCGGTTTGTACGAATATCTATCACTTCTTTGATTTCTAATATAAAATAAGCGATTTTTATGTGCAGGATATAGGTATATCCAAAAAATAAAAAATAAAAAAAAAATAACCCTAACCTACCGAGCTGATAATTTATTATTTAGATCCCACCCACTTTTAATAAGTCCAAGAATTTTTATATGTAAAAGAGCTGGCTCTATAGAGTCGTCCTATGAAATTTACGTTACTAACACTCCCTGAGAGTATGTACCTACATCAAAACAATGTACAAGAAAATGGTATTTTGTAAAAAGTACTACAGAAACGTCCGCAATTGCATTCACGAGTATGTTAAAACTTAAAAAACAAATTGATTTCTCTTTGAGCCATTTAAGAAGTCTCAGTCGCGATATATCAAATACCAATTGTCGGACGAATAATATTTAATTTATTCGTCCGCTTATCGGATGAATAGACACTTCGTTATATAAAACGACCTTTATCTCAATATTTTTGAACAGCAATTTGTAATTTGTGTATCTAAAAAATTGTTCTTGATATTTATCCATTTTTTTTTAAGTTTCGAGAATTCATCAGAAACCATCTCAAAAAATGACATTCTTTACCTGTGAAAATAATAATAATTTGTCTATAGTGCTTACGCTAACGCCCAAGTTCTCTCTCCGCTACCGCCCGTGATCCGCACTCCACGCCAACACAATGAACAAGTGCCGTTAATACGATTAAGTTCCCATTTCCCGCGTTCTCTCTATTTCATTTCGTTCGCAATTAGACGAGTAACGAGCTTCTATACTTTACTGTCGATGTTGTTCTGAACTTTGTTTACTTCGATTCTTATTTGTGTTTTACTGAAGAACATTGTTGCATAAATACGGGACGTAAAGATTATGAAAATTTCTCATGACCGGTAGTCTAAGACATACCCATATAGACTGTTTGGTTCTTTCTTACTTTTTTCATTTACCTAAAGATCTACATTTCTAGGATTTTGTAGATGTTAGTAAATGCCTTTACTTTGTCCCAAGCCGCATCTTCAAGTATTACAAAACCTTCTCAATACAGATTACGTGTAATTTAGACTTTAGATTTGCACCGAGGAGATTATTATTTTTTATAATACAATGAAATCAAATGTGCCGCCTCCTTGAGCAAATCCCTACAACAAATATATCAGTTTCGCACCATTATAGTTACGTACAATGCCTTGCACAATACTGGCAAATGTAACTATGAAAATAAAAATTTAGCTAAAATATACCTTATTCTGTTTTAATAAGAATTTAACATTTCAAAGTTAAAAATGGATAAGTTTGTAAGAAGGTGTCAAATAAAACCATTGTATAAAACCGCCAAAGTAAGATACAACATTATATTTTCCGATATATTTTGGCACAAAATATCTAAGGTAAGGTGATGAGAGTTGAAATTCTGCTAAATTTTTAGTTATAAAAGCTTCTAATTCTGTTTTTAGTGATTACGAAGTGTTACATTTGACAATTTTTTGCAAGTTTGCGCAAATGTGGAGAGCTCTTGAAAGTGATTATATCGTGTTTGGAAACATGTGTCGGCTTCGAGTAAGCCGAAGATTACCGCGTTTTGTTATAAAATACTTGCCGCTTCAACGCGGAGTTGTAACGTTTCTTAAGGATTTAATACAATACTTATGGTGATAGATTTATAATAAAAATAGTGGCTCACTAGTTCGTTTTATTTTTTATAAGCGGAACCCTAATACCTTTAAGAAACTAAAAGTAATCTAAGTTACTCCTGAGCATCAGCCAAAGAAAGTCGCGTCAAAATTGGTTCAGTTTCGAAGGTTAGCTGGTTAAAAACAAACAGACAAACATAAGAAAACATGTGTTATTTATCTGTTTGTATTGATGATAATGCGGAATTGTAGTATCAAAATATTATATGTAATAAACTTCTATAGTGCCAATATTTAAAATAGGTATCCAGTTTTTAGAATTTTTTTCACACATTACGAGAATACCAATGGATAGATTTTGATAAAATTTGAAAATATATGTTGCTGAGAATTCCATACTAAACCACAGACTAAACTAAAAACGTATCTAGACGACTCACCCTCGCATATAAGAATCAGTTAATGAAAAAAAACTTCATTTTATGATAGGAACACTTTATGCAAACTAAATTAAAGCTAAATTATGTCTAGATAGATCATGACACTTACTAATATTGAACAAATGAACAGTTGCTAAATTGTCAGAACTGCACATGCAATCAATACCTTCTCTTACACTTAAGATCTTGAAAGATTCTATCGCAATTAAAATCTAACCGAGATATTTTATATATGGAAGACAATAATATTGGTAAAAGAGTTGATACACACATATAAATAATTAAATTAATTAGTTAAAAAGAAGTGTCGAAACAGCTGTACATAGAGTTGATAGAGACCTTCATAAAGGGTAAAGACAACAACAAATAAACATCACAATTCAATCTCAAAAACTAATTCCGAAAGCTTTCGCGAAATCGCTTACGAATAATCGCTCGCCAATTAACAGTGCTTATTTCCTTAATTTTGAGCGATTGCCCGTTTAAAAACGTTTCATTCCAATACACAAATACTCAAATAAAGTTGAACTTTATATGCACCAGTGTAAGGTGCTAATTCTTTTAACTTGCATCTCATAAGACATGCTGATTTCCAAGTCAATTACTGTCAAAGTATTTTAAGCCGTATTCGAAAGTGTTAAAGTGTGTAATGTAATGCAGTAATTGATGAGTAGAGTTAAATGGGAAATTGTGAGCTAACTCGGCGACGTCGGAATAAAACAACTCTTTGCGCTAATAATGAGAAAGTATACACAGAGTAGACAGACACAGAGGGGAGGGGATGACAAAATAATAGAAGCTTTTTTGAAATATTTTTCTACATTATACAAAATATATATACCTAGTCAGAAATCGTAATATTATTGTTATCAATAAAATAACAATAAGTAAACATATAATACCTTATTCGATTGTAAATGATGTGGAAATTACAAAAAATTGTAAATGATAAATGCCATTTTTGCATATTTTTATATCTACTTAAATTTGGAAATTTCGTCCCGTGACCATGATTGTTGTAAAGCATACTGTAAAACGTCGGAAACCAAATATTAACATAAATTTGCGAAATAATGCGAAAAGATAGTTTTATTTAAAATGTCAAATATTTGAGTGAATCTAAGAAACTATTATTAGAAAGGAGCGGATTGACCTATTGTGAAAGTATATCACTTGCGGTCAGCAGCTGCGCCTTGGTTAGTTCCATTTGGATAATCTACTGTGGCTGGTGTACCCTATTCACGATAGTAAGTTGTCAGTGTACTGCAAAATCTTCATTCTATAAAAATAAGGTTTTGACACTCCAATAGTCTTCATTTTGACAGATTTTAGTTATAGGTGTGATGTTTATATTATAATTAAAAGATTTAAGTAACTTTTAGTACAAATTGTACGAACAGCGTTGTAGACAGTTTCTTACCTGATCCTACGCATAAAAGGGGGGCGCGGAACCGGCAATGCTATATAAAGATGGCCTAAATACTAAAATTCTCATTGTCTGACGCCACAGTACTCTGTATACTATACAGCAGAATCAAACGGCAACGCTAACTAAGCGCTTATTGAGGATGCGCCGCACACCGGCAGGCTCCTTGGCGACACTCTTACGAGTTCACATTTACCTGTTTGGCTATATAAATATTGATACAATATGTAAATTATTTTCATGGAATATATCTACCTGGTAATAATATTTTCTAAATAGTAACGTCTGCTCTATCTTAGAAACTATGCAACGCATTTTTTCCTTCTCGGTCGTCTTGTGGCTCATTCTTGGTAAACAAAAATGTTCAAAAACGTGAAAAGTTTAAAATTCTCTTAGTGAACGTTAAAATCTCTTTTTATTCAAAGCAGGCAAACACCACATACGAAAAAATAACGATGATATTAATTACACAGCGACTTATAAGTAGTTTGGTAACTACTTAGTTTAATTAACCAAAATACTTCTGAACACATTAAATTATATTTTGTACTGAAACCCTTATTGTACTTGAATTATAAGATGCGATGATGTAATTTAAGGAAATCCATTTCAAGAATTTGCGATAATATTTTATTATAAAAAGTATTATCTGCGTTTCACATATATTTTTGTATTTGTATACAAATATCGATAAAATATACAATTTGAACAATAATTTTCATGACAAGCAATAATTAGGCTAATGTACGAGTATGTTATTAATTGTATACTCCACGAATAAAAGCTCTTTCAATATGAATATTTTCTATATACTATGCCCATACATATAATAAAATTCTAACTCAATCGAATTGCACATTATATTTTTATTGCAAAGTCTTTTTAAAGTAGGTAGTCATTATTATACCGACGCCGAATCTATAGGATACAGAATCACTATCTGTCTGCTGTGACCGTATCATGAGAAAGCCACCAGACAGATTTTGATGAAATTTGGTATGATGATTGATGACAGCAGCTATTTGGCTATTTAGATGACAGCAGTATGTGGGTCAACTTTTTATTGCGAGAAAATATCACATTTCTGAAAAATCTACACTCACTAACCCTTAAAACGTACGAAGAACAAACTACTGAGCTAGGGTAATAAGTTTTTTCTTGAATAAATCGATTTTCCTGCTCGATTAGAATTCTATATTATTATGTACCAACTTCAAGTTTCGAGATCTAAAATATTTTCATAAAATGGTTGTGACGTAATTTAATAACTTCTGTAATCTTTTAACCGATTTAATTATAAAATGGCAAATTATTATTTAAATATATAGTAATTAAATATTACAAAACTAACATAACACAATATAGGTAATATTTATAATATTATTACATATACATATACATGAAAAATATATTATTAATCTTTAAAGCCTTAAAAGTAGAGTTGGAAGTACAATAAGACGTTACGTAATATCTAAATATATACAAAATTTAAAACTAAGTTTGCAACAGCAACAAATTACAGTTTACTCAAGTTGGATTAAAAATATTACATTGATAAAGATTAGCGCCATCTGTTGCTAAGTAGTTAAATAAGCATAAGCAAGCTAAGACTTTTATAAATATTTAAATTTCCAATTATTATAACTGTTTAACCTGGATTTTGTAATAAAAGCATAGTTTTATTAATTTCGTATTACAAGAATATTAACATGAATTATTTAAGTTACTTTGCGACACTAGCGCCATCTACCCTTCAGTAGCAACCCGCCTCGGTTGCTTGATTTTCTGTTCAAGTCTTATGATATCCGCCAGGTGTCTCACGGCAGGTTCAATATCGTCCAAGTTTATTTTGCTAAAAGCAAGTCGTATATACTGGCAGGGGGCGGTTGTGTCGTAGAGGAAAGCGTGTCCCGGGATCAGCATGAGGCCGCGTTGTAACGCCGTGTTGAAGACCTAAGAAAAATATTATTTTATAATATAAAATGAAATAAAAAGCTAATAATAGCTAATAAGTATTTTTACCTCATACATTTTACTTATTACATTGTAATTTACTATAATATTAAACGTTTATTAATATGTACGGATATTTGTGCTTCATTAAAGATACGTACTAATATTTATCTAGTGTAATTTTAAGAACATATTTTATTTTAATCACAGATTACATAATACTGATTTTAATATTCTTTAAGTATCTAATTATAGTTTTGACTATATAACTAGATGACGCTGCCTAAAAATTTTAAAGTTGGGAAAGGTACAGAAACTTAAATTCATCATAATATTCATTCAATGGCATAAATTATATTGTGTAATTTGTACAGCAAATAAAAATCTAAGTTAATAATATTACTCCAGATAAAATGTAGAAAAAATTGATATCTTTCAATACACACAAATACATTAATCCCTACCATATTTTTAATTCAAATCAGGTGTTTAGATAAAGCGTGACTCGCATGTTTTTCGTCATATAAGTAAATAGTACGTATTATCTTACAAAGTCGTAGCAACAACTAAATTTGTTTGCGAAAACATATTCTTTTTATCTATAAAGTAATTTATTACAAGTTATTGAAAAAAAATTAAACGGTGCCTAATAACCTAACAATAATAGTCCATAAAATATATTTTTTTGCGTATCTTACTACTACTATAAATGATTATAATATTGAACTTTGGGGAGGGAATGCGAGATCTATTTGACCTACTTACTTATGTTACTCAAAAAATATGATGAACTCAAAAATACACAATATATTCGTATTCGTTTCAGTACTCATACAACACGTAGGTAATATCCATTGCAAAATCAAGAGAATATAATATAATAGGGTATAAGAAAAACACTAGACTGTAATAAGCCTATTTATTCAGATTTAAGCAACTCTCAGTATTTCCTGTGACCATGTAAAGCAAATTATGTATTTATACACGGATATAAAATCTGGGAAATTATTGATATCTCACATATTCCCCTTGTCACCCCCTTAAAAACCTCCATACCCGAGTCAGTTTACCATCTTTATAACCATTTCAATGGGTTCAGGGGATTTTTGTGTATCCATTACAAACAAACATACAAAAAATTTTGAATCTGTTTACAATATCAATATGGTAAAAGCTAAAGGTGGCTGTATGAATTAGTAGACTATGATAACAGTTTTCTTACCATGTTGTATACGTCCTCGACGCCGCGCACTCGCAGCCAGTGGAACAAGCCAGCGCTAGGTTCGACCCACTCCGCCAGCCCCTCTACGCCGCGTAGCGCTGTACTCAGCGCGCTACGCCGCAGCTCATAGAACGAGCGCGTAGAATGCAAGTGAGACGCTAAGGCGCTACGGTTGGATAGCAAGCGGAACAATATTGCCTGCAAATATGGAATAGGGCAAATATTTAAAAGTATGTGCTGGTTCTTACGATTATTAGCTATTAGGTACGTAATGCCATATAAATATATTAATAGCAGAAGGCATTATATCGTGAAGTAACACATTTGTTATACGCATTAAACACCTACATTCATTCTAATATTTTCGTATCTTTGCCATGCTTTACGAGTATAGCGTAACATTTGACAGTTTACAGTAACAATAATATTCATAATATTGCAGGGAGATCCGCGCCCAGCTGTGGGACATTAAAAAGGGCTGAATACACTAAGATTCTTCACAAAAGTAGATTTTATGATGACATGACAAAATGGTTAGACGTACGCAACACAGAGTATCCACTAGCGTGCGTCTCAGCACTCCCATTGCCTATATTTTCTTTTGTTACATATTATGATCTATTGTTATTCATAATTTTATTTTATGAACGAGTGCCAATTGACATTGGTGTGGGAATCTATTTTTTAAATATTTTTACTATTATTCTATCAGTATCTTTAATATCTGTTTTATTAAAAAATGTAAAAAATATTTTTCTCACAAATCTAATTAACATAAGTACAGTACATACACCTAAATAAAATTGAAATGTCTTTTTTTAATTTTAAGCTTATAGTTTTTTAGGAAATGCATATGGAAGTATATACGGTAGGTACTCTAACTCACATGCATCAAAAATTTATTTTTAAAATTTTTGTCTGTCTATACGTCTGTCCGTTCGTCCGTCCGTCCGTCCGTCCATCCTTCTGTCTGTCTGTCTAGTTGTTCTGGCTTATCTCTAAAACGGCTGGACTGATTATGACGGAACTTTCGCAATTTATTAGAAAATTATAAAAACCGTTTATTTTATTTTAACGTACGCCCAACAAAGCGGACCGGGTTTGCTAGTTGATCGTTTGTTAATAAAAAGGCAAGAAAGTAACCTTGACGTCGTGATAAGAGTTTAGAGACCAGTTTGCGGTCATTGAGCACGTTATCGACCGTGATTACGTAATTATTACTTAAAAAAACGAAAACTGACACGTAAGGTGATGATAACAATATTATATCATGTCATTCGGGTTCATATAATGTCAATAGATTACAATCACAAAGTATAATATTTTTTTAAATAATATTATGGCAAAAGCCAGCTTTATCTTCTAAATTATAATTTCTGTTGATTAAAACATTATAGTTTTTACAATAGCGTCAATTCATATGAAAGGAATAAAAAAAGTATTAGGTATTATATTAAAACATTAACTATATCCTTGAAAATAATACTTTCTTAGGTTTACGCGAATATTCGACATTATAAATGAAACTATCTTTACTGATTTTGTCGGATTTATTTTGATTTTTGGTGAAGAGACGCTCTTCCATGATTGCTGTAAAGCATTTGAAACATCGGGCATCAAAAATCCGCGACAAAATCCGAAAGTGCTAGAAGAAGATAGTTCCATTTCTATCCTTGATTTTTTTTCTTGTTGATATGTCATTATTTTAACAAATTAGCCACATTTACTGATCATGTCAAGGAATTATGAAAAATCAAGTGTCTTTCTCAATCTTTTTTAGATGTAAACTATTTAGCTCTTTAAACATTCCACTGTACGAGTACATTGCGAAATACAAGAGAGATCACGAAGTGTATTATAGCTGTCTAATTGCGGGTTTACGGACTTCATATGTCTCTCAAGAACTTGCTAGGTCTTCCTAGACGTGCAGGAAGTTTTCCTTCACTGTAACACCACTGACTTATTGGTAGCCTAGCACGGCACTTGTCGCTCGCTTGGATAATCCAGTGACGCGAATCCGGGTGATGCACATCTGATATTTTCATGCGAGAATCATTTCTATCATGATTACCACCTGTCTTACGGTGAAGGAAAACATCATGAGGAAACCAGAATGTCTGAGAAAACCTGGCAAGTTTTTGAAAGACATGTGAAGTCGTACTCAGGGAGGCCCGTGCCTAGTAGTGGGACGTCAAAAACGGCTGAAGACTGACTTATTATTTCTGGACTAACTCACCTGACCCAAGCTGTTAGAGTGCAGGAGTTCTGCCTGAGCATGCAGTTCAGCGCGATGCAGAAGTGCAGAGGGGGCCGTCATCCAGGCGGCGCGGAGCCCGGCGCTTATC
This sequence comes from Boloria selene, assembly GCA_905231865.2. Lineage (NCBI taxonomy): Eukaryota > Metazoa > Arthropoda > Insecta > Lepidoptera > Nymphalidae > Boloria > Boloria selene. Next base: position 17,261,662 of record HG993131.1, read on the forward strand.
ACTTTGGAGAACGAGTCCAGACGAATGACTCGCCCACAGACGTCCATCGACATGAACGATGGTGGAACATTCTGGTTACAAGGTTATTATATTATATTTTTTAAATAAAAGGTTCTTTTCGAACATTTTTGATTGTTATTTATGACTTTGGTTCGCGATACTTCGAATAAAACACAAAAATGGCACTAAATTATATAATTGTTTAAAGTTGATTATTATGTTATTATTTATTAATATTATATAAGAGGTAAGTAGTAAAAAAAAATCTATATGAAATATAGAATTTTTTTTCCTTACCTCTAATGTAATGTAATATTCCTTTGAAGTATTATTATTTAATATGTATTATATTCCATTTGATTTTACGCAATAAGGTAACATGACGATCTTTCACTATGATTTGCACAAACACTTTTTAGTTTATATAATTATTTACTTATTAAATAGGAAGCCAACGTTGCATAAATTAAATAATTGCTTATTCTAGAACACACATTTATTTAGTTATAAATTGTAAGCCTCACTGAAAGGCTAAAGCACGCAGCATGTATAATGGACAAATAAACAGTACAATCTTCAATCTTGTTTTCCGTGTTGTTATCGTTACGTAGTGTCATCTAATTATCCGATTATAGGTTGAATAAAAAAATTATTCATCCAAATATTGGTGTGCGATATTTTGCGACTGAAACTTAACGATTAATATTTATTTTTACACATAGTACTCTTGAACTTAAAAGTCGGTTTGATATTAAATAACAAATTTTCATCTCGGTAGATTAAGGCTATTTTTTTTATTTTTTGGCGTCTATCCTGCATCTAAAAATCGCTTATATTATGTAATAAAACAAAAAGATAATCATACAAACCAACAATAGTCGGACGAATAATATTATATTTTTTGTTCATTCGATTATCGGACTAGCAACAGCCATATCGTTAATTCTTCAATATCAACAACCACGTGGACGGACATTGTTGATACACAAAAGACATCTGGTTTATATTTTGATTATTCTATTATATAATAATGCCTAAACACACAGCCTACATTAAATAAATTTTCAGGTAAACAGAGTGTTAGAAAAACGCAAGCAATAACTAATAATGAACACCAGGTAAATAGAGGCACATGAATATGAACAATCGTGCTAATTAATATCAAAATACACTAAATAACTAATAGGTGTTTTAAATAACCATCTGTACCATAGTACATAATTTTTCCGTACGGTATATATTGGCACAAAACACTAAGTAAATCGGCTTATTGATTTGGCCGTGAAAAGACAGGAAACATTGTTTAGTAATTAAAACATTAGTGAGGATTAGATTGAAATATCGTCATGTTTTCCGTGATGTTATCAACAATTGTTAACATCGGAGGCATAATGACTTCATTATCAAGGAAAACTTTTTAGCAAATTAAAAATATTATCTACACTCTGAAAAACTTCATATTAGCGAAGAATATAAAATATAACTTTACATTTCAAGTGATATGAACTCACCCCATCATAATTTAGGAACATGTAAGGGTCGTCTTCTACAATTATGAAGTCGTATTTGCAGGCCAATTCATATATAATCCTTCTCCTGTCTTCAGGGATCACAGTGCCCGTGGGGTTATTTCCAGTGGGGATGATGTACAACATTTTTGGCATCTTTAATCCACAAGCTATCCTATTATTTAGTATAGACTCCAGTGTCTCAGGAACCAACCCGTTTTCGTCTTCTGGTATACCGATGATTTCTGGATTGTAGGGACGCAGCTGTAAGAAATATTCATTTTAGTAAAATTACAGATAAATGATTCTATAGTCTTATATATATAACGGGACTTAAACAGCCGAGGTGATGGCTGGTGCAACCCAGTCAAAACACTGGGAATAAAGTATTTATATATTAAAAATCCATTAATAATATTATAATATTATCCATTATAATCCATTCCATTAAAAATACAAGTGTTCCCGTAGTGTGATATAAATATATAGTTATAAAACGTGAAAGTTTAAAAAGTGAGTCTCTAAATTGTGAATCAATTATTCTCTTACTAATAACAGTATTCTGATTAATTACCGCCACAGCGGGCATTTTTCCTGAGACAAGCTACATTTGCACTCTCTATATTTTTTACTATCTAAGTCCTATGGCGTTACTTTGACACGATCAACGAGAGAATAGGTACACGTGATCAACTTAGCCAGTCCCGGAAATGAATCCAGGATTTTCAAATCTGCCATATACTAGCTACTAGACCACAAAGGCAGTTTAACTCTCTTTTACAGTTTAGTTGCATTGTGTTTTACAGCAGACAGTTTTAGGTAGTTCACATTTAGACTCTTACTAATCTATCAATGAACACTCACAGAACTATGGAACCCAGTATACGAGTATTCGGTAGTGAGGATGGGGTCACCCTCATTGACGAGCATCTCCACACATTGGTAGATGCCATTTTGTGAACCATTGGTGACGATCACGTCGCGGGAGCCTGGAATCGGTGGCGGCCGGTGAAGTTCTTCTTGGAATTGGCGAAGTTCCGTGAGGAGGGATGGAAGACTGCAAAGTAAAATGTTACAAGCACATATACCGGCTGTCCCAAAATACAACGACAAGCATGCACTAGGAGAAGACTGCTCGAGAATAAAAAGAAAAAATGTATATATTTTTATAATTACTAAAAAAAGTTAACATGATTCGAAAATTAAGCTTCTATTGCAATTTCAAAAAAATTGAGAAGTTTTTGCGACACTCTGTATACAAAGAAGCAGCGATAAAGAACCAAGAAATTCTAGCTAAAACTGGCGCACACGCGATTAATTCGTAGTTCAAACAGTTATTGTTATATATAATTGGATTAATTTATCGTTATTTAATTGCTTACTAGCATAAAATGCGCCGATAGTCAAATAATAATTAGTGAAGTTATTAATCAGTAACAAATTTAATAAAATCTCAATTAGTTGTAAAAGTTATTTCTAACTATAAAAATAAATAATAATAATAAAAAACTGTTACCCTTGTGAGGGTATGTATTGTAGAGCGGATGCAAGATCTTTCTCGTCTAAGACCAAGCTGCCGCCACTCCGGGTAGTAAGTTCTAGTCTCGTGAAAGGGAATATAGCTTCGTTAGGCATTCCCTCTGCTAGAGAATACATCTGTTTGCCCACTTTGTAGCCCATGGATGCTGCGGATAGGAAATATTGTTACATAAATTATTATAATATAGTTTATACAACTTTATACTTTAAATGTGCTTTTAAAGAAATCCAAAAAAAGAATAGCTCCATACATTGCATTTTCCAATTTTCGCTGCTTCTTGCATAGATGACAATATTAAGGATGTATTCAGAACAGTTTTTAATCTTAAAACAGCCATATTAGCTATTGTTAGCTATTGGCTATAGTTCAGTTCTCGTCACTTGACAGTCAGACAGCCACTTTATTCATGCACTGATTACATAGCACAACTGAATTGTTGTTGTAACTCAGTTGAACTCAATTTTGGCGAAATTAGAATTTTGTGACATTCAATTTTCATCCATCCATGACATTTGGGAACATAAATTAACACACAACACCATCTAGTTCCAGGGTAAGCTTTGCCACTTGTGTTATGGATACCAGATTATACCAGATAGCGGACACATATGTTTTAAAACCTTTCGCCTTTGCACGCTTAATGCTTATAGCTTTTGTATTTATATTGTGTATGGAATAAAGATTAAAAATAAATAAATAAATAAAAATAGTACATAGCCTTTAATACATATGTAAGTATTATAAATAGAAACTGCCATGACTGTGTGATTTTTATAAATAATTTATCAAAATTGTTTGAAAGTATGGATTTCTCAAATAACAGCTATTTTCTCGCAATCAAAAATATATTTTATATGTTTATCTTAATAACCAGCAATTATCATGCCAAACATTATAAAAATATGTCCTGGATTTTTTTCGTGATGCCCTGTAGGGCATTCACTGTAGTGAATAAACAAAAATTCTAAAAACTATACCTCTTTATCGATTATTATAACTATTTAAATAAGATTTTCCAAAAACGATTTATTGTACAGATTCGCCTTAGAATTTCATTATATGTATAGAAGAAATAATAATCAGTAAATACTATAAGTATTGTAATGATACAATACTGTTCTTAATTATGTTGTTAATATTAATTTATGATATTTATGAGATATTTGATGTATAATTCTAATCAAGTGAATTATCTTAGATGATGTAATTTATTTAGAGCATTGCAATAAGTTTACAATTAAGGGCAGTGTGGCGCGTGTAATACTAGAAGAGCTATTACTATGCAAAAATGTTATTTAAAATAAGATGCCAGTTTTTTTCACATACTAAACAAATAGTACTACAAATAGTAAACAAATAGTACTACAAAAACAAATAGTACTATTTGACGACACGCGTGGCGCAGTTTGTAGTGACCCTACTTGCTACGCAAGCGGTCGCGGGTTCGAGTCCCGCTGGGGGCATACATTTGTTGAGCACGAATGTTTGTACTCCAGTCATGGTGTTTATATTTATAATATGTATGTATTTAAAACTTATATATGTGTAGTATATCAACCATCTAGTATCCATAACACAAGGCTCGTACCTCACTGTGGAACTAGATAGTGCTGTGTGTAAATGTCCCAAAAAAAAAAAAAAAAAAAAAAAAAAAAAAAAAAAAAAAAAAAAAAAAAAAAAAAAAAAAAAAAAAAAAAAAGTACTGCTACAGTAAATTTTACTTTGATTTATCATTCGTTTGTTTCTTTTATGCGTGGTCCACGCATTGTCCCTCTTTAGGGTCATTCACTCTCTCTCTCTCTCTCTTATTTATTTATTACTTACGGATCTCCAGCAGTTGTACATAATATTACTTACATCTCACTCATGCCTTACATAATGTTACTATGTACTACCAATTACAAGAGAACATATCATTTTAATAAAAACTGTGTTTATAATTTGCTTATAAATTAATTATATTAACTTATTTGAAGACTAAGTATAAAATGATTTTTAAGAAATAAAAACTAGTATCGCAAAAAGTTAGTATCACAAGAATAAATGACTAATTAATTTTCATGAATGAATTCACTAACTTTTTTAACTCAATTGATTAGAATCTACGATCTAATTGTTTCTTCAATGGTATAATATTATCTCTATACATTGATACAATATTATCTATATAGGAAATTATATTGATAATTTAACATCTTTGTTTCAGAAAGTGATCGAATTGATGAAAATTAAAAAAAATATTTGAAATCAACAAGTTAACTTGTTTTAAAACATTCGCCAAGTCTTATTAAAATTACGAGTAAAATTAAAAGGCACGGCATTCTTGACTGATAAGCGTTATTGATAAAAATTGTTTACACGCTGCGGATTATTTTATAATAAAGGAAATGTTTTAATGATATCGTTATCTGAGAAAGCAAATTAATGATATAGTGGATGTTAAAGAAAGAATCGTATTGGACTTTAATATCCTCATTAAAATAATTATTGTCGCGTCATCTCAAATACGTCATCAATCAAGCAAGTTATTATAGAAATCGCTTATAAGCAATTACACAACCAAAATAACAAAAATCGTAAGTACAATTCAAAAACATAATGAAGTAGTTGGTATACATGTACATTGTACTTCCAGCGACACTATTGGCTTAGTTTGACCATACTTACTGTGCCAGCAGTCGCAGGTTCGAGTCCCGCTTGAAGCTTTAATTTATAAAGTACAAATTTTTGTACTCCGGTTATGGGTTTTTATATATGTATTTAAAGGTGTATAACATGTAGTTTGTCATCTATCGGGTATCCATAACACAAGTCTCATAGCTTACCATGGAATTAGATCGTACAGTGTTAATATGACAACTTTATTCGAAACGTATATTATAAATCGATTTGACATGTAAATAAATGTAATGTTATATCAAAATAAAAAGGCATCTCGTTATTTCGCATTTGCCATAAAATGGAAGAAAATCTTAAAGTTTGGATGATTCTTTAGAAAATTAATAAAATGAAATGTATTATCTATAGTCCCTGAATAATTAAGCATATAAGTAATTTAATATTTCAAAGTATTTTAAGTGTATACTTACTGATGTGTCTCGTAAGCGACGGCTGCCTGATCATAGCTCGCTTACTGATGAACCTGTCGTAGTCATTTTCTTCTAAAACCCGGTATTTATTATCCGCGTGGCACTCGTCTTCTTTATAAAATTTAAAAATATCCTCGATCTTATGCGAATATTTCTTTTTGATTCCGTTGTAAATAGGTCTTACATCCAGCAGTTTTTTTACAAGTTCTGCGTTCATTTTCGATATCTTTACGGTCACTAACATTTTTAATACTATTTACACTAACAACTTATAATAAATATTATGTTTTAATATATATAATATATAATCTTATTATATTTTAGTTTTTTTATAATATAATTTAAATAATTTTAATTTTATTCACTGTAATATTTTAATCTACAGTTTCAACCGCCCGCGTTCAAACCCAAGTATATAATGAGTTGAAGAGATCGATATCGAAAAGATAATAAATAAATAAATAAATATGTTTGGACATTTTTACAACAGCGCCATCCAGTTCCGTGGTAAGCTGCGATGCTTGTGTTACGGATACCAGATAGTTGATATACTACATATATAAGTTTTAAATACATACATATTATAAATATAAACACCCATGACTGGAGTACAAACATTCGAGCTCAACAAATGAATGCCCCCAGCGGGACTCGAACCCGCGACCCCTGGCGCAGAAAGTAGGGTCACTACTGACTGAGCCAAACGAGTCGTCATAATGTTTTTAATTTTCGTCACTGCTAATTATTTAAGATAACTAAGACTTTTAAGACATAGATAACAATATATGTGGCGTTTGAGATAATTTTATTCATGTATGACATCGCTAAAAATCTTTCACTTATAAATTTATATACTGGTTTGGTCCACAATATAATAAGTATAGTACATATTTAGTTAATGTGAACTGAATGATTCGGACTAGTAACTTGCCCCCGCTTTACTCGGGTGCAGGTCTTGCCTATGTCTTGCCTATTATTTTAGGTCTGTGTTAAACTTCATCTAAACCATTCCAGCCGTTTGGAAGGAAGGAGATACACATACTCGTACATATAAACTTTTATACACGCGCAAATTTAACTTTTCTTTGTTTTATATGTCAATTATCAACTAGCATTGCCCGCGGCTACGCCCGCGTTTTAAAGAACGTAAACCAAATTCTTATATTTTATGTAATATTATAATACTTTTAATTTTAAGACTATTTCAATATTTAATCTAACTTTATAAGTGCCCTATGTAACTAAAGTGTCTTTTTGTATTATCAATATAGCAGCGTATAAGTAAATGCACAGTAAATGTAATTATTATTGGCACTAATATTGGCTTTACAGATTTTGATGGATCTTCAAATGATGGATGGCTGGTAACTCATATCATAAGAAGTAACTTAGGCTACTTTCATTTAAAAAAATAATTAAATTCAGTTCAAAGAAAGTTAATTAATATAACAACTTTATTCGTTTCTTTCGCAATTATCTTTTTATATGACTGTAATTTATTTTTTTGCCCTATATTTTCTCGATTGTTAAGCATTAAAAAAATATCCAGTATATGGTTTCAATCATTGTATTAATTACTTTTCTTTGTTCTAGTCACGTCTTCGACGTCACTAAGGATGATAGCTTGATAAAGGTATCGATATATAAATCTTGCACTAGGAGAGACTATATTATAGAGCTACCGATACGCTAAAATATTAGATTAATAAAATCTTTTTCTATAAGAGAAGCTTAACCTAAATATATAAAAGCTAAATATCACTCACTCACTGGCTCACTCACTCACTTATCGTATAAAGATGAAATTTGGGAAGGAGGTCGTTTATACTAAGTAGACGTCCTCTAAAAACGGATTTTGTGATAGGGCTGAATTAAGGATGTCTAAGACTCTTACAAGTATGTGTGGAAATTCTTGATATTTGTGCTACAAACTTCAAATTTGGCAGGGAGCAAATATAAAACAAAAAATATTTTAGTTATTTAATTACAGTTTTTAAATTTAATATCTAAAAATGCCGGCTAGTCTACTAGGTACTCGTGTTACCGACATAGTGTATGACTACTTATTAATTGATTAGATAAAATTCATTCTTAATGCATTTGTAGTAAATGGCTAATTCACATATTTCGTAACTTATCATAAATACAATTAAATACATTATACTGTCATTAAAAATAATTTATTCAACTTCAAAATAATTACAATTTTTACTGAGCATCATGAATTCATATATGTACTGCCAATTAAAATTTTTCTACACATTGAAGATACGTCAGTTTGGAAAAGAACTGGAGAAAGAAACTGGGCGCACTGTAATAAGAATATTTAATATTTATAGATAATTTTCTCCGACCGATTCCGGCTATCCATAGCCTTGTATTGGGCCTAGCCTTGGGTAATCTTGTTGAGATTAGCCAAGTGCGCTCTCATACTCTGGTGGGACGACACTCGGCACGACCAGTGAGAGTTAAGGCGTAGATGAGATAAGGGATTTTAACAATACCAGTTCCATCTGACATTAAAGTACTTACAAAATCTAATATTTTAATTTTTTTACAATACTCTTGTGTAACAGTTATATAGGAGAAGTGTCGAGACAGATGAAGTTAGGGTTTCAATGTCTTAGACGTTCGAGGCGAAGAACGTTCACTTCCAGTAGGTGTGGCCACCGCACTGGACGCGGGGAATAACCTGGCGGGTAATGAAAATGTTATTAAAGTACTAACGGATCCGATGGACGCAGTCCTGTACAGTGTAAAGTTTATAAAAATCAATGCTTACAGTGTACACATTGACTTTTTTAAACTTTTTCTCCGAGTTGTGAATCTAAACCATTCTCTAATACACTCTAACACACACAAAACATTTCATCAAAATCGGTCCAGCCTTTTAGGAGGAGTTCAATTTCATACACACGCATAGAAGATTTTAAAATATATTTTAATGACGGGACGTACGAGTAAGTCCCGAGATACATTAGTATAGATTTCTCAGATAAGAGGTATTTTAGCGCCAGTATATATCCTATTTACTGTGGGATAGAACTTTATATATATAGGTATTAGGTATATAGTAAGGGGTACGATATCGTTCGCATATATTATGAGTATATAAAAAAATGTATGTGTGTGTGTATGTGTGTGTGTGTGTGTGTGTGTGTGTGTGTGTGTGTGTGTGTGTGTGGGTGAATTATCAACGCACATAAGAATATTATAGTAATTTTAACGAAACAAAAATTGTGTGCGTGTGTGTATACAAATATTTGTACAGTACATTAACATATAGAGGTTTTTATATATAAAAATAATAGAAATTAAAAAATAAATGTCAGTAATCAATCAAACTTTGCCCAATCGAACCTCGTTCAATACCTGCCGCATTACGTGGTAACTTCTACTATACTACTATGACTACTATTACTATGACTACTATTACTATGACTACTATTACTACTACTATACTAAAGTATTATGACTATTTATTTAATTTCATTCGAACAGAACAGAGTCTCCACAAAATTACGAATAATAACAGTACAACATCAAATTCTCACATTTTTATCATAAAAAAGTGTGAGTCGCACAAGGGCAATGTAGGGTTCCGTAGGTACGAGTAGGTATATCATATAATAATTCCTACTAAAGAGATACGTCTATTTGTTGTTATTTGTTAATATTTTGATAATTTATCGTTATGGGTTGCGGCGGCTTATAGTAGTACATTTTATGAAATTAGTCGACTACGGACTATTAGCACAGCCATTAGTCCTAAACTTGGACTAGGTATGAGTTTCTTCACATATCTAAATACTATTAAGTTTTTAGATATGTGAATACAAAAATAAACACGTTGAAGATTAAAAATTCACAAACTTTTTTTTTTTCAACCCGAATAACAGCTATCTAGTAAATAACGAAGATTTTAAGTTTCTAACAGATGGACTGACAAGGCGAAATAACAAGTGATCTTGTTGCTTACGAAACCCTAAAACAATTCATATATTATGTATTTATCAGAAGTTATGACTTATTTGCCTTATATTTATGATAATAACGTTAAGATAACTTTAAGTTCAAAAAATACAACTATTAAATGTAAAAGATTTAATGAACTTTATTTTACTGTTGATAATACTCATACTTTGTAGGCAGAGTTACATCATTTTTTTGCTCATCAGTTTTATATATAATAAAATTCTGAGTCAAATCTGTACATTAAATATTTTTTGGAAAATCTTATTGAAATAGACATTATTATAGAGAACTACCAACTACCTACTACCAAACTACTAACTAATGAGGCCAAATCTTTTGGTTTTAGAATTTTTGTTTGTCTGTTTGTGTGTCTGTGATCCCATCACGAAAAAACCATTGGACGGATTTGACTGAAATTGGGTATGATGATATCTGGTTTTTTATTTTATTTTTATTTTATTTGGAATACCAACAGCAAAGATACAATATGATTACAAAATTGAAACGTTTTAAACCAAGCCATTTATAGGTATTCGCATGCGGCTACCCAGGTTTACACTATATAATACATAGGATACTTTTTTCTGGGGGAAAATATCTCAATTCTGAAAAATATCAACTAACCGTTACAAACTGGCAATAAAACATCACACGGTATGCAAAATCTATTTGGTTTCCGGTCTTTAGAACACGGTCGGAGCCGCGGGAAATGCTAGTTAACTAATATTTCTAGGAATCTCATTCAAATAATCATTATTATCGATGTAAAGGCAGAATGTAAAGTTTTAGTTTTTAATTTTTGAATTGAAAACTTCTTTCAAATCACAAAGATTTGAAAGTCGATAAAACGAAAAAGCGACAGTAAAAAGAGACAGACACACAAATTCATATATATGATTTAATGTGGGAGAAAATGAGAGAGGAAGATCATACTAAAACATATATTATATATTCTGTGCTAAGACCTACAATCATCCTGTTCCCGAAATTTTACATTCGTCTCATTATCTTGAAGCCAAAACTTTTGAAGGTTTCATTCTACCACGTGTGAATTGCACATATGCTTTATATTTTTGTCTGCCTGATAACTTTTAATTGTATGAGGATACCTAATTATCCAGGTCATATTAGTAATATTTCTTTTACTGTGGCGCAATATCTCATTCCTGAGAAATCAAACATAACTAGAGCATGAGTCACTAGTTTCATATATTTATTTATTTATATTTAGACGAAAGATCATTTTTTATGAAACGCTAGCGACTCACTAAAAATATCGGGGTGCTACACTTGGGATTTGGACCCGCCAAAGTAGTCATAGTAATAAATCTACATATAAATAACAATGAAGTGACTGTTTTTAATTTCAAATTAACAGCTTTTTACTAAATGCATATGAAAATATATACGGTACTACTCTCTAAAACGGCTGCACTGATTTTGACGGGACTTTCACTCGCAGATAGCTCATGTTATATGGGTAGTAAGTACCTTGGACTACTTTTGTTTTAGAAATGGTTTTGTTATAACTAGTGAAAACCTCAGATTCTTAAGTAAATAAAAAAAAACACTTACTTCATTACACGAGAGCATTCCACGGCTAAATGCTCGAAGGTAGGTAAAGGGTCCGGCTCGTAGCTCCTCAGCGCTAAGTAAGGAGCGCCCGCGCCAACCGCGGACCTCATCTAATCAAATCAAATATTCTTTATTGCACACCAAACTTACATGAAAACTTATTAATTAATTTAAGTAGAAATAGCACGGCATAAGCGGCCTTATCTCGAGAGCGATCTCTTCCAGGCAACCTTTGGGTAGAGAGAAAGAGTAAAAAAGATATAGGGGAGGGGTGCAATACAGAGTTTTATAGAGTATTTTTGTATAAATAAAAATAATGTATACACAGGTAAATAGTCATACACACAAACTTACATATATATATACATACATACATAACACCAATAGTTTATACTAATAATGTTTAGTACTAGTAATACTTTTAACATGTTTTATTAATCAATTATTATTTTGACGGGCGATTGAATTAAAACTAAATATAACTCAGTGGAATTGATATAACACTCATAAAAGAAGTACAGAACCACACAAATAAGTAAGTAAGTACAAAAATTTGTGTAAAGATAACTTAGTGTCCAAATTAACATTTATGATATCTGTTTCGCCCGGAAAATCTTTTATTCCCACTAGAACACACAAAACTGATTATATTGAGTCGTTCTTAGTAATGTGTATGGCTGACACTGGCTAAACATAAAGAGATGCATCAAAATTATGTACTAAAAAATATACGTCTTAATAAGGCAAAAATTTGAAGTAGCTAATATTCATTTATGTATTTGAAACGTGCCCAGAGACACACCCGAGCAAAATAAGTAGAATACTTACAGTTTCCTTATTATTTTCCATTTCGTACAATTTTTTGTTTAAATCGTGCTTGAGCCCCTGCATCAAGACAAAGTCTTTGTTTATTATTCCTTGAAGACCTATAAAATAAACATTAAACTTTCCACTAAAGAATAATACTTATAATTTTTTAGTAAAAAAACAAATTACATCATCAGTTGAAATAAATCAGAATAACAAGATAAGTAAATATTTTGTTAGATTACCAGCTTTTTCTAAAAGATCGTCAAGATCTTGTAAAGGGTGTTCAGATTCGACGGGCGCCAGTAAATTCGGTGATGAAAGCAAAGATTTGCGCGTCGGTATAGACGGTTCTGTAAATAGACGTACTGTATAGGTAATAAGTTACATTATACATTGGAACTTATAATCTAGTTCAATATATAAATCTGCTGGGCTCGGATCTTCCTTCAATACGAGGGAGATCAGGCCATAGTCCATCACACTAGCCCAGTGCGGTTAGACGGACTTCACATCTCTTTCGAAAACTTGGTATGTTCTCTCAGACATTCAGGATAATCATGATGGAAAATAGTTTCCACATGAAAAAATCAGAGGTGCGAGACTCGGATTTGACCCCGCACATCTCGGGTATCCAATCGAGAGCGTTACTACTTGACTACCACTGTCATCGAATACACAAACTACACTTTAATAAATGGAAAAGTATTTAATTCCTACTGAGTAAGCTATTAAAAATCCTGTTGGAAACGGGGACGGAGAAAGGTTAACTCAGATAACAGTGTTTATATAAAGAATAAAATGAAAAATAATAATAAATAAATGAATATAATGTTGGTACATTAACACACAGCATAACGTAGTTCCATGGTAAGCTACGAGTTTTCTATTGGGAACTATTAGGTTGTAGATACACCACACATAAGTATATTATATCTTTAAATACATACATACATATTATAAACACATTTACGAAGGAGTACGAAAATTCATGCTCATTACATTCACAACTGACTGAATGCCCCCAGCGGGGTCCAAACCCTCGACCACTGTAGCAACAGCAAGAAGGGTTACTACAAACTGAGTCAAACCTAGTCGTTACCTGTGGGAGGACATTATTATGAACATTAGATCAAGCAGGTTACATATACCATACCAACCCATTAAATCTGGGGGTAGTTCCCAAAAAGAAGGCCTTCGCGCCCTCAACGTGTCTCCGGGCGGCGGCAGTGCGGCTCCCTCCCGGTCGCGCAGCTTGATTACGCATACGTAATCACAGCACGTTATTAGAAGCTCTGGTCGATTGAAACGTATATTTTCTCTGAAATGAAAAAAGTGATGCTATTAAGTTGCGCCATGAGACGCATGCCATACAACTATATTCAAAGTCTATACGTGTACGTCTAAGTGATGTAGGTATAATAAAATTCTAAGGAAGACAAGTCTGTAAAATGAATATTTTTTGGAAAATCTTATTAAAAACGTTAATATTATCGATACAGTAATCAATTCTATAGCTTAGCTTTTTTGTCTATGGGTCTTTCTATGAACGCATAACGAGAAAACCACTTGACAGATTTGGATGAAAGTTTGTAGGATGATAACTGGTTTTCTGGTTTAACATATAGGATACTTTATATTTCGGGAAAACATCTAATTTCTGAGAAATCTTTACTAACCTTTCCGTAAATAAATCTATAGTAATATAAGTACCCAGGCACGAACCCAAGCGAAGCGGGGTGATTCGCTAGTATAATATAACGCTGGACGTCTTGAGGTCGCTTACAAATTCAAAGTCTAAAATTGTATAATGTAAATCTTACGGATCTCCTTCAACTCCATCCAGGGAATGGGATGGTTCTGGTTGCAGAATCAGGCCCCCGGTGGACCCTTGGTACACACTGGACCCACGACGCGACATGCCGCATACATCATCTACGTCTTCACACGATTTCTTAATTTGAGGGCCTTGCATAGAAGAATAGAACAAAGATGAAAGTTAGTGTACCGATAGACCTGAAATAGTCTACTACTAGGTACCTAGGAATGGCACCCGAGCTTGTGCTTTGTTTTCTTTTCTTGTGGTTTTCCAATAGGATTATCATGAAATCGACTTGGCTTTCTTTAATTCAAATTGCACCACAATGCGTATTAGTTTGAATTTCATTAATGGACTGCAAAAGGTTTCTATTTAAAAGCTCTTTTTCTAGGCATCCAGGTTATCTTACAATCTGCCTTTAGACAGTATCTACCGCGGTATCTTTTGAGATTTTGTAGCATTCAAATTTCAAAGCATTATGAACTTGTTTTCAAATTATCATGCGGCAAATGTGTCACACATTTATTAATTTTTACCAATTATTAATTTTTATTGTTGTCATACTACGATCAATGTCGCTCATAGAAAACTTTAAAAATATATTATAGTCTATCCTCACCTGCATTTGCAATGTACATAATTTATGTCATTTCTACATAAACATAATAATTCTAGAACGTAATCTTATCATTACACCGTAAATTAAAAATTCAATAGTAAAAAAACAAACATTGATTTACACAAACGCTATCTCGGTTTGATAAAAAAAACATTCTTCACTGATATCATTTTAAAATCTTCTGCGAAATAAAACGCTTTAACAAACACGTATTCGGTATTACAAAAACAAGGCCATTTTACTTAATCAACGTAATTACTTAAGTTTTTAAATAACATACTGATATCTGTCCATATAACGTTATTCATCATTCCTCATCATCAACATCAACAGGTTATTATTGTCAGAAGTTAGCCTTATGAAATATGCTTTTCTAGTAACATGTAATTGAGTAGTAAGTCTTACATTAAATAACAATCTTTAAATTCTTTATGTATTCAGCCCTTTTCAACGTACCACTGCTGGGCACAGGCCTCTCTTCAATACAAGGGGGATTAGCTGGCCAAGTGCAAGCGGACTGAGCATGTCTTTCGACCCTCACGTTTTTTTCCTTCACCGTAAAAAGTAGTTATCATGTTAGTAATGATTCGCACATGAAAATATCCGTAAAATATATTTACGTAACTAAACGAAATAAAGTGATATAGTAATGGTAAAACAAATGAAAAGGCAAAAATGTTCATACCAGCATGAATACAATAGGCCCCGAACTCAACCTTCTTTCCGAGCACGCCGAGGAACGGAAACTTTATTTTGACGGTTTGAAGAAGACATTCTTCATATAAATCCCAAATGTGCAAGAACTAAACACAAATGCACAAAAACAAACTTAGCCAATTTATCTAACATATAATATAAATTTAATAATAAATTCGGTGAAATAGTTGTACGATATTACTACTAGAAGCTATTAAGCTTAAGCTAGGATTGATTTTCGGGAAATAATCAGTACATATAGATTAAATTGTAGTGTCTATTTGTAATTTCATATTAACATTTTTCACTAAATGCATATGGAAGTATGTATATATACGACACTTACATCAGAAAATCAATGTTTAGATTGTTGGTCTGTCTGTTCGTTTGTTTGTTCCGGTTAATTTCTGAAACGGCTGGTCCAATTTTGACGAGACTTTCACTCGCAGATAGCTTGTGTCTTAAGGAGTAACTTAGGTTACATTAATTTTTAATATATTTTAACTTACGCCCAGTGAAGCAGGCTTGATTGTAATTACATAAATCATATGTTCCGTTTACGTATCGCAAGTATGAGTTAAAATACGTTTACTGTAAGTGATTCCTCTCAGAGGTAAGTCCGGCTTGCCCTCATTTATCAGTGTCACTAACCTCAAAAGTATGATAAAGAATGTAATAAAATATAAGTTACTCGACCTCAAAGTCGTACCTAGTAAGATGCGATAAAGTATGTTCGAATAAGTCAGTATGCTCGTTACTTTTCGCACTGTTTCAGCTATACGGATTGAAGATAAAGCCCAGAGGAAATCAGATGGTCTGTATTTTGCAATACACATACTATGTAAAGGAAAGAGCAAAATACACAAGCAATTATACCTCTCCAGCGCTTACACGGCTTGGTAAAACAAGAATAATTATTAAAAAAAGGATTGTATTTATTGTAAAATGAAATAATATATATAAATGTGTTAAGAAATTATTACACACAGCGCCATCAAGTTCCGTGGTTAGCTACGAGGCTTGTGTTACGGATACCAGATAGTTGTTACACATATATAAATTTGAATACATACATGTTATAAATATAAACACCCATGATTGGAGTACAAATATTCGTGCTCTACAGATGATTGCTTCCAATGGGACTTGAACCTACGACGAACTAACGCAGCAAGTAGCTAGCACTACAAACTACGCCAAACGTGTCATCAAAACTATGTGGTACTTGTAAACACTGATAAAGTTATTACGTCATTAACTGTCACATTAAATACTTACACAGTTACTGAAGTAAGCCACTACTATTTCCAAAGAAGCGATAACGACGACGTCTAAAACAGCAGGAGATCCTGGTACTGATAAGCTTGCGAAGGGCGAGCCCTGCGGACTCTCCCACAGCCGTACCACGCCGTCACGGCTGCCTGTGGCCAGCAGATGCAGCGACGGCACCATGTGGAAACATGTCACACCCTACAAATATTTTTTTTTATTTATTTATTAAGATTCATCAGTGGTAATTACAATGATACAGTACTAATTATGCTATGTTACAAAGTTCTTATTGCTAAATACATTATCTTTTAAGTTGAATACCGCATGCAAAAATATGTGTGAAGTAGTTATATATGTAGGTACAAAAAACAACAGTTCTATGATCTGAAGAAATTGAACAAATAAACAAAATCTACCAAACAAGTCGAGATTCACTCATCAAAACAAGAATAATAATTTATTATGGGTCCTTAGATTTTGTAAGTTAATATCGAATTTATTTAATTCGAATTAAGTACTGCTGATTAGATAATTTTGTTTGTGTTTTAATAACAATTAGTATACATTTCTCTGAAATGAGATAATTTTATCGCCTTTTTTTTCTATTATAATATGTATGTATTATACATATAAACCTTCCACTTCAATCGTTATCTATAGATGAAAACCGCAGTTAAATCAATTAATTTTACCTTTTTTAACTTCAATACTACGCAATGGCGTAATTTAAAAGATCTAAGCGTACGAAGGCGGGGAATGGTTTTGTTTTATAAAATGTAGAGATGTATAATGGTCATACTCAGAAAAAGTGTACATTTGACATTTGTAACTAAACTGATAGGTAACGATACTGAGAATCTTCGTAACAAAACTGATGTCATAAAGCGTAGTATAGAAACAATTGTTTGGTTTAATAAATATTATTTACATTATTGTAATGTATTATTTACATTAAATAAAATAATGTATTTTAAAGTTACAAAAATTATAAACTGATTGTCGTGGACTGTATAAGAGGTTCAAATTCTTTTCTTGCTTGTTCGTTTATTCTTCTTGTTCTCGCCTCTTCGATGGCTGTCTGACGATGAATGTAGAGTGCTGTTGGCTCTACTGGCCTTTACAGCGTGGTGAGGCGGACAGAACGTCCTGCCTAAAAATGGAGCATGAAATTCGGGGGACTTAGTGGGACTCTTGAAGGAGTCGTATACGATTTGGGACCTCTTTCGCGTCGGCGAGAACGGTGATTGTGTGTACGGTGTCGGTGTGTGTTCCTAAAGATAAAGGCTAAATTACGTCTTTTGGTCGTCTGTGCCTATCTGTTATGTCATCTACGGGTTCGTAATTAGCGGCGTTTACTAATAACTCGTCTGTGTGCATTGATATTATTGCAAAGTACCTAGTTAATGAAAGTTGTTTTTATGTAGTCCCTAATGATCTCTAGCTGTAATTCTTTGTGTAGGTCTACTGTGCACCAGGCTGCCTGTGGCTATGCGTATAAATCGGTTTTAGTTAAAAGTACGCAGCCACTCTTTTCTCAGGGTTCAACTCACTACTCCATTTTCGGAACCAATGCCCCATGATTATGACTGCCTTTTGAAGTCTTGAAACTATTCTATTAGTGCATATTGCTGGGGCATAAATGGCTGTGTCATCCGCATTGAGGGCGATGGTCTCATGCCTCGGAATGTCGATCGTGTAGAGTGTATAAAGTATCTCTCGTGTCTTAGCTTTGAGCCCTGAGGTACTACTGCCCTTATGGGGTGTGGTATGGGAAATGTACCATCTACTCTACCATTTGGTACGCCCATTCGGTAAAGCTTATATAATAAACCGTTGTGCCAGATTTTGTCAAACGCCTTTACTATAGAAAAGAGCACACCTGTGCCTACTGATCAATTAAAAATGTTAAAATGTCTATGTATGTGCTGCGTTAAGCGGTGCATTCCGAATTGTTCAGGAAATATGAGAGTTTTGGCCTATGCTATGGCCCTTTGTTTGGCTTATATTATTCTTTCGTTGATTTTACTTATGCGGTTTAGTAGTGAAATCGGTATGTAGCTAAAAAGGAGGTTGCGAGCCTTCCCTGGTTTGTGAATACCTATAACTATAGGTTCTTTCCATTCGTTTAATTATTTTATTAGGGATTCTATCTAAGGTCTTTCTAGTCTGAAGTGTCTTGATTATTGTTTAACCTCCTCTACTGAGGTTGGTGTGAGTTGGTGTTGTAGACACCAATTGGGTTTAATTCTACCTAAACAAGCCATTTGTTAGTTTGTTAGTGAGGTGAATGTAGCAGAAATGGCTCCTATTTTCTCATAGAACATAACACCTTAAATGATGAGACTATTTCATCCAACGTGAGTGTCGTGACTCGTGTCTGCCCTGAAGGCACTGTGATATCTGTCTGCAATGAAGGCCTCTTGGGTAGACCCCAGCTTTGGGTAGCCATGCGGTTCGCTCATACGTTAGTTGTCGGCACTGGTACGCGTGTATACATTTGGCATTGGCCTTTGTGTAGGGCACGTACCAGAGTCCTGCCCTTATGGTGCGCGGGAGCACCCACTATAATTCGCGTGAGTTCCCTGCTCTCCGCAAAGAACTGCTCAAAGAGGCGTCTGGTACGGGTTCCCTACGCGGGCAGTCCGAAGTCCCGTGGTCCCCTAGACACTTTACACAACGGGGGCGGGCAAAACATTTTCTGACCTAATGGCAATATAACTGCCATCGTTTGTTGTCTGGCTCGATTCCAAGTTTATTTGAGTTTGACATTGTTGCCGATATTGTAGCGTGAATCCGTCCTAATAGGAGTGCGCTTGCCTAGAAGGTACCTATTCACTCTTGTCTTGAAGGTACTCAAATTAAAATAATAGTAATTGTTTTTATTCGGAACAATATAGGAATCATTTTTTGTTAGTATACACCTTAGATGATACAACTTATACACTAGGGTTAGTAACAAATACAAACAAAACATAACAAAAGTGATTTAGTGTGTTTGTACTTACGAGGCATTTCATGCGGACAATGGTTCTGCCTGAGATGCCTCAGCACAGGAGCTCTCGTGTCCTAAGCCACGATTTTCAGGATGCTATTTATGCTCCCCCGAATCCTTATCACATGCGAAGCTACCTTTTTCCTGATGATAGCATGGAAACCATCTGTAAGCGATTGGGTAAACATCCCAGAGGCACTACAGAAACGAGGGAGTTTCAACATCATCCTGAAAAGATTATTATATTGGACGCGCAGTGCATTTAGCGCCCCGCGCGAACAGCTGAACCACAGTCTTCCCGTGTACAAGCCTTGACAGTACGCTAAATTATAGTTCGCAGGAAACACGGCTGCTGTGAGGTTGCTCCACGCCTTGTCATGTCTAAATCGATGTCAATGTTTCTAGTGCTGCTCTTTTAGCGGCTTAGTGGTAACAAATATTGCGCTGAAGGCGCAGGATGTGGTGAAGGCACTGACACTCTGAAGGAGCAGAGGACGCTGTTGGCAGCGGGTTTACAGAATACACGTGGGTTGCGAAAGGCAGAGTATGCTTCATAGACGCGGGTTGTGGCACAGATGGTCCGAGTTTGTCTTTAGATTTCTTTGAGAGCTCTACAAGCTCTTAGTTCACTACAATGTACACTAACACTTCTCTGGCAACGCTAGACTCACTTCACTTATACTGTCTTTCCACTGCTACGCTCTGTAGTACGTCTGCTCAGCTCGATGTTGCTATCCGGAGTGAATGCATGCCGTACATATTTTTCCTGAATGTAGAGTGCGGTTAGCCCTAATGGCCTTAACTACGTTACCGGGTGTAGAGGCGCACAGGCTAGAAATGGATTATGAAGTTCAAGTGGTGTAGTTTCGTAATGGCACCTCTTGCGAGGTTCGGACCACGGCTTACGAAACTATCGAATGGTATGGAGACGGCTTAGGGGGACTCTAAAGGAGTGCTATATGACTCACACACGCTTAGGTGTGGACAAGTTATTACAAACAAACACCGTAAATAAAATAGGCGTGGCCTATTTCTAACTACACGCAGTAGTTTAACTGTTAACAATCTAATAAAAGGGGCATGGTTTAAAACAAATGTGTTCGGGTACGATCGTGAATGGTCGGCTGCTACCGCTCGTGGTCGGGTGCCGTCGTCGATGACTCGCCGGCGGATGTAGTACTACGTTCTCCCCATAGCGTAGCGCTGCGCGCCTCATTCTTCATCAGCACGATCAGCACAACGCGCTTAGTGACGGGACGATTGAAGCCGCCGCTCTTCGTTCGAACGTCTGCACCTCGTGCGTCACCGTCGAGTAGGCTCGTTTCACGATGCCCATAAGTTACATGTTACGTGACAAGATGGGGTTAACCATCATCACGATGTCTCCCGCTTGCAGAATCTTTGTCTTGTTCGTTGGTCCACCGATAAGAATGAGAGTGGGAGGTACTCTCACACCCATCTTCGCCAAAAATGATCAGCAAGCGCCTTGCTGGCTCTCCTCACGTGTGTGCATCGGTCGTCGTCTTTCCAGCCCGGTTGTAGGCAGGCTAGCAGATGACCCCAGCAGGAAGTGGTTAGTGGCCTCCCTGATTCGGGGCACCTCGGGGAATGTAGCACCACTCCATACAATGCAGAAGTCCTTCCTCCTTCACCGCTGGTTTTATTCTTGGTAGACAGCCCGTATGGCAATACAAGTCAGCAGATTGGGATGAGATGCGACACTTTTTTGCATCCTTCCCTTGGCAGCAGGTCTGCTTCTCTTCTTCCGATCTGTCGAGTTGTGCGGATGCTATAACTGATATGATGCATCAAGCAATGGAATATTTTATTCTCTGATGAGTCTCTGAGTTCTCTGATGTACCCGTCGGTGGCAAAGCTCGCCCATGGTTTAATGTTGAATACACCTTTGCTGAAAAGCGTAAGCATTCGGCCTACCTTACCTGGGTTGATGCTCGAGACCGCAAAACTCCGGATGTAAGATCCAAGAAGAGAGCCTTTAACTTAGCCGCCAAGTCCTACAAAAAGCCATTAAAGAAGGCTCGTCTTGACCGAATTACACATTTTGGCACAAAGCTCTCTGCCCAACCATCTGGCAGCAGAGCTTTTTGGTCGCTTGTCAAAGCGGTCGAGACGAACTTCTGTTGGTCCTCACTGCCACCGCTGGTAAAATCTGACGGATCCCTGGCTCATACGACAAAAGAGAAGGCGTCTTACTTGCCTCCCTTTTTGCCCAAAATTCATGTCTAGACTCTGGCAATGCTATTCTTCCACATCTACCTCACTGCGGGATCTCAATGCCTGAAAAAAAGAGGTAAAGAGAGTTTTGTGTCGTCTATATGTGAATAAAGCAAGTGGTCCTGATGGTATACCAGCGATAGTGCTTAAAACATGTGCTCCCGAGTTGTCTCCGATACTGACACGTCTGTACCGCCTTTCTCTTAGGACTGGAATAGTACCTAAATCCTGGAAGCTTGCCAACGTGCAACCAGTGCCCAAGAAAGGTAGCCGTGCTGACCCTGCCAATTATCGTTCGATCTCGATCACCTCCATACACTGCAAGATTATGGAGCGTGTATTGAACAATCGACTAATGACATAGCTTGAACAGAATGATCTCCTCAATGATTGACAATATGGAATTCGCCGGAATCGGTCGACTGGGGACCTTCTAGTGTATGCCAATCACACCTGTGGCGAGGCTCTTGAGCGAAACGGGGAGGCGATCGCGGTCTCCCTCGACGTCTCAAAGGCCTTTGACAGGGTCTGGCACGCTAGCCTTGTAAGCAAGCTTTCAGCCTATGGTATATCTCCTGGCCTGATCAACTGGATTAAAGATTTCCTGAGGGTTGAGGGTTGTTCACCACAACCCTTAAATACCAACTCAGGGGTTCCTCAGGGGTCTGTTCTCTCTGCAACCTTGTTCCTGCTTCATATCAACGACCTGCTTACACCCGGTATCCATGGGTACGCAGACGACAGCACAGTTGTAGAGAGATACCTGCCGAGTGCTCGGGCCAGTAGAGATCAAATTCAGTCCGAAAGAGAGGCCATGGTAGAGCGGTTGAATCTCACACTCAGGACAGCCTCCACTTGGGACGATACCAATCTTGTGAGTTTCAACGCCACCAAAACACAGGCGTGCCTGTTCACCACAAAAAGGAGTCCTTTTATCTTGACTCCTACTTTCCGAAATGTGCCTCTAGAATACACTGACCGTCTGCAGTTGTTGGGAATGGACATTAGCCCCAACATAAACTACGGGCGGTTCATCGCGTCCAAGGCTAATGTAGCAGCGAGGAAAGTTGGCATCCTCGCAAAGGTCCGACAGTATTTCACAACGAGACAGCTTCTTAATCTATACAAAGCTCAAGTCCGGTCGTGCGTAGAATACTGTAGTCACATATGGGCTGGTGCTGCAAAATGCCATCTGTCAGCCTTAGACTCGACTGAGAGGCGTGCGCTGAGGCTTATTGGTGACCCTACCCTGGTAAAAGCCAACTTACAAAGCCTCGATCACCGACGTAGGGTTACCAGCTTTTGTGTATTCTATAGGTTGCATTTCGGGGAGTGTGAGCAGGAATTACACGACTTAATTCCCCCATCCCCTTTCCATCATCGGACGACTCGACGAACGGCTGGACTCCATCCTTATGTCGTGGACATTCCACCAGTCCGGACGAAGCGTTTCGCTTCGTCATATATCATACGTGCGGCTAAGGATTGGATCAACCTGCCTGCGTCCGAGTTTCCGTCCGATTACAATATGGGTGTCTTTAAGGCAAGAGTGAATAGGTGGCTTTTGAATTAGTGCGACTTACCATCTACGACTGCATTACCGCTTACCATCAGGTGGAACGTAGTCAAGCACTAATTCAAAGCGTAAAAAAAAGTCCGTTGTCCCCTCCTCTAAGGTTGGTGGCGTTATCTGAGTGAATGGTGTTCGGCCGTCCTCTTCTAGCTGCCACTCGTCTCAGCGCCTTGATCGCCGAACTCGTGGACAGTGATGGGCGATCTCCAGATGCACGGCACGCGATTTGAGACACATGAACAGCGCTTCCCACCGCTTCTCTCGATATCTGCCGATCTTCACTATCATCGGCCCGAAGTAGTTCATTCCAAAGTAATTGAATGGTTGTTGGGAAAGTACGAACTACACGTTCTCGATTGGCGTGACCCCAGCGCAATGTTCTCGTAGTACAAGGAGTATCCTAATGCGTTGGCCTTCATCGAGGATAATAGGTCATTTCATCTGGAGGGGCGAGGTGGCAGATCCTATACGGCCTCTTACACGCAGCACATCATCCTCCAGTACTGGATCCAGTCGAAATAATCTGCTCGTCTTAGGTGGTGGACGAGATGCTTTAATCCGTAACATTTCTTTTTGAAGCTGACCGCGTTCAGCTTCTTCGATGTGACAATGCTTCATCCTGTAGCTCAACGTTGACACTTGTTCTCAAATGTCAATACTCTAGCTGCTCTCACCAATGTCTCCGATTTCGAGAAGAGAAGCGTGCAGGATCCGGTAGCCACTCGTCGTCTTGCTTGAACTGCTTGTCCTCCTCAGTGACGTGCAGCTTTTTCTCCTCAGTTATGTGCAGCAGACCTTCCTCTTCTGTTAATGATTTTTTAGAAGACAGTATAGCTTGAGAGTGATGTGATCGCCGCCAGGCTATTTCAATATATAGAATTATTGTTAATTTGCAATTTCATTTGAAAAAAGAGAGAGAGAGATGAACTTAAAATAATAATATTAGTTCCGCCGAGTTTCTTTCGCAAGTTCTTTTCAATTCAGAGGCTTCTTTTTTCCGAACTGATCGTTCCGTAAGAAATTACAATAATTTTTATGCTGAATAAAATATTTAGTTTTGATTTGATTTATCAGATATGCCCCTTCAGCGGATTATAGTTCTTCTGGCCGCTACAGAAATTCTAGCTCCCGGAACAGTTGGTCATGCAATGGCTTCTGGTGATAACCTCGAGGGCGCGACAATGCGTTTTTTTTTTGTCATCAGTGGCGGGGTGAATTCATCCAGTCGGTGTCCCACCACACAAACTATCGTGCTGGCTGATCCTCAGGTCGAATCTCACCCGAAGGATTATCTCCTGTATGTCAGCGTGGTATCCACCTGCCCTTCTTGAAAGCCGAACAATATAAGCGACGTTAGCAGATTAGGTCCTTCCAGCAGATGGTCGTAAAGGCTTACACCTCTGCTGAAGGTATCAGCAGACATCACTCGAATGTTCTGTGCCGTCGCACTACACTGCGTATTTCTTCTCCAGCAGGTTGTCTACCTGCTTGACGTATTCTGGTTGGAGGAGCTTCATATTCTTAACTATTCTTGTGTCTCTTCCCGTCCATCCCCACCAGGTGTACTGTGACCAGCTGACTATCTTCCTCGTGCTGAGACATGGAATCCTCCTATCTCTAAATACACACAGTAGTTTAACCGTTAACGAGTTAATAAAAAAGGCGTGGCTTAAAACAAATGCGTGTCGACGACTCGCCGTCGAGTGAATTCGTCTACGTTCGGCCGCCTTCGACTTTTGTCCACAATACTGATGTTAAATAAATTATACTATTAAAACATATTGAATGAAAGAAGAGCTACACAAGGACGCCGAGATACATGAGGTACTCCAGATTAACACAGCCAAACAAAAATATAAACACCGCTTTAAAAAATCTACCAAATTACCTGGCATCTGTGCTGCTGTATATCAGCTATTACACACGCTTGAAGCGATACGATATCCAAGAGCTAGATCTTAGACACTTAAAAAGGTAGCTACCGCTGGTAAGCACCTCTAACAAGAAATAGGCCCACATCCCACAGGCCCACAAGATCCGCTTATAGTCTAAAAGAGACTGATCGCAGATATCGCTAATAAAAAAAAAGTAATAATGGTTAAATGGAATTTTAACAAAAATAATATATAAAGTTGGTTTCAGACGTTCTCTATATTTTTTGTCTCGCGGCGTGTCTACTGAAATAAAATTTCATTTATAAAGTCAAATATTCGCGTAAATTCAAGAAACTATTAAATTAGATATTCTTTGTGATCTCTGCCATCATACATATCACCATTTACCTACAACATGTATTTTAATATTTTTGCTCTGAAAAAAATATTTTATAATACTACATAAAATAATTATTTATTTGTTTTTATGAACTAAGCTTAAAAAATTTTCAGTTTCGTAACGTCACGCAATATAACAAACCTGAGAATCAATTCTGAGAAATTATAACTTTAAAGAGGGTTTTCACGTAAACCGTGTATTACACAAAAAAACACTGAGTATAGTTATAATGGTCGGACAAAATATAACAAAAGTATTTAGTTATTAAAAGAAAATTATAAAATATTTACCAAAATAATAGTCGTTTATTACCCTGATACATTTTAAAAAAAATATTTGTTTGACAAAAAATCATGAGTGAACTATGACAATGAAAATACAAAGGCCGCAGCAATAACAATTTTAACGTTATTACTAGTACAGCCAAAACAGAAAAAATATTTCTACTCTTTTAAATAAATTCTTTCTAAATTTTATTATGCGTAACTCACCCTGAGTAACGAAATGACATAATTTTAGGACATACATTATTTTATTAAAATATTTTTTTCCTTTTATGATTTACGAATAAATTTATTCTAATTTAATTGATTAGTTTAGCAAATGTAATATGGGTATACACAATGTTAGATAAATCTATTATTATTCGTAACAACCAGTCTCTGAACAAGTAAAACGGTCATTAGGACATTGAAAAAATGTATAGAGAGATGATTTTTAAGAAAATTAATCCCAAAAAAAAAGTATGTTTTAATGTAAATTATAGATATAATACTAAAGAAATCAGTTTATTAATAGATAAATATAGCAACAAAGGCATTTTTTTTAATTATATTTGTAAAATATGACATTTATAGAAGTATGAAGTAGCGGGACAAGAAAAGATGACAAATGTACACTTTTTCTGAGTATGACCCATAAGTGAGTTCTTGTAACTACTTAACCATAGCACGATTACTTAAAAGTTCAATTCAGGAATATAGACATCACTTAAATTCATGGCAAACTTTTAAAACATAGGCTTCTAATACTTACTCTTTGCACGTGGAAGATATAATCCGGGAGCTTTCCAGGCGCATGGCGAGCTCTGACACTGACAGTAGTGTCGTGAGAGCAAGTGAACACCAGGTCCCCGCTGGTGGCGACGCGGCGTAACGCGCGGGAGTGAACGCCGCGCCACACGCTGGTACTGCAGTACGAGGAGTGAGGAGCTGATGATAACTCCTGGATGGAATTATACGTTTTCTTTTGAAAAAGCCTTTATTTTCAGATTTTGTCGCAGATTTATTTCGATTTTTAGTTCAAGACGTTTCGAATGCTCTAAAGCAATCATGGTCACGAGAGACTAGGGTTTTAGACGTCTAAAAGGTTATATATAATAGGTCAGACTGCTTACGTACAAATTACTTAATGGTTTTAAATATTCTTAGAGAATTGATGCCTCATTTGTTTAAGGATTAGCTTATTAGATCGTGGTTCTGATTTTGAGGCCAACGTATCTTTTCAATTGCGCCATATTCATCTAAGTATGGAGCAGAGAATACCCTGGTGCATTATTAACTCACTAAATCAATAGTCTCAGACATGATCGTAACTTAAACACGAAGGACATGTTAGTATTACAATGCATTCCCGGTGATTTCTTTAAGGCTCCTTTTAGCAATGCTAATTTTTAATTCGATTAAGATTAATGAATTCACATAAGGCATGATTTTAAGTAATACACCATTAGACTAGTTTCCTAACGTTCTTTTAACATATATATTTTGTTTAGGCTATTAAAATATTTATATCATTAATATTTATCTAATCAAATAATGATGCTGCTCAATTTGACAGTAATAAGCCGCTAATGTGAATATGCTTCTTAGTAATAATGATAGAAATATAATTCAAATATAAAAATAAAAATTACCATCCAATAGTAATAATTAATGTTGTCCGGACTCTTCACGTAAAGAAGCGAGAGCCGTGGTTGCAGGAAGCGAAGGCGCGTGAGGTCGCCGCGCTCTGACCCGAACAGTAACTCTGACTCGCAGGAGCTTACAGCCGGTGTGTAAGCTAAGCACTGAAAGATTTTTTAAAAATATTTTACTATGTTGGTACTCAGTAGGCACATGTAAAATAAAAAAATATTATAAAAATTAATAAATAATGTCCGCCAATCCGCATTTGGCCATCCTTGTGGACCGGAACCATGAATATCATAGATAAAGTACCTACATTATTAAATTATATAAGACAAGTGAGAAAGAAATTGTATTCTTCTATGTGTGCTTCAATTACCTCAGTAAACCTCCAAAAATAAACTCGAATCAACAATTCACTGTATGACTTAATTAACCAGACAGTTATTATTATTTACTATATAAATTAAATTAAATGTCTTACGGTGGGTATGTTGGGTAAGCCGGTGATACAGTAGATGGGCGAGTGAGTGAGGGTCGTCACGTCGTATATCGTGAGGCTTCGGTCTGACGCCGACAGTAACAGACACTGCACATCCTGAAATCATCATTAGGATTTAGATTTTAATTTTTAGACGACTCGTTTGGCTTAGCTTGTAGTGACTCTATTTGCAGAGCCAGCGGTCGCGGGTCCTAGTCCCGCTGGGGACATTAATTTTTTGAGAACGAATGTTTGTACTCCAGTCATGGGTGTTTATATTTATAATGTGTATGTATTTAAAGTTATATATAACATATATGTAGTAGATATATCGAGTATCTGGTATCCATAACACAAACCTCGTAGCTTACCACGGAAATTGACGGTGCTGTGTGAATATATCCTAATATATATTTTTTTTGACTATTATTTTTCATTACATCTTTTTCCTAACTACTCAGAAATCAATTTATTTGTAATAAATAGTTAATTAATGTTAATATAGTTCTTTTTTTTCTATTATTTTTTTAAATATTTTTATGATCCTACATTCATATAAATAGCATCAGTGATCCAGCAGTTCTTGACGCGACGACGCACTCCAGTCCTGTGGTAGAACACCTGAAACAAACATTTTTAAACATAAATTGCTTTGCTTTGATTTATTGCATTATTTTTTGTGTACGTACTTTGTTTGTTGACAGTCACTAATGATTTTTATGGGATCAATATTTTTTTATTTTAATTGTTATAGTTAATAAATTACCTACCTACCTATTCCTATTTATTTGTAAGCCTATTTTGCATAATACGCAATTCATTTCATTGTGATCAAAATCTACTGAGTCTACTCGTCTGTATGGATTTTTTACTATTTTAATATATACATATATAACCTCGTAAGTATTTAGAAGCTGCATATCCCCACTGTACACGCCGACCCGCCCGCCCCGCGACACTGCGGCGTAGCAGAAGGAATCTTCCCTCTCTATATTCACTAGCTTTATAATGGTTTCCCTCTGAAAATTAAATTACATAGGAAACTGATTAGGAACCTGGAGTATCTTAGGCTACTGTACTGAATAAGCGAAGAAAAAGTAAGACATTGATAATAAATAATCAATTGATCAGATACATAGTAGATGTAAAATTAAATATGTTGGGACATTATTACACACATCGCTATCTAGTTACGAGGCTGTTACGGATACCAGATAGTTGATAATATACTACATACATATATAACTATTAAATACCTAAATCTATATATATAAAAATGAATTGCTGTTCGTTAGTCTCACTAAAACTCGAGAACGGCTGAACGGATTTATCTTATCTTAGTCTTGAAATGTTCGTGGAGGTCTAGGGAAGGTTTAAAAGGCGAGAAAAAATCGAATAATCTGCGGGAAAACCCTAAAAATAGCCCTTTTCTATTTCCCATACAAACGTTTTCTAGAGTCAATTTGAACTTTATTGCTATTCAATAAAGTTCATATTAAATTATAATCACTCACTGTTGTCTAAGCAATTTAGTGCAGCAATTTAGTATATTATACATACGTTTTGTTTGTTTTGAAATTAATTTATACAAAAGTTTAGGTCTTTTATTTATCGATTGAGGCAGTACGAAGTCTGCCGGGTCAGCTAGTATATAATATAAAGTAAGTAAAAGTTTATATATATGTATGAGAGTTTCTTACCTATTCACGCAAAACATTTTGATATATCTATATCAAATTGACTACTTTTCACCATTTGGACCACAATGAATCTAAAGATGAAACTTAAATAAAGTAATAGTAATTTAAGTATTACCATTACTTCGTTCGTTTCAGTAGTAAATTTTTTTAGTTGTTTCGAACTTCTCTCACCTTACAATGTTTCAACTGTATCATTCCCCCAATACCAACAGGATTCCACCGTTCTGAGCGCGAGGTGGTGGTACGACCACCCGCCACCACCAGCCGCGCCACCACCTGTCGCCACCACACCCGTCCGCTGCTGAATGTGTCCAACGTCCGGAATAGTTGCCGAGCATGGCTTGTGTACTTACTGTGACCTGAGGAGTTTCAGTTACTTTCATAATCATCATCAGCCCTTTTTACCGTCTCACTGTAGGGCCCGGGCCTCCCTCAGTACGAGGGGGTTTAGGCCTTAGTCCACCGCACTGGCCCAATGCGTGTCGGCGGATTTCAAATGTCTTTTGAAAAACTTGCTAGGTTTTTCTAAGACACGTAGGTTTCCTCACGATGTTTTCCTTCACCGTAAGACAAGTGGTAATCTCGATAGAAAAGATTCGAAAATGAAAATATCAGAGGTGCGAGACCCGGATTTGAATCCGCATCACTCGGTTATTCAAGCGAGCGCGTTACCGCTGGGCTACCACTGCTTTCTACTAATTTCATAATATTTGCTGAAATTAGTCGATTTAGTTCACCTCATTTCTTAGGGCTCCCTTTATCTGTCCATCTGTCTCATACATTTTACTCAGAGGCTGTTATAGGTTCCAAGTTTGGTAAATAGATCACATGTGGTCTGCGAAATAATTAGTGCGATGAGTTTAGCCGCAAAAATAACATTGTTTTATAAAATACCTTGAAATATACTTTACAAATGATAATTTTTTTAACGATATATCAATTATTTCATAATTTAAATAAATCTTTGTAGATATGTTCTCCCATGACAGGCATTATACAGGCATAAAATGCCAAAATTTATCGCTTGGTTCATAACAAAGTTATAACGTAAATTATTTATTTGATTTTGGTATTATACGTAGTTGTTGTAGTTATAGAATAATTATTTTTATTCAAGTTTTTTTTCATTGCCACTAACGCATTGACTAAACAAAACAAGTAATAGATTCAAAAATTTTTTTTCAATCATACGTAAGTATTACTTTATTTTTATAAAAAAAATATATGACAAGATTTTATTATTACCAAAGATATTATTAAAAGCTGTGATGAACCCGTTCTCGTCTAAGTACAAAGTATTCGTATTGGGCACGGCTTGCGCAGGCGCAGCGAACTCGATGCCTTCCTCCGCGGCTGCAGTACGCATCACCTCTTCTACTCGCCTGCAATAGACATAGGTTTTTAAGATAGTTAATATTCCGCTTTTACTATACCAAATACATTTAAGTAATTAATAAAACTTAATTTCGAATAAACTTAAATTTCTTAGCTATAAGGTCAAAACAAATAATCAATATAATTTCGTCAAATATCCATTATAAAAATTTAAGAATGTAGGTCATTCAAAAAACTTTGAAAGAGATACGTTCAATAGTTATTGTTAAAATTTCTTTTCAAATCATATTTTTGGTCGAATATTTTTTTTTTATTTTATAATTTTTAATCTTATAATACGATATAAATATTTAAATTTTGTTCTAAATTCTAATGTATTAAAATTAACATGTTACAGATACTCACTAGCCCGGTCTTTTATTATTCATATTAGATTAACTTGTAGTTTTAAAGACGCTACCTGTCTATATCCCTGGCAGCATTCTTCTCCTTAGCTTTCTTAAAGCTGCGCCGAAGCTTGCTGAGCACAGCCGGCGTCAGTTTCTTTAACAGTTCCCGAGATAAGGACTCCTCTTCATCTTCACTACTTTGGACAAAAAATATTTAGCTAAGAATGTATTTTAGTATTTATTAAAAGTTTATTGGATTACGTTCAATTCAATTTTGATATAATTAAACTTCTATCAACTCTCTTTAGCTTAGCTCTGATCCGTTCCTTAGTACATATTGGTTTTAGTCTCTAGTAATAGGTGTACAATCTTGCTATTGCTAGGCACCTAGAATAACAATCTAGCAATGTACTCATTTATCTACACACTATCGACTCGCCCTTGCTTCGCTCGGGCTCGTCACGATTTGGCGCGAGCTAAGCCGCGGGTTTCGCTAGTAAATGTATTCAAAAACTTGACAAATTATATTTCAAAACCTTCCTCGAAAACCATTCTATCCATTGGTGAAAACAGCATGAAAACCGGTGCAGTAGTTTTTGAGTTTATCGTGAACAGATAGACACAGACAGACACAGCGGAGGACTTTTTTTTATAGTATGTAGTGATATTATAGTTATAATCTAAAAATTCCACTAACCCCGATAAACTCTCCTCTGAAACACTTCTTACGGAGTAGCTCCTCTCGAATATTTCTGAACACTCGTCATTCAGAGATTTTTGTGATTTTATAGACATCTTTATAACATTAATAAAACACAATTAGAAGCTAAACAACATCTGAAATTGTTTTATCAATAACTGTTAACCATAATATACACTTTTTGAGAACCTCCGCCATCTAGCGACAAAAAGTTAAACTACAAACATTAAGGGGGTTTGAGTCTTAAGTTTTACTGACTGGGCTGTCACTTCGTAGTTATGATGCAGACTAATAGATGGCGCTGTAGATAAAATGTATTTTTTTTTGGCGAGATTAATTTTAATAAGTATATTATATTTATATTAAAAGTAAAATAAAATATCTTTTCTGCTTTTCACAAAAAACAAATTGGTACTGTTAAAAGATGATAAATAGTAAACTTTAAAGGTATTTCATGTAACAATAATGTCCTTATAAAATTATACAGTAAAATTCGCAAAAGTCAATGTAAAGGTTTTTAAAAGTACCTATATAAGCATTATTATAGTTGAATTAATCAAATTGAAAAAAAAATATTTTAATACAAGGCTAATTTTCATAAGCCTAGAAAGTATGTCAAAATCGCTAAAACTTCACTCGCAACAATTCGCTTAAGCTAAAATATATCAGACAGGTCAGGGGTGAGGAAATAAAACACAAAAAATTGAACATTGTCTATGGTACGTATTAATGTATTAATACTTAGAGCTAACAAACCGATCTCTACTGTCGCTATATAATGCGGAGACATGCTTTGACAAGTCGCATCTCCACCAAGACTATACATATTCGCAGAATTAAATAATTTCATTACGTAAATTGTATACAGAAAGCTCATTTTGACTTTAATTCATTATTTTTGAATTTGAATGCCCTCTAATACTTATAAGAGCAAGTTCTTAAACACTGTTTATTATTTACGTTACTATATAAAATATTTATTTACCATCACTCAGTCCTTTACTTATACAAAATAAACGATGAAATATTTAGATTAAGTATTGAAATAGCAGTTGTAGATATGAAAATTCACACTCAAGTTAAAATATAAAGTCGAAGGTTAATAAGTTTTCGAACTTCAACTCATTTTCAATTTCAATAAATTAAATTGTGAAAAAACCAATAATATCGGTTCAATAACAGTTCCAAAACCAAAATTATCAATATTCGTATTATTCTCAGTCAACAAAAATAACGTAAGTACTTTTGGTGGAAGGAAATCGCACTTTTACATAGATATATGAATATAGTAACATTTATTATAATATGTAACTTGTGTGTGCATTTTCGTCGGACTTGTATATAATATAAAGTTGTTAGTAAATTAGAAATGAAAACAAAGAGCACGTCACAAAGCAAAAAGCGAGACTTTTAGATTGAAAGACGCATTCACGAAGACAAAAATAAACTTAATTGTTACAAAATATACATACATTAAACATATTGTGTTTAACTTATTTATACCAAACTTACAATCGCTTTGGCTCTAACTTCGAAAGTAAAAAATGCCTTATTAATACCTCTGACGCCTGAAAATGTTTTTATTTGTTTCCTGATCCAGTCTAATTCATCAGTTCATCGGTAGGTACATAAATAAAATTAAAGTGTCTGTTTATATTTTGAAATTAACAGTTTTTACTTTATGCAAATGAAAGTATACTCGTATACTCAAAAAATCAACTTTTAAAATTTTTGTCTGTCTGTCTACTTTTATTTTACTAGAAAATTATAAAAACTGTTTAATTTATTTTACTTACGCCCAGCGAAGTGCTAGTTCATCATCATCATCACGGGCACGGGCCTCCCTCAGCACGAGGGGGATCAGGTCATAGTCCACTGCGCTGGCCTAGAGCGTGTTAGCGGACTTTGCATACCTCTCGAAAACTTGTTAGGTTTTCTCAGACATGCAGGTTTCTACACGATGTTTTCCTTCACCGTAAGACAAGTGATAATCATAATAGAAATGATTGGAACTTGAAAATAACAGAGGTGCGAGACCCGGATTTGAACCCGTATCACTCGGTTATCCAAGCGAGCACGTTACCGCTGGGCTACCACTGTCTAGTGCTAGTTATTAATATGTAATTGTATAATGTATATACTACGGGAGGTAGCGCTGTATTTTTTCTAGGAATTTTATCCCGAATGAATTTTATTTCAAACAGTTGTTTAGAGGTAATATATTAATATACAAATATGTCGAAAATGGCTTCAAACAATATGTTTTAAATAAAATACTTCAGTTCAGACATACTATGTAATACACGAGTAAGTATCAATACAATGCGTCAGATTTATCAATGAGACTAGAAAAAGGTTCTAAAGTTTAAACAAAAATGGAAAACACAAAGTTATGCCTACTTACAATATATGATACAAATCGAGGGACGGCTCTATAACTGTTTATAATAAATAAAATGCAACGTATGCGACATGTGCTTCGGAACCGCAACGTAAATAGGAACTATTAACCACTTGCCTAGTTTACATTTAAATGAGTGGCCACAGTCCAATATAACAAACATTCATTTTAACACTAATCTAAAACGTATACATATGGATAATACAAGTAATGTCGGAATAATTAAATTCAAATAATAATAAATATCATTGAAAAATTAATGAAAAAATGTTACATAAGAGCTTTTATGCGGAAGTTTTGTTTAAATGTGTAGTTTATAATAATTCAAAGCTCTATTCGAGCTTTTAATTATAAGCTAGTTGTAATGTAGAGTTCCTTGAAATATCATTAAAAATAAGAACTTTAGTGTTATTTAGCTTTATTTCATAGCTGGTACACGTAAAAGTTATAAGGAAAGCTTATTTCTTACTAACGTTTGAAACATCGAGTGATAAATACAATTTATTTCTATTACAGTACCTATATCTATCGTATGTAATGGAATGTCGTACTTCTAATCCTTTTCCTTAGATAAATAGCTTATTGAATTCTATCATTATATTTATTATTGTACGAACGCGTATACATGATGTATGTATTTTCGAATACAGCTCACATTTTATACTAACTTACATTATTATATGTCCATAAAGTTCAAATAGATTTATTTACAAAGAGCCTATAATTATATAATGAAACTATTAAACTATGGTGTCCATGGAAAATCTTATGGGGTATGTTTTGAATTGAAGAAGTTTCAGAGGTCAAGGAAACAAAGTGTTATTAGGTACATATAAATTATTCGCTTGTCCTTTTTTAATACGGTTTTGATTAAAAATAGGTAATATTATTTGAATACAATAATTTTCTAAGAAATTATGTATCTGTATTATTATATTTGTAGAATCTGTACAAGATCCTCTATTAATGTAACGGAGCACTATATTAAGATCTTAATTATTTACGTTTTGGCAATTTCAGTAATAACTTTAATTTTCCTTTGATATTCCACTTATTTTCATTATAATAATGCAGAAGTAAAATATTCTTTGATAAAAGTTATTGTTTAGACAATAATTGTCTAAAATATAAGAATTTAACCAATGTCGTATACACATAGTATTGAAAATTCATCCAAGTTCTCAAAAAAGATGTTTTAATTGTTATTTACGTGACAGGTACTATGTAAAACTATTATTTTAATACTTTTCTGAATTGCTGTTTTCATTATACCTACTTTCATTCACAAATCGAACTTAAGTAAATTAAATATAAGAATTTATATATAGTTTCAAAATGTGAATGTGTTAATATATTTCAGACTCAAGAATTATATAGACGGAGTCCGCTAAAATAAATGTCGAAGTTAAAAATAAACTATATTTACCGTTTATGTTACTATTCTCGATCTTGCATATAAAGTCTAAATGTGTTAAGCTTATCTATAACTTATAATTCTTTGAGTATTTTTAAGAATATGATATTTGGTAACAAAAGATATTTTCTCACAGCAATTAATATATTATAAATTAATACAAACTTGCCTCGATCATTGTAGCTAATAAAGATTAAGTATATAAAAATAGCTTTCATTTCCAAATATATTTGCTTTTCCTTAAAGGATAGAATTACAAAAAAAATGAGTTTTTGAAAATTGCACTAAATAAGAAAATCAGAACGAGAACAAAGTTAAATAAATTAAACAAGTAGTTAGCTTAACACATCGAGACTACCATTTACATTTCCTGCTACGGAAGCACTTTTGCGTAGCCATCGTACATTATTGTGTGTAGGCTGTGTGTGTACTGGGTTTATATCTGAGGGTATGCCTCAGTCTATGGCTGAGTCAATAAATGAGTCTGAGTTAAGTCTGGGCTTAAATATATGCCAATTATAATAAATGAGAAGGTGTTGTACCTGTGGACATTCACGAATTATTGATCAAAATAAGATTTATATTTTTATCTTTATTTATTTGACTCATAGTAATATAAATTTTGCTTTAGCTTGTTCAAAATAATTCATCGGTGCATCAATTCAGATTATATTTTTTTCAAAATACCAATGGTGTCCAGGTATTATCGACCAACCCTTTCCCATAATATTGCATATTAACGTCTTGTTATGGGTACATATGTGTTTGCACGTGTACGTGGGGTTGGGCGTGGGCGTAAGCTTGGGGTCGGGGGTGTGTCGGTCAGTACACGGGGCTGTGCGCGTCGTAGTTGAGCTGCAGGTAGGGCGGGATGGCAGCAGACAGCTCAGAGGCGCGTCGACGCAGCGCCGCGATGCTATGGCCGCGCCACATCTCTTCCTCACCCTCTGCGCCTCCACCTATTTTTATTAACTCGGTTTTATATTATTACAATATTGAAATTAAATGAAATGTCAGTGTGTCACTATGTAAGTCTGTGAGACAGCTACCTCCGGCTCGTCGAGCTCTTGTTTTTTTCAAAAAAATATTTTATTACAATATTAATCTATATATCCTACTAAAAAACTCAAACCAAATCTTTTATTGTTATTATATGTCATGGGAAAAGACACGTACAGGACCACATGAGCGAACTCCATGTAATTCACTAGTTTCTGTTAATTTACAATAGATAATAAAATCTGTACATATAAATAACATTGAATGTCTGTTTTTAAGTTTAAGTTAAAAAATGAGTAAGTATGTAATATAAGGTAGGTAGTCTGTCTGTCAGTTTATTCTGACTAATCTCTAAAACGGCTGGAACAGTTTTAACGGGACTTACATACACAGATAGCTAATGTTATAAGAAGTAAATAAGGCTGCTTTTATTTTATTAAAAATTATAAATACCATTTAATTTTTAAGACTTCGCTGGGCGTAAGTTAAAAGTTATGCCAGCGAAGCGGGCCATGATTTTTACCAGAAGTAGTGGGTGAAGCGTTGTTGTTGCCGCAGTGCGCCATGTGCGGCGGCGTGGGCGAGCCCTCCACCCCCTGCTGTCCGCTGAGGTTGTTGCAGTACGACATCATCGTGTCTCCTGCGAATTGGTACTAATACTTTTACAAAACTGAGATTATAGCGAAAAAGAAGGTTATGTGTTTCGCATAATATGTTAAATATGTCCTCCTGGTTGATTTCTACTACGATCAATCTAACTGAGACTAGCCTACGTAGATACTAAAGTGAACAAGTCCACTCTCCATATCTAATACTCTCACTGACTTGTGCGACGAGAATTTAACACGGTCAATAAGAGATCAAGTGCAGGATATTCCTAACATGCTTTCCTAGGCACCAGGTAAAAACGAAACCGACTTTCCAAAGAAAGGACCAATAACTATACTTAGTCAAACTCGGGAATAGAACCCACAGTCTCTAGATCTTCAGCGGTTAGAATACTCAAAGATATACGTCATATAAGCTATTGCCAGATTTCACATATTACTAAGCGATGGTCTGTGCCCAGAAGTAGGACGAAATATCACTATCACTGACAAAGGTTTTTGCACTTTATATAAGGCATTCCTAAGATTTACTTTCCTATATGATTACCTAGAGAATTGAGCGGGTAGTGCGACTGGTAAGGCTGTGAGGCGACAGAGCTGATCGGTAGCGACGGGTTGAGGTCGGCCGCAAGCTGCGGGAGTGCGCCCGCACCGAACCCGCCCATGGATACACCGCCTTGCGAGAGCTGGCCTAGACCTGTGTGGTGCGAATAGCTAAGTCATTAAAATAAGGAACTAAAAATATAAGATTAACAATTAAGTTAATAAATCTGTGGCCTTATGTCAACATATATTGTCTTGAGCGGACTAAAACCCACGACCTTCACTGTAGATCAAACCACTACTATTTATTTGTAAAAGAACTTTCAAAGATGATAATCATGTCGATACATACATCCATATAATAATTTATGGATCATAGGTTCATAAATTATTATTATATGGATTATAACTAGCGAGTCACCCTCGCGCCGCTTGGGTTCGTCCTTATTGGGTCCGTACTTTGGTATACATTTTTCAGAAATAAGATTTTCCCGCAGTAAAAAGTATTCTATATATGGACCGGAAAAACCAGCTATCATCATACTTTTGTTGTATATTATATTGTATTGGGTTATGTGTATATATATTTTATTTTTTGTATCATATTATTATTAAGTTATTTCGTATTTTGATAGCACCGTCCCGTTTTGCATTTTAAATCCTCTCACCAAAGGTTGTCTGGCAGAGATTGCCTTTGGCAATAAGACCGCCTTTGCACTCTTAACGCTTAATATAAACAATAGTTGTACCTTTTTATATTTGCATTGTGTGCAAAAAGAATAAATTAAAAAAAAATCATCATTCATCAAAATCTTTCTATTGGGTGTACTCTAAAAACTATTTTGATTATTATACATAGATAAATTTGGCCTCATTAACGACTATAATGACTATTTCAATGAGATTTAAAAAAAATACAGGGTAATGATTCAACTAAGTTAAACCTTTATTACAATTTACATGTTTAGTTTTACTATTGGAAATGAAATTCTCGTGCATAAATTTTATGAAAATTAAGTACTTGTGACTCTATGTAGGGAATATACCACAGTCCTCACCTGCCGGCATAGACCAGGGTCGATCAGCGAAGACGCCGGGGCCACACACGTCGCCCGCGCCGAAGGGCGGCAGGCCGTGTGAAGGCAGTAGAGCTCCGGGGGACCTGAACACATTCGTGCTCTTCTTACGTTTCTTCCACTTCGCTCGCCGGTTTTGGAACCACACCTGGAATATAAGATCGTATGTTAATTGTTCGAAAATTACAGATAAATAACTTCTAATTAAGTAATAGTAATAATTTATTCATGTCAACACGGTAGTCTCCAAAGCGACCCTACCTTCTGCGCCAGCGGTCGCGAATTCGAATCCCGCTGGGGGCATTCATTTGTTGAGCATGAATTTTTGCACTCCAGTCACGGGTGTTTATATTTTTAATATGTATTGTAATATCCCTAAATGTTATTTATTATTCATTATTATAAATACACTAGCCATTCCCGTGGCTTCTCTTGCGTTCTAAAGGCTGAAAATCAAAAGAAATATGTTTCTCCAGTTTTTGCAATATTTTTCATTAATGCTTCGCTCTTATTAGTCGTGGCGTGATGTAATATAGTCTATAACCTTGCTCGATAAACTAACTATCCAACACAAAAAGATTTTTTCAATTTTGACCAGTAGTTCCTGAGATTAGCGTATTCAACCAAACAAACAAACAAATTCTTCAGCTTTATAATATTAATATAGTTAAATGATATTATTAGATAATATTGTTACATTTAATTATTACAACCTTTTCCGATACAAGCAGTATAAAGCACAGGTGTGCCCCTAGGTACAAAATAGTACTATACTATGTGTCGTAGTCGATCTGTCTGCCTGATTTTATCAAAATCTGTCACTTAATAGTAGGATTACTCGAAACACTCGAAATTACTAAAGCTCGTACGTTACCGAACTATCGATACGCCTAAATTGCATTGATTGAGATAAGCTCCCGGTAATAATGCTTTATTATTTATGAAACACTGTTATACAACGTTTATACGTATACCATAGTATATGTCTACCTATTTATTACGTTCTACAATGTTATATAACTGGGGATGTACCATCGCTTCGCCCTCGAGACGTTCTCGTCCTTACAAACATACCAATGTGATATGTCACCCTTGAGGCCTATACCAACCAAATGACTGTATACCACCAGCATACAGAAAGTGCACTCGTCAATCGAAAACAGGTATATGAGTTTTTTATAACATATTTTCTTATTGAAATACGATAATTTTCCTCAGTAAAGTGACTTATTTCGCTGATTAGCCATCAATACTTCTATACAAAAATCAAACATCTCCGTCGCTCTTATTTGACATGAAAAATTAAAACACTGTCAATAAACAAATCACTCTTACGTTTGTCATATTATTACATAATATAGTTTTAGCGCAAGTGTAACCGCGGGTTCTTCTAGTTATACATATAAAACTTCCTCTTGAATCACTCTATCTATTAAAAACACCACAAAATCCGCTGCGTAGTACTAAAGATTTAAGCATACACAGTAACAGACAGACAGCGGGTGACGACCTTATATTGTACTATGTAGCTATATGTAGCTATACAGTGATACATAATATATTTTGTATATTGTCTTAATTATAATTGAGAAACTATTATAACCACCAACTAGTGACTCTGTACACGGATAGCTCAGAAATGAGGTATTTTCCTGCAGTACAAAAGGATCCTATATGTTGAACCAGATAACCAACTATAATTATACTAAGTTATATCAAAAACTCTCCAGTAGTTTCTTCGCGAACAATAAAATAGGCATTCAGACAATATAAAATTTGCAAAAACTATGATGAATGAATATATGATGACTATTTAAAAAAGATTTTTCAAAAAATATTTAATTTACAGTATGATATTGTCATTATAAGAAGTACTATAATACTAGCTACTGAACAGATGGCTGCTGATATGTATCCTATTGAAGACAAAAATTTAATTTGACATAGGATTCAATATAACATTGGAAAATCTCTCATTGAATAATATTATAAATCGTTTATAACAATGTATTTTCTTTTAAACCAAACTCTAATTTAAGTTTAAAGCGTACAAATTTAAAATAGAAAAGGAAAATAAAAAAAAACTTAAAAAGCAAAACACTGTATACGACAATCACATTAAAAATGCACCGCAGCGTCGATGAAAAGAGAGAAAAACCTGTAGCTAATTCGTGCAAAAGAGATGAAAATACTCATTACATATTTTTCAGTAAGCTTGAAAAAGATAGCGATATATTATAATGGCCGGTGTGAGAGGGAGGGCTAACCCTCATTTGGCGCGTCAGGACCAAGCTCTATTATTTATGGTCCGTCGCGAAGGTTTTATTTGTACGCAATAGGAATTTTTCCTCTTGATTTTTTTCGTTGTCTATGTGACAGAGACAAAGCTCGTTTAGTGCTTTATTTATTACAAAATTAAATGAAAATAAAAGTTTATTTAAATTTTTGTTTAAACTTTTTTATGTACGAGTTTGCCTTTTCACTTTTGCCAATAAGGCACAATAGTTATATAAATATACTATCACAAAAGTACATTATATAATAAATTTCCTTTTTCCTAACATTATATGTAGTAAATGGAATTATTAACCATGTTATGTGAATAAGTATCCAGTACATTTAATAAAATCGAAGTATCTATTTTTAATATCAAATTAACAGCTTTTTACTAATTGTCCCTATGTATATGAATTATAAAAGTATATACGGTACTTACATCAAAAGTTCATTTTTTAATTATTGTCTGTATGTCTGTTTGTTCCGAATAATCTCTGAAACGGCTGGACCGACATTTTTATCGGGGCTTTCATTCGCAGATAGGTATTGTTATAGGGAGTAACTTAAGCTATTTTTATTTTATTATAAAATTATAAAAACTGTTTATTTTATTTACTAATTTGACATTACTATAATTTTTTTCTATGGAAGTGATTAGTCAAACACGTTTTTAAAACATAATAATTGTTCTAGACAGAGTGTTGGAGTTATATAAAAAATAACGAAATGTTATATTATGTAAAAACAATAAAAACGTTTCAATTAATATTTTTTCAAAATATAATATTGAGATCTGATATCTACGAGTATTTTCATTTTTATCTTTATCATTCATCACTATGTCCTAAACGCAGCCTCCCCTGGGCGGGATAAGCTTTTCCGAACAGTCGAATCAATAACCAAATTCTGAAAGTAATCTGTGATCATTTATCACAGACGTTGTATATAGAAGACGAATATTTTTTATTGTAATTTAACAAGATATTATTTTTTAAATAATGCAACATTGTTTTTGCAAATGCCCACAGTATTATCAGTAATGTATGATGGATGGAGTTCTGTTAAACAAATGTGCATGACAATTGAGTCAGCAGAGTCAGTCATTTAAGATTAAAGAAAACATTAGTTTTAGTAATTCATATTGGAATACTATTAAAATGCAAAT
Source organism: Boloria selene (assembly GCA_905231865.2). Lineage (NCBI taxonomy): Eukaryota > Metazoa > Arthropoda > Insecta > Lepidoptera > Nymphalidae > Boloria > Boloria selene. The sequence goes on from HG993131.1 coordinate 17,304,631, forward strand.
ATTTACATGTCGTGTGTATGTAAGTGTATATGTGAGCTTATCGCTTCTTTTCTGGATCACGTCTGAGCATATTTGAGTGAAATTTTGAACACAAATAGACTACGAATGGGAATGGTTCTAAGGTACCTACATAACGTATAGGGATTGAGAACTAGGCATGTACTCGAGAGAAATAACGGTAAGTCATTAGTTGAAAATAACAATTTATATTTTCGGGACAACCCGGTCCAAGTTCATGAAAATCTAAGCGATCAAATCCCGCCAGTCCCGAGGGCGCGCCCAGCTTATCCCGGAATCAATAAGTCATGGCGCCCGATTTGTACCTAATCCCGCATCATTTGTCACTGCTACTGCTATATCACTGCAGAAGAGCAACTTATTACAATGTCTGAATATTTAGTAATTAAAAACATGAATGGATGAAGGTGATGACGCAAATTTCTAATTTCGCGAAAATGTTTGTGTAATCTACAAGTGCGTGTAAAATTGGCTGTTAAGTGGCGTGAATTGGACGATAATGGACATAAATATGGCGGTTTAAGGTTTAACACTGTTTCTACATACATAACACTGAAATTTGTGCATAAAATCAGTGAAAATTAAAAAAACACATATCGTCTTCATCCATTCACGAATTAAGTTACCAGCAGCAATAGGTTCCTAAAAAGAACTTTATTTAACATAAATTTATTTGAATTATAATTTTACAGTTAAACTTATAACTACTTAAGACTATCTTCGCGATTGAAACGAAATCTAATAATGATCTTAATAGAAATTAAATAATAATCCAATCATAATTGCTTTGTGGCTAAAACCTCCAGCGATATTCTATACTAGCTCTGCGTAACTCACGTCTTCAAATGTTTTTATTTATTTTTATTAAAAGCATTGACTTATGATAAGACTTTTAGCTTAAAAAAAGGAAGTGAACCTTTGACAAATTAAATTATTTTATAGTAAACAGCAGATATTCTCATTCTGATCGTCTACAGACTATTCCAATATTGCACCAAATAGTAATAGGTATGTTACTTAATATCAGAAGTTAAACAAACTCTAACCGATTTTTTCTAGACGTAAAGAATTAGAGAAAAAAGTCATATTGATTATATTGTTTATATTTTTAAACAGCTTATTTATATTTCACCACTAAAAATAAACTCTAAAAAGAAAAAATAAGCCCAGTAGGTACTTTGGAATTTTATAAGTAATACTACACCATTGAAAATTGAACTTTGAAATTACTATACCATTGAAATAGTTTCACAAGCAATACAGAACTCGACTTATAGTCGAGGCCCCTTGGGAAGATTTGAATGGGTCTCTCCTCTGTATAATCGAGTAAAAAAACAAGGAGAGCCTCATTTTCATAAGACGTCTTATAATAAAAGTCAAATAAAAAGTATTTACTTATATATGATCTTTTAATTTTATATTTTTTTGCCATCTAATACTATATAAACCTGTATACATATTGAAGTGATAGCCATTTGAACCCTAAGATGTGAGAATTCTCAAGGACTTAGCGAAACTGTCAAAGTTTTCTCATTCTTGGTCTCGAAATCCTCGGCGATGTCATAATGGCTCCCTGAATTTTCTATTTTCGTGTCGTAATGAATACGGCGAATACTTTAAGTTGTGGACTTTGCCAGACTTAGTAAAACGAGATATTCGTATTTATGTCGGTTTTGTTCTTCTACATGCTTCAATTTAATTGGAGATTCAATTTAAATGGAATAGGAAGCGGGTCTAATTTTCGTTATATAAGCAGCGTTTAATATATTATAAATAATCCTTAAACTTAGAATATTTATTAGAATTCGTCTCTGTACTATAGAACAAGTTCGGAGAGTACCTAGGTATCTATAGAGTATATACCAATAGCGTAACCTACGGTCGAATCGCGTGGGTACGTATGTCAGTATAGTATATCAGTTAATATACTGGAGCGTTTTTGTGGCCGCCGTGGTGTAGTATAAAATTAATTTAATTTGAACCCGTTTTTAGGAGTAAATATTGGCAGATCTGTAAATAGTAATAAGCAATCAATTTATAAACTTTCAAGTGTTTAGTGGTTACAGAGAATCTCTTAAGGATAATCCTAAGATGTTTGAACATTGAACGGTAACTCTACTTCGGCAAAGATCAAAATACAAATATTTTCAATAAATATTCATGACCGTTCACTCCGTCACCAGCAAAGGGAAACGCGGTTGGGAAAATCATAAAGCGGCGCACGTCTTATACTGTTGATAGCGGTCTGTTTAACAAATTAAATTATATTAAATGTAATCAGAAACATCACATTGAACATCATATTTTATTAAGTAGTACCTGCCTTTACCATTACCTTTTTTTAAAACAATACTTGTCGCGTCAGTTGGGTGCGATATGGACGATTTTTCACTGACATCATCATACCGGTACATCATTTACGTATTCTTTAAGACTCAGCTTATTAGTTAAACTAAACAAAATGAATTCAGTCGTTTCTGAGGTTAGTTCATACAAACACACACTTAATTTAATTATATTATGTATTTATTACTGAAAACTAAATTATCAAGACTTATGATTTGCAAAAAAAAATAAGTAGAAAGATTAAATACATAATACTGAATATAAATGTGTTCGTAAGCACGAAAACTTTCCAATATCACGAATTACAAATCTCACTTACGCAAAAACCTATTTTATATATTTATATACAAATATATACAATGTAGCAAACCTAGGTATGAAATATCTCGAATTTTACTCGCTCCATTTACAAGTAGTTTCGTCAGAGCGCGTGAGTATCGACTTAGCGCTACGCCCCGTGTTTGCGCGTCGTGCGCGTCTGGCTTTCATGCCTCGTGAGGTCTTGTGGTACAAAGTGAAAGAAACAGCGGGTGCTTTACAACAGCAAATGTTAATTTTTTAACTTTTGATAAATAAATGTGTCAGACAGAGACAAAGCATTTTCAAAATTACCCAACAACCCATATAACTTATCAATAACCCTAAGCCTCTTCGCTCTAATTTTAGCTACAAGTGTCCATGTAGTCCTCGTGTATACTATAAAACAGATTAGTCCAGTGAAAGAGGGTATTATTGTCAATTACCTTGTACACATCCTACTGCTACTTCAATTTACTATACATCTCATTAGTAATCAAATAGCGAAACTAATTAACTCCTTCAAACCTTTTCAATATTGTCATGAATATTATACGAATAAGTCAACGAACCTTATGGATCATGTCATCCTTACAATAATAGGATCTACTATTTTTTACTTAAATCCAGTCGCTTCAGTACAAAAAAGTAACAATTATATTATATACTTTCTTAATTATAATAATACTCCGCTTTATACCTTTTATTCAATAATTTTATTAAAAATATGTCAGTAACTTAAGATCGCTACCGACTATAGCTTACACCATCGCTTGCAACGTATCGCGCAAATGAATAGAACAAACAGGCAGCTCACGGTAGCTAACTGTTGCCACCTCTCCTCGTACACGCTTACCCATACCTACTTGTACAGTATACTGTACGTATAGTATATATTGTATAGTGGGTATAGGCTCAGTTGTAGAGCAATTGATATACTTTCATTTAACTATATCAACTATTTCCATACAAAAATAGATTTTGTCTGAAGTCGCTTATACTCTACTGTATAAGTTAAAAGTAAATCAACAAACATAAATGTGTATGTATTTAACTATTAATACAAAGCAAGTATGTACTTTGTTCCTGTATTCACCTGCTTTTAATCTAACAATATTGTACAAAAGACATCCTTACAAAGGATTCCACTTTACCAGTACATAGCTATCGTACATAAGCCGTACCTCGTACATAGAGGCTATGTACATAGTTCAGTCGGCGGAGAATCGCTCGATACATAAACGCGCAAGCGTAAACGCCCGATCATTTTAGTGTTGTACTGTGTTTATCGATCGATCGATGGTTTTAATAATATTTATGTAGGCTTCTACCATTTGAAAACAAACTGTGTACACTTTGTGAACCGTAAATTAATATTACAAATATTAAGTTTTCGCCACATTTACATACACATGACATAAAACAATTAAATATTTTTTAAATCACTGCAAAAAATGTATATAGAAAAATATAGATACATTAAAATCACACTATTAGATTTCCAACGTTTAACATTTATTTAATGTAAATAATTTAATTTGCTACTAGGAATAAACGTTTCAAATTTAGTAGCATTACGAAATAGTTAAGGGAAAAATAGAAAATCTCTACATTCCTTATACATTATTGTAAATTATTTGGAAAATTTAAATATTTATATGGAAGCCGAACCTACAATATAAATTAAATTATAATTTATTAAGTAATAGTATCGACCTTATCGAGATTAACACACACGCAGTGACTCCGCCCTACGCTTCCGTTTCGTTAAATTGCTTTATACGTATGAACGAATGCACGCCTTGTTCAATATCTATAGACATAGATATACATTATAACAAATAGTTTTCGGCCGCGGCTTTACTTTCATGTTAAAGAAATCCATAAAAATTAAATATTTTCGATTGTGTAATTTTCCCAAAAAAACTATTTGAAAAATATGCACACAAACTCTTCGAGCCGTTGTAACAGAGTTAACGCTGAGACAGGATGGTCTTCCAATTACACGTTATTGCACATTAACTAATAAGTATTCGTCTATTCATTTTATAATTATTTCCACAGCAAATATTTCCAGCAATACTTTCAGCAGTTATGACAGAGCAATAATATTATAATATCTACATTGTCCAAAGTAATGAATCGAAATGTCTCACTGACCGATTAAACGGAACTTATAAAACATTATCCCACCCATTTTACAGCGCCCTTAGATAGTCAATACAACTCCCAATAAGGTAAATTAATAATGCAATAATAAAAGTCAATACCAGTCCATATTCATCATCAATTTAATAAATAGAAGTTAACAATAGTAAAAAGAACTATCTTGGTCATTTACAAGTTCATGTAGTAATATAGAATGATACTTAAAATATTGATTGGATAATAAAAGAAATTAAAATCTAGGATCTATTGAATGGGTGGTATAATATAAAGTTCACCTCATCATTGCATTAGTTCCATTTTTAGTTCATTGACAACTACTTTTTGGCGCCTTAATCATATTCTTTGTCTTTAATTTATTGGTAGGATTGGTTAGTGTACCTAATATTAGTGCAAATGAGGAATGGTATGTGGTATAGTATTAGAAAAATAGTTCGCAAGTGATTTTTTCATAGTCTAATAAGACTAATACACTAGTTAATTTGAGATGCGTCGATAGAGTGTCTTATTACTGATATCTTTGAAAGATTAAATAAATCTAAATATCTATATAAGATGGAGTATATACATAAATAGCTCGATATTTACTTTTGGTTTTAATTTTGCTTTAGTTGGTAGTCAAGTAAAGCGAAATTTAAATCGTTAAAATGACTACTTTTAACTTGTATAGCTCTCGGCTCTTGCACGCGCTATTGATTAATGGTTAATTGGGCTTCTTCATAAACTAAAAAATGCCACATACGCTCGATATAAGATAACTTCATATTACAAAATAAAGTAAATTATAAAAAAAAATTTTAAACTACCTAATGAATAATGTCACAGAGCTACGTTTTCGGACATTCAACATTTATATGAAGTCTATTTCTTATTGAAAATTAATACAAGGGCAGTGTCTTTGAAATCCCATTAAATATTTAATTAATTACAGTTTCAATTCTGACAGTTTTAATTAAATGTTTTGTTTCTGAATGAAATTAAACGTTTTATTGACTGTCATCGTCATTACAAGTTTTCATTAAATACTTAGATATATTTTTTATTCAGTATGGTTGAAACACCTTAAAAATAGAGACCTGGAATTAAGCATTATACATTATAAATATAAGAGAAATACATGCATGTTATAGTGGAAAAAATCCGCGAAAATATCTCAATTCTGACGAACCTACAAATGTTTCAAACATATAACTACTTAAATATAAATGCAATTTTTTTTCTTAAGATACTTTATATCCGGAAACATCATTAGAAATACATACTACGAGGCTACTTAGTTACTTAAGTAAAATACTAATATCAAGCTATTAGTAAAAATGTAGTAGAATAATTTCATAGAGCATATTTCAATGCAAACAAAGCTTTAGGGCCAGTTTCACCAGTTTCTGATAAAGTTTCAGTTAGTAATCTGCCACTTAACACTAACTAACAGATAACGGTTGCTGATATTTTTTTTCTGTTTCACCATTAAACTACCTGATAAACTAACCAGCAGATACATTACTAGCCACTTGCTATATTACAGAACGGCAACGTCGCTTTTTTGCGTTTCATTACACAGACGCATAATATGATCGCTATTTAAAATCTAGTTTGAAAACTAAAATATTTTAATTATTTTTTTATTTCAAATATGATTTAAAATATGATTTAAAATATGAATTTAAAATAAGACATTTTACTTTTTAATGTTCTTGAATATAATTTTGTTATAATGTGATGAAAAGAAATTAAATCGATGGTAAATGTTACTATGATTACAAGTTTGCGTTCCAAATGTAATTAGCGTAAAATGAACCCACGGATGTCATAATTATTTTATATATATTTAATAGAAGCTTGATTAGAACAAAAAGTTGAAACTGAGCTATTAATTTCACTTGTAGAAAATAAAAAAATATTATTGAAAATAAAATCGATCAATCGATGACTCCAACGACCCTAGGAAATCTTGCAATTTCATAAAAACCTAGTGATATGTCCTCTGCATTTGTGGGGAATTTCACATACAAAGGTCTCAATTTGGCGATTGCTTCAGAAACTTTGTGTATGATTCTGCAAGCTGACGCTTTGCTTACTCCACCGAAATCACCTCATACAATCAAAAACGTTTCCGTTGCAAAATAGCGTAGAGTTATAGGCAATCGTTGCATTATTGAAAAAATCAAAAGTCTATTAAATAAGTAAATCATGAATATTTTGTACAGACCTTTTGGTATATAATATAATATGGTGGCAATATAAAGTAATTTGCTCTAGGGCTGATTACTCTATTCCTTTGGGGTCGCGAAATATGTTCATAATATTCATCAAATTCGTCTTCTAAAAATTCAAACAAATCCATCTTGTGGCTGCAGACTACTATAACGAGTATGATATTATTTATTACCAAAAATAAATGACAGATATTTTTATTCGCCCCTCCATTCGAATCATTTTAGTTATCTACCAGATACCACCTTTAACGGCCACTTGATTCGGCTGATAAATTACCGGCCACTTTAACTGCTAGATACCACTATTCAAGACTTGTGAAACCGAAATTTGTAGTTCATCCATCAGATAAGTACCGGATACGCTATCAGGGACTTTATCAGAAACTGGTGAAACTGGCCCTTAATATTGTAACTTAACAGCTGAAATATAAGCATAAATGTTTAAACTTAACTGAGACTAAGTTTTTATTGAATCTTATTTCCGACGCGGCGCCGACATCTTAATCTCATCTTACAATTCTCTCATTGTTCTATCTCCGCTACGTCCGACGCAGCTTTTCACGAAATTAAATACCTTCTTTTATAACTGGTCTATTTAAATCATTCAAAATGTTCTTATTATACTTATTATGATTGTAATGTCAAAATAATAGTTCTTTACTGAAAGAAGAACTAAAGTAATAAGAAAAAAAATAAACCCTAAGTAGTAGTAGTAAATAGTTTTAGTTGAAGCAAGGGTAAGTCACTAGTTTTTACTTAGTTATTAAAAAACGTAGGCAATGTGCTTCCTTACATTATAACATTTTATAAATTTAACCGTAGACGTTCTGTCTGTTATTGCCCGCCTGGTAATAACAGCAGCTTCTCAGAGAAACTTATTTAAAATGTATTATAAATATAAAATCTTGTCTTCATGTTTTTATTTTCCTACATTATATACTGTTAACGTGAAAATGAAAATCGTTCAAAAATACAAATACTGTGCGATTGGATTCGGAAACCTATAAGGTATTATTATAAGTGAAAACATTCTAATATTAATTTGAGTATTTACTCGTACTTAAGTTTTAAATAACCTTTTACGTTATATTAAATAAAATGTTTGCTATATGTAGCGAGTAAAGCAATTTTTTATTTTCGTAATATAACTAAAATATTTACGCTACAAACTAAATAACTCCTGACTTTTAATTTAAAATTTTATGAAACTTTATTTCAAAACAAACTTTTACAAAAAATTGTAAACAAACAAAAATAGGTGAAACAGGTACATTTCTATATTATTTTCGCAAGTTACACGAAGCTAACACGAACGTGCACTTAAGGCCATCGAATGCAGGCCAGATGCATCATCTGTACCCGAGGGAGGCTGCTGAGTCTTTTTGCGTGTATCTGTCATACAACTTGTGGGTTTGCTCATAAAATGTAAGTTAATGGAGCGTTTTCTATTATCCTTCTGAATGTTGTTATCTTTTTGTAAACGTTATAAAGCTTTTAATGTTTGATAGAAAATATATTTGAAATGTACATACTTACTATTTGTTACCAAAAATATTTTTAATTAATTATCTATTGAATTTTGTTCAATTAGAAATTTATAAAGCTTTTTAGGTTGCTTTTAACTTAGTTGTTTTATATTCAAATAAAAATTTTGATATTGGGAAATATTTCAAGGAAAACTTGTATCATGAAAACCTCATATACCAATAAAGTATAAAAAGCAACAATTTAATTATATTAATAATTCTTGAACTTAGTTACGTTAAGTATTTTAGATCAAATTTTATTAAATAAAACATATAATTTTATAGCTATTTTGTGAACGAGAAGAAATTATGAAGACTAATACTATAATTAAAATATATATACGCGTGTCGAGTACAATGTATTCAGATTTTAAGACGAAACTGATCGAATACGAAAGATGAGATTAATAATTACTAATATGGTGATCTTTGAATAAAAACCGTAAACCAGCTTCTCTTATAAGCAAATTTATTCATGATGTTTTCTTTCACCGAAAATCGACATGAATCGACAAAATTTATCGAACCTAAAATATCAAAAAAGAAATCACTGTTAACTTTTGTAAAATACGTTTAAGAAAAAAGTTAATAACAAAACAATTTATTCATTACACAGCCAGTCCCCCGTCGCAAGGGCGCAGGGTGCGGGGTTCTAATTATTCGACCCTCACCACCGAATATTGACTTTTAAATCAGTACCGGGGGTGGTTATGAGCGGATTAGACGCTCAATTAGACTGTATACATGATGTTTGTCCCGCTGAGATAATCCTATGAATACTTTGTATTGCATTTTTTTAAATATTTTTTTAAACATTTTGCTTTTATTTGAATTATGATTAAATCTTTGAATATTTCGGTCATTTCCTTATAACTAAATGTATTTTTCATTGTTCTATGTGTTCATTTTAGATTCTATTCAACTGCATCTCTATGTATATATTACAATATGAATTAATTTCATTTGGATACTTTACATTCATAATTTCTTTTTTTGAGTGGTTTTTTATTGAATTATAGGTCATTTACTTGTTACTGTTACTTAAATAAAAACGTTGCTTAAAAGAAAGCTAAATTTTGCCTTAATTTATTTCTTGGATTTGGATGTTAGATTCAAAGTAGGCTACTACACTGAAATAGACATGTTATATTATGTAGATATTACATATTTCACTATAATTTTTCAATTTTAAGAAATGTTACAAAAAATGACAGATTTTTCTAATGATCTGTAATTTTTCTACGTCAACACCGATATAGAGAGATAAGACTAACAAATTATACCATAATAACACAAAAGTTCAACAAAGTAATGGTCATAGCGACCGTCACCTGGGATTCGAACTGACCCCACCTAATATCCACTGATCCGCAATACGGCGTTATTGCAAATTGCGAAATAATGGTACGTCACTGTAAGCCTGCTGTGGGGGGCGTAGTCTCGTAGCTTGCAAATATTTATATTAACAGTGTAAAAGATTTGTTTTATTATTACAAACATTATTAATAGAACGGTAATGAGCGAGTAAATTTGACTTATAATTTGGTATTTAATTATGGATTATTAATATTTAAATTAATTGTATGGAAAATTTAAAAGAACTACGTATATAATTGCTTATCTCCCGCAATTTGCTGTAAAGTATTCAAAATTTTGGAGCCTAAAATCATAATAAATCCGCGAAAAAATCCAGAAAGAAGGTTTTTTTAAGTCTTTTAAACCTTTTTTTTGTGTTAGTACTTATAAGTATATAGGTAATTAAACAAAGGGTAATAAATGAATTTTATGATCAAATTATTGATTTACTATTTTTTTTATATTACTTTACTGATTTGAACACTTTTTTAATAATTTATCCCCACCCTAAAAGCTCATATTTACAAGACAACAACATATTACAAAGATCCTATACAGTAAACATTAAACAATAACAATCTAGAATTCCTTAAAAATATTTTGACTCTAACTTGTCTAAATCATGAAGGTAGCTTATTTATTAGTGTAAAATAGTATCATTTTCGTATTCATAATATTCCTGTGGATATTCTTGATCCAGAATGCGTCGTAACTGCGAATTGCGTACTATAACGCTAAATCAAGCTAAGCGGAGGGACTCGCTGGCTTTGCACGTTCTTATAGAGAAAAGTGTTTATGGCACATTTCGTGACGGCAGATCGGTTTTTTATTAACATTGCCTTTTGGGGCGATTGCTTGTTTAGAATACGTATCGCAAATACCCATTGAAATATGCCTCTATTGTGTAATGTTTCCTTACATAGTGACAGCTTTTTGTATTAAAATTATTGATTTGAAACATAATTTTGTTTGAAATATACGTGCATTGGAAGTTGGCAAGTGATTAAATTTATATTGATTCAATGTGTGGGTAAATCAAATCAAATCAATATCAATTTACGACATTTAAAAGTATCTCTATCGCCATTTCGATGAGGTAAAATATCTAAAGGTAAGAGATAATAATTGATGAAATACAATACACATACATAATTAATATATTTTAAACCATCTACAATCTACATATATAATTTTTTTTTCTTGTTTTATCATTGATACCTATATAAAAACTCAAGATTAATGTCTTAAAATAATTATTTTCAAAAAGAATTGCATCATTTTCAACAAATTATATTATGTTTTTTACATCTCCTTTATTCATTGCTTTCCGGGTTACAAAGTTAAAACGTACGTTGTCTTGTTTAAAAATTACTTTCTGGGGTGTGGTAACTTTCGATTTTTTATTTATATTTTTGGTTCGATTTTACGTCACGTATTGACGACACTTTTTGAATAGATATTTGTATTCTTAACACTAATGTATTTAATGTGCAATAAAAAAACAATGCATTAGTGATGTTCCGTGACGTACATCACCTGTCAATCGATACGTGGGCGCGGCTCCAGGTGCGGATTTGATTGCATTTAACAACCCCTTTTTAATATTCAAATATCTTTTGAGAGCACGATATGTTACATTCATTACTTTTATTAATAATGTAAATTAGGGGTAAGATATAGATTATTAAATATATTTAGAATATAATATGCGACCTTAGTATTTTATACGGAGTGAGCGTTAACATTTATTATTAGCTAAAAGACTTTTTACATTTATAATTTATGGTCGGAAGAGTAACTTAGAGCAGTTTAAAACGTATACTGAATAGAGCAGGATACATCATCATAGGTAACAAAACCATTGACAATATATAATTTCCCATAACCTACCAAAAATTGCAAAATTACGGTTTAGTAACTATGTAAGTTATGGTCTAAAGGTGTACCTAACATTCTATTTATCCTCCTCCTGCCGTTCGCTTCTTCCTTGACATTCGGTCAGACCCTACCGTATTAGGGTTACCGAATTTCGCTTCATACTATATTATATTCTATTATGTTGTTTTATATTAAATTCAGCTTTTTTTAATGTCACATTGCTGGGCACAGATCAGGCCACCAATTTACATGTCTTTTGAAAACTTATTAGATTATCTCAATGCAGGTTTATTTACGATGTTTTCTTTCTCCATAATGACATATTAATCATGTTCGAAATAATTCAATCATGCAAGACTCGATATTTGAACTCGCTACACACCGTTTCCCAAATGAGTTCTTCGGCTACCACTGCCTTTTATTATATTTATGTGAACAAAATGGCGTTATCTAACGTGTACTTTCAACAAATTACTACAGTTTTAGAACGTATTATGCTATAAGAGTAAAATTATAAGCAAACATTACACGTAGCGATGACCGCTGAACGTAAGTTATTGGGCTAATAAATCTTAATGTCGCGCGGGAACGCTAATGCCCCTAATGCAGGGGTGTATTTGCGTCGATGTATACCTACCTATACAATATATCGTATATTCACAAAAAGTACTATATATTTTAAGTACCAGTTAAAATATTTTTTAAATATGGCTTTTTTCTATAAGTCAAGTCTAAAATTGGTGACTGCATTCGTGCCTCTTGTATATATATTTTACTATATTAAAAATCTTATTATTATGTTTGTGAAATAAATAATACGTAAAGATATTATTCTTAATAATAATATATACGACAATATAGACGACGGAAAGATATAGAAATATCAATGTACTTAAATCATTGGGCGTTGGAAGCTTATTAGTTTGATATATTGGCTTTATTAGCTTAGAATATGTTAGAAGTGTACGACTACTAGACAGAATAACATGCTAAGTGTTAAATTAACTAGAAAATAAAGGTACCAATTTACCTTAAATATACGAAAATAGTCGGTAGCCATAGCATTGCTATTAAAACTGAGTTAATAATTAAACAAACAAGAGTGGAAAATACTGTCTTTTTAGAGACACAAGTCAACACTGATCGTGTCTATAATGCAATTAACAATGACGCACTTGCGTTAAAAAACACGGAATAATGTATGATTGAGAAACATTTCCCTTGTCCAGCTCGAGTTCGAGCTCGAGCTCATTACGGTATTTAAAAGATATTTTCATCGTTAAAGTGCTTTGGAAGGACTTTTTTTTAAGCTTTTTAATTGCTAAACTAAAGTTAAGTATCAAAACTACACCATATTGATAAAGTTGTCGCGCTGTGTTTGTTGGGGCTATTATACAAATAAGCTATAGGTATAACTTATTTGTATCATATTCTGATACCTTTAAACATTTTGAGAAATTAATATATATCAGTTAGGATCACAAATAAGAATTAAGTCTCTTCCAAGGGCGTGCTCAGCTAAGCGAGGGTAATTTTTAAATGTCAAAATTCTATCTATTACAAGTAACTACTTGTGATAGGTACAATTTAGAAATTTAAAATTACACATTAAATATTGGTGATAAATCAAAAGCAGAATTAAAATATATAAAACATTCTGTGAAAATTTAATTATCAACTTAAAAAACATTAAAACTATCGATATCGAGAGTGAGAGTGAGTCGTAACATCTCTGCGCCATACATCTTTTTAATAATGGAAGGATTTAGTAAACAAAGTGCGAATCACGAGCGAGGGGATGCGGGGACATTTTTTATTTATTTTTATTGGATATCTCAACACTTACCGCTTTTTAAATGAATACGTTTAGTTTAAATTTTCAACTAATAATTTAAATGTAAATGAAACATTTTATCATCACTACATAGTATAAAACAAAGTCGCCTTTTCTGTCCCTATATCCCTATGTGCGCTTAAATCTTTAAAACTACGCAACGGATTTTGATGCGGTTTTTTTTAATAGATAGAGTGATTCAAGAGGAAGGTTTATATGCCTAACTAGCAGATCCCGCGGCTTTACCTGTGCTAAATCTAGGGAAGAGCCCGAGCGAAGCGAGGGCGAGTCGCTAGTTTATAATAATCTTATTTTGTTAAGTAGGTTTATACACCTAGAGTATGTGATTAAGAATTGACTTCTGAAAATATTTTCTTTTATTTTTCACGTAGTTAATATTGCACGTTTAATCTAAAATAAATAAGTTATGTATTTATATAATATAGTAATAAAATAGAAACAATTATACAAAACAATTTACTTATATTTTTTTTTATTTATCTACCGCCCTTATTAACGATCAAAGGGCCTATTGTAAGTTTCACAATCCACAAGCTCAGAGCTCTACAAACGCCATAAACCAGTGCAAATAGCTCCATTTCACACGGCCGCTATAAAAGTAGGATTTGTAATATTTTTACTGACCCGCTAAAACGATCGATAACTCATAAAAACTATTTTTAGCTTTTAACAAATCGAAGTAGTTTCAAGTGTATTAAGTCGTATGTTTGTCTTTTTCAAAATATGGGTTTTGGATATAAATGTGTGTGTCTAGATATTATATGACTACTAGCGGACCCTACAGACGTTGTCCTGTACACATAGGATAATTTTATAAACTTTTGCTCCCGGTGAAATGTTTTAGTATGCATGCTCAAAACAACGTTGCCTAGCAACGACTTATTGAATTGAATATGTCATTTATTGTGCAAATGTATAAATAACTAAATAATATAAAAAATACATTATCTAGTGGACCGAATTGTGAATCTAAACCATTCTCGAATACACTCGAACACACACAAAATATTTCATCAAAATTGGTCCAGCCGTTTAGGAGGAGTTCAGTGACATACACACGTACAGTAGAATTATATATATAAAGATGAAATATGATAGCTGTATATTAAGAAGAGCTTTCACGCAAAATCATATACATTAAATACTTAGTATTTTTAATAACATCCATAGTTCTATGTACTTAGATAGGTACTAACCTTCCCTCGCCCCATTTCCTAAGCGATCGTAAATGTTACTTTTTGTCTTCAATCATAAAAAATTATATATAAGACCCTAATTTAAGTTTTGGTTTTTCACTTATGAACTAAATATTTAAGTGTATTGAATTCAAAAACTATATAGCCTTAGACCATTTATAGACGATCCGCCGTCAATTAGTGGAAATTCCGGAATACATTCAGAGTTTTTACTTGAGAGAAAAGTCTTTTTCATTATATATTCTTACTTATATAGAGAGAAGATATATTTATTTATGTGACATAATAGAAGTCAGGAAAAACCTGTAGTTTAAAATATCTGTTCAAATCGGACCTTGAGCATTAACATAAAAAAAATAAAAGGCACGAACTCAGCAAACACAGTTCACATTACACCTCACTCCTTAAAAAAGTAGCCACAAAGACTCGCACTATAAAAATAAATAATAAAAACTTTACAAGAATCTCGCAGTTTGGCGCGAAGTAGTCTCTGGAAAGGTCGTAGTCTCATCGGAACATAGCTTTGTATCGCTCAACATCAACGATATCAAATTTATTGAATGACTAGCAATTCCCGCAGCTCTTCCCGCGTTCTAATCAGCATTTAAAAATAAAGATTGGTCGTAGGCGGATGAAAATTTAGAGTTATAAGCATTTTCTGATGCCAAATTAAAAGAAAAATAAAATTTGGTCAAAAAAGAATAAATCTGGATTCATCCTTAGCACCTATAAAAAATATCAACAACAACCTATTATTCTCAGACCTACCAAATAAGTATACATAAAAAAATCATAAAAATCAGTCAAGCCGTTTCGGAGATGCTCGATAACAAGCACAGTGACACGAGATTTTTGTATATTAGAATATGAGGGACCGCATCGCGAGAAAACCATTGGACTGATTTCGATGAATTTCTATAATGGTAGCTAGTTATCCGGTCAACATATAGGAAACTTTTTACTGCGGAAAATAAGTAGTCTATAGATATCTAGATATTTTAAGCGCTAAAACGTATACGTTAATACGTTATTATACGTACCGCGTAAGTAGCCTTTACACGTCTTTTTAATTCATTTATATTTTAATTGTGGGAGATAAGGATACCGAAATTAAATCGAATGCAAACAAAAGTAGTAGTAACGAATATTATTTAGTTGAGAACTTGCTGCTACATTCTTACGTATTACTGTAATTCTTAGCCATTATTTTTGATGCATAAAAAAAACTGTGTCATAATTTTCATATTATATTTTGTTTTATTTAAAAAACAAAGTCATTACATAGCTAGCTATATTCAGTGTTATACCAGACTTAAGGACCCACCGTCCGATGTTCACTTGTGTGGCAAGTTTTGGATACGGTGCAATAGACAAAAGCTACTGTTTCACAGGGCTTAATTATTTCCTACAGTGTAAATGGGCTTTAAATGAACATTTCGTATCAGTGTATCGTGTTGTGTGGTACAACGCACAGTCATCGAGTTTTGTTTGTTTTATACAATCATACTTTTCATTACATCATGTTAGAGGAAGAAAAACTATTTTGGTCAAACAGCAAATATCTGAGCAATACGAATCTGACATTGCGCAAGCGCATTATGAACCGATACCAGTCCTCGGAGGAAAAAATCGCGGGTTTGATGTCCATTTTGAACACTTTTCATTTTCTTACAAGAAAATAACGTTTTATATTATTTCAATATGGTCAAACCAAGTTAAACATAAGAACCTTCTATTAACATATAATTTATATCCTTCTTTTTCTACTTGTTGCAGCCGTGTATTTGCAAACACGGTCCACATTATTTGCTCCATTAATACACCGTCGGCCTCAGCAAATATCTAAACATGAGAACTGTGTGGGACTAATGCACAGATTTCTGAGAACTTTTGATACTGGTTCTACAAAGAAATAACTTTTCACACCAGATCGCGCTACTTTAGAAATCTACTATAGATAAAATAAAACTATGCGTATTTTAATATTACCTAGTGTAATATTACAAGCATTTTGGATGGAATTTAGTACATGAACAGGGAATAATCTAAAGTAATGGAGTACTACTGTGGGTACTGTACTGTGTTTCTAAATTGTAAGATAGGTGTTAATTATGTTGGAAATTATTTGCACTTGAAAATATCCCAGCATGAACCCGGAATTCGAACCCGTTTCACTCGTTTTTCGAAGCGTACCACTGAGCTATCACTCTCGTTCAGAACGTTTGCATTCAAGAAATAAAGGACATATTATTTCTTAATGTGTAGATAAATAAAAGATATTGTTAGATTAAATATGTAATAATCTATTCAGCGTTAATACTTGTGTTAATGAATGTTTACAGTCGAGTAATGAACAGGCGCTCAAAGAACCAATATTTCGATGATCAACACTCGACGTCAACACATAACATATTAACGACGACTTTATAACTTTCACGGATTACATTTTATAATGCGATACACCACTATTGCCTTGTCAACATTCATAAATATTTATGTTATTATACTATGTTATATATACACAGAATAATATCTTTGTAAGTTCTTTTAATAAGAAAAATACATTTGTTATAAGCATAGCAACTTTGACTTGTGTGATGTGTCCCTCTGATAGTTGTCTACGGTTTATATAAAATAGGAACCACAATTATTATTAAAAATTCGATGTGTTAACCTCAAAGCTGTGGTAAAAAGGTAGAGTCAGTTTAACGTAGAGCTAGCTGTGGTAGAGCCAAGTGTAGAGCGTTAACGAAATACAAATATTAGTGAGCACGCGACACACGCGACTAATTCCAAACGCAAAGTATAGTTTATCTTGAAACTAAATGCTTGTACAAAGCCGCTATTAACAGATTACTACATGTCATAGGATTCGACAATTTACATTTGAACTGTGAATTGAAGTAGTTAACGTCGTTATTGATAACTGAAACTGTCATTACAATACTTATACTTCATGTGCTGAAGAATTTAGAATAATTATCGCATTTATCCCCTTCTTAATATTAAATTACTTGAATATTGATTTGTTTTGTTGAAGCATCTAAGTGGCATAAGTCATATTACATATGTATTACTTCGTTTTTTTATTTGATATACAATAATTGAAAGAAAACTTAAGTTATTATCTAAATATTCAAAAGCAAAAGGTCACTCAGTCACTCACTCACTCACTAAACACACATCGAAAACCATTTGACAAATAAAGATGAAATTAGAAAGAGAGGTAGTTTATAGGTATTTGTAGATGTCCGCTAAGAACGGATATTACGACGGGGCCGGATTAAGGAGATTAAGGCTTTCTTAAATTTGTATGAAAGTCCTCAATTTTTTCCTCACCCCTAAATTTGGCAGGCAGCAACTAGGAACGTACCCGAGCGAAGCGAGGGTGAGTCGTTAGTATCCACGTATTTTTAATATTTTAATATTGTATGTGTATTTATAACTCTGCATAAGGTCGATTCAGGTAGAAGGTCTCGTGAAATGTATCGATATAGTGCAAGTTTTGTACGGAGTGTGCGAAGTGGGAGTCAAGCAAGGTGATCCATTTGTACCGGTGTTTTATTTTTTATATCATTCTTTCATCTTTTGAGGTAGGATGTAGTAAATTATATTAAAAAAGCAAATATTTTAATAGCTTGATAAGGTTAAAATTAATACTTTCTCAAATTTACGCGAATATTTGACATTATAAATGAATTACTTTATGCATATGCTTTACAACATTCATGGTCACGGGTGAGACTGAGAGTTTAGAGATGCCAAAGGCCAAAAATCGGGAACCAAAAATCAAAATAAATCCGCAATAAAATCCAAAAAGATAGATTTATTTATAATGTATAACATTATATAGGTACTATATTGTTAGTTTATTTTATTGTATAAACTATTATTAAATGGTATATACTAAAATACACTATAATTAAATGTAATAGACAATGCACCTACCTGCACCCTGCTCTCTGTGAGGCCGATCCGCATCGCGATTTCTTCTCTCATAAATATATCCGGGTAGTGAGTCTTCGTAAAGCATCGTTCTAGCTCGTTTAGTTGCGCTGGTGTAAACCTGTGCCAAATTATAAAATGATCAAAAATGCATATGGCATGGCCTTCTGTCTCTCTTCCTTAATAGTCATAATTAGTCGTATGAGATGAAGGATTCTTTGTGTTAATGAGTAAAATACTTCAGTTGACATTTTTTATATGTTTAGGTAATAAAAAGACAGTTCTTATATTATAAAGGTAGCCATAGCCGTAGTAAATATTGCATTTAAGACTTTTTTTTTACCTAACAAAAGTTAGGTTTGTGTTAGATTGCATCACGTTTATGAAAGGTAAGTCTAGCGATTGCTTTACATCGTATCGTTTTTGACACATTTTCATTTAATTTTAAGTATTCGTTGTTTTTTTTATTTATTTATGGTGACACTTTTAATAAACAAATAAAATTTATGATATACCTAGCAATAAAAATTATACACTGCCTAATTCGGTCATAAAATAATAAGAATAATAATACCGATATAAAAGATAATGGATTACAAAGTGAAGACAAATCTTAAGTAGACCTAAACATGAAAGTAATAAAAAACTAAATGTACTAAAAACTTTCAATTTATAAGAAAATAAACAAATAAATCATAGTTATAATTTTTTATAAGAGGATAAGTTAGAATAAGTTTTTTTACTAACAAAATAAGTCACTGTTATTTGAGTAAATTATTTTATAATCTATGTATAAATAAAAATGAATGTTGCTAAGCGCAAAACTCGAGAATGGCTGGACCAATTCGGATATTTTATTTTGTGTGTTCCTTAAGGCACACGGGAGGTTTTAATAATAAAATAAAATTCAAAGTTTGTAAACTTATACTAAAGGGGGTACCGCTAGTTATAAATAATAATACATTACCTAGTTCTATGCCTTTTCTGCTTAGCTGGCTTATCGCTGTCTGATGCGGAAGAGGACATGCTGACCGGCACGGTGGACATGTGTCCACTGTGCTGCTGGTGGATGCCGCCTGCAACAACAGTCCCATAAAATTGGATTAGAGAATATTTTAATACTATCTTGAATCATAACTTATTGTAGGCTTCGCTAGGATTCTAGATTCATAATATGTAGGTATGATAAGTTTTTTATACCCTACAAACGTTATCCGGGATAAAACCTATTCTTAGTGCATCCCAGGATTTTATACCATCTCCATAAAAACTTTCGTCTCAAACAAGCTGAATCTGAGAGAGCCTAGCCAATTTTCGAAAGACATGTGAAGTCCGCTACCTGCACTTGGCTAAAATGTTGAACTATGGCGTTATCTACCTTATCCGTTGGTTATTGATAAGGGATGAACATATTTAGTTATCTGATAATACCTTGCAGGTGGTCGGCGCGTAAGGAGTGCGCGAGGAGGCGCGCGGGCGCATGGTGCCGCTCCACGCTCGGCTTTAGCTCGAGCTTGCTGTCTGAGCACTGCTCTTTGTGACCTGCAGGGATATGTGACGTGTTTACGACAGATTTAAGGTTATTAAATAGGTGTTTTAACATAAATTACCTATTTTTCTTTATTTTTGTATTAGATCCTTTAATGTTATTAAAAAATATATAGAAAGATGTAAAATTATGATCTTATAAGGCAAGGTAGGTGATGACTTAACTTAAATTTTAAATTGATATGAAAAAACATTTAAGTTATCTGCCAAATGTTTTTTTTTTCAAAATGGTGTATGAATCGGCTGCTTCATTGTTAGGTTAAATATCAAAAAAATTATTCTTTATTATTTATTTATATTAAATATCTATTGTCTTGCTGAGTTTGTTTTGGAAAACTAGTTCCAAAACTTTTAATACGCCGATTAAGTCGTAGAGAAAATAAAATGTTGTTAAAGCCACAAAGTTAAATCTTTTATTTTCTATGATTTTTTTATTTAAATATAATAATTTAGATTTATATTTTGGTTTGAATTTTAATATATAATTACTAATTAGGTATATATACTCATACTCATTATTATATTAAAAGTTAAAATAATACTAAATGTAAAGGTAGTTACGACATTGAGATATAAACCAACAATATAAGAAAAAACAATCAAAATTAATTAAAACAGTGACATTAAAAAATGGTTTTTTAACAACTTAACAATATAAATATTCGTGTAAGTGCACACCAAGCTAGAGCAATTTCCTCTCAAATTATTTCGCTCTATCGATAGCAAACGCTTCCCAAACACCAATTGTATGAACATTCATCATATCACAAAAATTAAAGGTCTAATAAATAAAATTTCGCTGTAACTTGACGTATGTTTGTTACTCGTTCACTGAAATCTTAAAAATCGCATAAACTTAGTATAGTAAATAGGTATAGACTATCTATAGATAGTTATAGATCGCGGTCGCAAGAAGTCGCACCACATTCATCTTTGCTCTTAGAATGACAAAAAACTAAGCTAAAAATAGAGCTAGAAGCTAAAAGCTAAGCTAAAATATTTTATACATTACATTAAAAATGCCAATGTAACAGTCTCAAACTGAAAATCTGCTCACTAAAGTTTCAACTGCATTGCCATATCGGAAGCCAAAATTACTCCGAATCATGGCGACCATAAAGCGAATTTGATAGAATTGAGCTCGTTAAACGTTACGTTAAATCTGTTTCTGTTGAACTTCCGTTTGTGTACTTTTTGAAAAACTTGTTGATAAATGCGCTATAAAAATGGTATACTTAATACTTTTTATATTGATTCGAATGTTGTTACTTAAATAAAGCTATCACTTTGTTTCTTTTAAGGTATTTATTTTTATTTTGGTTTCTGACCTTTTGAATTTGTTAGCAATCATAGTCATGAGACGTTTTATTTAAAAGAGTCTAATGCTTGACAGAGACAGTAACAATCATTGGTCAGATAATAATTAAATATATGTAGATGATTCGCACGCACATGTTACTTTGCCAGTTGTGATTTCTAACAAAAGAAAAGTAAACTAGAAGATAGGATCCACTTCATAAAATGATTTGTTCCAAAACGCCACGCTAGGTACCTTTTTAAAATATTTTTTAAGCCATCAATAATGATGATGGAGATGAATGATAAGGCAATGCTTTTTCTACTTTAACTTTGTCCCAATTATTCTGGTTTGACATAAAATATATTGGACCTAATTTCAATGCCTACTCTATACCTATCGCTTAGTGAGTAAAAGCACGTTAAAGATTGGAAACTAACAAATCATTATTAACAGGTGTTATATTATATAAAAATTATAATTTTGCATTGTACTTTAAGTTGTACAAGAGTAATAAAAACATTTAAAATATTTAAAAAAGAAGAGTTTTTATTAGTAAGAAGTTTGTTATAATACAAAATCCGCGACTGAAGGAGGACGCAAGGAGATTGTGGCAAGCTCTAGAATACGCCTTAGCGGAAACGCAATTTTAATACCGGTCTCAAATAAATTAATTGTTAATAGATAAATAAATACTTTAGTTTACAGGTTACCTGTTACCTGTTTTAAATTATATACTGCCAAACCCTTACTTTACTCGGAGTCGTCGCTCGGTACATTTAAAACATTTTAAAGTAACCCTGATTATTTTTCTAAAGAAAAAGTCTAAGTTAAACATTAGCTCTCTCATGTTACAGATCAAATCTCATCAAAATCGGTCTTTCCGATTTGGAGATTAACCGGAATAGATAAATAAAAGAAAAAATATATGTTTTTCTCATATTATGTACCTACTGTTCCATATACACTTATTAAAAATTAGTTTTTGAGTGATATAATGACATTACAGAGAGCAATTTCAATTTTATTTAAATATCTGTCCATATTTAAGTTAGCTTACTTATAACATTGTTTTGCAAGGTAATAAAATGTAATAAAATATATAAATAAAAACGTTCATACAATAGGACTTACCGCCTAAAGCTGTCGCAGTTAGATTATTAAGCATGGCCTCTATGGCCCAGCTAAGCCCGCTCCCTATACCGACATCATATTATCACTTTCGCACTAATTTTGACTAACACTTAACAAAACCACTTAAAACACTAACTTAGGCTCTATAAGCGGCTATCCGGCCTCTGCAGTAGAGCATCTTAATAGTCCACTGTCCAGGATTTGTGCACTCGCGTTCCCGAAATCTCAGGATATCAGCAAAAACCCGCCTTTACACAAAATAATTAACGCCGTATTATACCCTATTAGTTTTAATTACGACTCCGCTCAACTTATTTACACACTTAATTTTTGTTATAAAATTAATATAACCCGTTTAGTATCAATTTGTATAAATTTGCAGTTTGATTGGTTCGCCCTTAAAATGATCGTTTAATGTGGAAACTCGCCGACGACTGGTACAAAACAGATAGTCCTCACATTGTTGTCTAGATACCGTTCAAAAGACAAGCAGACACACGTATATCCGTCCCTCTTGCACTCGCACAACCCCGTACAGTTCCATAGAGACGAAGTCGGTCGCATCAGTAATGGATGTTAACATTTTGTTTACGGCCGATTTGAACAAACGAATAATCTATTATTTCATTCGTGCACATATTATTGATACGAAACTCTACAATATTAAAGCTGACATCTATGCATCCCGTTCTGCCTCACGTGTGTGGAATATCAAACGGATCTATCCATCTCTGTCTTCATTGCGATTTGGGTATTTTGTAGAGTGGTAGAGACGTTTCGACCAATGGTAGAGCAGGAAAATCACTTCGATACAGGGCCGGCCTAAGCGTGATATTGAAATATAATGTGTATAGTTAGCTCAGGGCGTTTCGTTCTTTTGTAATGGAAAAAACAAATACGGCTTGATATAGCGGTATAAATGTAGAGCTATAGCTAGGGTAAATACGACTATTGGAAATATTTCAGAGCTTGAGTGCGATATCTTGTAGCCTCTCCTGTTTTCGGACGTCGTTGAATAAGGAATGCATTATGGATACTTTTTTTAATCTGAACTTAATTTTCTTTGGTACTCGGACTTTCTTGTGTTGTTACCGTCTGTGACTCTATCATTTACAAGCGAATATATTAATTTTGAGTACTGAGTATCAAAAATTACTTTACAACTTTAAAATGTTAAGCTTAATCTATTTGTGATTTCTTTCAGAACGTATATTACATTTCTAATACATACTACTACATAATCCAGTGAAGTACAACACAATGAAAATAATTAACAGTACCTAAAAAATCTGCTTACAAATCTTTTTTTCTCATAAAAAACGTATATAGCTCGAACAAAGCTGATAGCTAATCGTTTCTTTGAGTTCTTATTTGTATCCAACTAGTTAAATGTAATCAAGTTTTTTGTGCTAATAATTAAAATTATTATACAAGTCACTTCCATTCTATTAATAATGTTAAGATCGCATAATAATAATAAGTATGTATTTAATACTAGTAGTTTGCCCTCAGTTCTCTCTAATACAAATATTTTCCTAAATAACTTACTAAATAACAAATCCTAAGTCCCATTTAACATTTTTGGCTCTGAATCTCAATTCAATCTCAATCTTATTTTTTTTTTTCTTTATCTTCGATTTTTTTGCTTTCCAAACTATTATAAATGAAATTACCTTTAAATAATATTTAGCGACTAGAAGAAACAAATATCGACCAGATAATATAATCAACCAATATAATGTAATAAAAATTAAGTACCTATTAGTAAGCACAGTGCCATACATGTTTTAAAAGAAAAAAATCATCCAACTAAAGTAAAACCGTCTTATTATTCAAGTTAAAGCTATTTAAAGTCATATTAGATGATATTTAGAAGATAAATATTTTCTGTCTATTTATTGGTTTTATTATTAAAATAAAGTACACAACGTGAAAAATTTCCTATACATTTCTTTAAAAAATCCAAAATAATGTACTTTTAAGTCGTATTTGAATTTAAATACATATTATGTACCTAGTGTGTACATATATACATACATACTCGTATACTTGACTCGACTACATATTTGACATTTATGTACAAACCCACCCTTCCAATTACTGTGTAGTATCTCTCAGGAATGTAGATTAAAAATACCTGCTTTGAGCGTAGCAGCGGCTACAGGTACGAGAATATTGCGTTACGAGAGCCGTGAAGAGGGAGCTTTGATACAAACTTTATAACAGTCTGATTTGAGGTATAATACGAGTACGTCATTCGTATTAAATGAAAACGTAAGAATTTAATATAATATGTGGGAACAAAGACTTCTTAAATATTAAATAACTGTGTACAATATATCTTATTAATATATTTATTATAAACCATTTTTATTATATACTAGCGACTCAACCTCCCTTCGCCCAGGTTCGTCCCTAGGTACCCTATAGTATAAGTTTTTTTATAAACTTTGAATTATTATTTTTTTATTTCTTTTTATTATAAAAACATTCCGTGGGCCTTAAGGAACATACAAAAAAAATAGCCGAATTGGTCGAGCCATTCTCGAGTTTTGCGTTTAGCAACATTCATTTTTATTTATATTAAAGAAGAAGATTTAGCGACAATCGGCTTTCATTTTTAGGAAAAGATTTCTATTAACTTTTCGTAATTATACAAGAGCTATAGTATAAAAAATGTAATCATTATAAGCATGTTATTAATTTGATTCGAGGCAAAACTACGTACAATATTGCGTGAGCAAGACTTTCTGCGTGAAATTATGTGGAAAATGAATTTTCCCAATAAGGTTTTAATTGTACATTTCCTGTAAAATTGCTCAATTGTTATTAATTTTATTATTGCAATATTTAAAAATGAAATTCATACCTACTCGTTTGACGGTAGTTTGAGACTCTGGGGAGAACTGGAGATTTTACCCCAGAAATCATTCGTTAAAGGAGTTAAAAGGGAAATAAAACTATGTATTTCAGTCATTCCACTTCAATCAATCACGTAAGGGAATAAAATGACTAATGACAAACCAAGCAAAATGAAATTTTCAAAGTTATTTCTTTAGTAACAAGCGACTGACCCTGGCTTTACCTATCTAATCTAAATCATCTAAATTGTTTAAAAAAGGAATAACGTACAAAAACACATAGGTACTACACACGTACAATCATTTGCATTTATAATAATAGACCGATACACCATTCTACACTGAGCCCGTGTAATAGTACCAAGTTTATTCATTAATAAAGCAGGATCTCCATTCACTCAACAGATTAGCGTTAATGCGTCTTCAGCACCATTAAGTTGCCAGTTACATCGAACGGCTATTTACGTTTACTGCTGAGGACTGACTTTGATTAAGTGGAAATTGATTTAGAACACTTTGCTCGTTACTTCATATTTCTTCATGTACTTAACTACTGACTTATACTAGCTTCGCTTGAGTATACCCTTTAATGCCTGCTGTATTAAAAACATTATATATTAATATGTTCCATATGAAATGCTGTATAAAAACAATATTCTATAGTCGGAAACGGCAGCATTGGCAATTTTTAGTAACATTAGGCTATGTGTCATTCCTGATCACAGTTTTTCTAAATAAATAAAAGTAAAATATAAAAATGTTGGGACATCCACTGGGCTTTTTGCTAATTTCCTGACTGACTTTCAAGGAACCTGGACATTAGCATCACCTTCTAGTTCCGTTGTCAGCTACGAGGCTTGTGTTATGGATACCAGATAGCAGTAGCACTACATATATGTAACTTTAAATTCTTACATACTATATTATAACTACACCTATAACTACTGAAGTACGAGCGTTCGTGCCCCTAGCGGGACTCGTACCGCAACCGCTGGCACAGCTAGTAGCTTAAATACAAACTGGAATTGGAATAAATCATTTTATTATTTGTATGTACAATACAAGAGGTATCCACAGGTTAGATGCTTATTATATTATCACAAATCATCTCGTACAAGACAATGGTCAAAAGAACCCATGGGAGCCCCAACGGATATGCGACAGTTATTAATGAACAAATTCGTTAGAAGTTTAATTAAGGAAGGTGTATAGTTCGTAATATCTAGCACTCTGGAGGGTTCAGGTACTGACTGACCGTTAAAAACCACACGTCAGGGTAAAATTAAATATCGCTAAAGCAGTAAATCTTCCTGAACTAGTTCTATGGGACCTATTAATACACGCATTAATTCGATTATGTCGTCTATATGCAGGTCGCCCTACACATGACAATTCCTTGTTGTTCCTTGTCACTCAGACGGCAACAGCAGATAGCATTACTGACATATACGTACCCCAGTTTTGGGCAGAAAGATATAGCCCAATCTGAGACCAAAAAATTCCAAATAAAATATATCGGCAGGAGAAGATACTACGTTTTCGTTAAAAAAGTAACGCCATCTTTAGTTTCTCAAGATGATGATAGACTGCATTAAGGTTACATCTAACGTAGGTCGTGGATTCAATTCAATTGACATATCAACTCCCTATTTGTTTATACCTTTGTAACTTAAAATAGACTTTTCAGGATTTTTTACTTAATCAGAGCTTTTGAACGTCAACAATGTAAACTTACGTCATTAGCTTTGACTTATAAAAGCACTAACACAACTTCATAGATGAACACGACTTATGCAAACAAAGCGTATCATAAAAAATATGCCATTAACAGGCGCAGAGGTGCTAAGCGATGATTTTTAATAAAAAATACCCCTCGTTTTAATATCGGTTATGCCTTAGGGTATCTCTTTCCTTGCCCGCTACAAAAATAACTATCAAAAAAGTAACGACTAACGAAAATATACTTTAAAATTCCACGTAAAAAGTTCAAACTCCATTTATATTGGCAAATTTTGAGACTGTTCTCATTGTAGATGTAAAATGAACTCTATTCTAATGTAATAGGACTGATTTTGTCTCATAAAAGATTAAGTCTTAGAATGTTTTGTAATTGAACAAGCCAAGGTAACGCATTGTAGCCGTAAAACCACGCGTAGTTTATTATAAGTTAATACGCGCCCCCGCCTTAGCGAATAGATCGTGATACACTGCGTGGTAGAAAAAGTATGAACTTGATCTGTCTCACCAGGTAAGTAAAATAGTCGAATCGAATCTGTACATTGAAATTATTTTGGAATTAAATTCGAATCGCAATATTCAATAATAAATTTATATGTTTTTGAAAGTATATAATCGCACATAAATGAGAAAGAAAATCGCAGTTGTCTTTATTGTACTGTCGTCTATGATCTCATACATTGAATGTAGGGACGCATCAAAGAAAAGTGACGTTAAGGCTATACTACTAGGTACTTTTATACTGCTTCTATTCAATAATTAATATATGTGTAAAAATAGAAAATCTTAAAATATTTGATGTAGTTAATCGGGCCCGTGGTGTACTCGCACCCCAGTCGACTTCCATTGTAATAAACTTACACGGTTTTTAACTCGCCCGGCCCGCGCCCGGCGATGTCAGATTGCTAAGCTCGACCCGTTACTGAGTGCTTTAACTTTAACCAAAATCTGATACTAATAATTTATATTTTTATCGTAATGATTAATAATTTATTGAAAGTTCATTATAAAATACAAATTTTTAAAAATTAAAAATTAAAAAAATTGTATACATAAAATTGGAATTTAAATATTTGTTTGAATTGGAGGTAAAATATATTTTGAAAAGAATTAAAATTGTGAAAATCTTGATCTTTTTCTATGAAAAAATTGCCTAAATGAGAGAAAGCCGGACAGAAAAAAAGAAGAAATTGCATCATTAAGAGCACTTTATTTACTCTACTGATACTTGCATGGATTTCAGTATTTATATGCAGTGTGGAAATCAACCTTCTATAAATTGTTCCAAAACTTAATATTACAAACTTTACCAAAGCTAGGAAATTCCTATCTTTAGTAAAGTACATTCGTAAATACTAGTAGTACATAAAGTAAATACTAGTAGGAATGTAATAATAACATTGTTATAAGAGAATAAAACTGCGATATAAAGACTGTGTTTTAATATTTAATAAATGTAAAATGAGAGATTTGAAATTAATAAAATTTGCGGTTTTGTGGCGACGGAACATTGCAGAGGGAAATGAATATTTCTGCCCATTTAAATCGCTTCACCGCATAAAGTTCAGCGCAAACTTAAATAGGGACGTAGTTTAAAATCATCGATAAACTTTATAGTACGATTATTATATTATTTTAAAACTAAACATATTATTTATTTGTTTAAATATGTAATTGTTATTTTACTACTTCGTAACTAATCATAGACAAAATACGTCTCTACATTTCGTTCAGATTAAATAACATTTAAATTGCCGAATTTTGTTTATTTTATAAATACTGCTAGAAATATAATAAATTCTTATAATAATAAAATACTACAGTCGATAAGTAATACGACATCACTAGCAGTCTGTAATGGCTAAGCCCTGTTCTCCCCGGAGAGCTAATATATTGTTATTTGTTCCCGAGATGTTGGAACGTACCTACTCGTGGTATTCGGAAATTATGTTCAGTTTATTAATCGTATTTCACTATAAAATATATTATTTAGCTAGCACTAATGTGGATGACAACGGACAGTCGTGCACGGCGGTATAACTGGATACGTCGCAGGTCACTGGTTCGATTCTGTAATATAAAAATGTAACATTAAGGACGTCTTTAAGGAAACTATAACATATCTTCTATATCGAGTTTTTGCGATTGGATTGCGTAAAATATATATAATACGAGTAAGTGAGTGAAATACATACATACATACGAGCTTATTCAAAAAAAAAGGTGATAGCTGCATCTACTGTGTTGTATCACTTGTACTGAACGAACACAAATTACAATCGCGAGAAAATTAAAAAAAAATTAAATTAATATTCCTTATTAATAAAATGGTCCCTTGATAAAATTCAACTTTAAGCTTAAGCTATGAGCAACGATGTATACTTAAATCTGCTAGCAAAGACTCTAATGATGGGGTTTTGTTAGTGTAATAATCTCTTAGGTGTCGTGATTATCATGTACATCTACATATCTCAAGAGTTAAGTAGAAATCTGTAAAGTGCTAAAAATGTCAGTCTAAAAGATTGTAAAGAAATTCTATTGAAGGAAGGATTTAATTTCATCACTTTACCTTATACCTTGTACTCTACTCACCTTTCAGCTCAACTCGCTAGATAATCGTTTTACGATCGAAAATCGTCTGAACAATGTATTCCCATAGATAAAACTGAACAAACGAAAGCTCAACTGTAACGTGTAGTGAAGCACTTTACTACAAAAACAGACTATAAAATAATGTAAATAATATTAATCCTATCGCTATAATGGAGTCGTAATCCCTGATATCGTATAAGCGATCTTTTTCCAGTCCAACCGCCCCAGCCCGCCCGTGCCCGCCAGAGCCCACGCCGCCGCTGCATACAAACTGCCGATTACTGCGGGCATATTTCAAAGTATTACACTTGATTTATAAAATGGCTTACCGCCTTCGCTGTTTCATATTTTTTGGAACAAATACGCCTTTATACATGTAATACAATTCACGTTTGTCTGTGTGTCTGTATTATGTATATTGTATATACATTTAAAATACCCTATTTCTCATCATATTGTTCTCATCATGAAAACTTAATAGTTTTTTGGAAAATCTTATTAAATTAGTTATTATTATTATCTTAAATATAATATGCAGAGGTTGAATGTATATTTCCTATTATTTCGTCTATATCTCTGTCTGGAAAGTCATCACGAGATAAATACTGCACTTTGTATGAAAGGTACAATGATAGTTCTTTATCCGGGTCAACTTATGGAGTTTATTTTTTACTTCGGGAAAATGTCTCAAGTCTAAGAAATCTATACCTACTAACCATTCAACGTAGGTACCTAAGGAAAGAGGACAAACTCAAGCAGAGCGTGAGTGGGTCGCTAGTCGTTAATAACTTTCTTACTTATAATTTAGACCAGGAAGAAATCGAAATAAATTTGAACTATTTGATTGAAGACTTGACATTTTTAATTTTAAATCAACCTTTCTAATGCCCAGTTAGTATATAGAACGAAACAATACGAAGCAATATCTCCCTATTTCATTAAAATAGGGCAAAGCAATGAAATCCTACAATAAGTTAAACAGTTCTGACAAGTCGTGTGCCGAATCAAAGGTGCGTTTACAATATAAATTGTTTTCAACATCAATAGAATATACGGACTAATTGCAGGGGTTACGAACTGGAGTCCGCTTTGAAATGCACCTAGGTCCTAGTCTATAAAGTAAAGCATTTGTATATTAGGTATTATTGGTAATATAATGAACATGTACACTTTATTTTTCGTACTACTTCATAAAAGTTATTAATTCAATGAGTATATTTAATGATTAATCTTAAAAGGAAAAATATTTTTTAAGCCTTACAATTCTTCTCATTAAAATATTCTAAAAAAAACTTGTGAATAATTGAATAAATGTTGAAACGCACCCAGTGTTTAATGAAATGATATCTATATAATTGCTCTAAGGTATGTCTCTACAGTGTCTCTACCGTGATTTTAAATGCTGTAAACTGTTAATACTGTTTAATATATTATTATTATTACCATATTGAAATCTATATATATAAGTACATACGTACAGATATCCTTAGATATTATTATAATTTCAAAACATTACTTATCTATAATTACGGGTACATTGGCTATGAATTGGTGCCCCCTGACTTAGAGCAAATGCGATATACAAGGCACAACTCAATATGGCGCGTGCCGCGGACAGGTGGTGATGGCGTCGCTTCTATTTCGGACTGAGTGAATTGTACTGTGTAATTATAGAGATAAAATGAATCTTAAAATATCAGCTTTGTATGTACTTTTTTATATAGGTATAAGTAAATATGCATAACACCTTTACCTGAAATATCTGTACCAGAAATTTTATTTATTTTAACTAGCGGAACCTGTCGCTTCGCTGACGCTAAAACGAGCTCGAGCGAAGCGAGGATAATTCCCTAGTTCTAAATATAAATAAGTATCGGTTTCTCATGCGAACGGAGAACATAAAAAGAACTGCAAAAATCATCTCCCATTTTTCAACATTTTTCATCGATTCTTCGCTCCTATTGGTCGTAGCAAGTTGTTGACTATCCAACTCGGAAAGAATTTTTTAATTCGGATCAGTAGTTCCTGAGATTAGCGTTTTCAACAAAAGAAACAAACAACTCTTCTGCTTTATAATATTAGTATAGATTCGATAGTCGCTAGTTTCATAATAATTCCGTTTCTTTCCGTGATTAATAAAAGTTAATAACTGAAATATTCCAAATAACTGAAATATTATTATTTATTTAAACCTAACATTATATACTAGTAAAATATAAAATATTAAATAATTTAAAAAAGCACAAGCCTGAAAGTTAATTTCCGATACCGGGAATCGAACCCGAGCCTCCTGGGTGAGAGCCAGGTATCCTAGCCACTAGACCATATCGGATTTTCGATACATGTTTAAAATTGGCTTTAAGAAGAACATTTATTTTGTTTTTTATGAACATTTATTACTCTACATTTAAACTTTATTACTCTTCACTTAAAAAGGCAGGGGCGGATCTACTTAAAGGCTGTTTGGGCTGCAGCCCAGGGCCCCGTGGATACAGAGGGCCCCCAGCCGAACTGAAAACAATAGACCATATTGTCAATAATAAAAATTATCTAGAATTAAAAAAAAATTCGATCATAAGGTTGGCAACTCTGCGATCAATCAACCTGTGTGCACATCTATATAACGGAACGGGGAATTCCCCGTCGCTTGTTTTCGGTCGGTGTATTCAGTTTTTTTTTATTTTTTTTATTCTGTTGTTCCAATCCTTAGCCGCACGTATAATAAAAGACGAAGCAAAACGCTTCGTCCGGACGGGTGGAATGTCCACGACATAAGAATGGAGACCAGCCGTTCGTCGAGTCGTCCGATGATGGAAAGGGTATGGGGGAATTAAGTCGTGTAATTCCTGCGCACACTCTCCGAAATGCAACCTATAGAATACACAAAGGCTGGCAACCCTACGTCGGTGATCGAGGCTTTGTAAGTTGGCTTTTACCAGGGTAGGGTCACCAATAAGTCTCAGCGCACGCCTATCAATCGAGTCCAAGGCTGACAGATGGCATTTCGCAGCACCAGCCCATATGTGACTACAGTATTCCACGCACGACCGGACTTGAGCTTTGTATAGATTAAGAAGCTGTCCCGGCGTGAAATACTGTCGGACCTTTGCGAGGATGCCAACTTTTCTCGCTGCTACATTAGCCTTAGACGCGATGAACCACCCGTAGTTCATGTTGGGGCTAATGTCCATTCCCAACAACTGCAGACGATCAGTGTATTCTAAAGGCACATCTCGGAAAGTAGGAGTCAAGGTAAAAGGACTCCTTTTTGTGGTGAACAGACACGCCTGTGTTTTGGTGGCGTTGAAACTCACAAGATTGGCATCGCCCCAAGTGGAGACTGCCTTGAGTGTGAGATTCAAACGTTCTACCATGGCCTCTCTTTCGGACTGAATTTGATCTCTACTGGCTCGAGGATTTGGCAGGTATCTCTCTACAACAGTGCTGTCGTCTGCGTACCCATAGATACCGGGTATAAGCAGATCGTTAATATGCAGCAGGAACAAGGTTGCAGAGAGAACAGATCCCTGAGGAACTCCAGAGTTGGTTTTTAAGGGTTCTGATGAACAGCCTTCAACCACAACTCTGAGTGATCGGTCGCTCAGGAAGTCTTTTATCCAGCCGATCAGGCCAGGAGATATGCCATAGGCTGAAAGCTTGCTTATAAGGCTAGTGTGCCAAACCCTGTCAAAGGCCTTTGAGACATCGAGGGAGACTGCAATTGCCTCCCCACTTCGCTCAAGAGCTTCGCCAATGGTGTGGTTGGCATACACTAGAAGGTCCCCAGTTGACCGATTACTGAGGAGATCGTTCTGTTCTAGGTATGCCATAAGACGAGTGTTCAATACACGCTCCATAATCTTGCAGAGTATGGAGGTGATTGAAATTGGACGATAATTGGCAGGGTCAGCACGGCTACCTTTCTTGGGCACAGGTTGCACATTAGCAAGCTTCCAGGATTTAGGCTGACTGACTTAGACTGGAATAAGTCTTAAGAGAAAGGCGGTACAGACGTGTCAGTATCGGAGACAACTCGGGAGCACATGTTTTGAGCACTATCGCTGGTATACCATCAGGACCACTGGCTTTATTCACATCTAGACGACACAATATTATCTTTACCTCCTTATTAGTTATGGAGATTTCGGGCATTGAGATCCCGCAGTGAGGTAGATGTGGTGGAGTAGCATTGCCAGAGTCTAGATATGAATTTTGGACAAAAAGCGAGGCAAGTAAAGACGCCTTCTCCTTTGCCGTATGAGCCAGGGATCCGTCAGATTTTACCAGCGGTGGCAGTGAAGGCCGACAGAAGTTCGTCTCAACCGCTTTGGCAAGGGACCAAAAAGCTCTGCTACCAGATGGTTGGGCAGAGAGCTTTGCGCCAAAATGTGTATTGTCTATTACTGGGGACTTCCCTCCGCTTATCGCTCGACGCAATTTTGTTATTTTTCCGCACTTATGCGTCGACTATATTAACGAATTGACTTTGTTATTGTTAGAAATGTGTTTAGTTTATATAAGTGATAGATAACTTAAAAGTTATAAGGACCGGAGCTTTCTTTTAATTTACTAAAATTGAAAGTATTCTGCATAAGTAGACTTCCTGCTTTTAGTAGGCAGTAGCCAGTAGGTAAGTAAAAAGAATTATAAAACATGACTTTATAAATGAAATTACCTTTTCGGATTTTGTCGCGGATTTATTTGGATTTTTGGATCCCGACGTTTCGAATGCTTTACAGCAATCATGGTCACGCGAGAGACTAAGGTATTTTACCGTAATTTTTTTACTTTTCAGCGGGTTATAATACTTGTTACAGACAGTGCCTACCCACAATTTACAAAAATTCAAAATGGCATCAAAGTACCTTAGAAAATTATACATTTTAATTCTAAACATTTAAAAATTTAAAATTTTTAATTATATTATAAATATGGCAATATTATTAACTTATTTTTAGCTACTATAATAACTATTATTATATTATTTTATAATATTTGTTAAAATAATATGAAGTAGTTACAAACAAAATTAAAATTTACGGTAAAAAGTTTAAGCTAGACCAGATGGTCTAGTCACTATGATGCTGCCAGAGCTTTAAAAAGTAATTATGATGGCATTATGAAAATTTTAATAACTTTTTATTAAATGAAGATATTGCAATCATTTTTTTCAATAAGTGTCTAAGAAATAAAACTTAGAAAGTTTCATTGAAATCTATCCAGTAGTTTTTCCGTGATGCGCGCACAACTGAAGACCTCTATCATTTTATTTATATAGATTATCCAAATGACGTAGACGAACATTGAGTGAATGAGTGCATTCAGTTAAAATCTTCCTTACTGCAGTCTAAGACAGAGTCTTACACTCTTGCAGTGAAATTTTTTGGCTAATTTATGAAAAGAAACTTGTTGAGGTTTTCCCAAACTGCTATACCATCTTAAAAAATTTTTTAACGATGCCGATCACTAGCTGTGAAGCGGACCGCTCTTTCTCCAGGATGTCGTATATAGAAAACAAATACAGTACAACTATATAATTTATCAGTTCTTTCCATAAATTGCGATTTAACAAAGGACTTACATTGCGATGACCAAATAAAAGAATTTGCAGCACAAAAATGCAGAAAGGATGCTTTATAATTAATATAACATAACCATTCATAACCTGTCAATTTATTTTTCAATAGGTAAATAATGTTTTAATAAATAAATAAAATATTTTGTCCTGTACATAACATATATTATATATACCTACATCACTACAGAAAACAGATTTTTGACAAAATGGCAATTGGTTGAGTAATTAGGTAGGCCCCCTAAGCAGTATTAGCCCAGGGCCCCACAAATTTAAGATCCGCCCCTGTAAAAAGGAGAATATTAACTATATTCGTTTGTATGTATTTTTATATTTTTTGGATACCTAAGATACAACTTTAGCTATAAGCATATAATATTATAGCATAGAGCATATATTTCTCAAAAACTGTTAGGTACAAAATACATATAGTTAACCATTTCTTTTTACGTCTTCTAACCGTTTGGTTCAAATTAGTCTTGATTTATTAGAACCAAAGAAATAAAAAGAGCTTTTTAAACAAAGATCTTCTAAATATTGTGTGAAGATTATTTTAATTGTGCAGGTATAATTACATATATATTATTATTATAAGTATATATTATTTAATAATTTATAATACTAAGTATCTAAGCGTAGACGTGAACAAAAAGTAGTTTAATATTATTAAATACCGGTTCTATACACGAGACCCAAGTGGAACTAAATGTAATATCTACAAAGGTGTATATTAATAGTCAATTGATTGATGTTTATTAAAAGGGGATTCAATTTCAGCGAAGGCAAAACTAGATTGAACCCTTATTTTAATAAATGTAAAGTTCATTTTAGTACTAATTATTATTTCCTTTGGAAGCTTTCGAACTGTATATATTTCGGATTACAACTGTCCGTCTGTTCTCATGAGAATGTAGTGACGTAACTCTAGTTGACGTGCAAAAGTAATTAGAACTAAAATTAATACTCAAAAGATGCGTTGACGGGAACGTTATTGCTTTTTAAAAGGGCTCTTACTTTTTTCATTTTTTAAGCGTCACAAACTTTTCCTTGGTAGTACTTATATACCATTGTATAGTATAATATTATGTCGACTTCATTTTGTATAATTTAATATCAAAGACTTATTACTTATGACTATTATTACTATATGTAATATGGGTAAAAATCATGGGTAAAAAGTATGATAAAAATTTCTGATTTAAATAACAAGTTTATATTCTCCACAAAATTGACAGTTAAAAATATAAGTACAGTAATGCCTTCTTTCTTTCTTTTCTTAATTTCAGTTAAAGTAATATTATTAATATCTCAATATGAATTTATTGTTTCCTCACGATGTTTTTCTTCACCGTAAGACAAGTGGTAAGCATGATGGAAATTCGCACATGAAAATAGAGGTGCAGGACCCGGATTTGAACCCGTATCACTCGGTAACCAAAGCGCGTTAACACTGACTACCACTGCGCATCATACATTTGTAATTTATTACGAAATTATAAAAACGTTTATAAGTACCTATTGATTGTTAACTTTATGGTATATAATTAATATTATTTGGCATGTTTTTTCTCATGACTTCAAATGAACCCCCAGGACGAACGACCCCCCGCCACAGTAATTGCAATACAAAGACATGACGAAGACAGCTCAATTTAGCATTAAACATAGCTCGGACAGAGCTCAGTGATGGGTGATCGATTTTGGATTACAGTTAATTGAAAAAAAGAGGATGCGACGATCTTTACGATTTTTTTATTACATTAAATAATG
The DNA here is from genome assembly GCA_905231865.2 of Boloria selene. Taxonomy (NCBI): domain Eukaryota; kingdom Metazoa; phylum Arthropoda; class Insecta; order Lepidoptera; family Nymphalidae; genus Boloria; species Boloria selene. The sequence continues at coordinate 17,341,944 of HG993131.1, forward strand.
TGAATTGTTATTATGAACTTAGTTTGGGAGTTTTGCGATTATATAATAAATTACTTTATATGGATATTGTAACATGCGAAAAAATATCTACGAAAAATAGCACCTTTAGTGACATATAAATGCAATTAAAGTATCTTTACATTATGTGATATATTCATTAGCATAAAATATTTTGGTATTAGGTATATTACTTACTTCATAGCATAGTGGTTACAGACAGCACCATATCTTTGAGACGTCTAAAATCTAGTCTTTTCGGTGACTATAGTTGCTGTCAAGCACATGAATTATCGAGAACCAAACATCTAAATAAATATAACAAAAAATCCTTAAAGATAGATAGAGATTTAATTTAATGTCAAATTTTCGCGTGAACTTGTTATCGAAATTTTTAATATAAGTTTGTTTTAATGTATAATCGCACCATCATTCAGCGAACCTACAACTGTTAGGGCGCGCCCACACCCTGCTGCGTTAATGAGCTTGCGAACAACAAATAGATATTACGCGATTACGCGGCACGTGTGAACCGCCTTTACAGCACGTGACCAAGGTGTATAATAATATGTATGTTTTATTAATAATAAAACTTTATAGATAAAAGAGGGTCAAAAGCTACGATCATGATGAAAAGATGATTTAATCTAAATTGAAAAGGCACATCAAAAGTTATTAATATACTATTATAATGTTGGTAGCACCTGAAAAAAACTGATAAACCAATTAAAAAAGGAGGAAGTTGTCATTTTGGAATTCTTTTTATGTTTGTTAACCCAGAACTCCGTTATTTATAAACAGATGAAAAAATATGTTATTTGTGTAGGTTACAGTCATTGTTTAAAAAAATAATATATTAATTTCGCTAAGTTACTGTTTTATTATATTATACATAAAGTGAGTGTTCGCGTTAAGCTTCCTTATAATATAAAAAAATATTTAATATCTCCCTTGAATAGGAAAATCCTGCCATAGTCCATCACGTTGGATAATTGCAAATTGGAGACCTTCAATTTTAATAAAACTTAGCTGTTTGGATGTACATATTATTTTTTGGTTTTTAGTGCGTTTTTTTTTAATCGACTTGGCAAATATTAGTAATGTTGAAATTGATTCGTACATCAAATTAACAGGGATGCTATATCCAGAAATAAAACTGACTTCATTTTATTTTCCATGCGATCACGTTACCACTGGGCTACTACTATTATTGTATAAATATATATTTTATTTATTTATTTTTATTTATGAAATAAGGCTTACCAACTAGAGTAAATATACACAAACTTAATTACAATAAATATAACATTATAGGTGACAAAAGTGTAAGAAATATTCAAATATCTAAATGAAATACAATAGCAGGATGATATGGCGCTGGAAGCAAATTCACAATTTCATAGCACAAGGTATTGATTAACGTTAATGAAACGCCCCCTCTGAAACAGACAGATCTACCGCGGTATATCTATGGAGACTGCTCTCAGCTATGTGCAGTTTGCTAATATTAGATGTAGGGGTTTCAATTTAACATTGTGAGGCTTTGCCAAAAGCGAACACAGGAACAATGTTTACAAGACATTTTATCCCATTTTTCTTTAAATTATTCTATATACAGTGAAACCTGGTTGAGTGAGACATCAAGGGATCTGCAATGTCGTTTCACTTATATAGGTATTCCACTTACCCAGTAACTCAGATATCCAGGTATAAATAAATATCTGTCTCATTTACAGAGGGTTCCATTGATAGAGGTTATTGACAGGTTATTTCAGTTATAAAGGTGCGAACAAACATAACAGTGTTTTCTCAGTTACAGAGGTTTAAGCATATAAAATTTACTCCCTGTCTCAGTTAAAGAGGTAAATATGATGATAAATCGAAAGACCAAATCCCAGATATAGAGGCTTAGCTCGTCTTACTAACAGGGGTAATTCAGTGCCAAAGTGTTGGGACCTTAGCATGAGTTCCAGTTATGGAGGTTTCTCACTTATCCAGTTCCCACTTAACCAAGTTTCACTGTATTTAATTTATTCTATCTACTATGCTTACAGCGATAAGGCCGCCTGATGTGCATCTCTTCTTTGTATTTTGTATGTATTTCTATGTTTCTTTTGTGGTGTACAATAAAGTATAATATTATTATTATTATTATTTAATTTAGGTTTATTTAGTTTTGTCTTTTTTATTTAAAAGAACGCCTAATAATTATTAAAAACTAATGTTTTTAAGAGAGCATTAAATAACAATTAACAACACTACTAACTAATAACTAAAACAACTATTGCAATCATTTCCAAATTTTGGACGATTAAGACATCTACTAGTCCATCCTTGACGTTTATTTTAGACACAACAATACATTTTAAGATATTATATTTTTAAATCTGTCGGTATAATCGCTATCTCAATATAACAAGTTTTATTTGGTTTATGGGTGATCCCTAGATTATTTTTATTTAAATCACAAATATATTTAAGGTTGATTTAATTTCGTAATATTTTTTATAATACAGCCTTCCCCGATAATCCTTTTTTCAATTGCTGGTTTCAGCCCGCACTGTGACATATTTAGCGTGGCAAGAAATTAAAATTTTAAAGGAGTTTCTGCTTAAGTCTGGCAATAGTTGTCAATTTTTTTATACTTCTCTACCGCTCGTATTTAAAAATGTTTTTGAAAAAATTTAAAAATACAGGATTAATGAATTTATATTTTTTTTGTCGTCAGGGATTTTATCTGGTCGAGGGTTGTCGTTGGGATTTGAGTGTTGTTTCCCTCAAAATACACCTTATGGTTGCGAGTAATAGTTATTCTTAACCGATTTCCAAAAAAGGTTATACAAGTTAAGTTTAAGTTTTCTATATTTATGACGGTATTTCTTACAGATTTTTCTTCGGGACAAAAAGTACAAAAAGGGTGAATCTCCCGAGGCCGCGGACCTCCCACACGCTATTGTCTGTTCGTCCGTGATATTCCAATATAAAAATAAAGAAGAATATGATACGTGCGTACCGGAAGCGGCGTACAGTAGCGGCGGCTCATTAGCGAGTATACGTTAAGATGCCATGTGAACTACGCCCCGACTACAGGCTGTTCTAACTTACGAACTGTACATTTGTAAACTAGTGTGTCAACCTTACTTCACTCGAGTAAATAATAGTAGTCTTTATACTTAATATTACTCCAAGTTGTAGCCTATCTACAGAATTTTATACAAGTCTGGCCAGCCATTTCATGGTAAAGGAGTAACAAACATATAGACATAGATAATTTCGCGTTTATAGCAGTAGTGTGAATGATTAAATATAAAATCTAAATTCTTCGTAACATAAAATATATTCCTTATATACCTACTTATTTTATAAATAAGTAGATAAGGAATATATTTATCATATTTGTCATCATAAGATGACAAATAAACAAACGCTCAGGGACAATTGAAAGAAACCAAAAAAAAGTAATACAAAATTATTACGTTAACAGTTAACACCCAGCACCGTCTGGTTCCATGGTAAGCTTGTGCACATATATTTTAAATATAAACATATTATAATATTATAATAATTATAAACAGCCATAACTGAAATACAAGAATTCATACTCATCACACAATTGTTTGTTCAGTGGGACCCGAACCCGCAACCTGAGTCAAATATATCGTAAATATAAAAATAAATTTTCTTTCAAAACAAATTTTAATATTTTCAAACCAACTGTATATATGTAAATGAGCTACGCACGGCGCGATGTTCACACCGCTGGAAACTTTAGTTCCCAATCTATATCGAACTATCGATTTTTTGTGTTTTCCTAAATAATACAACGAGAGTCTGAAATTTATCTAGCACAGTGTTAAAACTAACGTTCATGTTGTAAGGTTAAACATTTGTGGCTGTCTTTTTATAACATTAGCTATACAGATAAATAAACTTAAAGTATCTTTTTGTAATGTAAATTTAAAGTTATGTACTAAAAAAAACATTTTACTTTTAATTTTCGTCTGTCTGTTGGTCTGTCTATTTATTCCGGCTAATCTCAGAAACGGTTGGACTCTTTACGGGACTTTTTTACTAGCAGATTGCTGAGGTTCTAAGGAGTACCTAACTAAGGCTACTTTTATTAAAAAAGGGAATTAGAGTACCACTCAAAAAAAAAATGAAAAATAAAATAGTCTCTCGAATAATAATATAGATCATCAGAAGATAAGACTTATAAAATACCACCATGTAAGTAGTAGGCTATGTCTATAGTGTGGCAAATAGCAAAACATTACCACTACACATCATCATCATCATCATCAGCCCTTTTTTTAATGTCCCACTGCTGGGCACGGGCCTTCCTCAGTACAAGGGGGATCAGGCCATAGTCCACCGCGCTGGCCTAGTGCGTGTTGGCGGACTTCACATGTCTTTCGAAAACTTGTTAGGTTTTTCTCAGACATGCAGGTTTCCTCACGATGTTTTCCTTCACTGTAAGTCAAATATCTAATAGACTTAAATTATACGACGTATGTATTTTGTATTTTTTGCTTTTTTTATAATAATAAAAAGCACTTGGCCAGCGTGGTGGATTATGTCCTGACATGATTTGAATACAGAAGCAACATATAAAATACTGTCTAATTTTAATAATGTTTAAGTTTAATTATATACATTATCCTCGAGTAGAACCAGGTTGTACGGCTTGTATACAAGGACAGATAATTTAAAAATAAGCAAATATGCAGTGTGAAAAGACTGGTACAATTAATTGGCAGAGCAGGGCAAGGACGGAGGGTGTGACCCCGCCACATAAAGCCGACGCGTGATTTAATATTAATGATGTTTTAACCTTAGTGATTTATTTCATTTGGTCCAAGTGATGAGAGATTGTGAGTAATTTATTATTTCACAAACAAAGCATTTTGTGAAATAGGTACTAATTTGAAACAAATTTTTCGCAGATTAATCATTTCAAGTTTTGGTTTTCTGCGTTTCGAATTCTTTACAGCAACCATGGTCACGGAAGAGACTGTAAAATGTAAAATATTCACAGAATCCAAAGAAGATAACCATTTTTGTCGATCGTAAGATATTAATCTTAAACAGTTATAATAATCTTAAACTTACACTTCAAGCTAGTAATATTATATAACTTTCTTTTATTTAAAGAATTTTACAAAATTATTTAGTAGTTACAAAGATTCTCTTATACAAACTAAATACATTTCTTTTCCTGTGATAATTTACTAAATTATTTATAGAGTAAAAAATTGAGTTGATAATAATTACGGCTATTGTCTTATAAACTTTTCTAATTTCTTTCTAGAACTACGTTTCCGCTACCTCCTATAACTCGGGCGCCCGAGGATCGGTGGCTGTAGGCCGTTTTTGTTTATTGCTAATAAGCTCGTAAGCCATCCGATATATTATGACGTCTTGTGGGGGACTTACAGAGCTTTGTTGATTTTCTTATTTTTATAGTGTATCTTTCTTTAATTTTACTACTACACGGTTTTATCCTTTTGTAAGTGTTATCTTTTAGCTGTAAATTTTAATTTATCTTTCTTAAATATTATACACCTTACCATATAATGTACAAATTTTACAAAAATCATATATTTATAATATGCCAAATATTTTAAGTTAATATTTTTTAAAAAACATAATTGAATTAATTTCTAACCTATATTATAATATACCTATTGCTAGTTCACTTGGTTCTTATTAATCAATAAATAACAATATACTAAACAATCATAAACTTTTATTTGAATAAAGCATCACTAAATTTGCTCATACGTCGCTTAAGACTTTCTCTTTAACAGACCTTAATAACTTATGTATCTTTCTGAAGTTTTTCGTACAAAAGATAACCATGCAAAAGATATCAATTTTTTCCGTGAATAAGGAAAACCACAAATATGTATATTAGATAGATTAATGGGGCCGTATCTACGACCACACATCGAGAGTTAATGGGTTCGAGTCCCGGGTCGGACCAAGTTTATTTATTGAGTCTTTCTGTTTAGTAAATCTCAATGATAACCCAGAGTTGGGAAGTTGGCGGTGTTTGACCCCGTGCCTGGGAGAGCACGTAAAGCCGTCGGTCCTGCGCATGAGAGTGATAGGAATAGAGAGTGCACTTGTGACTGCGCGTACACTTTTGCAATACATATAATATCTCTTGCGCAGTTGGATATGCGGCGCATGGCCGGAATCGGTCAGAGAACATTAAAAAGAACCGTCATTAGCCCGATGACTGCTACTAGCTATCGAATTGCATACATCTAAACGCAGTTATGGTAGATAACTGTATTTAAATATATCATAATAGTATTTTCTTTTACAAAATCATTTGCAAGTAATGTTGAAAGTACGGTGTGAAGAAACAAACATACGAAACAGTCGTGCGGCCGCCTCTTAGCGCGCGCCTTGGTAATAGGTGAAGCAAATAAAAAGCTATTTACGTGTAGAAACCGGAGCAAAAGCAAATTCTGTAACACACTCTTGTTATTACATACATTTATAAAAGTGACTGATTTCTAATATTATAGATTCGATGTTTCAAAGTTTGATGTTTGTTCTTTTTAAAAGCTAAAAGTTACTTAGTCTATTTTCTATTATATATGTCGATACTTTAAGATTAACTTTTAAGTTAGATGCTTTAGCATCTAAATGATACTGAGTTACTAATAGGTCCACAAATAAGAAGTTATATCTAATAAATTACACAGTTGATATATGTAATATTAATTTGAAATATTGGATATTTATTACGGGTTCAGTACGCAAAGGGTAATACTGTCCGTCCGTCCGTCCGTCTGTCCGTCTGTCACCAGGCTTTATACTGAACCATGATAGTATCCTTGAACCATGATAGATAGTTGAAGTTTTCAGTAATGATGTATTCCTGTAACCGCTATAACAACAAATTCTAAACAACAATAAAATATATATTTAAGGGGGGCTCCCATACAATAAACGTGATTTTTTTGCTTGTTTTTATAGATAATGGTACGTAAGCCTCTGTACGACTAGAGGCTAATGCTAATAGCTCTATAAACTATATACGTACAATCAACAATGTACGTATATATGTTAAGTCCTTTTCAGTAGTCCGTCTTCGATTAATTAACTTTTGTATGTCCATCGAGAATTCCTACATATACTGAGATAAAGAAAAGTGCCTCACTAGCACATAACTCCTCACTGCTTTATGTGTAGATCAGAGAAAGCAGAACAAAACCCACCCTATCAAATAATAATCGGTTATAAATTTATTTTATTAGCAATAAAATAAAATTTGTAGTTAACACTTCATATTTAGGAACGAAGTTCCTTACGGCAGGCTTGGAGCCTTGGAGGAGATAGGGTTTTTTTAATTCATATTCACTTCATTCCTTTACTTTTAGGAATGTCTGAGAGAACTTATGAGTAGCAAAGTTTTCGAAAGACATGTGACACTTGGCCAGCGCGGTTTACTATTGCCTGATTCCCGTCGTATTGAAAAGAGGCCTAATAGCTCCCAGTTATAATATATTTGGTTCTTACCAACCAAATATATTATACAATCAGTAGATATATTTGTTTAAATTGAATCGTTTTTTAAAATTCGTTTTCTTTTAAAGTCCTTTTCTAACGAGAGTGTGAATCTACATAATATGTTTCTCGTGGCACGTGAAAGGCGCTCACGATATTATTTTCATAATATATTTTCAAATATTACGATAGATACTGCTTCGTTTCTCTTTCAATAAGCTCTAGGTATACTGTAAGATATGTTATAGATAACATTTATGCGTTCAGAATTGTAGTAGCTTATTTTTTCATATTTTGAGGCTAATCCAGATACATTATAATAAAACTAGCCTTTCCCGCGGCTGTTTCTGATAACTGTGTTTTAACCAGAAAACTGCTGGACGGACTTTGATGAAATATAACGATAGATGGTTTTCCAGGTCAACGTATAAGATTAATTTTACTACAGACAAAAATAACAACTATTACTATTATATATTTATTATTTATACTATCCGTTACATTTTACCGAAAAACGAACCCGAGCGTAAAACTCACTGGCCGAGGATGAGTGGGTAGTCAAATCAAATCAAATCAAAATATTCTTTATTCAAATAGACTTATTCAAGCTTTTTTGCATCGTCATTTTTACATTAATAATATTATTAATGTAATATACATAAATTTCCACTTAATAGCATTGCTATGTGTTTCATGTTTTTCAATAAATATTTATTTTATTATGTATAAATGTTATATAGGCCTGTAGTGAAGACGTCCATGTCCTCTCTTGTCCTAAACATATGAAAATACAAAGGATATAGCTTCTAAAATACGTATTCAAAATGAATTACTTTATTATAAATTAGCTGGAACTGTTATAATACAAATATTATTGTTAAATTTCAGTATTTGCTTATAAAAAGTACAAAACTTTATTTCTTGGTACTAGCCATGGCGGAAATTTCCACCAAAAATAGAACAAATCAACTAACTGTGGTAGACTAGTACAATTATCGCCCGCGCTGACATTTTGTCACCTGTCCGTCTGTTTACTCTACATTTGTTTCTACGAACATAACAGGTACATTACCAAATATAATACGAACTTTATTAGACGGGACTAATTTCAGTGTAAATTTCAATGACCTTTCATATAATAAAAAACTAACTCTACGAAACTTTAAATATATTATTTTTAGAGATCTTATTGAAATGATCATTATTATAGACACAGGGGTAGAATTTATAGTCTTTAGATTTTTTGTCTTTCTGTCTGGGAACTTACTCGTATCACGAGAAACGACTGAACAAGCTTTGATTAAAGGATATAGGATACTTTTTGTCGCGAGAAAATATTATGTCATGTCTGATTTTATATCTCATCTCAAAGAAATCTATTAACCGTTAAAATAATTATATGTATTTACTATTTAGTGACTAGTGACGTTTTTATTTCATATAATAAATACCTATTTAAAAAAATCAACTAATTTTAAAATATTTTAAAAGCACTATTAAAACGTCTTCTTAATCATTAATGATGTCAATGTGATGCAGATATAATTTGAAGTAGATTTTTTTTGTATTTTTACGATGGTCATGACAAACTAACAAACAAGCTTTTGCAATAATAGCAAAGTATTTCTATTTTATTTTAGACATTTTGATGACATAAATATATTTTGCTTAAACTAGACGGAAGTAGGTATAGATTTAGAACCTCTACTTACATCCTGTTTTAATTACGAACTCGAACCTTCGGAACCAAATAAGTGTTCCAAATCCATAAAAATCGGAAAAAAATGAAATACCCACATAAATCTTAGAAAGTTGTTAGTGTTACAACAATATTCAACTACATTTATTCGATTTTCAGTGACGGACAGACAAAGTTGCGCACATTATTGCCTTTTAATACCGAACCCTAATAAACAGTGATAGGTCATTTTACAGTTTTCTAAATGCATTAATGAGTTTTCCGTGTTCTCGCAGACAAAGACGAATGAAGACCTATCTCCGGGGAATGCTGCAAGAGGGTGGGAGTACCTACTTGTTGTGCCGCCCGGCTTTACTTTGGGGACTGACGTCTAAAATCTAAACGAACGATATGGATTCAATGTGATACATTATATTATTGTTTAAAACTTACATAATCAATATAAAAATATTAAAGTTAAGTTATATTTTAAATGTGTTTTGGGTAACCAACTGGTTTTATAAATATTATCATTCAAAATTGTATAATTCGATATTAGTTAACATAGTTTTAGTTTAAAACCTAAAATTAGTACAGTTACTAAAATCCATTTAATTGTATTAACAGGTTACCTTTTAAAATAAAATGAATAGCAAACCATCATTTTTACAATAAACGATGATGCTGATGAATGATTATCATGCTGTCTGTCTGTTCTTATGTATGCTTAGATCTTAAAAACTGCGCAACGGATTTTGATGCGTTTTTTTAATAGATAGTTAGTGTGATTCAAGGTTTATATGTATAATACACTAGCGAAACCCGCGGCTTCGCTCGCGCTAAGCCTAAGCATCTAAGCTTGCTAGTGCATAATAACGAAATTAATCACTCATAGCATTATTAAAAAACATTATACTAATTTAGTTTTTGGCTGCACAAAAATCAAATAATACGATACAGCGCCATCTAGTTGGTAATAGTTCTAAATATTACTGTGATAGTATTAATATTCAACAGTAGATGGCGGAACTATCAATTAACTTTCTTTTGCTACTAACGCCATCTATAATGAAACTAAGATTTATATACGTATTTTAACCATTTTATAATAGATGGCGCTGCAAAATAAATAAATAACAAAAATAATTATTACTACAGTAATTCCTATTCACTTCTTTATTTCAATTTCTAAATAATAAAAAAATGGTATAAAAATACAATTTTAATACAATATTATGAGTAACTAAGTAATATAATTTATAAAATATTTTCTATCGAAGTATATTCTGAATAAAGATTATTAAAGTTTAAAAAATTAAACTAAATACAATACAATGAAATATTTACATTCTTGTATTAATAACTGTCTTAGAAATAGCTTACGAAAATTTCACATTGTAGCATAAGATTGAAAAAGTTTGTTTTTGTTGTTTACATTTATAAATAGTTCATTCTTACAAACAGTTCTGAAACTGATAATAGGTATTATGTTCTTACTTTTTTTTCTTTTAGATAAATACAGCTTCTCACGTATAATATTAGTAATTTTCTTAATAATCTTCTTAAGTAATTGTATGTCAATGTATATTTCCTTACAAAATATGTACAAATCTCGGTTAACACACCCTGTTAAAAATTTCTATTGTATTTTTACAAAAAATGTGTTGGAAGTAATTACGCACCCCAATTTAGTAATTTTAAAACTCAGTTTTGTAAATTTACTATACTATTTATTGTAATTTAATATAAGAAAATTACAACATATTTGTTGAAATTTACTAAACTTTTACTGAAAAAAAGTTTAGTAAAATTTCTAACACGTATTGTAATTTTACTAATCAAATGATATCCAAGATGTTTAGTAATTTTAAAACTCAGTTTTGTAAATTTACTATACTATTTAGTGTAATTTAATATAAGAAAATTACAACATATTTGTTGAAATTTACTAAACTTTCACTGAAAAAAAGTTTAGTAAAATTTCTAACACGTATTGTAATTTTACTAATCAAATGATATCCAAGATGTTTAGTAATTTTAAAACTCAGTTTTGTAAATTTACTATACTATTTAGTGTAATTTAATATAAGAAAATTACAACATATTTGTTGAAATTTACTAAACTTTCACTGAAAAAAAGTTTAGTAAAATTCCTAACACGTATTGTAATTTTACTAATCAAATGATATCCAAGATGTTTAGTAATTTTAGAATGAAGTATTGTGCTTATACTATGCATTTATTCCATCTATATTTAAGAATATTACAGAAAATTTGCAGTAAAATAAATAGAAGGACAGTGTAGTTAAAACCTAAAAAATGATATTATTATTAGTGTAACTCTTAACTACTTACATAATAATTTATGTGTTAATTATTTTTAATTCACTCATGCTTTTAATACATTGTAAATATTACTCATATTTACAATGTAAATAGTAGGTAAAGTAAAAGATAGGTGTATGTATCCAGCTTATTCTAGTGTAAAAATTTTTATAAGACATTTTTAAAGTAATTCAGCAAACAGTCTTGTAAAATTACCACACACATTAAAAAAATAATAATTGTTGGTGAAATTACAATTCATGATATAATTTCACAATCAAAATTTGAATATTACAAAGAAAATTATTAAATTTACAATGACCCCATTGTTATTTCTATTACAACTTTGTTTTGTGATTTTACAAAAATTTCTAGTAAACCAAATTACAAATAATGTTTGTAAATCTAAAATTTTTTTATGAAATTTGACAAACAGTTCTGTCTCAAAATTACAATACAAGTAGGATTTTTACACTAAGATCGTAAAATTACAACACATCCTACTAAGTTTCCTGACATCTTTTGGAAAATTACTAGAATTGTTTCATAATTTTGCAGTGGTAAACATCGATTTGTAATTTTACTCAACCTATGTTTTGTAAAATGATTGTAATTTTACAAACATTTTTAACAGTGCTTTAAAGTTTAAAACCACAAATAGGTACTTGAAAAAAAATTAACACCATCAATGAAATATTTTGAAATACAGTACACAATATAGTATAAGAGCTTTAGCACATAAAACCACCACCAAAATAGATGGATTAAATCCACGTTATTCTTATATCAGCTCAATTCAATACATTTTCTTTTAGTTCGTCAATGTCACGTAGAATGGAGTCTCCATTTCAACTCTCCGTCAAAATGAATAACGTTGCCGAATTTTCTTTTTTTAACCGACTTCATTATGTTTGTGTAGTAATGTAGTAATATATATTCTGCCCCTTTTAACATCCCACTGCTGGGCTCCCTTCAACACAAGGGGATCAGGCCATAGTCCACCGCACTGGACAATTAGTGTGGGTCCGCCAACCCACTTCACATGTCTTTTGAAAACTTGCTAGGTTCTGTCAGACGTGTAGATTTCCTAACGTTATTTTTCTTCACTGTAAGACAAGTGGTAATCAATAATCATGTTAGAAAAGATTCGCACATGCAAATATCAGAAATATGATAGTTAGTTTTTGATAGTTTGTACATAATTGTCAAACAAACCGAATGAGTCACATTTCGTATACTACGTGCTTAGTAAACTCACTGATGAGTATTTAAAATTAAATATTTCCTGACGAAAAATGTAAAGCGGGTTCAACCTACATTATAACCAAAAACACAACTAGTCTGCCAAGACTGTATCCACTAAGAAGAGGATCAGATTATTAAAAATACTTCCATTTATGAATGACAATATAATTTCAAAGTATATACAATACTCGAGGCATAAGCTCAGCTTTGCATAAGTGTGAGTGCAGTGTACGGATAGGCACGACTGAAGGCGTAGCGCGTTGCGAGCTTGGTTTAAACCCGTTTTAACTGGTTTTTGATGCGCGGCTATTGGATTTTAGCTATTACTCACATAAATGCAAAGCTGAGCTTATGCCTCGAGAACTGTACTATGTATAAATAAAAAATAATTAATTAATAAAAATTCGTAGATAATAATGCAGCATCCTGGTCTACAGCAAAATTCTCGCAGTATTAGTGTTGCGAAAGTCCTGTCATTTGAAATAAGTAGCAATGAGTGTAACCACTAGCCAGTGTCAAGGCGAGTGAGACGAGATCTGCGAAGTAAATGGCACGTGAGATGAATAAGTTATAATAATAGGTTTGTATGAATGTTCTAAATATAATCTATACTAGTTTCATAAAGGCAGAGTTTGATTGTTTGAACGCGCTAATCTCAGAAACTATTAATCCGATTTGAATTGCATGTATAATACAGTAGTGGAACCCACGGCTTCGCTCGCGCTAGTAACAACACAATATATCGCCTCGAGTCAATACTTAAGTAGCGCACTGGCCGTCAACAATGGTAAGATTTTTACTTGTTTGCTGACATAAGCATTGTATACAATACATTTAATATGTAACATTCAGCGGCTCTCAATTTCTTCACAGTCTCTAAGTCCCAGTCTTTTTAACCCTTTGAGTAAGCTGAAAGATGAAAATGATAAAAATAAAAAGAAACTCGAAGGCAAAGGAGAGCACTGAAAAGATGTAAACAAGATGTAGAACATTTCACATTATATATAACCTACCTATGAGCTACCAAAAATTTGTAATAGAGATATCTATTGTATAATAATCAAGACCGCTGATGCTCCATGCGGGCTGTAGTCCTGCAATAAATGGCGATAAATTTTAAAATAATTATGCGTGTTAAATTTTTTATTTACTTTGATATTAATATTTCAATAACAAAAATAGAAAAAAATATACAGTGGAACATATAACTTCCTCCTTTTTAAGTCGGTTAATAATTTATACTATACTTATAAAATTGCGATTGATCAGAGAGAATACATTTATGAAAAATATAATATATATATTTCAAAAGCAGAAGAAGAAGAGTAGAAATCCGTCTATTTGTCTTAACACTACATCCTGTTTACGCTCAACTTATTTAGTGTTTCAGACATAAGACAAGCGGAACCGCAGACACCAACTAGTATTAGACACATATTATATTGAAAGTCATAATAAAAGCAACGACCCACTCAACAGCATTCTTCATCACACTAGTATCTTTATTTTTTACACCGCTGTACAAAAGGGGCCATTTCTAAGCGTTGTTGCGTCACTCCGACAAACTTTTCACTTTTGTTCGCTTTAACACTTAACGGCCTATACAGTGGAGTGCGAGATCTCTTTGGTGTGACGTCAGCCAGAGGCTCCTTTTTATCAATGGTTTCTATAAGGGATTTCTATAGAAATATGGCATCTTTACATAAAAAACATTAACACGCCGCGCCACCTAGCTCTATGGTAAGCCAAAAGCTTACGAGCACGGTAAGCTACGAGTATGAATAACAAATTGTTCGTACACTACTCATACATTATTATATATATGAGCTGACTAAAGTTCTCCTTGCGGGACCAGAACCCAGAACCTTACTTGTTATCATTACAGCTCCTAATCTATTTCATATAGGATGGAAAATTTATAAATACTCAAATGAACTTTAAAACCAAATTTTGCCACTCAAAAGTAAAAATAAGTGGTAAAAACATAACAAGTGAAATAATTACGTAATATAAATACGTATAAGTAATACAATATAATAGTAATACATAAATAAATAAATAAATATGGTGGGACATTAATACAACAGCGCCATCTAGTTCCGTGGCAAGCTACGAGGCTTCTGTTACGGATACCAGATAATTGATATACTACACCTATACAAATTTGAAAAACAAATATATTATAAATAAACACCCATGACTGGATTACAATCATTCATGCTCAACAAATGAATGCCCTCAGAAGAGGCTCGAACCCGCAACCACTGGCGCAGAAAGCAGGGTCACTACCAACTGAGCCAAACGTGTTAATACAATACAATGCAATAAATTTAAAAAATGCTATTCTTGATACGATTGTGGCCATTCTGTATACAAATAGGTGTTATGTAGAATTTAGGCCTTGTTCATACGAAGCCAGTACGCTAGCGCCAGTCCTACAGACATGCCAACGCTGGCTTGGCTCGTTTTGTTTAGATGAAGCCAGTCAGCCTGCATCTGCGCTTGCTTGGCATGAAAAACTGTCTATAAGTACAAGTCAATGCTGGCTGCCAGTGATATTGGCAGCCAGCGATGGCTTAGTATAAACAAGGCCTTAGAGTTTAAAAAACTAATTATTCACATAATAACACTCTCTTTTATAGCTTTAGATATAAACTATCTCAGAATACAAGTTAAAGCGTAACGATATTTAATTAACAAGCGTATCACATTATAATATAGTGATGTAACGAATTCCGCGGAGGAGTGAGCGCGGGCGCAGGTGGCAGCTTTCTTAGCCGCCGGCGGTGGACCTATAAGTGTGTATACTTTTATTTTTTGAAAAGAGAGAATTATTTTTCATTAATGTTCCACAGAACCTAAATCGCATATATTGTCCTATAAAGTCCTTTTTACAAAATTTTTGATAGTCCTGTTCTGTAAGTCTTTCTAACAAATATCAATAACATATCACATATCATCAACATATTAATCCTTGCTGGTATCCAAATGATGGGTTCAGGTAAAATGGTCTAACTCACGTACTAATACTATAATAATTATAATATTATTGCCAGCAGGTAGTTTTAAATCCATTTGTGGTACTTTTGTTTAAGCATCATTGAACAAAAGTAACGACATGAGACATTTGTTATCTAACGCTTATAATACAAAAGTAAAGACATCAATAAAGACCTTTCTCTGCTACCTGTAGTATTAAATTGTTTGTAATATATTTTATAATTCTTTTACTATACTATACTTTATTAGTAACAAATGCGTCTTGTAACATATATATGTGTTACACCACAGGAGTAAGTTGTCTTTGGCTGTCTCTATATAAAGCACTAAGACATTATTTTTCTTTTTTGCTGTGTAAAGGATAGACGAACAAACATTTTTTCTATATGTTAAGGAATATTCTATCATTAAAAACGACACTAATAATATTCTAATAATTTCACTTTCGCTGAACACTCTAGTGAAGTCCATGTTTAGACACGATGATCTCAGTTTAAATGAAATAGTAATTTCTCAACAGGCCATTAAGTACGAAGGTGTTATTTATACTATATTTTATATTTGATATATATTATTATGAGCAATTTAAGATGCAATTTTCTTAAAGTTTTATCGTTTGATGATTGAAACAGGCTTTCAATAACGATAACATATTGTTTTTATAACACACTTGTGATTGAATGTCGTTCTACTTGGTTTCTTTTCCTAGTTAGTGAGATTTCTTAAATAATACATATTTTCCCACATTAAAAAATTGCTATATGGTGAACAGTTATCACATCAAAATTTTCATTGTGGTTTTTCTTCATTTGGTCACAGACACACAGACAGACAAACATTCTAAGAGCTAGATCAGTATCTGTATGTGTATCGATAATAATAATGTAATTTAACTCAAAAATTTATTATATTTGTAGATTCATATTAATTAATAATGATGTAGCTATTGCCTAAGGTCAGAAATTCAAAAACAAAACCATAACGGCGTTTAGAGGTACTTGTAAAAGACAATGCTCACAGTTTGCGGATTTTCTAAATCGGTTAAAACCAGAATATTGTCATATAAAAAAGAAGATAAGCATTTTTAATACACTGACATCAGACCTCAAAATGTAATTGATATTTAACGTGGTTTCCAGTAAATTCGATATTCATTGTAATTTGATACTATCTAATAATCTTTGCCGGCCGACCTTTTTTAGATTCCACACAAATATATGTATTATGTATACGAATAACTTTGTTATATAGTACGTATGTTTGTAATGTAACGTTACTGTAATATACTTACCTATCTGAAACATTGATAATAATTAATTAATATTAATAATTATAGTTGTGTTGGCTCGTAGGTATATCTTACGAGACAAAATACTTTCGTACATCGCTTTTGAGATTTATAACTCTACCCTCTCCCGTGACTATTATATCTCAACCAAAAATCATAGTACTTCTCGAAAAAACCGAAAAGATAGTTTGATAAAAATTCAATTTCACTTTATTTTGTTAAGTCTTCACTAAATCGGCGTGTGCCTATCTCTTGAGCAAAGTCGGAGAGACCAGTGCTATTCTATACCATATTAAATTTACTACGCAACAGCAAAAATGTTGGAAGAAAGTAAAAACGGTTACGAAATGCTTTCACTAAATGCGACAGAATTAGGAACCAATAACTAATATATTATGCTAATGGCTCGCACACACGAGTTACCCAATATGTATAAAGATATATAAAAATCGCCAGTTTTGTTTGTGTATACGTAATTCTTCGAAAAGACTATATTTTATGTCTTTTTGATAAAGTTATATTCAATCTTCAATTTTTAAATTTACAAACTATTCAAATGTTATAGCGGATCTATAGATACTTATCACACGCTGATAAGTTAATGATCTAATAAGCAATAAAACTATTATTTGACACTTTCTACTACCTGTAACCTATTTCACATGAAAATATGTTTTGCGCTTACAAAAAAACCAGCGCTATTTAAAAAAATGTCTAATGACCGCTATACAATATTTTTGAACAGTAGGGTAAAGGTACATTGGATACCCAAATCATTGTATTTTTACTTAAAACCTTATTTACTCGTACACTAGTTGCTTAGCCTCACTCCACTCGGGTTCGTTCTCTAGGTACGATATTTCTCTGAGAAAATATATACTCCTTCCTGAATATAAAAAGTATCCTAAATATTAAATCTGTGTCTCGTGTTGCAGTAACACAAACATACATACACTGAAAAACGGACCAAAAGTCTAAAAACTATAGATTCAGCATCTGTATCGGTAATAATACTCATTATTTCGTTAAGTCATTTCAATTAGATTTTCCAAAAATTATTTACCTACTGAAATTATGACTCTGATACAATTTTATGAATTTCACGGGAGATTATTTATGTATTATAATATAATACACAATAATACATAGATTCAAGTAATGTAGGTAAAAAGTGCATAAAATGACACCCGATTTAAGTAACAAGTAGTTGTAATTCTAGTGTTGTAATTTTGACCACTAAGTACTTGTAATGGATATGACGGTTGACCAAGCGAGCGCACCACTAAGCCACTGCTGCATTATTTTATTTCCATACATATTGCCGATAATATTTTACTTAAAGTTTGCAGTAATAAGTAAAATATATGTATAATAAAATTCTGAGTCGAACCTATAAATAATTTTGAAAAATGTTATTGAAAAAGTCATTATTGACGATATCGTAAAGAGGCCGAATCTATAGTTTTTAGAACTTATGTATGTATGTCTTGCTGGTTATCCGGTTTAACGTATAGGATACTTTTTAATGCGACAAAATATCTCATTTCTAAGTGGTCCATAGTAACAGTTAAAACGTATCAAACGTTATAGGGACGAACCCGAGCGGAGCGAGGGCGAGTCACTAGTATAAAATATTCATTTAAATTCATTAAGTGTACACAATAATTTGACGTAAAAAAATCTTCAAGGTATTATTTCGCCACATGCCGAATTATTTCAACAATGCCATATCGTTACATACACAAGTACAGAAGAATATAATATTTTATTACATATCTCTACGTATGTCGGGTTACGCAACCGACGGGCGCGGAAGAAAGCCGGATACACGATGCGTTTACCTACTTTGAGGACAACCCAGAGTACTGGTGAGATGAAAATTGTAGTTTTATTTTTTATTTTTGTAAATATATTTTTAATATACTCTTAACACACGCGTACAATTATACGCGTAGCTCTGGGATTATTTTTATTAAAAATGCAAAAATGAGTGTGTATATTTCTATTTCCTTCACATTTAGCTGAACGAATTTAGGTGGTGAAGGTTAATTAACGATCGATTCAGCGTATAGGTAATTATAATATAGCTAATTAATATAGGTATATATTATGTAAGTACGGTAACAACTACCTACATACATGGCTTTTACTTCAATATATACGTAAATGTTGAGTGTCTTAAGGCTGTAACAAATGTAGACGTTATAATTCTTACTCATAATTATTTCTATAGGAGTAAACTGAATATTCCTATAAAGTAAATCATAACATATTAGATTAAGACATTATATATTAAATATATTTAAATGTACAAATCATATTGTATATAAAGGAAATAAATAAAGTAAAGCTTTTCTCGCTCGACGATACTTAAGCAGTTCTTAAAAGGACAAGTCGCAGAGCTGCCTGGTCAAGACTTGTTAACTTGTTACGTTACATTTCACCGGATGGTAAAAATAGATAACCTGTGAAAAATATACTAACTACTTATATATATATATACATGTATATTGATATATTCAATCAAAATTCAATATTACACGTTATTTATTTATAAGTATTTATTTATCACGATCATCACAACATATTATAAACAAAGTCCTCCGCAGCGTCTGTCTGTCTGTCCGCGATTTACTCAAAAATTACTGCATCAATTTTCATGCTGTTTTCACCAATGGATAGACTTGTTCTCGGTTTTAGTATATAATTTGTCATGTTTTGTATGCATTTTCTAGAGGAACCCGCGGCCGCACCAAACTAGGGACTAACTAAACACTAAACGGCTATCCCTAGGGACGAACCCGAGTAAAGCGAGTCGCTATTTATTTATAAAAACTTAGATATATTTTTAAATACAAAAATGCACGCTT
Organism: Boloria selene; assembly: GCA_905231865.2. NCBI lineage: Eukaryota > Metazoa > Arthropoda > Insecta > Lepidoptera > Nymphalidae > Boloria > Boloria selene. The sequence continues at coordinate 17,361,868 of HG993131.1, forward strand.
TGAAGCCATTAACAAGAGAATTGAATTAAATACAAAAATTTCGTACTCTTATATTACTAACCCAAATAATCGTGCGTTACTTTATATTACTTTACTCTCTGGCAGTTCAATATGATTGAGTTAAATAAAAATAGCTTTTTCGCGACTTGCACTTATCTTAAATTTATATCAATAATAATTATATTAAGAACATAAGCAACCTTATTCATTGATTACGTATAATATTATTTTATTCCATTCAATTCAATTTTGTACTTAAAAACTTTTGACTTTTTAATTTACTAACTTTTAACTAAATACTTTCTTAATACTTTCATATTTTGTAGCGGATTTATTTAGATTTTTAGTTCCCGAGGTTTCGAATGATGTACAGCTCACATGGTCTCCGTAAAGACTTATATAGGTACTTCTTACAGACAGTGCCTAGTGCCTACCCAGAATTAACAAAAATAATTCAATATGGCACCTGTTGCCCTAGTCTTATCTCTATTACAGCACCAAAGTAACTTTATCGAAAAGATAGTTTCATTTATAACTTTTAACTTCGTTAAAAATTTACTTCACCAGCGGGTCGTTGGTCGGTCATATGCATATATTATTTTAAAGTTTGGTAAAATAATACCATAATAAATTACACCAAGTTTGAGGAGGGTACATAAAAACCGTGGGATCCTAATTTTACGGTTTACCCACATCCTATGGGGAGGAAGTATAAAAAATCCTTAAACACCTTAAAAAATGATGACAGGTTGTAGAATGTTAACATTTATAGCAACGGATGGGTACAATAATGTCCATATTTAAAATAAAGGCTTTGTTCATTCCATATTATAATAAGTTTTGAAGTAAAGCTTTGTCTAAATTATATTATTATATATATAATTTTTTGCAGAAAGGTTCTTAAACTATACATTATATAAACACTACAATGACCTAAAAATTAAAGCCACCCTATGCGTATTTCTCTGTTTAAAATGCACGAAGAAACGCGGGTGAAAGTTAGCTTAAACGACATACCTACTTATACTTAAAATTTGTGATTGGTAAAGCTTACAAATATAAAAGATCAAATTTAAAGTTATATCAGATCAAAGGATTTATATTAGATTCTACAATCAAAGTCAAAAATTCTCCCTGCAGTTCCAAAGTACTAAAAACAGCCACTGAAATGAACTAAGCGGCTGAAATTATTTTTCAAATTTTCATTTCATTTCACGTGAATTATTATTAATTATTCAAGGAAGAATATGTAAAATATATGAAGTTACGTTAAGATAAGACTCATTTGATTGGACATACGCCAGCTTGTCCAAGTTCAGTGTCAGAGTGCGTCCAATTCACCTCTAAGCATGTGAGAATTTTCATAAATGTAGCTTGAAACGTGAATGACTATTTAAAACTCGTTATTTTTTGGTCGCATACTTTTTATAACAGTCATGTAATTATTTCAATATTTCATCTTTACATACATAGTATGTACCTACATTACTGTACACGTACATCTAATGTATATATTTATTGATTCATTTTAGCGTTTGGATATTTTTAACCTAAGTTAGATTTTATACTATTATTATTACTTGTTCAGGAAATTATAAAACAAAAATCCTACTTATTAGTATTTAAATAAATATAAGTAAATAATCTATAAACAAAATAAAATTCTACCTGAGGCGATTTTTAGATTTTTTTTTCTCAATCTGTCTGTAACGGCATCACGAGAAAACTACTGCACAGATTTGGATGACATTTGGTATGATGATAGCTTGCTAGTCGGATCAACTAGGTATACAAACATAAGCAGTAAATCTGAGCGAAGTGAGGGTGAATCCCTAGTAATAAAATGAACGCGTAATTACACATGGAATAACTGAGACTCAACAATTTATTATGCAAATCCATTAGCGAAGCTACCAGACTACTGTGCAGTAACAACTGTTAGTCAATAATTAAAAATTTTGATCGATCAAAAGTATCGCTCACATTAGCGAATATTTTAATAGTGTATTTGGCAATTATTGCAAAAAGCAGCCGCTTTACCGACTAATGATACTTTTAAATGAAGTCGTCCTGGAAACAAGCGATTATGCGCATGCGTTTGGAAACTGATTTAGTAATAAATCGTTCAGGCAATTGATTAAAAAACTAGACTACATAATGTCTTCATTGTTATTATCATGCAAAATAAATTTAAAATGTAGTCGTAAATAAACTTTGTTATTGCATTTGTTTACTACTATATAGATTTTGTGAAGTCTGTAAAATTGAACTCTTATAGGAAAACTCACATGTTTGTTTGTCTGTGGATCTGTCAGGCCATAGCCTTTGCTTCGATGTTATTGTGGATGGTGGCCGTATATTAAAGTACAATAGTTTAGATGTTTATCACTCAATCTTAGTATAGCCTGTAATAAATATAAATATGTTGGGACATTATTACAAAAGCACCATATAGTACTATACACCATAGCATAGCACCATATACTAAGAGGCTTGTGTTACGGATACCAGGTAGTTGATATACTACACATATAGAATTTTTAAATACATCCATATTATAAATATAAGCACCCATGACTGGAGTACAAACATCGGTGCGCAACAAATGAATGCCCCCAGCGGGACTCTACTCGAATCCACGACTGCAGGCGTAGCAAGTAGGGTCACTCATAACACATTTTTATCCCGGATAGATGTACGGTTTATTCCATACTAAAATAAAATTATGAAAAATGAAAGACGTACAGAGAGGTATATAGACTTAATGAAATGAATCACAAAGGTGTAGATATATGGATGGATGGTATATAGAGTTGTGCAGTTGAATAATCTGCAGTTTGATTTTCTTTCATATTTTATAAGATAGACCCATTCTGCAGAAGTATTGCAATGCAACCATTTTTCAACAAATACCACCGTTTTTCACTTTTTGCTAGTAAAACGTTCAATACTTTAAAAATCTTTATTCACTGTACACAATTTATCTTCGTTGCTTACTGAAAGTTAAAACTCATACAGTACTGTACTTGGTATAAACGGGACATGATGATAATTAGCTTTTTTATTCAATTCAATATATCTAGTGATTTTTAGGTTAATTTTTGATAAACGTATTCACGTAAATACATACATAGGTGGTAATCCGAATAGGTTCGGTATAAGCCGGGTAAGAAAACTAATTGGTTTATAAATACTATAAATTTTACATGATTATAAGTATCTGACTTATTAATTAACGTCCAAACCAATTTTAGAATTTTAAAGACCTTTTTTTTAGATATATTTTAAGAAAAGCGAGAGCGAAATTGTGTAGTCCTGACGTGATTTAAAACATGTGATGCCTCAAATCCAATAAATGTGAAATAATATTTACCTTATGTTTTGCAACTTTGGTAAATACCTACCTTTAGTTGAGTTTGATATTAACTAAAATGTTTTATTAGCTCCTTTTTTTCTCAGTTCTGAGGCTTCTTCTTTCTGAACTGGTAAAGTTTAATGCTGAATGAAATATTTTGAATTTGAATTAAATTGAGATTTCTCAGTTTAATTTTACCCTTTTTTACGTTTTACATTTTTCAATTAATCACAGACAGATATGATCTAAAGATTGCAGCACAAAGTTATAAATCCGTCATAAAAAAGCTATGAAAAAACGAAAATATACTACCAGACACGCCCCCACTGTACCTAAGCTATACAATAATTTTTGATTTATGTACATTTCTGCCTATGAATCATTATTGGTAGAGAGATTTTGAACATTAAATAACATTCCAGACACTCGAAGTCGTAATACATAACTTGCTAATTCAATTCTATACGGAATCCGGCCCTGGTGAGAGTGACTTGTGGCAGCGAGCCGCAGTTTCTTTCAGTGCACCTTCGACTGCCGCTAACATCGGATGCTACAGACGTATCCTTAATTTTTGATTCTTATCATAAATTATTATGATGATGAACCATTTTTGGTCGGAAAATGTGATTCAGTCAACTGAATTTTGATTTTGAATTCTTTTTGGAATTCTTTTTTTGAGTGACTTTTCTGGTTTTTTTGTGAAGAAGTGATAGTTTTAAGGTATGTATAATTTTTATATTTTTTATAAAATTTATTTATTATTTTTATATTTATTTATTTTTACATATTTTTTAACTGATTTATATTTTTATAAGTATGTATGTTGTATATAATAAATCATCGAATCTAAGCTGCAGATAAACCGTAAAGCTTTGTGTCCAAAACTTCAAAAATAAATATTTTATAAAACTTAATTCAATAAAAAAAAAATTTTTAGATTTTATTAGTAAGAAATAAGTTTACCTTTAAAAGTTAACAACTATGCATAAAGTATATAAGAATGTCTACACAAAAAATAACTTTATTATTATTTCTGCAAAAAATTTGTTAAAAAAATATAAAAGTGCAACTAAAATCAATTAACTTGTAATCGCCATATAATCTGTATTAATAAGAAATAAGAACGCAGTTAAATGCGCGGAAGGCATTTGCAATACGCAGCGCTTTTACTATAATTTATTGAAGGAAACCTGGAAAATTAAAATTACATAGACGAAATATACTATAGAAAAAAATAGATAATAATTTTAAAACTAAATAAATAAAAATGTAATATAAAGTATTTTGGTGAAAATTGATTGAAAATTTGCCATCAAAATGATAATCACAAAATATTTTAAATATAATTTAAATAATTTCTTATTATTAACATATATAGTACTTTATTAAAATTTATTCATAATAGAAAGTAATAATGAATATACGGCACTTTTTTCGACACTTCTTATGATGAAGATATTTTTTTTTCTGAACTGGTGAAAGGTTGTTGAAGCCGGTATACTTTTATTTAGGAATACCTTTCTAACATCTTACTTCTGGGCACGGAACCCCCTTTAATACGAAGGGCTACTTGCTATGTCCTCTCAGACATGAACATTCTCCAGAATATTTTCTTTTACCGTAAGACAAGTGGTAATCTCTTTGAAAATATATTCGTATGTGAAATTACCAGATGTGTCAGATCCGGGATTTGTCACTCTATTTCACAAGCGCATCTTCACTGTTGCGGAATAATAATAAATAAAATATATAATTTGTCATTCAAAATGCTAAAATTAACGTAAAATAAAATTAAAATTTATCAAAAGGTTATTTTATTTTCTATAGACAATTTCAAAAGACAAACAAGATTTATTTATAAATATTTTTTAATTATTATGACTCTCTCGTTAGTCAGACATCTCTCACGAGTATAACGCTTTAAGCCAATGGAATAACGCATCGTTGAACAAAACGTTCATAGTTGCATAAGAAATGCTCTACATTTGGAATGTGAAAGAAAATTTCCATCTTCTAAAAGTAATTAAGGATGTACACTTGCAAAATATGTTATTAATTACCAATTTAAATATAATTTAATAATCAATAAGTTGTCAGATTGGTTCAAGCGCGGAACTTCGATTTATTTTGAAAGGGAAGTTGGTACCGGTTGCGCTAAAAACTTCTGTACGAGATGCTAAAGTAAGTTATGTGGTCTTTGTTGATTACACGGCTCGGATCTGGTTGAAATTAGAAATAAGAACACAGATAGACCATTTGGAGTATTTGTATATCACTAGACATGGAGCATTAATCCATTGTCACTAGATATAATAATAAATAATTTCCCCCACCGCATCTGTCTGAACGTAAAAAAAATTAAAATTATAGTTACTTAATTATTTTTTTGTAACAAACAAAATCATTTCTTAAAAATCTCTATTAATCTGTAATATCGCTATAATACTCGTATACGACATGCTTGGCTCAATTTGTAGTGACCCTATTTGCTTTGCAAGCGGTTGTGGGTTCGAGTCTCGTGTGGCATTCATTTGTAAGCACATATGTTTATACTTCTGTCATGAGATTTTATACTTATAATATGTATGTATTTAAAATTTAATATGTGTACTATATTACCTATCTGGTATAAATAAATAATATGTTGGGACATTATTACACACAGAACCATCTAGTTCTGTGGTAGGCTACGAGACTTATGTTACGGATACCAGATAGTTGATATATTACATATATAAATTTAAATACATACATATTATAAATATGTAGTGTTGTGGTACCCACAACACAAGCCTCGTATTTTACTATGGAACTAGATGGTGCGGTATGTTAATGTCGCAATATATTTATTTATATGTAAACCGAGAAGTACTCGAAAGAATCGTATATCTAGTTATAAAATAGGGTTATAGAAAACGCGAATGTGTATGTCAAGTCGTAAAACGAATCAATACGCATCCGAGCGAAGCGAAGTCACTAATGAAATGTTATATTATTAAATAACATAATGTAATAATTGTTAGGTAATGTTTACATGAGTCAGTTATCAAGCGTAACTGTTATTGGAAACCGAAACATGTCAGTCAACTAAAACTGCTAAATTTAGTAAACTCAAGTATTTGCAATACTAATTTATTTAATTAGACTTTAAAAAACTTTGACTTTAAATGCTTGCACCTACTTAGCAATCAATTATTTTTTGTATGATTTAACAGTTAACAGTTTCGATTATTTTGTGTTAGTATAAATCAAGTTAACAATCACAAACTTGAAAAGAAACTAATAGGGTTTTTGATAGATTTATTTATTTAACTTAAATATAACCAGAAGTTCAAAAAGTGATATCGATTATAATATTCTGTCAGTTTTTCTTCAAAATCTAAACCTACAATATAATAAAATCCGAAAAATTAGTATTTTTGAAAATCTTATTGAAATAGTAATAATAAATATCTGTCTGTCTGTGTGTGACCATGTCGTGGGAAACCATTGGTCAGATTTAGATGATTTTTTTATGATGATAACTGCTTTATTAAATGTTAACCTGAACTTAAACCTAAATTGAAGCAATTCAAAATCAAAAATAAAAAACACGTTATTGAATAAGGCTTACTACACCATCACGGAATTCTTAGTAGATGTAAATGTGTGGGATTAATATCTGGTTGTATCTCACGTAGGATAAAAAGATAAATATTGTAATACAATATTGTTATCAAATATTTTTTTTGGAAAGAGCGACTGTTGAGTTTCTCACCGGTTCTTCTCAACAAAACAGCTTTCCGATCCGGTGGTAGCTTACTCAGAGACTTACAGACTGACATTTTATTTTAATAATGTAAAAATGACTATTCAAAAGAGCTTGTAAAAGTCTATTTGAATAAAGAATATTTGATTTGATTTGATTTGAAATTATTATTACAAATATTCTTTACTGACAGAAAAATATTTTATCTTTGGGAAATCTTTACATCAGTCTATGGCGTAGTGTTTTTAATATCGTTATATAAATCTACAAAACTGAAAGTCAGATCTAATTTACATAAAGCAATGAGAAGATTCACATCGAAATCACTGTTTTGTATATCGGTTGAGAAATCATAGAGTCTGGGCAAAACATCTAATGATCGCATCGATATGAAAGTCACAATACTAGTCTTTGTTAACGTCAACATGGCTCGTGTAAACAAAACTTTCACTGTGGTTCAAGGGCGTTAGGCTTTTTACACATTTGTTCAATTTGAAGTACCTTAAGTAAATGTAATATATATGTTGTTTAGAAATAAAATAATATGCGAATGCGAATTCGAATGCGATTGCGAATGCGAATGCGAGTGCGAATGTGAAATATATATAAGTGTACATAAATGAAGTTAAATTTTCTTTGTGTAACATCACTATAACATTATTTTTACAAATTAATTCTACTGTGTTGTGTCTAAAAGTTCTTAAGAGTTTAAAAATCACTCGCTGTAGCAAGCTTAACTTGTAAATAATTTTACACATACCAAACTTTAATCGAAAATATGGAGGTTTTTCGGAAAATATATAAAAATACGTTTATTTTCGATATACTTATAATATATTATTATTTAACTATAAAATCTTTAGAACAGTTTCTGAAAAACTAGAAATGATATTTTATATGTATAATACAAGAATTTCTCGTTTATGATTGAAGACATACTATATTTATTCGTAAAATTACTATCTGATTGTCGTAAATATCTAGTATAATATAATTTAAAAAATCATATTCTTACATTATTTAATGAAACGTTAGTTATATAGTTAACGATAGTGCAAAATGAACCTTATTATACAAACAGCATCTCAGAAGAGGGAGATGAATCTATTGTGTTTAAAACAACCTGTTATATTACAAGGTGTCAGTTATTAAATAGAAAGTTTGTCGAAACTTTTTTGTATCGGATGTCGGATCCGCTTTATATACGCATAGATTTCCCTTCACTGACCAATAGCTATCGTGTCTATTGCCTAATTATTTTATAATTAATTACTTCTAAAACTCATTATAAGTAAATATTATAACCAACTTCCAAAAATGAAGATGTTTGTCTGTATGTTTGTTTTATTTATTATATGTTTAAATCAATACTATACGACGACTGATATAAGAGAAATTATATTTTCTAACGAAAAGTATATTTATACCCTTTATTTAGGTAGGATTTTCTTGAAAATCGGAAATTTTTACAATAATAATATACGAAATGAGTTCGTTAAAACTCATTTTATTCATAATTTGTAATTTAAAATTCACGTTTTTTTATGGTCAAGACACCGCCATTGACCGCTAAGCTTTCTAAAGCTGACAACATAAATCAGTGAAAACCGGAAGTTTATTATAATAACATTTGCATAACTCTCTTTACTTTCAGCTTAAATTATGTGCAAATATTGATTTAAGTCATTCAATTCAGTAAAAGAAATGTAAATTTAGAAATATATAACTAACTAGCTGATCCGGCGAACTCTGATCCTCCAGAATGCAAATTACTGATTATTGATTTCTGACAAATTTATAATTATCAAATATTCAACCATACTTAACCATAGACAAAATTACGTTTAGCTGTCATTTGCGTTTTGTTATTCCATGTCAGATGCGTTTTTGTTATACCACGTTTTATAGTGACTTGTATTGAAGCTAAAGCTATAAATTTTGAAGCAATTAATCAATATACATTAAAGTCGTCAAGATCACAAACGCCGCGGATTTAAATAGTAATTTTCATACGATAAAATCAAATATATTAAAACAATGCAAATGTATACAAAATATCAAATCTGTTTTAAAGAAAGCTGTAGAAATATACTATTTCTTAATGAATTGAAATGATTTCTTGCTTAGATCGGTCTCATCCATATTTGTTTATAATTTGGAAATGTATGATATTAATAATTCAAATATTTAGAAAGTGCTTTCGCTATGCATATTAATTCTTTTATTTATTAACGCTAAAATCAAGACACCGAGACGTTATTAAAGTTAAAATTTTTGTTGAGAATAACTCGAGGTTGTCCGTATGCACATACGTTTTAAGGGTTATTATTATATCTTAGGACATTATATCGTAAGCCACGAGGCTTGTGTTTCGGATACCAAATAGTTGATATACTACACATATAAACCTTTAAAAGACATACATATATACATAGTAATTAAATATACATTCCATATAATATTCATTTCTGGAATTAAAACTATCCATAACTATATATCTCATACTATCTTCATACCAAATTTCATCTAAATCGGTTCATCCATTACAAACGAACATACAGAAAAATCTATTTTTTTAATGATAGATGAATAATACATGCGTATCAATTTCAGTTACTTTACTATCTAATATATCCGTATAAGTAAGAAGTAACTATAAATACAGCAAATCATAGAGTCGCGTGTGACGCGCCGCGCGGGCATGTGGCACAGTGGGGCGCGCGTTTCCATTGCACACGAGAATATTGACGGTATACAATCAGTACATATAAAAAAAATTGAAGTGTCTGTTTTTATTTTAAAATTAACAGCTTTTCACCAAATGCTTATGAAAGTATATACGGTACTTACATCAAAAAAAAATATTTTTTAATTTTTGTCTGTCTGTAGTCCGAAGTCTGAAAATTGTAAAAAAAGGTTTAATTTGTTTTAACTTACGCCCAGCCGATACGTGACGGGTTTGCTATTATATTATATGTAACTAGTGATGTACTTTCTCTTTGTACGTTTGCTTATGTTAATGCCGATCATAAGCTTTAAAACTGTGCAATTTTCATCTAAATCAGTCAAGCAATTCAGCTTTAAAAGCGACCGAAGTTCCTAAAATATTGTATGAAAATAATTCTTCCTCTTGTCAATCGTTACATTCTTACCAGAGTAGTCTTGGTTGTCCCTTGAGTGATAATAATATGAATGAATAGAAAAAAGTTTATGAAGCAAACTTGACGACGTATTGAGACATAATTAGCCCATATTGTTCACTGTCACACATATTATATCGACCTTTTGCTATGTAAAAAAGTTAAAAAATTAATACACATATGAATATAACTAACAAAATAATTTTTATATCATTTATTAAAAGTTTTGAAATAGTTAGCATGAATAATGGAAACAATACGAGAATTCCTCGAGATCGTCGACTTTTCCGTCATCACGTTATGTAGAGCAGTATTTCACCGACGCTATTCATTTTCACACTCCACTGTTTTAATTTCTAATGTTTACTCGCGATTAACTCGGTCAAGAACATATTTACTTATCATACTTAAGGCACTAAAATGATGCTCAGAATGCCAAATATTTGTTAGGCTTTAGTTGCCAACCCGCACTTTGTCGTGGACGTGTGGTGGACTGATTATGTATTGAAGGGTACCTGTACCTGTGAGGATCAAAACGGCAAAATACAAAATAGACTTTAGTAAATATTATATTATATTAATATTCAATATTCTTTAACGACACGTTTAGCTACGTTAGTAGTAGCCCTACTTGCTGTGCGTATTCCAGTCCGTGCTTACATTTTTAATACGTATATAAAGTTATATAAGTGTAGTATATCAACTATCTGGTACCCTCAACATATTTATTTATTTAGTATGTACAAATAACGCTATACATTTTTTTAATTCGCCGTGTTATAGCCATGCATGTCAGGCAGCATAAGTCAGAACGAGAGATACGAATTTGGTACCCAAAACTGCACAAAAATTTTTTTAAAAAACCTATTTTGTTTGTAATTATAATAATAAGTTTTTGTTTTAAAAAAGTAAATACAATATTTTTATTAATTTAGACTCCGATATATCTTAATAAATAAGTACATTTTAAACCTACACATTTTCATTATTTTTATTCGTATAGCAATTTATAAATAAGTTTCGAAAGTATAATCTTGAATCATTATTTCTTATACTAAACAGACCGAGAAACAATTTCTTTATAATATACATAAATTAAGTCTACTAAGTTTCATATAGATAGTTTTGTATATTTAATATTATTTTTTTCCAAACAAAAGCTAGTTTAATTTTGTAGAGCCTAAAAATTTAGTAACTACTTATACTTATCCAAAATGTTTTATACTAGCGACTCACCCTCGCTTCGCTCGGATACGTCCCTAGATCTAGCGTAAATGGCAAAATAATTTTTGAAATCAGTCCAGTAGCTTTTGAGTTAATTCGTCACATACAAAAATACAAACTTTTCCTCTTTATAATATTAGTATAGATAAAATTCAAGATGTCTATTTTAGGATGTTTAAGCAAATACGATCGATTCAGCGCTTCTACCATTAAGCGTGACAGCATCCGGTATTAAAGAATTTCTTTTTCGTTTTACCAACTTTCGCTTAAAACCGGACTGCACCCTTCATCGGGCAACGTTTATGTAATAATTTACTTATTTATCAATTTACATAAAATATATTTACTTACCTGAAATATATAATTTTATTAAAAATCAACTAAAGATCATATAATCAAAAATGTGAGTAAGATTATTTATGATATTTAAAACTAATATATTAATTTGCGATTTGAACTGTATATATTTTTACTTTCTAAAAAAATAAACTTTAATATAAAATAAAGCCTTAATCATACTAAATTTAACACGCTAAATTCTTCAATGGTCATGACTTAAAACTTAATATTTTCCTAGATTTATGGGAATATTGAATATTTTGAATAAAACTATATTTTCGATGTTTTTTCTTGATTTATTTAGATTTTTGGTTCCCGACGTTTTGAATGCTTTACAGCAACCGCGATTACGAAAGATACTACGGTGTATGTGGTCTTGATGGTACACATGCCTACCATCTATAGGTACCATATTATGATAACCATAATAAAAAATAATAATCCGCGCTAAAATCCGACTAAGTCCGTTTTTTAAATGTAATAAAATCGAATGTAGACTTTACTGTTCTTAATAGCCTGGTTAACATATATAAGTTGCAGTAAATAGGCCAATTAACATTTAGCTAAGGACTAATAACTCTAGAATGTGGTTCGCTGGGAGACTGACAGCAGGATGTCGTTGAGATGACGAAGCAACTCATAATCGTTACTTGCCTTCAATTTGTAAATTCTAAAAAAAAATCCGTCCTAGAATTTATTTATTTAGATATTTTTTATATCCTTTTTTAATAACACTACCTGAACACATAACTTTTTTAAATGAAATAAAAGTAAATTTGCGTTATAATATATTATGTGTAATTATGAAAGATTTGATCTTTTTAAGTGACTACATATTATAAAACAAAGTCCTCCGCCGCATCTATCTATCTGTTCGCGATATACTCAAAAACTACTGCACGGATTTCATGCTGTTTTCACCAAAGGATAAAGTAATTTTCGAGGAAGGTTTTAGGATATAATTAGAGAAACCCGCGGATTCGCTCGTGCTTAATCTAGGTACGAACCCGAGCGAAATGAAAGTGAGTCGTTACTCATATATATTTTGATTTTAAATATTTACATTATATTTATGACAAAGATATATATAGTTTTAAGAATAGTTTCGTATTTTAACTACCATGTATTATGTTTTTATTGATAGCTTTTAGCCTTTATGTATAAAAATATATATAATATATGGCCAATGAGTCATTTCCTACAGACATATATATATATTAAATGAAATATATAATGGCAGTATATCATAAATACATCCGCTATTACCTAATCATACAATGCACATTATATAATATAAGATATACAAAAACCTAGTAGTATTAAAATATATCTCAGTCAGTGTAAAAGATTTCAACGCGCGAGGCTTGCAGTTGATTCTTTAAAATAACATTTTATAAGTAATATTCGTAGAAAGTCTGAGTATTCGAATTGGTTTAGTAAGCATAGGTGAGTTGCTTGAATTTACTCTTAATTTTAAATAATTTTTAAGCCATAAAAGTGATTTTCTCTTAGATTTACGCGAATATTTAACGTTATAATTAAACTTAAAAAATATAGGAGAGTACCTACTTTTGCGCCATTTTTGTATTTATCAACATTTTATGTTTTGTGCTTTACACTGTTTGTGGCAACTGTTACTTTGAGACCAAAAATCATAATGAAAGTGGTCGTATAATGATAGTTTAATTCCAATTTATTATATATTAGGAACACAAATATCGTCTGATTTATTTTGATTTTCTACTATATATTTATTACATAAATATTGAAATTAGTTTCAAATTACAAGTAAGTAGATAATTTAAGATAATTTTAAGCAAGATGTAGGCGTACAGCATGTACAATGTAGGTACACCTCGTAAAGTAGGCAAAGGCTTATTTCGCCCACATTTGGTTTGACCTTCACATAATGTGTGGTACCTTACATGGCTCTAAGCAAATCTTAAGTAGGAGTTTAATCTTTGTTTTTTAATTACAGCCTTTATATGGAAGTGTTTTGACATTCTATTGTTACTCCTAATGGTGTTTTGATGGTGAAAAGATGTAGGTATACAATACTCTTGCACGATATTTACTTATCTATACTTATGTTTTACAAGTAAATTTTCACTTAATACCTACATACTACAAAACAAAGTAGCTTCCCGCGTTTGTACGCTTAGATGTTTTAAACTACGCAACGGTTTTTAATGCGGTAATCAATAGACAGGATTATTTAAGGAGAAAAAAGCCGAGAAAATTTGCCGTTTCTAAGATATCTTTAATTAGTAAGAAAATAGTAATGTATTAATTTGTAGCTAAATTATGTATCTAGATTGAAGTACAAATGCCAAATTTAGTATCTAGGACGTTTGAAACCTGTTATACTAATATTTGGTTTATTTCCACACTTAAAAGGTTAGGAATTTCATCGTCTCATTCTTCAGACCTTATGAAAACTTATTTTAATAATATTGACATTTGACCTGCTTACAATTAGCACGGAAATACCAGACAAGTTTGTATTAATTAAGGTAATTCCAAATTCTAGTTGTTTATTTTTATATATCTGAGTTTATAAATCTATAATATAAAACTGAATTGAATCTGTAGGTAAAATATTTTTGGTAAAATCTTATTGAAATAGCCCAATTTATGGTTTTTAGAATTCTTGTCTGTTTGTGACCGTGTGTCCAACCACTGGACAGATTTTAATGAAATTTGGTATTATGATAGCTGGTTATTAGAGTTAACACAAATAGGATACTTTTACCTACACAAAAAAATTATACCTCTGAGAAATCTATACTAACCTTTAAAACGTATCTACGTGTAATGTAATAGTTTAAATGAAGGCCTTAATGTCAATATACATATAATATATGAAAAAATAAACAAACTATTGATAATAGTAGGAATCTACAAGCTTTATACTGTAAATAATTAATGTTCTAGTCATTTCGATCGAAGACGTGTTTCTACTTTGTTACTAGTACACCATGCATTTAGGACAACCTTACGTTGGAAAGGTCTGCGCACGTGGGAGCAAGGCGAACTGCCTGCGCAGAATTAAATGTTACGTGCTTAGTTAACCGGTTAAAAATATTAGTTACACTGTTGAAGGTAACTGAAAAACTTAGTTGTTACAGCCGTGTTTTTAAAGACTGGAAATTGATCACATTGGATAGAAATATTATTTTGTGTTTCGCTTATTAGGCAAGTAACTAAACTTCATACTATCAACTTATCCTGGATCGGCTCGATGAATCTCTGTATCTTTGACATTTATATTAGGTATTATAAAAACGACGCCATGTTAAATTATTATTACTAACATTAGTTTTGTATTACATCTTAACCTATCTATATATATTTCGTATATAAACGGCTGGATGACGGATGGACGGCGACGAAAGTGTAACAAACAAATAATAATACATTAAAAATACATTAATAAATGATAGTTTTACAAAACTTACCCTTAAAAATATTTAGTATTAAATATTGAATTAATTGAAATTACACATTACACGGAAAACTTGTTATAGAATTTTCATAGCCATTAGCTTATAATATCTAGATCGCTGTATCGTGTTTTCTCAACAGGAACTTAACGTTTATGTGCGCTTAAACGATCCAGTTTCAGCAATTCTATATTATTATAATACACAGTGAAAGTGGCCACGAAGTAACACTCGGTATGACGCGGAGTTTTAAAAGTTATATGTTCAACAGCCAATGGATAATGGTGTTGATAACAGGTAATTTATTTTGATAATGAAAAATATACTAATCAAGAAATTGTTAAAATAGCTATAGCGTTAGTGTCCATGTCTTGAAAATTCTGTTTTGTTTTGTTGAATTCTGCCAACCCGCACTAGGTTCGCGTGGTCGACCCTGGCCTTAACTCCTAATATTGAAGCATTGGGATTAAAAAGAGCTGAATACAAAACATTAAAAAATTGGGCTATACAATATATTTTATTATTGTTATCCCACAGTTGCAGCTTCAGCTTTTTTATACAAGGAGACCAGTCCATAGTCTACGCCGAACAAGAGTAGGATCCTCGATGTATGTGTACTTCACTTGGATGGAAATCCAAGTTGGACACTTTCCGTATCTATCTAAATATATATGTATCTTTATATCATATCTACAATCCAGCAATAAGTGCAAGCGCTCTATATGATTATAGGAGCAGTTACTCTGAGTGACTAGCAAATCCGTTCGCTTTCTAAAAGAAAATCTATACTCCGTTGTCATAAACACTACTTAATATTGTAAAGAAAGTAACCATTCATAACTATATATGTACATGTAATATAATTATTTAACAAAGGTTTATTTTTTACACAAATCGCACCCCTTATAAAATTCGAGGCCGTATGGCTTTAGTGAACTAAAACAAAAATAGATTTGTACCAACCAAATATTATAAGAAATAGCGTGATACAGGCTTGTTTTTATGTCTGGTCAAGGACTATATCGGTACAAGTGAGCATTGGATACAAAAGCAAAGCAAAAATTAGTGCACATCGAGTTATTTATTTAGTCATAATAGTTAAGTTCCTCTCGCTTCATATAAATCTAGTTTTGTGTATGTTACGTATGTGTGTACTTTTGCAAAAACTTATAAGCTTCTACTGAGTTTCGTTAAACTTTCTAAAAAAATGAAAAGAATTTTCAAAATTTTTAAATATTTTTTTTTATTTTACACGTATCTACTAAAATAATATTAGGTATATAATATATTATATATTAGCAGCAAAGATTGAATTTATGATCATGTTAGTAAACAAGAAATAGAGCCAAAGCCTTTGTTAAATAACTTCATACATAGTTTGCATATCGTCGCGTTTCTAGTAGGTAGGTACTAGGTATTACCAAAGCTTAGATAAAAATAACAACTTATATGACTCACTTGTTACATTGAGACCATATCCGTTTGTAGTCTACTTTTTGTTATTACAATATTTTTATTGCTTTACACAATAATTATGCAAACAAAATTATTCAAATTAGAATGTAGAGTTCCTTTTAACTAAAAAAATATGTATTGGAATTGTATTTCAAGGATTGATATCTAACTGTATTAACTACCTTAACAAGAATGATTTAATCTATGTGAAAACATAACACAGATTATTTTCGAGTGAAAATTGACACCGCGACCTTCGCAGTAATAGACCAAGTATTCCTGAATCGTTTATGTCACCTGATCTATTACTACGAAGTAATAAAAGTTAAAGTGTGTATTCAAAAGATATAAATGAAATTCTTCAATGAGTCCAATTTTTATAAATTTAATACGAATTTCACCTAAGATCTCATAATATTATACTCACAAACAGACTGACATAATTATACTTACATGTATAAAGACAATAAAAAAAATCAATGATAAAAAATCTGTAGTTTATTTCCATAAAATTCCCATCAATGTCTTGAAATAAGTCAGATTATAAGCGGCTTCACATCGATGATTGATATTAAGCGATAAATCGTAATTTAAAGCTTTCTCCGTTTCTCAGCACGAAGATGTTTCCATCTAACAAAACTAATATATTATAATATAGCTATTAATATAGTAAAGTTAGTTTGGATTTGATAAATCAGTGAATATAAATAAATAAAAGAGTCTGTTTTTAATTTCAAATTAACAGCTTTTCAGTAAATGCATAATATGAAAGTATATACGGCTTACATCAAAAAAACAATTATTAAATATTTGTCTGTCTGTCTGGACCGATTTTGACGGGACTTTTACCCGCAGATAGTTTATGTTTATTTTACGCTCAGCGACGCGGGCCGGGCTTGCTTAGTGTGAAATAATAGTTAAGGCTTTTGTTGGAGAATAGTTTTGAGAAGAAGCTAACTTACGCCTTATCAATAATCAAATCAATATTTGATATATTGAAAAGTCTTATATTTTTTTAAGCAAACTTAAAAAAAGATGTTAATTTATTTATAAATATTGTAACAAATTCTAAAATGTTTTAATTAAATTTAAATGCTGTAACTATTATAAGTTTAGTTCAATATTATAGCTTGGTTTTGTCAGTGGACGCTCAGACTTACAGCTAAGCACTTTCACTGGTCTTTCAGTCGGTCAACAAGTAATTTGTGGGGTCATCGACCTCCGTCGACAGGTGTTCAATACAATTTTACTAATTATTATTACACTTCATAACTTTGTACAGTTCAACTTGAAGGAAAGAAGTCAATGCGTTTAACTGACACGACTTCAATAATAGACGATTGTCGGTGTTTTAACCGACTTCAAAATATATTGAAACATTATTGTGTATACAGCGCCATCTAGTTCGTGGTAAGCTACGAGGCTTGAATAACGGATGCCAGATAGTTGATATACACAATACACATATAACTTACTTACATTTTATAAATATAAACACCCTTGACTGGAGTACAAACATTAGTGCTCAACAAAGGAATTCCCTTAGCGGGACTCGAACACGCTCGCCTAGAAAGTAGGGTCACTACAAACTGAGCCAAAGGTGTTGTCAAAAAAGGAGGAGATTCTATATTCCACTATATATTTTAGTTTTTTATTAGCTCTTGTCAGTTTCGATCGCATGATAATTATTGATAACTAAGCTCTATGTCAATTAAAAAATAGCATATTAATTAATTCATGGCGTAAGCTCTCTGTACCATGCTTTTTCTCAAGATCATTGAACCGGTGTACAGTGTCAACAAGTACCGCTCATTGACTGAATTGTTCACGCGTAATTATATTAATACGATTAATTATAGTAATATTCTTCGATTACTGAATTTTTTTTAATTTAATTTCTCAGTAGTAGCGCAGAGATGACGGTTTTGAGGATTTTTCAAAAAATATTCTAATGTAGTTTCGACTCGGTTATAATTTTATTATATGTCTTGAAGATAAATGATATTTCTTAGATTTCCTACTCTATACTTATTAAATATATAAAAATAATTGTCGAAGTCATTTGTACATATCTCAGAAAATGTACAGAGTCCTTACATGCTTAAGTACTCTAATAGACTAAAGTTATTTATATATAAAATAAAATGTAACATATTTGAAAATAATTTCAGTCAGATTAGATATTTTTACGACTTTAAAATAATATTAGAACAAAAATGCCGTTGAAGTATGAAAAGAATTTTCAACAGTTCACAGAAGTCCGTGCACGTAATAACTAAGATATACGGTTACCAAACTAAACAAAACCTTGAATCGGCTTAAAACTCTCACGAACGTCGCTTTCGTAACATCAATTACTTAACTTACATCACGTCAGTTAAGTTTATTTACTATGAATTATGCTTCCGATGTAGTTAGAAACGAAGGAATATAGAATACTAACTTTTACTCGCAACTCCTATTACGTACCTACGTTAATACTACAGTACAGTAAAGTAATCACTTACCTAGTGGATTGATAGTTTTACACGTCTATACTATTAATTCTAACTAATTTATACATTGAATATCTATACATTAAATATTTTTTGAAAAATCTTTATTGATACAAAGGTCAAATCTAGTTCTAAACCTAATCTAGTTTTTAGAATTGTTGTTTGTTTCAACCTACTATACAGATGTTGATGAAATTTGGTATAATTATAGCTGATTATCCTGATAAACATATAGAATACTTTTAACTGCGGGAAAAATATCTCCATTCTAAGAAAATTTTACTTACCGTTGAAGAAACTCGAGCGGAGTGAGGGTAAATCTCTAGAATAAAATAAACTTCTTATCATTAAAACATATTATGACAAATCTAGGAATTCCCACAAGCTAATCTTGAATTTTAAGTAATAAAATGTAGGCGACGTATTCGTATTCCATGCACGGGCGCATTACACGCTGTTTGTAATGACATAACTTGAGTGTCTTGAATTTTAATTAAATTGTTATTGTTATCTTCGTACAAATAGTGTTTTGTATTTTGACGGCCTTATTTAGAAAATTAAAACATGCATCTACGTTATCAAAAGATGTTAGGTAAAAAAAGCTACATATGGATGGAATGGATACAAAAGGAGACAAATACATCACATTTATCACATTGGCAAAATATTACTTATTTTTCTTCCCTTCCTGCATTATTTCTTCGGAAATCGACATCATTTTAGTATCTGGTGTTTGCAAATTGATAATGCAAAAATTATAAAGAAATAACAATTTATTTTACCTTAGAGATTAATTCATAAAAATAATTACATAAACCATAGCAAGAACAAAGGTTTTTTTATATGTATAAATATAATTGCGTATTGACACAGTCCTATATTTAAATTAAATTCAACTCATGCGCATGCTAATTGATCAGCTGTTAACACTTCATGTCACGTGGTAACCGACTTTGAGAATAATGGGTTTTGTATTGCACACAAAGAGTGCGATGGTCATTTGCGCAAGAATAAAAAGATTTTAAGCCAAGGATGACGCTATGATAGATAATTTAACATAAAAAGTTCGTGCTACGAAGATAAAAAAATAATTTAAAAATATCAATTGGCGACTCTATCGAGGACAGTTTATTATTTTTTTTATTTATATGGATCTCCAACAGTTGTACAAATATTCACTTACATCTAACTCATATCTTACATTGTAAAGAAAATATTTATATATCGTCTCATGTAACGAACTTGACGAACGTTTTTAGTTTCACTTTAGTCTTAAAAATCCAATATCAAGAGAAAGAGCTTTCAAGCTATTTATACGTTTTCTATAAGCATTATATAACGTTGCGAAAGCTTGCTATCTCTATCACGTTGCGACATCTCGATCACTGTCAGTGTCAAGTACATCTTTGACCTTCGAGTGTCGAAGAAATTTCTACATTAGAAATACAATAAACGCTTATTTTAAAACAAACAAAAAACAGTTTTTAGTATTATTAATGGTATAAATTCTTGTTAGCCTAAGAACATAAAAAACATAATCATATTCCGATACCGGGAATCGAACCCGAGCCTCCTGGGTGAGAGCCAGGTATCCTAGCCACTAGACCATATCGGATATGATACAATAGTAAAATATTCTGATCTTATAGAAAATTATTATTAAAATGTAATGTCTGAAACATTAGCCTTAATACTATAAAAATGAAAAAAATATATATTCACAGTGGAAGCTCCTTCTTTTTTGAAGTCGGTCAAATAGTACATAATTGAATAACTAGATTCTAATATTAAACTCTTCTTAGCTTTTCTGTCTTAACATTTTAAAATGTAATTGATCAGAAAGTATTTATGGACTTTCCTTCTAATATCATTCCGAGATGTTTTTATTACTTCAAACAATTTATGCTTTCTTGTTTTGGCAACCAAAATCTAATGTCATGCTCTGAAACTTAGAAATACGAGTGTAATTTTCGAAATTACTCTCATTTCTGCCATAACATAATATCAAACATGCGTATCATCTAAACTAGCAATCTCTACAAACTGTTCTTGAATTGTGAGAGTTAAGTAAAAATATAGAGGTTTTATATGTTGGTGTTTTTATTATCTTATAAGAACAAAAAATAAAAAGACAAAATATATACTCACAGACAAACAGACAATCTCCTTTTTTTAAGTCGGGTAACTAAATATTGAAATAATTGAATATGATATGCAAATATTATCTTAGCTAAGAACTAAGACAACTACAATGGTACTTTGGGTTAAGTAATTTATTTATTTCAGACATTTTTTCTTTAAGTTTAATATATTTTTTATATTTAAAATATTTTTTTAAGTTAAAAGTAAATTAATATACAAAACCAAACTGATAATAATAAAATTATGACGTCAATACATAACTTGATCATGTTGTCATATTCACTTTTCTAATATATTATGAAAGAATGTAAGAAAATGTAAAAGAATCGCGCCCCCGGGTGGGCTCGAACCACCAACCTTTCGGTTAACAGCCGAACGCGCTAGCCGATTGCGCCACGGAGGCAACGTGCTTTCTTGTTATTTGTCATTTGTGTTGTTAGTTGTCATGACTTAAACTAAATTATCTTAAACTAAGATAACTTTAAATAAATATCAATTATGTATATTATTGAAATATCAGAAAAAAATAGTTAGAGAGGCGCGATTTGTGTGAATATATAATAATACCCACTAGATGGGCTTTGCCGTTTACTTTACAGGGTTTTATTTTTTGCAAGTTGTATTAAATATTATATGTACCTATGTTTATACAAAAAATATAGTTTCAGAATTTGACAAGACTGACAGTCATTAAAAAGTTAACGCGATTACAGAAACAGGATTCTTACCGTAATACTATATTACTATATACGTAATTAATTAGCTTCACAAATAATTACTTTGCTAAGTATTTGCTTTTTACACTTCGAGTTCTTTAATTGCATTAAGTAATTAGGAATAGACAATAATTGAATTTTATTCCTGTATTTGTATAAACAAAGTTGAAAATTAATTGGGCAATTAGATGTTTCTGTAGATAGCCTAGCTTAGCTTCTTTATAAAATATAAATAATATATTCAATTCAGCCCTTATTAACGTCCCACTGCTGTCTCCCTTCATTAAGTGGGAGATGAGGCCATAGTCACCACGATGGTCAAGTTGATAACCTTCACACATCTGTTGAAAACCTGCTAGGTTCTCTTAGACATACAGGTTTCCTCACGATGTATTTCTTCACCGTAAGACAAGTGGAATGTTAAAAATATAAGTACTAGAGGTGCGACATCAGATTATACCCGCTTCAGTTACTAGGCCACTATGCTTTTGTTGTATCTACCTTCATAAAATTTGCACGCAATGAAATTTTATTATAATAGATTTTCTCAGAAATCTCATATCCACATACACATACATAACATATGTAAAAATATCAAATTAAGTCATATTAAACTAACTTGTCAATGATAATTTAAAGTAATTTAAAATTGTAATCCAGATACGTCTAAACGAAACATATTACATGACCGTTGTTGCACAATCAATGGTATCGCATTCCGAACTTTCTCTATAATGATCGATTTGCCGCAACCGCTTAATTAGTATAAGAAAGCCCGTCCGCCTCAGATTTACTTTAAAAGGAAATGAAACTGTCGAAATATGAAATATTGACGACATTTTTTGTTTGGTTTGATACGTTTTGAATTTTTTAAGAGGAACCCTATAAAACAAAAATTACTTCAGTATCTGCCAGTAAATGTAAAAGTCGGCCCAGCCTTTTTGTAAATTAATTGAAATAGACAATTACACAGACGGAAAAAAATGTATTTTTCACACATTTCTTTTTATATACATATATCAATGTTTAGTTGATATTTACACCTACACTCCAGTCTACTGATTTTCATCGAAATCCGCTCAAATCTGTCAATATTATATATCCAAACACCATATCCAAAAATATGCAGCAAAATATTATCCCAAACTTTTTAAAAGTTAAAAATTGATAATCTGCATTTAAAATAAATATTAGTATCCTATCGACGGACCTCTTTTTGAAATACATCAAGGTCTAACAAATTCTGAATTAATAAAGTTTAATTGACTCCATTTTTAAACTCTTTAAACGCTCTTTGCTTCTTATATTATAGATAAATTATACTAAAGATGTAACTAACCTTAAAATATAAATTATTTATTTAAAAATAATGACTTAGCTTAAGTTTAATTATTATTAGCTATACATAACAATAACCGATTCAGTTAGATTTTAACGATTTTCAATTAGACAAGCGAGCGTGAGTACTCATGGCTGATTACAATGTTATACGAAAGGTCAAAGCCATAATCCGTTAACCAGAATAATTCAATCTGTCGTGGAAACAGATGTAAAGGCGTATCAATGATCTACTAACCTTTACCTATTTTATGTTAGATCCTATATAAAATAAGTATATCTAATTTAAGCTGAAGTATATTAAATTATGAGCATTTTCATATTCCCTAACACTATTATTTTCAATAGTAATATATATATATACACTTAGTCAATGTTATAAAAGGCACTGGTAGGCCTGCAGTTACGAGTAAGTATATGTTCGGGAAACCCAGAGAAGCAGGGTCAAATCCCGTATCTCGTATCTGATACTTTTATGAGCGAATTACTTCGATAACTAATAATTTTCAATAGAGATCGAATGCGAATTATTTAAAATGTGTTGAAATATGCGTTGAAAAAAAATATCGTGAGAACACCTGCGTCCTGCATGTCTAAAAATATTGCAAGTGCTGAAAGACATTCAGGAATCTACCAACTCGCGTAATGGACTATTGCCTGATGTCTCTTGTATTAAAGGGAGACCCATTTTCGGCAATGGGAAGCTAAAAAGGGCTGAATAATATAGTGATTAAGAAACTTCAAACTTCTTTTAATACTCAATATATTATTTAATTTTCTCACTTTTATTCCTTTACCTAATGACACTTTATCTATCGTTAAACACTTTAACAAACATACGGTAACAAACAACAATTTATATAATAAAGATATAGCTATATAAATAAAACTCACTTTTTATTCACATCGATTTCACTTTCGCCGAAACTCGTTCCGGACTCGCGGACCATAAATACTGACATTATAATAAACATGAAAATATTTTAAGAATATATTATTATTAATTTACAGAGAAAGAATGTGTATTAAGTTATGGCGTAACTCATGTCATTGTCAACTCATTTGATTGATTGATTATTAGTGGTTCCGTTGAAAAAAGTAATGAGTACGAAGGGTGCAGTTTCGAATACCTATCTTTTTTAAAGTGATAAAAATTAGAGTAACACGCTCACTAAGGACTATGTGAAGCGGTTTCAAGCTCAGGTCCTTAAATTAATATAAGAATCATATTTTAATATGATTACCAAAGAACAGCTCGAGGAAATGTACTTCTGAGTTACTAGTTACTAGTTTTCAAAAAAATGCTAAGATAATCCGATTTAAAGTCAGTAATGAATAAAGTCAGAAACTATAATGGAATGTTTTCGGATATTTTTTTAGTAAAAGTGGACTTGTAAGAGTTTATTGCCCTAGATTTCGTAACGTAAAGATCGTAACCCTGACAGAGATTGTTCACAACCTGTAGTAAATTGTCCTCGAACAAAGCTTAATTTCAAACTATGTAACAGCTTTTCTCAAAGACCCACATTTGAGACTTATTTACCTACATAAGTATTAATAAGAGCGATCTAACTATACGTATTATATATATAAAATAAGTAGCAAGTTTATATTTATAATAGTATTAGATTTATTTTATAAAATCATAATTTTTTTATTGGTAACATTTAAACTTCGTCAAAAGATAATCATATAAAAATAAGATAATCGATTGACAAACTGAACTCAATATATAAAATTCTCATATCACAATGTTGGTCCGCGATTAACTCCGAAACTACTAACATAATGTTATATCACATGATCCTGATTACTTTTAATTTCTATAAGAAAGCGAAAATTCACTTGAAATTATCTTTTTTGCTTCTCTTTAAAATAGTCATTTAATATCCGGTAAAAGTAAGAAAGTCGCTGCGCATTTGAACTCTATCTATTTATATATGTAAATCAAAGCATAAATTATAATAATTCGCATAAATTCTTGTTGACCGATATATTAAAATTAAGAATATTTATTTACTTTTCTATTTTGTAACTTGCTATGTAAAGAGGTTTTAAACAAATAAAACGAAGTCCTCCGCCGCGTCTGTCGCGCTAAACTCAAAAACTACTGCACCGACTTTCATGCTGGTTTCACCAATGGAAAGAGTGGTTTTCCAGAAAGGTTTCAGTATATAATTTGTAAAGTTTTTGTATATATTTCCTAGTGGACACGCAACGTCGCTCGCACTAAATCTATAAAGGTCGTATTAAATCTAGGGACAAACGAAGCGAGGGTGATACATTAGGAATTACGCAAAATATTATGAGTTTGGGAGTTAACGAATGTATGTACATTTTATGTAGGTATGTATTATTTTTTCACATTATAAAAGCTCAGTTATAACTAGTATTTACTTTACTTTTCACTGTTCACTAACTTCAATTTATACACATATTACTTACATAACATTAAATTTAGAATTTAGGTAGTTTATTTTATTACGACATAACGAAAGTCCGAAACGAAAGTAAGTCCATTTAAAACCTCGAATTACTTAAACCAGTTCTAACCGGTTCCATCTAGTTGGGACCAGTCCATTCTTCCTGTCATTTCACTTGTTTTTTTGTTCAGTTAACTCACAAAATGCGTCCAACTTAGAAAAAAAGGTATTTTAGTCCATATAACGTTCTAAATAAAAGCTATTTTACCATAAACCTAATTAATATACTATTTTATTTAGAATGTTACTATTTTAGACTTTATTTATATGCGAGTTACAGTCTATTTTTCATATTTGATTAACTTCTGGTCAGTCCAGTATCATTTATATGGGAGTAAAATTGTAAGTACTGTATTCCTTCCTCAGTGGATGTGGAGAATTTCTCACATATCTTTAAGATTGACTCTATATAGAGGCTGTTCCAATATTCACACCTTATTCTTAAACCATTTTCATTTTTATTTTAAGAAAAACAAGATAAACATTGTATTACAATACGCGTATAATCTACTATTACTGAGAATTATTATAATCAGTGTAAATTTACACATTATTTTGACTGGTATATAATTAAATGAAATGCAATGGTATTTGAAGAATCGCATTCTTTTATTATAGGAAATTTTAGCGATTTTAAAAATAAGTTACTAATATTTTATTTAAAAAATAGTACTATTAAAACCTCATTTTATGTTCTTTTTTATTTCAAATTAAATTAAATGTTCAGAAATATCGGAGATATTGGGGTACTTTAATGTCATAGTATCCTTTTTCTTCAATTTAAAAAAAATTATAGTCATAAAGAAAAAAAAACAATTTTAAAACCAAATTAAATTGAATAATAGTATTTAGCTATTAATATTAATAAAAAGTGATAATTCTATCTTAGGGATCGTGATGTAGTGATGGAAATAATTTTAATTTCAAAACAGTTCTTCATAACCTCTTTATACGTACTCTATATAGCATAGTACTAATGCTCGGTGACCATACTGCTATTATCGTCGGTTCACCGGCCTCGTGTAATGCAGGTTTGATTCCGGTCAATGCACTAATAATCACTTTTTTGTTACAGGTAAGCTG
Source organism: Boloria selene (assembly GCA_905231865.2). NCBI lineage: Eukaryota > Metazoa > Arthropoda > Insecta > Lepidoptera > Nymphalidae > Boloria > Boloria selene. The sequence goes on from HG993131.1 coordinate 17,388,829, forward strand.
TTACGTATTACACGCAATGTTATAATGTACGATCGTGACGAAAATTAAGGTATGAAGTCATTTTGGTTATATTAGTTCCGAACTAGAAATGATTTGATCAATTTTAATTTAGTTGAATATTCGATAAGTACTTAGCATCGTCATATACATACATTTATATTATTATTATTTATATTTTTTTAAATGGACTAAATGTGAAATTGTAAGGTATAGATAAAAAGTTGAAAAAACATTATTTTTTAGGATTTTTCCCATCTTTCATCATTTCGAATGAGCAATCATATTCACTGGATAGTCAAGACAAGGTCAAATATTCGTGTAAATGTGGGAAAGTATTAAGTGAAACTATTTTCAAAACAATCTTTCTGTTTCATGCTTATATATTTTTTCTAAAATATTTTATTTATACTAAAAGACTTATGGCACCAAATATTTTTAGCCTGTAGTAGTTACTATTAAAGAGCATTTATTCATTTTTCACTTCACATTGACAAACAGGTATTTTCAATTTTATATTTTACGTTTAATTTTAAAGTTTCATTCGACTAAGCAATCCCTGTAACAAGGTTGGCAAAGCTAGCCTGGCTCTATGTAGGTCGCAGGAAACTGCGTCTCTAGAATAAGTAGTAAAGTAAGTTGTGAAAGTGATCATTTAGCGTTAGAAATTAGTCGATGTTCGCTCTGTCTCTTGATAGATATTAAGCCCTACACACTCACATTGAATTTGCAGCTTATTATATACAATTTCTGCCTTTAAATAGCAAATTTTCTATTCACTAAAGAAAGTTGGATCTATAGGATGTGATACTAACGACAACGTTCAATCTAATGTTCATAGTAGTAAGTTGTTTTTTTTTTAGTTTTTGTGCTTTTTGTGGATTTTTAATTCATAGCGTATTACTATATATTTTTTCTTTTATATATGCTATTACAACTCTAATATTGGATCACATCACTAATGAATAATTACATTTTTAATCTATGTGTGACACTTGCTGCCTGTTGCTAGAGATTAATAAATGTACGCATGAATAGAAATACATTATGTATTATATGAGTTTTTAGTAAGTCATGCGATTAAATGTTCATTTACTTTACAAAAGTAAAATATATTAAATATTTCATTTTTTTTCGTCAAATGGTTAAACTTCTAAATTAAATGTTGTATTAGACGCTATGACTGTACATCGTTCAGGACGTTAGTTTGACGGCTAATAATAAGCTAGTTGGCTGGCTAAATTTAAGTTATTTATTTATTCGTTTTAGCCCTAACCAATAAACTTATCGTCAACAACCATTTAGTATTCTGTTTCGTTTCCTCAACTAAGAGTCCAGTAACATATGGCTTATTGAATTCAATACTTCCTCGTCTTGATGCGACTAACGCAAAGACAAAACAAGTCATTTCCATTACAATGTTACAATGTTGACTAACTTTCTCGATACAACCGCTGTTAATAGAAACGCGAATTGGAGAAGTATTTACTTTTAGGTATTGCTTAGGTAATGCTCAATATTTGTATTTTTTTAAATATCTTGTTTTAAATCTAATATTACTAGTAAATTAATATTGCTAATTCGCTTCTTACTTTGTCTGCATCTTATGAAATATTTTTTTAAAATCTCTTTCTAATCAAATGCATAGGGTAAAGTAAAGAGGTCGTCAAAGCTAAAAATTTCAAGTTCCCAAATCTACAATTGAGAAACAAGTAAGTTTATTGCATTCAAAACTACCTTCTAAGTAATGCTTTCCCCTTTCATGTATATCGGGTACATTTATAGCTCTTTATTCTAATCTATATATCTATATTTTTTAAATACTCTTGATTTTATATAATCTATGTTAAATTACTATACCTATATACTTAATAATTACATTTTTGTTACATCAGTGTCATCAGTCATCAGTAATTTTTGAGTGAATTAGAATACTAATGTTAAGTTTAAATTTTCAAATATCTTAGGTTATATATAATGGGCATAAAACGTCGATTTTCATCAGTCGTAACCCAAATTCTTTAACTCTTACTGACAAGACTTCTAACATTCATTAAATTTCCCCATCAGTACGCAGACGCACAAAGGGTCACTGTGTAGTATGTATATCTATATAGTATGCACTTAACGACGCTACGTGCTTTTTCTTACTGAATATTTTAGGCTTTCTCTTACTAATTACTAAGCAACATTGTTTTATAAAAACAAATTAACATTCATTTATTCGTTTATCCTTACTTATTATTATAAATGCGAAAGTAACTCTGTCAGTCTGTCTGTGGCGCTTTTACGCCAAAACTATTTAATCGATTTAAATAAAATTTGTCACATAAATAGTCTACGGTCAGAGAAAGGACAGACTACTTTTTAACGCGAAAAAAGGGCTGTAAGGGGTTGAAATAAGGGACGGAAGTGTGTATGGAAATTAGGTCATTTTTAAAGCTAGAAGCTTGAAACTTATTTTTTAGGCTTTTGTTTTGATATAAGTAAATCTGAAATAAAAAATTTGTAAAAATTGTATCCTAAATCGCTAGTTTTAATATAAAAATACATTTATCTTTAAAAAATCTCTACCGAGCCTTCTAAAACAAACCTTACCTGACAAAAATCTTCATGTAATATTTATTACCATTACATTACAATTGATACATAAAAATAATTTACGCGGTTATGGAGGATTCTCTAACCTAACTTCAACTGTTATTAACATATATTTAGAGCGCGATTTTATTTGCAGCATTTTCGTTTTTAAGTTGTCCCAGAGTGTTTTTAGCATTTTTTAAAAAATATTAATAAAAGCTTTGGCCTCTGTATCGACAATACCTAATTAAATATTTAAATATGATTATATTGAATTACAATTTTTTATTCTAAAGTGTATGTACCTATAACAAATAGGTATGTTTTTACATAAAGGTATGAGACTTACCAACTAGAGTAAATATACACAAACTTAATCACTAAAACATTAAAAAAGACTCTTTTTTGTATACAACTCTAAATTCAAGGTATGCACAACATAATAAGTGACGTACCTACATACTACACAAAAGTAGTTAAATACATTACGTTCCACTTAAATGACAACTTATATTTAGTTTTATTTTACTGTACTAAGTATGTTAGATACTAAACCTGTAAGTTGCAAACTTAGATTGCAAATTTTAGCGTACTACCTATTAAAGAGTGTGAAATCGTACAAAAACTAAAGTTTTTACCGTTTAAGCCCATTAAAGAAATTACTAGTCTCAGCTTGCATATCAACGGCCAGTGAATGCATCGTTGATGCAATGAACATTTAACGCATTTAGGCCACTATTTAACTGTGAGAAATCTTCTGAGACCTAGATTCTGATGAACAATCTCTTAAAACCTAACAATTATAGGTAATGTTAGAACCAAACCAATCTCTATGATAATTATTTAAGAAATTACTATCAAGAATTTAGTAATGTATCTGAAACTGAAATAAAGTACGTGACACAAATATATGTAGGTACATACTAAAATATTATATTTACTTATAAATAAATACATATGTTGGGACATTATTACACTCAGCGCCATCTAATTCCCTAGTAAGCTACGAGACTTGTGTTACGGATATTGATACACTAATTTATTATTATTATATTTCGTTATACAAATAACAAATAAAATTACTTTAAGACTTTAAAATGACGTAAAAACTCAAAACGGCCGATTAGAATAATTCTTTTCTGCTTAATAAAGTTATTTTTTAATAAGTATAAAAATAGGGACAACCTATAACAACAGCTGGAAAGTCGATAAGTTCTGACCTGTTTATTTTGGTTATTATAATCAAGTTTTTTTTAGGTTCGGACGATCTCGAGACAATCGAGGAAAATGCTAGTACTTAATAAATTCTAAGATATAAACACTATAGATAAATCAATGAATTTGTACACTGATAAATAACAGTTGCAACAGAAATCTTTCACAATGATCAAAATCAGTAAGCATCGAAGACATGGCCTGCTGCGTATATCGGACACTTGCGCTCGCGTGCAACGGAACGCTCGTTAACATACTCGTATACTCGCTTGCGATCCGTTTTACGTAACTTACTTCAATAACTACGGTATTTACTATGGGTTTTTAACACGCTTTTAACCATCGGAATTTTCGTATATTCCGCAAACCAACGTGATAGACCGATCTATCTACATACTTATGAGCCAAATACATGTAAGTAACTAAAGTAAGTTCAACCTAGTCTATTAAATAATTTAATTTTGAAAACTAGGATTTTAAGCAACTTCTACATTTAAATATGTATTAATGCAATAATTTATTACTATGAAGATACTAACGATGAAGTCGGGTAGAATGTTATATGTAGAGAAACTCTACAATAGACAAGTCAAAATATCTGATAAAAACTTCGCGTTTACAGGAATTTTAAAAGAACAAGAACTATTAAGAGTTATTGTTACTGCGGTTAATACTAATAACTTTAATTAACTTCTACACCAGTTAATGCCTTGATTTAGTTATTCAAGATTGTGTTAGTTATTCAAGAGTAGCGTAATAACTATAAATACGAGTAAATATTTTAAAGTATTTTTTAAACATCGTCGTCTGTCGAGTTGATTTCGAACTAATAATATTTTTTTTACACCTGTCTATTGAGATTCAAATGCTAATTTAAAAAGGCTTGCACAAATTACAAAAAAATAGCGCGAATTCACTGAATATGTTAATTAATTAATTTATAAGAGAAAGGCGCTTTCGTACAGAACACTCACAGTGGTCTACTTACACTAAAATTATGATGTAACGACGATTTTCAATAATTTCATATTATATAAGTTGCTTTTTAACGTGTACGATATCACGATGCAGATCTTGTTCGATACTTTAATTATATATTATTATTCATTATTGTTTTTTATTGACCGGTTGAAATTAAATGTGTGTGGAAAACAGATAAGATAGGAATAAGAAATTAAAAAAAATATTTCTTTCGTTTTTTAGCCTATGTTAAAAATAATGTTATGTATAAAAACATTTCGCGTACATTTTTATCAATTAATTTTCCTTAATTGTTATCTATCGTGAATAGTGGTGACTCAGTGCTTAAACGAAAATATAGTTAATAAGATAAAGAAATTTGAAATAAAATAAAAAAAGGAAAAAGAAATTCCGATACCGGGAATCGAACCCGAGCCTCCTGGGTGAGAGCCAGGTATCCTAGCCACTAGACCATATCGGATATACGTACATTATTTAAAAAACCTCTAATTAAACGTACAGAATATTACTATAAACATTTATAAAATTTAGTATAACTAGAAGTATATATTTGCATTCAAATATGTATATTTAACTATTTACATATACTTATGAACACTTACTTACATATTATTGTGTCTATTAAAATAGCGTTGTCCATTGATTAAATCGATAAACTCACTAAGAGCTTTAGGAAGCTTTGGCTTCTAATTCATCTAAGCATGATAATTAAAAATGTAATCAAAGCTTTAAAAATTTTTAGAACTTGAGCTAAGTAGATTTTGTTTTAACCAGACCGGAAGAAACATGAAACATCCATATTATAATGAATACGATAGTGATGGCTTTATATAGTCTACTAAGACACTTGCAGCTGTTAAAATCAGAAAATTATTATAAGCTACATATACTACTCTATATACATTTAGTAGGCGACCGAAGCCGCGGGTTCCGCTAGAAAAAGTAGATTCTCTGTGACCGCTGCATTTTATTCTCGACTAGCGACTCACTCTCGCTTCTCTCGGGCTCGTTCCTAGATTTAGCGCGAGCGACGCAAACCTTCCTCGAGAACCACTCTATCTATTGGTGAAAACAGCATGAAAATCGGTGCAGTAGTTTTTTAGTATATCCCGAACAGACAGACTGAGACGGGGGATGACTTTGTTTGAATAATATATAGTGATGTGAAAGTACTCGTATTTTTAATACAATAAATATGAATATTTTACGCTAAATATTATGCTAGCAAAAGCTATAAAGGATGAGAAGTAGAATTTTGCTACCTTTTCTATAATATAATGAATAATAGAGATGAAAAATAAATTATATAATAAAATTATCTATAATATACACAACTACATATTTATTAATGATTATTATAATTTATATTAAACAATAATTTATTCACTATGTTCTAGGTAGATGGTATCCTCAAGCCTTTTTAGTCACTTCATTTTTGAAGGCACGCTAGTTCTCGAAAGTATTAAATCCATAACTTTTTTGCACAGCCTTATCTATCTCATCCTCATCCTTATATAAGTTTATTATTATGAAATTACAACACACTAAAGAATTTGAAGGAATTTAATAATATTTCAAATTAGTCTACTTCAATTACTCATAATGTGGGCAAAAGAAACCAACATGTTATTATTAAGTAATGGAGGATGTCGGTGAGCGATTAGCAACTCTACTTAGGTACATAAATATTATGTAGGTATGCGACACGCAGCGAGCGTGAAAACACATTGCAACCAGTTAGGCGAAAAGCATTGTGGAAATTATATGTATTTCTAAACGGCTACTGTAACTAATCAAAGGCCTATTGAATTTGCATGTTGCTCTACGTACTATGTTGGAGATCGCAGGTTCTTTACATATCTGGGGTAATACTTGCTGCACATATTGTTTTGGGCGAAATGCAGGTCTAAAGCTTGGTATCGTGCAAGCAATACTGTTGTTAAGTTAAGAAGTAACTGTGTTGTCTAAGCGTATATTAACATAATGTTGTACCTATGTGACAATAATTATGTGAGCTTAACATTTTATTTAAGTATATGTATTATGTATGTTTTAGCTAAAAACTTTCTAAGTTATTTCTAAGTATAACTTTAACTTTCTAAGTAGTTATGTAGGTATGTAGGTATTTAAAGTCCCAACTCCGAAGTGGAGGCGGACTTCACATGTCTTCCAAAAACTTGCTAGGTTATCTCAAAGAGGCAGATTTCCTCATGATACTTTCTTTCACTGTAGCTATAAGGTATGTACGTAAGCTTGATTAGTATATGATTAAACTGTCATCAAAGATAAAACAAATGACACGAGGTGAAAATTTAATCATTTATTATATCCTAAATGCAAGCTATTAGATATATTAAAATAGCAATTTGAAACCGTCGACACTTAAGTGTATATCTCAGCTTTTCTTCAAAGGAGAAAACACAGTTCACTTTCACTGGATAAATCGATATGGAAAAATTGCAGTTCTTCGACGTTGTGTGGTTTTGTTGTGATGCTGCAATCATCTAATAGTAGTATTCTATTTTATTTAATTAAGTATAATATTGCATACATACATAATAAAATATACTACTACAACAAATTAGCATATTGATAAATTTTCAATTGTTTATATATTTTTGCAGCACTTTCTTCTTAAAATTTCTGTCTATAAAACTTTCTCATTTACTCACTGTTTAAATGGCACGGTTTAGACGACACGTTCGGCAGTTTGTAGTAATCCTACTTGCTGTGCAAGCCAGCAGTCTGTCTGTCTGTTTGTTCGGGCTAACGGTTTTGACGGGACTTTCGCTCATAGATAGCTGATGTTATGAGACGACTTTTTACCCGACTTCAAAAAGAAGGTTATATTTAAAAAAAAACTTTTATTATAATTAGCGGAAATGACGCTAAACCTAGGGACGAACCCGAGCGAAGCAAGGTGAAGGTGAGTCGCTAGTTATACATATAAATACAAGATTCTTCTGATTAATATAGTGATCCCATAAGGCAATGCATGTCGCAAATAGATCCTTAAGGTTGCACGACCACCTGAGCGCTAGGGAGTGTCTCGAGCATAATAACAAACGTTATCTACCATCGAAGGCGACCTCAATAGGTATTCTATGCAAATATAGCGAAAGGACTCCCATCCTAAACACAGGGCCATCGGGATCAAGGTTATTTAGACAATGCTTTATCATTACAAGTAATTGTGTAATGTATTGTATATATATTAGATTGATATCGCATGTACCTTCCCTTCTTAACGTAATTGCCTTCAGACTACATAGACTAGGCTACCGGTCTCTTCTGAGTTTGGGAATGACAGGAATCGAGAATAAACTGGTGTCTGCCTGTGATAAATGGTAGGTTATCAAGCAAAAAGAAATATAATATCTAAAATCTACCTCGGAATCCGAAAAGCGATCTGTTACTATTAGTCCACTTATACATTTAATATTTTTTAATTTATTGAGTATACATACATATACAGAGGCAAAATCTAAAGTTTTTAGAATTCTCGTCTGTCTTTGGCCGAATCACGAGAAAACCACTAAACGGATTATGATGAAATTTCGATGATAGATAGTTATCCGGGTCGATATATAGGATAGTTTTAAATGTAGAAAAATACCTCATTTCTCTAGTGTTATATTTATCGTATTATGTACATAATAATAAACTATTTCCAGTCTTACTTATTCCAGTTCGCGTTCAAAACCTATATAAATCACTTGTTTCTTAACCAGGGGCGTAGCTACCGCTGTATCAGCCGTATCAATTATACGGGGCCCCGGGGATAAAGGGGCCCCCAACCCATGTAAGCAAAAATTCATAAAGTGCTATCCAAAATCTCACTTGAACTCTAAGGCCATACGCAAAAAATGTGCAAAGTTATAAATAAATTATTTGTTTATAAAATTGTTTATTACATACTCAAAAATTGAACAAAACGTTTTTTTAAATCGAAAAGAAAAACAAATAATGATTAAAAAAATTGTTATTATAATATTCAATTTTATGTTTAACTTACGAAACCCGTGGCTTTCCTCGCACTCAAAGTACAAAATATTTTTGGCTTTATGCAATGATTGATTCCCCATTTAGTTTAGTTTCACCCCACTTTTATGAGAACTATTCTATAGAACCAGTTATTGTGTGATTCTGTGAAAATATATTATTTTTCTGTAAGAGTATCCTAAATATGACCATAGTAATATTATACCACTGCACAAAGTAAAGTTAAAATCAATTCAGACAGACATACAGACAAAAATTTTAATAACTATTCTACATTCACAATAAAAGTATTACAGACATTGTTTTTAAGAAATATTTCATGTACAGATTTTTTTAACTTACTGTTACATTATAATATGTAAAGATATGTATGTTTAAATAATTTTTAATGATAAAAGTAGATGTGGCTAGCGAAAGCTAGAGCACTCGTTTTCGGCCGTAGGAAAATTATAAATATTGATCTTACAGTTCCGGAAGTAAGGATTTTTTTGAAAATTTCCTCCGCTTTTTGAATCTTTTTTTAGGTTTCCAAAATCTCAATTAGTTTTTCGAGATATTTGCAAAAAACTAAATCTATTTTTTTTAGTTAATTGTTTATAACTTTTGCAAGTTTTGCAAGCAGAACTTGTTTTGTTTTTCTAAAAAATTCCGGGAGTAAAGACATTTTTTAGGGATTTTTCTCCTCTTTTTGAATCTTTTTTTGAAGTCAAAAATCTCAATTAGTTTTTGAGATATTTGCAAAAAACTAAGCCCCTATTTTTTGTTTTAGTTAAATGTTTATAACATTTGCAAGTTTTGCAAGCAGAACTTGTTTTTTATTCAAAACGTTCCGGGAGTGAAGACTTTTTTTTAGTAAATTTCCTCCTCTTTTTGAATCTTTTTTTAGATTTCAAAAATCTAAATTAGTTTTTGAGATATTTCCAAAAAACTAATCCCTTATTTTTTGTTTTAGTTAATTGTTTATAACTTTTGTAACTTTTTTTTCTTCAAAAATCATCTACATGCCAGATATTATGTTACCTTGTCCATATTTTTTTGACTGCAACAAAAAGTAGACCAAAAAAGCACTTGTTCTATTCCAGTTAGGAAAAAGGGCCCCCCGCTAAATTTTGATACAGGGCCCCTCAAAGGCAAGCTACGCCCCTGTTCTTAACAAAAGTATAACAAAGAAATTGTATGATTTTGCGTTTCCTCGTAGGAAGTTATTCTAAACGGTCACACAAACATAAATTGCTATTCCGATCAGATAATAAGGGCATTAGCTGCGTTTATACGTTACGTAACTGTAACGATTACGCAAATATGTGAATCGTTTTTAACCAAGGAATATAATTGACATGATATTATATAATTAGATTTATCAATTATATCAATATGATGTTTTTGCTATTACATTAGTATGTTATGTCAAATTAAAGTACTTTAACATATTGTTTCTTTGTATTTTCAGATGGCGCTTAAAGTGATAGCCTTTGTGGCTGTAATTGCTGTTTATTCAACGGCGAAGGAGCAAACGAGATGGTCTCGTCAACTCAGCTCTTACACATCCGACATAACCGACTGGGTTCCTTTGTCAGGACCAAGGGAAGCAGAATTACCTCAAATTAAGAGACAAGCAGTGGCGGAACCTAGAATACTATCAGAACCTTTCCCAGGCTTTATAAGACCCACAGGCTTTAGCCAAGAAGGATTTCCATCAAGGTCATTTTATAATGCCCCAGCTAACAGGCAACTCTATTTACAATCAGTCCCATCAGCACCTCAGAATTATCTTTCAGACCAGGGTTTCAGTCAAGGTCTAAGATTTGGCTTGACACAACCGAATTTCCCATTAAGCCAAGGATTTATTTCTCCACAATTTAACTTTGATAGCGTACCACAGTTAAAAGCCAGACCACATACTGCTGTAAATCCGGTCAAATTTGAAAATTCAGTAAAAATGATTAATCCTTTACCCGCTCCCATTAAGCCTTTTATTACACAGGCTCCTAAAACGAAGCCTGATATTCCAAAATATATTGATGGTTATCGTGTAGAAAATAGTAGCGACTATAACTTTGATAAAAGGAGACCCCAGTCATTACCAAAAGTCAAATTTGAAGACAATAACAAATCAAAGGAAACAGGATTAAACTCTAACCCAAAGGTGGAAAGAGAAGAAGTTCAACTACTTTATGTCCCTTTGGAATCTTTAAACAGGGGACAGTTTAACTATAGAACTCCCTTAACTACAGCGCAACTACTAAATACAGAACTTTTTAATCAAAATCAACGACCCAATCCAATAATTCAAAATCTTGCAGGTGAATATCAAAGACCTGTAAAATCTCAAGATACATTTAACTCTCAAGAATACCTTACAAGTTTTAATGGTCAACTTCATGAAATGGTTAATTTTCCGAGATTTTCAACAGTGACTTCACCTTTCCCTACAAGCGCACCAACGACGCCTAAGCCTAAGAAACTAAAGCCTCATCAACCACCTTTGGCTATTTTCCTAACCCAAGAAGCCAAAAAAGAAGACGAAATTAAAGTAGGAGATGTATTGAATTCCTTGAAAAGTGCCAATACAGTTGCAGTACTGGATTCGGTTAATCCTTTTAATGCCCCTAAAGTATTCATTGGTCCTTCCTCGTTAATACCCCCAGAAAATTACGTGAAATTTGAGCTTCCTTATTTGTCAAACATAGAAAATATTGATAAGAAATTAAGACAGTTGCCATTCTTCGTAGCACCACTAAGCTATAACACTCCGCAAGGTTTTGCTAAGATACCTTTCCCATCTCCACATGTGGGATCTGTAGTTATAAATTCATTTATTAAAGATACTGCTACTCCAAGTACAACAACTACAGCCGCGAACGTTTACTCTAATCCTCTTCCGCACTTTTATAACCAGCAAGCTATATCTAAACAGGAGCAAAAACCAGTAACACAAAAGCCAAAAATCAGTTACTATTCTACTACCTCTCCCAACATAAACTCCCAAAATTATGAACAGAACTATTACTCAATTGAACCACAATCAGTAAGCAGTCTGCGACCTTTAAAAGAATCCGAATTCATTTATACAACTGAATCGACTCCCATAAAAAGTGGCTCATACTTCTTAAGCAATCGCGGAAATCAATACAGTGTGCCACAACCTTTCCCAATAGAAACAAATTATAAACCTCAAGAGCCAGCTAAAGCAGTAAATACTTTCAAACCTGAAACTACAACTACACAAAAAACAACTATTACTTCAACTACAAAACCACCTTCAACATATCCAAGTCAATTATTAGAGACACACAATCCTTATTCTATAAACCAAGCCTTTCACTTTAGTACACCGTTAGATTATCATAACTTCTTTGAAGAGTACAAGGAGCCTTATTCTACTCCTGGAATAAAACAATCTTATTCATCCACTCCAATTCCAACTACAACTCCAACTACATCAACAACAAAATTTGTAGAAACACCATCCCAACCACCGTCATATCAGCTAAATCGGCAATCGCAAGCACCACCAAATTATTTGCAAAATTACTCTCCAGAAATTCACCACGGTAATGAAAATCAGAACTTAAGGTATCCAGTTTATAACACAAATGATTACGGGACTAAGACAGAAACAGCGCCACAAGCAGAATACAGTTATTCCAGTCAAAGTTCTTTTGGTGATAATGCTCAAACAATTAGTAATACAAATGTATTTGAAGAAAATACTAAAAGTATTGATACTCAGTCCCCTAAGTACGAAAACTACACTGAAGTTGTAAATAGTATACCTGAAACACCTGTTGTTAATATTCAGTCAACTTCTGAGTTTAATCAATATGACATTGATAATAATTCACAAGACACACAATCTTCTACTACTAGTACAACAACTACTAGAAGGACCACCCGAACAAGAGGACGTCCTCGATATCCTACAACTAAATCAGATTCTGGAGAATATTCAACACGTGCTACTATAACTCGGAGACCTCTTAAAGAGAGAAAACCCCTACCTGCAAGGACTAGATATGAACCAAATAAAATAACATCGGAAAAACCAACTAGAAAACCATATGACTCCAGCGAAAGCACAACGAAATCAAATAGAATAAGAACCAGAGGTCGTATCCAATTCAAACCTTCAGATACAGAAGAAACGTATACAAAAAGAAATAAACAAAATAGCAAAGAAAATGATTTAGCATATCAAAGGGATGTTCTGCACCAAAATTATCCAGTCACTCTTATGGAACGAACAAGCACTGCAGATATTGAAGCTATAACAGAACCATCCGAGAGGGGAATTTCAACAAACAACATAGAAATATCGAAAAATTTTGATACTGAGGATGCTTATAGTAACGATAACCCTTCCATAACTGAACCAGTACATACAGAATCAAAAGATGTTCCACAACAGTTTACCGTAGCCATTAATCCTGTTTCAGAGACGTCTTATGTTCCTAATTTTTCTTCTCTTAACAAGGAATATTCTTATCAACCACAAGATGCTGGATCTCATGATGCTACATCTTATGATGAAGTGAGAGAAGAAAATTACTCAGTACAAACTTCTCCTGAATATAATACACAAGATCATCAGGAACATTTGATCTCTGGTAGGCCCTCTAGTCCAGTAACAGAACAAAGTGTACCTATTTACTCGATAAATGATGAATTTCAACCGAAAAAACAAGATGATGTAAGTACGCAGCCTGAAGGTGAAGAAAATACTGAAATTGCTGGTCACGATGTAGAACAAGAGCAAGAACAAGAAGAAAATATTGTTGAGACGACTCCTTCTTATAATAGAGTAAGAGTACGACCAGGAGTCGTTAGACAATATCATCAAACATCCACAGAATCAGCAAGGTTAAAAAGTGAAAGGAGAAAACCCTTACAAGCTATTACATATAGACCAGCTTTTGACAAACGGCGTACTACTATGAGAATTGAAGAAATTGAAGCTGACTTAAAAACAAAGCAAGTTCACATTAGACCAGAATTTAGAGACTATAAACAACCTGTATATAAACCTGAAACAACGACTGAATCAATTTCAACATCTACTACGGAAGCGTCTACCCGACGTGGACAATTTAGACGTAGAAAGCCTACATACAGCACTACAACTGAAAGCACCGTCACCAGAAGAACCTATGAAGTTAAAAATCGTTTTAGAGGACGTCGGCCAACAGAAAAACCAACTGAAAAGCCCGAGGAACAAATAGAGGTAACTACTACTACTACAAAAAATAATTTATACAGTAGATATAGAGACAGACCGAGATTATCAGAAAGATACAATAAGAAACCTGAAACGGAAACAGATGATCAAGTAAGTGAAGATCAAGATTCAAATTATTCTATCAATAGGCCAAAATATGCAGAACCAGAATCAGATCGCTGGTCACCAAAAATTTCAAAAGATTCCTTTAAACCATTTAACCCAAATAACATTGCTGATGATACAAAAACAGAAAATAATGAAGAAATATCTAAAGATGATGAACTGGATATAATTACAGCCAAAAATGAATTCGAAGACATCCTAATTTCAGTTACACCGGCATATAATAATAGGCAGCAGAAAAAAATACCTGATATTCCACCCACACTCGAAGCTTTGGTAGAGCAAAGTAAAGTAACAAAAAGCGAGTCTGGTGACAACATGTCAACATTTGAAAGTATGCTTGAAGAGGTAATGAAAAGCTTAGAGGAACAAGACGAAAACGAATACACAGGAAATGTGATGAAACATAAAGGTGGTGAAATAGGTGAGATTCCTCCAGAAAGAATTATATCCTCGGGTGAAAACTACTCTCTAAAACCTACTACGCCAGTACAAGATGATGTGACAGCACCACAGACGGAAAGAACTTCTTCCCCCAACCGCACAGAGGTAAGAGATCCTAATATTGATTACAATCCAGTACAGTTTTATAATATATAGATTTATAATATATATCTTTATATTATATACCAAATTCATTAATAAAAATAATCATACACCATTAGTATAGAAAAAAACAATTTATTAAGATAATACTATTATTTATTTCAGGAGGTGACGACTCAAGCTAATCGTCGTCGTGGATTTTGGAAGAGAGTCAAAAAGGTGCGTCCGACGTCAGAAGAAATTGAAGTAGCTGAGTCACAGTACTACTCTAACGTTGTCAACAGGCTTGGGCAGTCAGTACAAAAAGGTGCCTTGGAAAAGTCAGGGAAGGGTACTACAAAAATTGTCGTAACAACTTACAAACCAAACTACCAGTTCCTGAAAGACTTTTTCGAAACTGATGATGAAGATCAAGTTGATGTAATACCAAATTTTGAAATACCCAAAATATCTGCCATTGAATCTAGTTCAGAGGTTGCAAACGAAACTTTACCAACCACAAAATTAGATATAAAAACTACTGATTCTACAGAGAAAGTCAACCCTGGTGACATGGACTTAGGTACTGGTTCACCAGATCCTACACTTGATGATACTGCATATTACACAGAGCCTACAGAGTCAACTAATGCAGGCATTGATAGATCTGATGGACTGAGCTTTATGGACTATTTGTTTGGAGAACAGTCTGAACACAAAGAAATTATCAAGAATGAAACTACCAACCTTATGGAGACCACACCTATGGCTAAAATAGAAACAGAAACGGAAATAACTAAAGTAAAAGCCACAACTGAATCGAATTATATACCTGACGAATTCACAGCTGAAAATGGTAATGACAATGAAGAAAATGTAACAGAAATGGACATACAAAGAATAACTAGAGATGAAAATAATGAATATGCAACAGAAAAATCAGTTAAAGTAGAGACATCATCAGTGTCGAGCTTCATGAATCCATCTAATGTTGTCAGTACTTCCATGTCAACAGAAGTATCTCACGAAACAGAAATCTGTTTTAGAGGTCGGTGTATAAAAACCAATAAGGATATATTATAATGAACTCAAAAGGTGCTTAGAATGTGTTCAAAATCCATAGTGACTAGTGACAATTTCAAATGACACTTTTACCATGTACTCATTATATGCTATATATTTATTTATAAAATAACATTTTTTGGTGAAATCCTGTAAATAGTGATTGCCTCTTTACTTGATTTCACAATTATTTCAGTAATGACCATAGAAATAAGAGGTTTATATTTGATCCTAAATGAATTATTTAAATATGATCTTAATTTTCAAGTTAAGTTCATACTAGAATATAATGAAAGCTCAAGAAAGCTTAAATAAATATATTAAATACAAAGGAAACTTAAATAGTAAATAAGTAATAAATTTCTTGAAATTTATTTAACTAAACAATTTATCTCTGTGGTTAACTTTTAAAATATGTAATATTAAGGTTAGTGGCCAATGTATTAAAAATAAAATATTTCATGTAAGCTTTTGTACTTAAGTGTAGAGTAAGTTTTTTATACATTTTGTAAAATAAAGATATTGACTGAGAATATTTAAACATAAACACTGTATTCAAACTATTTATTTATATTTATAGACTTTAATATAAGCAATGCTTGGTTGTATTCTTTATTATTATTTTATATTTAGTGTTTCCAAATTACAAAAAATATATATCACACTTCATTTTGAATCTGGTGGCACTAACTATACTTCAACTAAGTGATATTGTTTAATAGGTTGTTTATTTTCTAGCTTTGTACCCCACCCAAAGTTTAATAAGATGTAGAATGGATATGTGTACCATGTCTAATGTAATTAATAAATAAATAATAATATGAAATCATTTTATTTTCCCTTTACAGTTCTTTTAAGAAATCATTAATTTTTGTTTAAACATTTCATTAACATTTTATTATTATTATTATTATATTATTCTATTATTATTATTTTCTCTTAACTTTAAAGTACATTATATAAATAATACACAACATTTTATCAATTCATTTTGTTTTCCTATAAATATGAAATGATTACAAATATAATAAATTTTAGATGTGAATAAAAGTGCATGATCCAAATATAAATATACACTATGCTTTATGAAGTTGTTTTTCAAACTAATTTGAAAGTGAATAGAAATAATTAATCTAGCACTTGACAAACATCATCATCATCCACAAAACCACCATTTAGTGCATCATTTAGAATTTTACTTTTATTTTTCTTAAGTTCATTATTTATTAAAGTCCTCCTATCTTCCTTTTGTCTTAGTTGGGCTA
Organism: Boloria selene; assembly: GCA_905231865.2. Classification (NCBI taxonomy): domain Eukaryota; kingdom Metazoa; phylum Arthropoda; class Insecta; order Lepidoptera; family Nymphalidae; genus Boloria; species Boloria selene. The sequence goes on from HG993131.1 coordinate 17,405,797, forward strand.
TCTTTTCCGCGGTCTGGCGTTCGATGAGGCCTTTGGTAAATGTATAAATTACTGTAGTAAAATCACTTTCCATAAATGCTAGGCAGACACTGGGTCCAGTTTCCACAGTACACAAATTTTCTTGTAAAATATTAATATAATTCATACTAATGTCAAAATTAGTCTGTATTGGGACATAAATATTAATTTTTTCATCCTTTCTCGGCCTAGCCACGACGTACAGGGTATCGATGTCTTTGTTGTAACAATATTCAGTGTCGTACATCAGTTTCTCATCAACCAAATATATGTATAAATAATAAGCGAGTGCTATTTTCTTATTGCATTTGCATCCTAGCTTTTTCATATCTTCTTTAATTTTTTCTTCTACATCCATGACGATTTTTCCTTTGTAAACAAGAATTTGACACTTGTTACTTGTTAGCACAGATTAGCATAGATTATACAATACTGAGAAACACAGAACTGAGAAATACTGTACTGTAAGGCTGTATTGAAATTGATTTATTTCATTTTAATTTTAATATCTTTCAAACACTAAAGTTTAGTTAAAAGTATATTATCACTATTTTTTAATTTTATATTAATAATTATTTATATTTTATAGATAATGTATGGAAGCAAGATTATGCTGCCATCTAGTTTAAATTATTGGTGACAAGTAATATACTATTGTCTATTACAAAACAACCTTTGCCTTTCCCTATTGGGGATAAATTTAAAAAACAACAATTACAAAACCAATAATTATCATACAAATGAGAGAGATGGACAGATTCGCCAAGATTTGTTTGGAGATATTCATCTATTTTATTACTTTACTAGCGACTCGCCCTCGCTTCGCTCGGGCTCTTCCCTAGATTTAGCACAGGTAAAGCCGCGGGATCTGCTAGTTATGCATATAAACCTTCCTCTTGAATCACTCTATCTATTAAAAAAAACCGCATCAAAATCCGTTGCGTAGTTTTAAAGATTTAAGCGCACATAGGGATATAGGGACAGAAAAGGCGACTTTGTTTTATACTATGTAGTGATGATGTAGTGATTAGTCATCTCATCTATGTACAAGACAAACAACATCTTAATATTCGTTAAATTAAATAAGTAAGTTAAATCTGATTTACACATCTTGAATTTTACTGTTTGTAGAGTTTAAAGATATTTATAATAACAAGAGTTTATTATTATAATAATATTTATTTAAAAAAATATTTCGTTACTTGATTTCCACTTTTATCGAGGAGATGAACTATAGGTACCTATAGAATTGAGTACTGTAAAGTGTAAATAGTAAATACCATAGAGTGTATTACTACATAATACATAATATTATGTACCTAAATACTAAATACTCAAAATAGTTATGTATGTTTATAATATTAACATTAAAAAATCCATGAAAAAAACCTTTATCGTTGAGTAGAATTGTTATATATATTGCTTTTTTTAGACATTTTTTTATATTTCATAATTATTAAATATATAATGTAAGTTAGATGAGTCCATTGACCATTCTGTCTAAAAGGAAGAAAAATGATCGTGCTGTCGAGTATCGAACAATCTTATAGACTTATAAGGTAAGATATTTCGGTTATTGTTACCTATTATGATCCATATTTGAAATTTCTGTCGACTCTTCGACGTAGGTATACGTTAAAATATTGTTCTATATTATATCAAGTATTATAATAATAATTTAATTTCGTCGAGTTGTAAATATACAAAACAAATTTCAAATTAATTCTGCAGTGTTAGTATTCCATGGAACAGAGTAGTTTCTTCTGTGGTAATCCAAAATCCAAATACATTTATACTACTTAACGAGATTTTCGTAATAATTAATCAATTATTAATTTAAATATTACAGCATGAAATGTTATCATAATAATCATTTGATAGCGGCATCTATAAAAATATATTAGTACTAAAATTGTTTTCTATTTAGTGTTTCAATTGCCGTATAGATGGCGCAAACAAAGAACATAAAATTATTATTTAAACTACGGATTAAGTAACGAAAAATGATGATATTTTCATTTATAAAGGATTATAAAACATACTTATTACATACAAAATATTATTATAGGTTTTTGGCCTATGATGGGTTTTTTAAAAAAATAATAGGTTCATACTTATTATATTTTAAAAGTTAGTGATATAAATGTTTGTAATTTTACTTTAATGTATACTTATTAATGAATGTTTATAAATAAATGATTATTAAAATATGATTCACAATTTCGGCTTTGCTGATATCTGTCAGGATGGCCGAGCGGTCTAAGGCGCCAGACTCAAGGTTACCTTGCCTACTCAGTAGGTGCGAGTTGTTCTGGTCCTCTATGAGGGCGTGGGTTCAAATCCCACTTCTGACAAAACTTTTTGTCTTTTTTAAATATAAAACAATACTTTTTTCTTAATTTTGTATCTTACTACATTGAAGATAGGCGTTTGATTGATTACGTTTGGAGTTACGTAAAATCTAGTATAGTATTGTGTGATCTGTGGTAAAATTAATTTAAATTTTCTTATTTATCCTCTAATGTTAAGAGGATATTCTATTTTATTTTATTCTAAAAAAATGTTTCCCGTACCGGGAATCGAACCCGAGCCTCCTGGGTGAAAGCCAGGTATCCTAGCCACTAGACCATACGGGAATTGATGGTTCAATCAAAGTAGTGGTATTTGTAAAAACCATAATAGGTACATATTATAAATTTCAATAAATTATTTATTATTTTGTGTTGGTTTTGGCTTGTATATAATATTATTAATTAGACTTCTGTCTGGCATAAATGTCGGCTATTGTTACCAGATCTACCAATAAATAATTTTAAATAAAAAATGTAAATATTTTTTATACAAGCGACTTACCCTCGCTACGCTTGGGTTCGTGCCTATCTAAGTTTTACCGATTAGTGATTCCCACACTACTAAACAGGTTCTGAAGTTGAGTTCGATTTTCCAATTGATTTTTAGGATTTACCTTTTTTTTATAAAACCACCCCACCAAAAATAAAAGAATTTGCAAATAGGTCCGTTTTTTGAGTTTTAGTTTTTTAGTTAGTCACTAACAAACAATTTAGATTTTTAAATATACTGCATAATTCTTATTACATATTTTATTAGGTATTTAAAAAAATATGCGAAATACTCGTAATATTATGTCAGGTAATGCCAAAAATATATAATAAAAAATCTGAATTTAAATGTGTAAACTTCTATCATTAAAATAATAAATTTAATTTAATTTTTATAATATTATAACAGAAAACAAAACATTCGCGCGCCCCCGGGTGGGCTCGAACCACCAACCTTTCGGTTAACAGCCGAACGCGCTAGCCGATTGCGCCACGGAGGCGTTGAGAAATTTTTTCATATTACGGAATGAATCCTAACTGCAATATAGCCATTACATACGTTAATTCTACATCCATAGATTCTATTACTTTTATTCTAAATTCGAAAATAAATCGGTCTATCTGTCTGTTATTTTTATTTTTACGCATAATCTGGAGAACCGTAGTAGACCGTGGAAAAATTATCCTATGTCCATAGATATAGGATACTTTTTATGCCAGAAGTCATCCCTTTAATGGGTCCCTTTAGTCGGAAAGTTGGTACTAGGGACGCTAAGAAGACGAGCAAAGCGAAGATGAATCACTAAGTAGTATCAAATAATAAATTCGAGTATTTTGTCATGTTTTAATTTATAAATTTCACACTATTGTTTCTTTCTCAAAATAATATTAAAGGGGCCATATAACAAACGTAATTTTTGCCGTTTTTAATGTTTAATGGTAAGGAACCCTCCGTGCGCGAGTTCGACTAGCACTTATTTATTTTTGTTTTTGAAACGTCAACAGCGTTATCAATCATTTAATTTAATAATTTTTATAATATCTAGTTTAAATTAAATTTTTTATTCTTGAAACGAACTTGAAAAGTGTCAAATAGATAACTATAATATTTTATAGCATTGACCATAATGCTCTGTCTATAGTAGCGACATTGTTTTTGTTTGCTTGATAGCGCTTATCTATGGGGAAGATTTTAAAAAATAGAGTCTATTCCATGACCTAGTTGATAGGCAAGGCCTAACTAATAACACGTTACAGCTTACAAGGCAAGTAGTACATGACATTTTATTTTTCTTTGAGTTATAGATAGAGGTAATTTGTTTGAAATATTCGAGTTGTAGAGGTCAGGTATGTTTCAGATACAGAGATTAAATTTATTTTTTCGATTTATAGAGAGAAAATTATATACTGTATTTACTGTATTTACTTGTACTTGGGACTCACTTATTATTTCGACTTACACAGGGGTCAGATTTCGAGCAATGGAGGTTTTAGGGTTTGAGGGGAAGGGAACGCAATATTTTTTTGAGTTTGCGAGGTTTTCGATTTATCGGAGGTTCGACATAGTCAGTACTTGGATGGGTAAAAAAGGTTCCACTGTAAATTGATTTTACGTACTTATCTCTTAAAACTTACCTCTAGCTTGCCACCCATTTCGTTTTCTTGTGAAAATAAATATTTATAAATGAAATATTCTTCAGCAATAAAAAGTATACTAAGTTGACCCGACTAATAAGTTATCACTAGACACTAAAGTTTAAAATCGGTCTACAAACCGGCCAAAACTATTGTTTGGCGTTTATATTCAATGCACAATTATACGTAGCGGTCATTTGTTATGAAAATATTTTTGTAAAGTTTTATTTAATTTACTGTTTTATTATATTTAGGTATAAATACAATAATACAGAAAGACGCGACTATTTATATTGTAATGTTTATTAATTTTACATGAACTGAACTAAAAGATTTTATTACAATATTGAAGATGAAAATGAACATATTTTACAAATAAATAATACATAATTCAATTTATTACTACCAAATGTACAATAATAATATTCATAGATTTTTAAATTCTAACAAAATATTGCGCGTCTCGGATAGCGTATCATTAAAATATTTTAAGGGATATAAAAATATATTTAACAAAATATAACTACAAATACATCATGTAAATTTAGAAAGTAATTAAAATTAAAATCGGCAAATCTTGTATAATATATAATTAACGACCACTCGCTTCAACTAAGTATGAGGATTGTCCTAGGCAGCATTTCTCCATTGCTTTATGACAAAGTCGACTCCTCTCTCCCCTATCATGATAGCTGGGGCGTTCGTGTTTCCTCTGATCACCACCGGCATCATCGACGCATCGATCACTCGCAGTCTTTCAACGCCGTGCACACGGAGCTCGTTGTCCAAAACAGCCTTTTCGTCACTTTTTGGACCCATTTTACAAGTTCCTACCGGATGGTATGTTGAGGAAGTGTAGGCTTTGGCCAAACATATATAGTACTCTTCTGTACCCCACTCGTAATGTTTGCACGCTGGAAGTTTATCTCTTATAAAATATGCTCCGTTTGATTTAAAAGCTTCCGTACTCTCTAGTGACAGTAAAAATTTAATGCCCTTTAGTATTGGTATGAAATCTGTCTCATCACCGAAGTAGTTTGGGTAAAGTAATGGCGGACCATCTGGGTTAGATGAGTTTAATAGAAGTACTCCCCTACTTTTGGGTACAAGATTCATTGTTCTAGGCACAACAGCGTTGTAAAACGGTGATGGTAGAATAGACACTGTTTCTGCTGTTATCGGGTCTCTATAAAATTCTCTCCAATCTGGCGAGTGGTTGACTTGATATTGTATATCGGGAGCGATTAAATTAGGCTCAGTTTTCAAAAATGAAATTGAATTGACAGGCCCATTCCCAGATAGCGGCCCTCTTTTGATTTTCATTTTATCGTACTCTTTCACAGCTTCCAATACTTTATCTTGACTAACAGTTGTTGCCGTTTTATTTGGTAAAGCAATAAAAACACCATTGAAAGTGACGTGATCGTGCAAATTTTCTCCTACTGCTAAATCCTTTATTACAGGAATACCCAAATCCTCAAGATGTTCCTTGGGCCCGATGCCTGACAACATTAGCAATTTTGGTGAATTTATCGCTCCAGCACTAACGATAACTTCTCTCCTTGCGTAAACTGTGTGTTTTTTATTATCTTTAACATACACTACTCCATATGCTTTTTTGTTTTCATCAATCAAAATTTTTGTTGCCTCAGCGTTTGTTTCGACGAATAGATTTTTCCTTTTGCACCTAATTGGTTCTATGAAAGCTGTATTAGTTGATACTCTTTGGCCATTAACAGAGAATGCTTGCGCTTGCATGGTGCCCTTTTGTTCTCGCCCATTGTAGTCAGTCAGCGGTAAACCCTTTTGATTGAAGGCCTTAGTCAACATGAGAGAAGGGTTGTCAATATAGGGATACCTCGAAACAAACTGTTGGCCTCTAAAACCATGATATTTCACATCCAGAGCCTCTATGTTTAAATTACGTTCTGATTTTTTGAAGAATGGTAGAACCTGTATACAAATAATTTATATGGGATTACTTCGAAATATTTTACTGTTGATAAAGTTTTAAAATATCTTAAATGTTCGGCGAAAATGGGATCATATTTGTTACAGATATTTGAAAATTAACTAATTTACTAACATCCTTGTAGCTCCACCCCGGGTTGCCCATCGCCGCCCAGCCGTCGTAGTCCACTCTATTTCCCCTGATGTATGCTAGTGAGTTGATCGAACTTGAACCGCCCATCATTTTACCTCTAGAATGTATGCAAATTAAATAGATTAGGATATAGGAATATAAGCTTTGTATGGTACTATTTAAAAGAAGTGAAATATTACACCAAATATAATCAAACAATCTTTTAATAGCTTCTTTTAAAATTCATGTCTAATCATTGTACAATATTTGTAGGAAATTACGTCCACTACATATCAAAAATTAAAATTCCGCGATCCTCTGAGTCCTGTGTTTTTCTCGAGTTGACTTCGGTAACCACTGTACGAATTTGCGTAAGGTTTTCATTTTTAGAAGTTTAAGAATATTTTGCAAAAATAATCTGTAATGGAAATTATTTTTATGTGAAACGCTGCAACGTTCTGCTCACTCTGCTATCAAAGAAGTACAAGGAGCGACCCGCAGGGTACGCCACCCAACAATGTGTGCCACCTCCTAGTGTCTCTTAGCTTCATGCCCGGCTGGATTACCGGGCGCTAATGATCCCGTACCTGTAATAGATGAAGACACATTTGGGGTATTATAAAATACATTACCTAGGCCAAGAACACCTTCCCCCTGGATGTGCAAGGCAACTTTTCCCATTAGGCTCTGTGGAATACGCCCAGTCTATGTTGGACCCTAGTAACGCAGTAGATAGTCCCGGCGGGAGGGTCACGTCGAGCTGTTCTTCACCTGCTTCGAGAAGAAGTACCTGGAAAAATGTTGAAATTAAATACATCCAATATATCCACGACACACTATAAAATAAAGTCGTTTCCTGCCGTCTGTACGTTAAAAATTTTTAACTACTTTATTTTAATGCGGTTTTAATCAAAAGATAGATTATTCAAGAGGAGATACGTACATATGACACGTACATATTATAGAAGAAAAAACTGCGAAAATATCTTATTTCTTGTAAATCTTTCTTAATCATTAAATTATTAGGGACGAGTAAGTAGTTGAGCAATGAGTCGCTAGTTTAAGATAAAACTAATGTTCGGTTTTTGTATGTTTTAGATTTAAAGTAAATTGATCAATATACAATTAGATTGTATATCGTGAGTAGAACAAATTAGATCATAACGTAATTGTTCATATTATAAATACCAAGTGCGTGCAAAAACTATATCGCATGCATCCAGCAGGAAATCACTCCACTCTGCCAATAATATCTATCGTTAGCCTTTAATTTACAAAACTAATAGCATACCTACTTTGTAAGGTGAAGAGCTATCTATCTAAAAAAATAAGTTAAAATTAATAGTTTTTAACGTAATATGTTTTTTTGGACTTTAATTAGGTATTATTTACTTAATATTTACTGAGTATGTCTTTTGGATTGTGTGGCCACAAAAATAATGTTAGCAGTAAGATCTCCACATAACTTTCGTTGTTTGTTCAAAATCGATATTTTTAATTTACAGATTCATTGTATTGCACTTACAACGATTATGTCTCGTATCACAATAAAGTTATTTTAGAATAGATCGCTTTTTTAGGAATAATATTAAAAAATAGTATTAACTACAGTTAAAGATATTAAAATGGCGGAAACTTACATTCCATTCACGTTTGTCCGTTAGTCGATTGGCCACCACACAACCCGCCGATCCAGCGCCTACGACTATGAAGTCATATTCGACCGGCCTCTCCTCATTTTTTCGCTCCTGGCATTTCCTATGAGTCCTCATGGAACCTCCGTACAAATGGACCAGGAGGTTAAGATATACGTATCCGAAAGAAGAGCAAGCACTGACCGGTGTGTCGACAGGACAAACTTCGGTCAGATTTAGTGGCTGCCAAATCATGTTTGTTTCTTTTCTATCTTTAAAATAATATTTTAAATGAAACAATAGTAACAACCACAATATTTAAGGTCGTTAACAGCTAACTTTTAATAATTTCGTGTTTTCTTAAACAGGCGCAATTTACTATAACAATTCCCAATTTCCAATCTTAACTTATCGTGATGAAATTATTGAATTCTTTGTTTTTATTGGCATACAATATCTAATAGATCTAATTGATTGAACACCTAGTAACGTTGTGAGAGAGCCTGGTCTAAGTAAATACTTATTTAAATAAATAAAAAAGTAATTTAAAATTATGATATTAAAGTATTCGTATACGTACCATATAGTATTGTTGCCTATTGCCGACTGTTCCTTGCGTACTTACAAGCCAGGCATTTTATTAAAACTGATAATAACTAATTTTCAGTTTCCGTTACTTCTTTAGGGTCTTAAGGCTTTTTTTTATTTTACTTCTAATGTTTTTTAAAATTAATTTTTACCATTTACCTTTAACACAACAATTGTTTTACTAATTACTATAAACGAACTAACCGGTATTTATAGGCAGTAATGAAAAGAAAATTTTTATATTTACATGTTATCTCCCGCTCTACACTTCCAAGGTGAGATGGTAAAAATGCTATAGGCTTAAAAAGAGAATAACCATTTTTTATTATTATTTATTATTAAATTAATATTTTACAAAAACGTGTAACATTTAAAGTTATTATTATTACCAGTAAATAATATTTGTAGCAACCTCAGGGAATCTAATGAAATATCTAAGAATACACTAAAATCATTCAATTATTATTTTAAATTGACATTAACATTTTTAGCGGACTCTGTCTTTTGCGTAGCTCAATTGACATTTCGCTCCTCTTCTTAAACATAATAATTGACTTGACTTGTTGGAAAATACGAGTATGCACTTTGCTTACAACCTGAAAACCTGATCAATTTAGTTAAATAATAATAATTATAATATTTCCCCCACATCTTAACGCCACGTAACGTAAGCATGTAAATTTATTGGTACTACCAATTTTTTCAGTCTACGAGTATCAGGCACGTATAGTCTCATACTTGTTACAGATTAAAGTTTAATTAGCATCGATATTGGATTTCTTTTGAAAGCAATTATTAACGAAATTAGTTAATAAATGGTATTTTTATCAGCATTACGTGGAGGGTTATTAATACTAATTTATAATTAAAAAAAGCAATTATGTCAAACGAAAAGATGAAACGATATATTGTTATTTTAGTTTAACAAATATGCACTTAATCCATCTCCGATATAAGTTTTTTTTAGTTAATAGGCTTTTACTGTCCACTCAGACACATATTTCGACTAAGGTGTGTATTGTTAAAAGCTTGGCTTTACATGAGATCTGATAACTTTTTGACAATGTGACTTTTTGCAACATTTTACATAAAAATGTTTTATACAAACTTTCATAATAAAAAAAGTTAGGTATTAAATAGAATTATAAAAAGTTGAAAGATGTAACCCTATTATAGTCTTAACTGAAAAATTGTTTGTGTGACGTGTTGGTCTTCGTATGCACCTGCACATGCACATACCAATTAGTTAATTTTAATTGCTGCTAATTGTATCAGTACATATTTGTTTGAAGGAACAACATAATGTTACATTTTAACTCTTAAAGAATAGAAGGTTATATAAATATTGATAATTTTGAGGTACGTATACGCGCGTACCTGTACTTAAATAAATATTTAAGGAACATTTTGTAAATAAACTTTGGCATTTTTTTATTAATTTTAGTTAAGTAATTGTAGATACCTATAAAGAGTCTAATTTCAGTTAATTTACAAATTCTTACTCTTCTAGTATTATTTTATAACATTTGGGCAGTTGCTACTATATAATTATTAAATAAAATAAGTAATCTACGTTTAAAAACACCGACTTCCAAATCTAAAAAGTTTAAAATAACTTAATAAAGATTTAATTTAATACACCTCTTATGCAAACCTATAACTATAACCTATATATATTTATATCATAAAATTTTCATCTGTTTCACATTAATCCACATTGTTCTTTATTTATTAAAGTGTAGGAATTTTATTACAGCAAGGAAGCTGCTTATAATGTTAAGTTTTATTTTGTTTAGGGCTTGGATCAAAAATCTAAGCGTAATCGGTCAAAACTGTACATATATATAAAAATACCTAAGTAATTAAATTTATTATTTTTTACTTTTTAGTTTCAGTCAGTTTTTATTTTTGTTAAAAAATAATTTCATTTTCAATATTTCGTGGTAAGTACATATTATTATGTGTTTTGTTAAAATATAATATGGGTAGGGAAACTAAAGTACTGCTCCAATGACTCAGCGAGGTTTCGGAGTGACCAACAATAGGATATCGAGATTTGTCCACGTCCCTTTTTCCATCTAACTCCTAAAGAGATTTACCTTCTATTATTGTGTATTGATTAACCTTAAAAAATACAACTATCGGTTCATAAGTACATAATATTTAAAGAATTTTCTTTCGAATCCTAACCGTCGAGGAGCTATACCTTACATCACCAGCTCATCCATATAAAATGATGATTATCAAATAGAAATACTTGAATAGCTTTAGAAAATATATGAAAAAGGTAATAAAATTTGAGAGTTGCCCTCGATTTCCCTGGGATCCCATTATCAGATTCTGACTTGGTGACTATGGGACCCCCTTCCGAAAAACAGATTTTTTTTGAAATCGGCCCACAGTTGGCGGAGTAATCAGTGAACATACGTATAAATGCAGCCAGTAAAAAATGAAAAAACGTTCATACCATAAAAACTACTGGGCCAAACTATTTAAATTTTTTATGGGACCAAATAACAGCTATTGCCCATCAAACAAAAGAAGAATCATGTAAATCGGTTAATAGATCACAGAGTAATCGGTGATCATACATAAAAACAATATCGACCGAATTGATAAACTCCTCCTCCTTGCGGAAGTTGGTTGAGAAGTAATGTGTCGAAGGATCTATACAAGTTTATAAAATTGCTGTTTCTGTTTTTATTTTAAAATTAACAGCTTATCGCTAAAAGCATATAGAAGTATATACGATAGTAACATAAAAAAATCATTTTTTAAAATTTTAGCCTTTCTTTTCTGTTTGTTTTAACAAATCTCTGAAACGGCTGGATCGATTTTGACGGGACTTTCACACACAGATAGCTCATGTTATAAGGGGTTAGCCTAAGTTTAACTTTTATTTTAGAAATTTTGTTTATTTTAAGTATCGGAACCTGCGGCTTTGCTCGCGCTAAATTTAATAAAACAAAATATTTATAATATTTTTATTTATTTTTCTTATATTATGTTTAATAATTGTGCTATCTAGTAGATAGCGAACACTACATTTTTAAAGTTCCGTTATTTTACCAATTATTTTATGGGTTACAATTAATATTATGCTTATCTTACATTAACATACCCATTACCCATTTATATTATTCGTCCGTGATAAAAAAATTAAAGTAGTTCATTAGATAATGTCGAATGTATTTATATAAACAAATAAATATGTATTGCTTGTTATTTCAGCTGTATTGGTGCTTTTTCTTTCATTATAAGATCACTGTTAACGTGTTTTAATTGAAAAAGAAACAATGGTTTCGTAAATGCTTCTAAAATAGATAGCTAGTCTTTGGCAACTGATAAATGCAATTATCTTTTGTTTCTTTCAATTATGTAAATCTATACTAATATTATAAAGCTGAAAAGTTTGTTTGTTTGGTTGAATGCGCTAATCTCAGGAACTACTAGCCCGATTTGAAAAATTCTTTTGTGTTGGATAGTCCGTTTATCGAGGAAGGAAATATTTCTTTTGAGAGCTTCCGTTGCGTACGCCGCGTAAACGGTAAAAGTTATACAAAAATCATGTATAACAGAATTGTTCCTCTTTAAGTGTTTTAAAAAAAAGTCAGCGGTAGCATATGTCTATCTTTTAAAATTGACTCGCTATAACCTTTTTGATGATTATTAAATTAGTGTTAAGATAATGCATTATTTGCGAAGGTGTTTTATAAATATGGTATTAATCTTTACTTAAATAAATAAGTTACTCATCACGAGTATTTAATTTTGAACATAATTGTTGTTGGGATCATTTGATTTCAATAAATATCTTACGATCTATTATTTTAACATATTAGTTTTAACATATCTACGGCGGTCGTGAGGAGCGGGACGCCGGTAGCTTTGCGAGGTATTTGGTTCCCAACCTGTAGAACGCGAGCGAAGCCGCGAGTAAGGCTAGTTATAAATATAACGATGTCGAGACACCTGTTATACAAATTTAGCCGATGTAACAACGGGGATATAGCTCAGTGGTAGAGCATTCGACTGCAGATCGAGAGGTCCCCGGTTCAAACCCGGGTGTCCCCTTGAATTACTTTTTCTTTATATACTTGTATACCTATTTTTAATATTTCATTATCATAAGAAAACATTTTGTGATTTGACTTTAAAATCTTAAGAGTAAAAAAAATAAATTAGTGTGTGTGTGTAGCAATATACTCTATGGTTACTCTTTCTACCTTGTTACTTTATTGCAGGTTATCACGTTTTAAATTTTTTTATTTAATTTTTTGAACTCTTCATGTATTAAAATGTTATACTAACTGTTTAATTGATTTTGATATTTTATAAGAGTTGTTTTTTTATTTAAGGTTAAAAATTAAAAACAGCTCTTGTGTGTAGAATTTACTTGTTTATAATACTTAATATATATGTGTTTTATAAGTATTTCCGAAGAAAAATATAATTCCGAAGAGTTTGTATGTTTTTTTCCAAGGGTTCTAAAATGTATTTTGTTATTTCAGTTTTTATTTACTAAGCAGTCGTGGCCGAGTGGTTAAGGCGTCTGACTCGAAATCAGATTCCCTCTGGGAGCGTAGGTTCGAATCCTACCGGCTGCGGAGATTTTTTCTTATTCTATTTTAGTAAATAGATAAATATATTTTATTTTATAATAAAAAATACCTCTTAACACTCTATAATAGGTACTTCGTTTTCGAGATTTTGCTTAATAATTATTGATTACAGTTTGGTTGGAGATGAGACGCTTATGATAACATTCTATTTCATTGTATTTATAACATTTCATTTTATCTCTAGCTAGTAGTTTCGTTATAATGAATTTGTCAGAGATGTAAAATTTTCCTGCACTAAAATATATATTGACCAGGATAACCAGCTATCAACATACTACATTTCATCAAAATCTGTTCAGTGATTATCTCGTAATGCGGTTACAAACCTAGAGATAGGCATTCTTATAAAAACAAAAGATTCAACTTCTGTATCGACAATATTGACATTTGACTATACCAAAAAGGTTTTCCCAAAATTTTTGATATACAGATTCAGATTCAACTCAGTTAAATTTTATTGTATGTATGCTCGTAGATGTACTCGTAGATCATAATATTATTAAGATAATACAGAATGTTTTATGATAGGAAATATTATTGAAGGTAGTAGAATAATACCAATCCTAATATTGTTCTACCTTCAATATTATGACTGTTTACCTGTGTGAAAATTTTAACAAAAAAACTTGTCTTTCTTAAAATCTTATTGTATTATTATTAGATTAGAGCGGTGCGCTTCGCTGTGCGTATTAGGTAAAATAAATTAAATTATTTTTATAATTTTCTAATAAAATAAAAATAGTCTTAGTTACTCCTTATAATATTAGCTATTTGCGAGAGAACTTCCCGTCAAAAACGGTCTAGCCGTTTCAGAGATTAGCCAGAACAAACAGACAGACAGACAAAAATTATAAAATTGATTTTTTGATATTAGTACCGTATAATATACTTTCATATGCATTTAGTGAAAAGCTGTTAATTTGAAATTAAAAACAGACGCTGTCAATTTTATTCATATGTATAGGTTATGGTATGTACTGATGCACTTAATAATATTTTAAACTAGTGGCATCTATTTAAAATTGAAGACACTTTTTTCACCTACTGTTGGAAGATGTCGCTGGAATTGGAATAAAAAAATAAACTAAACTAATTCCAACGAAGATGTCGCTAAAAACTTTATATTAGACTCGTACCTATATATTTTTTAATATAAGTCTTGTAATAATGTGTGTAGTAAATTTTATGGTATGCGAAACCAATTTTTAATATTAACCCATTTTTTTCGTTTGTTGCACATATTTATAAAATAAGAAATCATTTATCTATTTACGAATTAACGACATCTATTGTCTAATCAGGCAAACAAAATTGCCCGAAGGATAGCTCAAATAAGCGCTGTCCAATTTGTTTGTATAAGATGAGGCATATTATGTACTTGTATGCTTATATTATTTGATCTGTACAATTAAAGTAGGTACAATAAAGAATATTGTAGTTAAAAAACATTTCTTGCGGTAACTGAGAATATTTCAACGGAAAAATTCAGTAATTAAAGTCTAAGTAAGTATCTAGTAATATCGTAGCGTCTGCCGAATGAACACTTATAGGTTAAAACCATATAGATCTATGTCATTTGGATAATGCTAATTGTAATGAATAATTATTTATTTTTTGATACCATGACCCGAATAAGAAAGAGATTAAAAATGTTAATTTTATAAGATAATTCGTCAGTAAAGAACCTTCACGTAAAGGTAAGGTTGGGCCGCAGTTAAGTATAAGCAGCGATATCATATGGTACGTACTTCTAAAGTTCTTACGAAAAATAATACTCATATTTACTTAAAAATTTAAATAAACAATTATTATAAAAAATAATTACAATTAAAAATCCGTTAATATTAATTAATAATAGTACTAGGAGTGATGCTCGATTAAGTATTATTTATAGGTTCTAAAGCAAAATGATCTGGCAGCCACTAAATCTATCTGAAGCTTGCCCTCCCCATTCACCGGTCAAGGCATGCTCTTCCTTTGGATTCGTTTATCTCAGCCTTCTTGTACAACTGTATGGAGGCTCCAAATACGAACAAGTTAAAAAGAAATGTACGGAAAGAGACGAGAGAACGAATAATTATGATTTTATAGTGGTAGGTGCTGGATCAGCAGGATGTGTGGTCGCCAATCGTTTATCGGCGTATTCTAAATGGAAGGTCAGCCATAGTTTTTTTTTTACCTTCATTTATAATAGACATTATGTTAAAGTTGGTGGTTGAGTCAATTCCAACAAAAATTCATTGATATACGTTTTTAGGTATTATTACTAGAAGCGGGTCATGAACAACCTGACGTGAGCATCGCGCCGGCACTCTACAGAGCGATGCTGGGGTCTAACGTAGACTGGGGGTATAAAACTCAGTCTAATGGGAAAAGCTGCCTGGCTCGCCCTGGTGGTAGCTGTTCGTGGCCCAGGTATCATTTTCATAGCATTTTAGAAAGAAGAAAAGCAGAAAATAGTTATATGTTCTCGTATGTATAGTACTAAAATAAAAATGTATTTACTTATAATTACAAAATTAATGCAAATAATTATATTCTTTAATCAATGATAATTATTTTATTATTGAATATAATTAGTTAAATCGGAGCAAAAGTAGGATAACTTATTTTCTATGAATAATTTACGCAGATACTTTCAGATATACATAATCTATACTAATATAATCTATACTAATAACTAAAAAAAAGTCAGCGGTAGCATTTGTCTATCTTTTAAGGTTGACTCGCTATAACCTTTTTAATTATAATTAAATTAGTTTTAAGATAATGCATTATTTGCGAAGGTGTTTTATGATATTAATCTGTAATTAAATAAATAAGTTACTCATCACGAGCATTTAATTTTGAACAAAATTGTTCTTGGGATCATCTGATTTCAATAAATATCTTACGAGATATCATAGTTTTAACATAACTTAAGCGGGAAAGGCTAGTAATAATATATTATGTTCATATGTTATATCTCATTAGCATAGCTGCCTGTCTGTCTCTCGAGATACGTTTGAACGGTAAGCATAACTTTCTTAGAAATGAGTTATTTTCCCAGAGTAAAAAATATGTTAAATCGGATAACCAACTATCATCATACCAAATTTTATCAAAATCTACCTAGTAGTTTTTTTCGTGATACATTCCATTTCCATTCCCAAATGGATAGACTAAAATTCTAAAGTTTTAATTTGGTCTCGGTATTGATACTAAGGATTATTTCAGTAAGATTCAACACAGTTATCATTTTATTTTATGTATAAATCTACAAAATATTTGTATATGATGAGTATTTTTTTAATAAGAACATATAAAAATTTCATTGTTTTTACATATGATATGTAAAAAAGCGACTTTCAAATCATTTTTTCGTGAATTCTAGAGGTAAAATGATGGGTGGTTCAAGTTCGATCAACTCACTAGCTTACATCAGAGGAAATAGAGTGGACTACGACGGCTGGGCGGCGATGGGTAATCCGGGGTGGAGTTACAAGGACGTGAGTATACATATAGCATGGATATCGTGGGACTTATGCATATATAATACACACTTCACACAGTTTGTCTTTCGTTACTTATTTTACTGTATACGTAATCATTAGTCATATGACGGCACGTTTGGTTTAGTTATTAGTGACTTGCTGCGCCAGGGGTCGCGGGTTCGAGACCCGCTGGGGGGATTCATATGTACTCTAGTGTTTACTGTTTATATTTATAATATGTATATATTTGAAATTTATATGTGTAGTATATCAACTATCTAGTATCCGTTTCAGGTCGCCGTTTCGGTAAGCCTCGTAGCTTACCATGGAACTTGATGGCGCTGTTGTAATAATGTCCTAACATATTTATTTATTTATTATATTTGATATTTCAAAGTGTCCTTTTACTTCAACCTGTCCAACATTCAAGAGAAAAATACACAAATTATTTTGCATTTGCTATAGTAGTTGGGTCATATTCCAGAAACATTAAGCTATTTAATATTTATAAAAATTATATAATTCATTAGTTTATAAATGTTTATGGATAAATAACACTCTTAAAACAGGTGCTCCCGTTCTTCCTAAAATCAGAAAATAATATAAATATTGGGGAGTTAGATAGAAAATATCATAGAGTCGGAGGAGAACAAGATATTTCTAACTTCCCTTGCATCGACAAACCTACACGTATGTTAATGAAAAGTTTCGTCGAAATAGGATTACCCATTGTTGATTTTAACGGTCGGGAACAAATTGGGAATAATCAAGCACAGGCATTTTCTATAAACGGCGAAAGAGTATCAACTAACACGGCTTTTATAAAACCTATAAGATGTACACGAAATAATCTATTCATCAAAACAAACGCTGAAGTGACAAAAATTTTAATTAATGATAACAAAAAAGCATATGGAGTGAATTATGTGCAAAATAATAAAAAAGTTACTGCTTATGCTAACAAAGAAGTAATTGTGAGTGGAGGAGTTATAAATTCTCCTAAACTTCTGATGTTATCGGGCATTGGGCCAAATGAACATTTAGAAAATGTGGGCATTCCTGTCATACAAGATTTGCCAGTCGGAAAAAATTTACATGACCACGTATCTTTCAACGGAATCATACTTACTCTTTCAAATGAAACGGCCACTACAGTTAGTGACGATCAGGTTCTAAAAGATGTAAAGGAATACGATCGCATGAAAATCAAAATGGGACCTTTATCAGGAAATGGACCTGCCGATTTTATATCGTTTGCTAAAAGTGAACCAAGCTTAGAAGCTCCCGACATTGAATTTCAATTCGGTCATGAACCAGATTGGAGAGAGTTGATATACCACCTGGAAACAGTGGAGGCAGCTTCTGTTCTGCCCACAGCTTATTACAATGGATTGACTCCTAGAGTCATGAATTTAGTCCCGAAAAGTCGAGGAGAACTTCTTTTAAATGCATCTAATCCTGATGGTCCACCATTAATATTCCCAAACTACCTAGGTGACGAGACTGATTTTATACCTTTATTGAAAGGTGTAGAAATAGCGTTATCACTAGAAAATACTACAGCTTTTAGAGCGAATGGCGCTCGTTATGTAAGAGAGGAGGTTTCGGCGTGTATAGACTACGTGTGGGGCACGCGGGAGTACTTCATATGTTTGGCCAAAGCCTACACGTCCTCAACATACCATCCAGTTGGAACTTGTAAAATGGGTCCAAAGGGTGACAAAACGGCTGTTCTGGACAACGAGCTCCGGGTGTACGGTGTTGAAGGTCTGCGAGTGATCGATGCGTCGATGATGCCGGTCATTATCAGAGGGAACACTAACGCCCCAGCTATCATGATAGGGGAGAGAGGGGTCGACTTTGTTATTAAACACTGGAATCGTGTCAACGTCAAGCCTAGAAGCTAAGTGAAATTTGCTATGTTTATTTATTAATGGGAATGGATTTTTTTTACAGAATATAATTTCTAAAATTAGATGATAATTAAACATTTAATTATTTTTTTTGTTATAGTTAAATTTTGTTTGCGTGTTTCAATAAAATTGTAAACAAGTCATTTATTTTATTTCTTAAAGAATAGTTATTTCACACTATTATAGGGTAGCAAAACCTAAGTTCTAAATAATAAAACATAAATTGCAGTAAAAATATTTATTTCACGTTACAAAAGTAGAAATTGAAGGAACAATTTTAAACTATTTTACTACATTATCATTTTACAACTTATGTAAAACTGTACAAGCCATGTGGCGAAAACTTCAATAATAACAATTCATACAAAATACTCCCAACATCCTCTTAACTAGTGTGAATGGTACAAAAACAATACAACATTGCTATAAAAGTCAGTGGACTCAAACCAAACACTAGATGGCGTTAACGCCGATGCCATAAAGCGTTCTCAATATACGGTTAATTGACAAAACTTTCAACATTTCGCAATGGTTCTGGTTGAAGGTTCTCACTTTTCTGGCAACTTGATAACAGGCATCTGGCATCCCCAGTTTGTTTCGCAGTGATCGATCAAATCTCTCTCGGAATCAGACAAGATGGATAGATCTATTTCTTGGCTGTCACAAAACGGGTCCGCGTAGGGATAGTGGACTAAAATGCAGCTGAAGTCCATCGGTGTCTTGCAGAAGCCAAGAATCTTCTTTAATTTGGTTTCTGAATCAATCTGTAAAAAAAGAAAAATATATATTAGTACAAATCAATTACTTATTTTTAGATTTTAATTGATTTTCGATATATTTAAATTATTGGACTTTCGAGCTGTTTTTACGTATTGAAAATGCAAACTAGTTTTTAGTTTGCATATATAGAATAAAAACTGTATAATACGAAAAGTAAAAACATAATTCTTACCTTAATAACATAGATGTCGTTCTCATCGCAGAAGGCTTGTAAAAGTACTTCTTGCATGTGCGTGGCGCTGTCGCCCGGCGGCGCGGCTGCTGTCAAGCAGAATAGGGCCCCGTTGGCATTCTTTGAGAGGTACTGAATTGCAGGAAGAAGACCGATGGTCAGTCTTTTCTCCACACAGGCTCGTCTCAGCACAGTCTTGATACATTGACTGATTGGGCTGTGAAAAGAAATAAGAGATTAGTACTGTTTGAAAGACGATGCAACGATGCTATGATAATATTTAGTTATTAGAGTTCCATATAAAAATTGATAAAAAATAATAAAGTTATTCATTTAGCTTAAGTTTTTCATAATAAAAAAATACTCCCCGGCGGGGAATCGAACCCCGGTCTCCCGCGTGACAGGCGGGGATACTTACCACTATACTACCGAGGATGGTATACGATTTTACGAAATTTATGAACCTATTTTGCTACACTAATATTTATCAACCAACATTATTAAAGGAATTAAGCATTAACAAAACTTGGAATTTCCAATGAGTGTTGTCATTATAAGATCTACGTTAATCGAAACATAATTGGCTCCTATAATAAGTACCTCAATTTTAGTAGCTTTGAAAATCTTCGACGACTCATATTTGTTAATTATTAATTAATTTCTTGATTTAAATCGACTTTAAATAAAAGTACTAGTATACAAATATTTTTTAAACATTTTTTATGAATATATACACGACTTTCTAATTAGCCGGATGTAGAGCAAGTGAGGGCACATTGGTAAGCTTGCACATGTCCACTACCAAGTTGTGCAACAGCATTCAAACAAAATTATAAAATATTATGACATACACTATCGATTATATTTACGTTTAAATAATATTTACCTTTTAGCGGCAACTCCACTGAAAGACTCAGTTTTTACAGGAACTACTGACTCGTTGTACATTTTGCTGGTTAACTGTATACTTTTCAGATTTTCACAAATTATTGGGAACTGTAATTCGTAATTACGAATTGTCACGGTTTCACTTAACACAGCTTAAAAAGTTTTCAATGTTCACTTATTTGTTATCAGCACTTATAATGTAATCTCTACGATATGTCACAATAATTTCACTTCAACAATTCTAGTGGCGTGGTGTCTCTACGGTAGCTTTGGTGAGAATAGTGGGGACGGATGACGTATCGGGCTTTTATACTCAGTTTGACGCATGCGCCGTAGCAATGTTTGAATGTGTGTAGTAATAAAACAGATTCTTCGAAACCCACTTGTCGCGTTCCATGTGTGAACAAAATTGTATTTGTGTTGTGTTTTGTGTAGTGTGTATAAAATTTTCACCAAACATTGATTGGCAAGCCCAATCCCCTTGGGCAAGTTTCAACTTGTTTAGGTGAATATCCACTATATCCTCGACCTCCCCTCTCCCCGGTAGCCGCATTGTTCCGGCGACTGAAGGGGAAACCACGTTCGTTGACTCTACACATGTAGAGTACGCACACAAATATAGAGCATAGTGTGCGTTTCATTTACGTTAGTCGGAATTCCCGCGTCAGTTTTGTTAGGGAAAGGACAGGTATTGTGTTGCTAAAGAACTCTTGGGTATTTCGGCGGATATTTCAATTCGCCTTGTAGTAGAACTTCAATGAGGATGCGATTTTAGTGTATTTGGGGCAATAGTGCAGTAATATGTAAGCATGTTTCGACATGATTTAACTTGTAGGTATATCTTCACGTTTTAGCTTTGCGCTGAAGCGATGCCCCGATGAGAACGTAACGGTATTTATTATAAATGGTCTGCAAATATGGTGAAATAACATTAAAAATTAATTCAAAATTGTAATCTTCACTTAAAAATATTACTTTGCTCTATTTCTGGACTTAGAATCGTTGTATTTTTTAAATATACCTATCTACTAAAAAATAATCAATTACAGTTCTTTAGTCTCGCTAAAACTCAAAGAGGGCCTGAGCGAATTGAATAAACCTTTTTGTTATATTGTGATGTGATAGTGGTTGTTTAAGTAAATATAAAAACACCCAAAAGAACAGATGAAAAGGACCATTTATTTTATGGGGATAACGTTAAAGGGTACACAAAGGTCTATTATACTAGTAATGTAATTGAATTACTAGCTCTATATAATTATTTTCATCTAAAATTTAACGTACCTAAAACATATAAGTTAAAAAATATTTTAAAATTTTCCTATGTTTGTCCCAAGACTCAGTAAAAAACCGATTATACAAATTATAGGAGGATTTAGAAGAAAGATAAAAATTTTATGAATTTTGCAAGCGTCGTATGTGGGTTAAGGTCGCGGCGAGGTTTTACATATTAAGAGATCGGAGATCGAACAAGTTGGTACAAGAACGAAAATATTATTGTAACGTGGAAAATAATAATGGCTAGTAATAACACTGGGATTTACACTTAATAATAAACAACCGGTAGGTTTGACTACGAGCGACTTGATATTATATAACTAATAAATAATAATTATATTTATAGTTACATGTAATTAAATGATGGACAATATAATGTAGCTAAATAATAATAATTAAATACATTTATATTTGTTTTATGATTTATCCTTATTATATTCTATTTAAAATATCACAACTTAAAATAAAACTTTTGGTACATTTAAATGTTAAAAAATTAAAATTATATAATAATACAAGGTTCTTGAAAATCTTTAAAGGGATTTCTGGCAATGGGTTCTCAGACAGACAGCCAAACCAACAAACATTCTAAAAACTGTAGATTTGGCCCCTGTATTTATTAATTATAAATTAATAATGAGTAATTTTTCGTACAGATGGCGAGAAACGACTTTGTCATATTACTATGTAGAGAATAGAGATAGCGTAATGGTATAAAATGCCTAGTTTAGGAAAAAACATTACTGCCTCAATTTTCAAATTCCAATATTTTAACAAAATGAGTATTCATCAGTATTTTGTATCAATGTTTTGTTCCAATACTTAAAGGAATTTGCCTAAGACTTACTAAAGAAAGAATTAAAACTAAATTTGGTCTGACCCGGGATCCAAACCCAGGACCTAGATATACTAGCCACTAAGCCACCGAGAACCACCACAATAGATGTGAAAATATTATGTCATTAGTCAGAGTCACTCGCCGGGAGAGTGATGACTGGACAATGTTTGTAAACAACAGCGCAATGCGCGAGATACGATACTATACTAT
Source organism: Boloria selene (assembly GCA_905231865.2). Classification (NCBI taxonomy): domain Eukaryota; kingdom Metazoa; phylum Arthropoda; class Insecta; order Lepidoptera; family Nymphalidae; genus Boloria; species Boloria selene. The sequence goes on from HG993131.1 coordinate 17,428,769, forward strand.
TATCACATCAACTTAATTATTTTTATCAGAAATAACTATATTAAAGATATCAATATCATTATCATTGTTCTTTAATCTAAGCACATTTAAATGTATTGTAGACCAGCGACTCACCCTCGCTTCGCTTGGGTTCCTCCCTAGGTTCCGCTACTTAAAATAAACAAAGTTTCTAAAACATAACCTCCTTTTTTGAAGTTGGTTGAAAAGTAGTCTTAAGTTACCCTTATACCATTAAATATCTGCAAGTGAAAGTCCTGTCAAAATCGATCCAGCCGTTTCAGAGATTAGCCGGAACAAACAGACAAAAATTTAAAAAATGTTTTTAATGTTTTTTTTGTTGCTAGTATTGTATATACTTTCGTATGTATTTAGTGAAAAGCTGTTAATTTGAAATTAAAAACTGACTGTCATTATTTAAGTATTTAGTACACAGTATTATTTAAACCATGAACGTGGCTAATTCGTTCATGATTTAAACGTTTCATGAAAATAATGGATAAGCTTCCGAAAAGCGCATACCTCCGATCGATCTGAAATTTGGTATTATAACGTATTTTGACCGACGATAATGCACACTGAAAAAACGATTTTCTCCTTCGATTTTCATTTTCAAAATGGTGTTTGCGCCAATTTTCATTATGATATTCGTGATTCAAAAATCAAAATACGTTATATTACCAAATTTCAGATCGATCGGAGGTATGCACTTTTCGGAAGCTTATCCATAATAATATATTATGTATAATTTAATTACAAATTTATCCATTTAAGGATATTCCATACTTAATTTTAAATTTGCAAAAAAATATTGTGTAGCTAAAAACTAGATGATCCATAAGAATTTATACATATCTCTGGTATCGATCGTTCACAACCCTAAGGTCATGCCACCTGAGGGGGTCCACCGCTCGCCCTTGACCTGCGAAATTAAACTGCCGGCGCAATCATTATACTTATTTACAATTGATTTGGTTTGTTTTTTAATAAAATATGTTTTTACGGTAATAAAAAGAATTAATCTATTTCTTAGAAAATAATAAAACGTACGTTTTTTTTGAGCCTAGTACTAATTATATTTCTAAATAATAACAGTAAGTAGCTTATGTTATTCCTTTAAGTAATAACTGAAAGTTCAAAGAAGTTAAAGTACCCTCATAATCGGTCCAACCGTTTCCAAACACTCCAAAAAGTTACACAAAAAAAAAAATTATTATACGTAGCCTAAATATTTTTATGTGCATTAAATTATTATTGACATTATAAATGAAAACTAAGAAAGTATTATATTGTATACAGATAGTAGAGCTAAATTTAAATAACAAATTAAGCCAATCAGGTAATTCCTTTTTGAATATATTAACTAATAATATCTATAGGAAACAAGTACGTTTGTTGATATCGTTGGGTTTTCTTAATGGCGTTTTCCTCAAGCCTGCGTGTGCGCAACTAGCAGTTAGCCTTCGTGGCCTTCGAAAGTTTCTTGATAACGTAGCGAAGTGGACGAGGCTATTTTATATTAAAACAAGTATAGTTTTTATCCTATAATTCCTTGCTTCTGTAATTTCCCTCGTATTATGGGCATTTCTGGTTCAGGTTGTTAAAAAGGGATGAATACAAGAATTTCTTCTTTCTATACAATATTTATGTATTATTTTGAGGCTCTACATTTAGATTATACCTACTATAAATAAAATTTAAATTACAGGTTAATTATTATCATACACATTATAAGTTTTTGCTTGAATTATATTATTTAATATGTGTGTTCTTGTTAGGTTAATTATGTGTGTCATAGCATATAGGTGGAACTCTAGAATTATTTTTAATGAAGGTCTAGAATATTTGCTATACAAAAGCTATGTTCAGTAGAAATTTGGACTAGAAAATTTCCAAAGAATTGAATCGTCGTTGAACTTTCTCGGTAGCTTTAAAGTTCGTGAACTTAAAGCTAGACAGAGCCGAGACAGGAGCAAAAAAGGTCATCAAATCAAAAGTTCGCATACTTGTACGTTCGTCTATCGCTCCCATTAGAGTATGTAACCAGGTATGCAATATTATAAAAATTATAATCCGATATATTATATATTATATAATAATTTAATATAATAGGGGATCGGACAATTTTTCAGAAAGTGTTTTAAATTAATCTTCATGGATACTTATTCACATAAAAAAAATAATTTAATTTATTTATAGCCTTTTAGGTACTCAAAATCATGTTTTAATATTGTTTGTTTAAAAATACCGCCAAAACGACACGTTATACGCGTGACGTCACTTGTAAATGTCATCAATATTATTGTTCTGTGGTCATTCATAACATAAACAAAACGACTGTATGAACATAAGTTCGCAAGAAGTTTTGTTTCGTGGAAAATATTCTTTATTTGTTGTTATGGAACGAAAATCATTGTGTTCAATTGATAACTGAAACTAATATAAGTTTAAGAATTATTTATTAATCGATAGATTTATGTGTGACAGTTTTTAGTATTGTTCTTTTATATTATATATACTGTGACGTGCTGTCAAATGTCAAAATTCAACAAATGACGTCACGCACTGTGTTTTGGTGTTTCAGCACAGACTTAAAATCTTGTAAATAAAAAAAATTAATTTCTTCATTTAAAAATATTTAAATGAATTATATTTAACTATTATTCGATAAATAATCGTTAAACAGTGTACTTATTTTATCTAAGTATATTTTAGATTTTTATCTGATTACTGTCCGATCCCCTATTAAACGACTAAGCAGATTTGGATGAAAAGCACTTTATTCAATTTTTGAGCTCTTTAGCTTATTCAACCTTATTTAACCTTTCTGCAAACATTTCTTTTTTATAATTTGTTTTGAACATACATACACGGAATAGATCACGTTTCATGTGAAAAAGTTACAATTTGTGTCAATCAATATTGCTGAAAGTAACCAAACTTTACTAAAATACAATAATTTCTCGCGGTGAGAGGTCGAGTGCGCTCCGACATGTGCTCTCTGCTGCAAATTACTGAGAATATCTTAACAGAAAAACTCAATTATCTTTAGTTCAACTCGGGACTTGAACCCACGATCTCTGCAGGCATCCACTCAAATAATGTGACAATTAACAGCTAAGAATATGTGAATTTCGCTAACATTGATACTAAGTATATTATCACTATCATAGTGTAAACTACAAATTATAGGTTGTGAATCGTGTGACATGTGGTCGGCGCGGGTTGGCGTGTCGCGTGCCGGGCAAGGTCGCGCGGTAATTGGTTCAAAGAACTCTATGAAATTTTCTTTTCACCGTGACTCGATGTTACTACACTTTCTGTTTACTTGTTCCTTAATTAATCGATTATGTGTAATTTATATTGACCTTCTGCTTGCTGAGAACGTGTTGTTGTATTTCATTTTAATTTAAAACTTAGTCTCTCTCCCCGCGTTGCGTTCGTAGGTTCGATTTAAATGGATATGATAGCCAGCGTTTTTTTTTCAACATGACTACCACTTGTCTTACGATGAAGGAAAACATCGTGAGGAAACCTGCATGTCATAAAAAACCTAGCAAGTTTTCGAAAGACATGTGAAGTCCGCCAACGCGCACTAGGACGTGTGATGGCATATGGCCTGATACCCCTCGTATTGAAGGGAGGCCCACCCCCAGCAGTGGGACGTTAAATACGGCTGAATATAATAGACAGTGCTAGCTATGTAAATTTATTTTGCCCGTCATCCACACTGCAACCCACGCCTTAATATATTATTATGTTTTAGCAGCACTTTACATTTACGCTTACATACGTATCTTCTTATATAAGCTAACATAATTTCTGATAATCTAGATTTACTAGGCGCGGTCGGTTGCAACTACACCTATATTGTGTGTAGTGATGTAGAGAATTTGCATTGCTTTTACATATGAGTAAAATGTACAATTTCATATATCTATTTTTATAGTAGGTAAGCTAGCGACTAACCCTCTCTTCGCTCGGGTTCTACCCTGTGCTTTCTGCTTAATTTAAGGTTTGTAGCATAAAAATCCGTCCCGTAATTAAAATAACTATATCTTTTAAAAATAAAAGAAGTCTAAGGCAAATCAAAAACGGCCATTTCAGAGATTAGCCCGAACAAAAAGACAGACCAAAATTTAAAAATTGATTGTTTGATGTAACCGTATACTTTAATAGCATATAGTGTAAAAGCTGTTAATTTCACGTAAAAACAGATGCATCAATTGTATTTATATGTTTTTATTTTCTTACATTATACATACCTAAGTATTTTTATAGAATCTTGAATACATCAACAGTAGTCGATTATACAATATCCTTAATTATTATAAAGTATAACTAAACATGTAGGTATATCTAGGTCCATTTCAAATTCAGACATAAGTTCGATTCCCATGCAGTGTATATTTGCATTTATCATGCAAGGTTTACCTGTTTTGATAAAATTTTAAACAAATTTGAATTTGGGACTCCCTTTTTCCCTTCTCAGGTTTTTGTTTATAATTCGTTGACTAAAATACCAATTACCAAAGAACCTAGGATTCTTTAAAGGTCTCCATATATTTTTAACCTCTAAAAAGCAAAGAACAAGTTTAATATCGTCTTTTTGTGCCTTCTAAGGCGACGAATGTGAAGCGGAAAGATTAACATTTCACCCTTTTTGTGTGGTTGGATATTTCGCAATACTGCGTAAGAAGAAACAGATATCAAAATAAATATAATGATATTAAAAACTACAATCAATATTTGTTATCATTTTACATTCTTTATTTTGGCATATTTGATAAGAGGTAGTAACGTTATCAGTTATCACCCACAGACTAGACAGCACAGTATAATAGGCATTTATTTAACCAAGTTATCGTTTAGACGCAATTTATTGAGTCATCCTTACTCCACTTTTTGTTTATCGTAATTCGTAGTGTATAATAAGTAGGTATATATCACAATTCTCAGCCAGCGTACTAAATCAAAACAAACATTTATTAAATAATTAACTGATAAACTATTAAATAATATCAGAACAAGGTTTTAAATGTTTATATATCTGTCTGTTTGTTCCGGCTAATATCTGAAACGACTGGACCGATTTTGACAGGACTTTCACTCACAGATAGCTAATGTTAAAAGAAGTAACTTAGACTACTTTTATTTATTATAATAAAAACCGTTTAATTTTAACTTACGCCCAGCAAATCGGGTCGGGTTTACTAGTAATAAATAAAATTAAACGAAAAAAGTTATTCAATTCCTTTAAATTCTTAATGCCTTAACGTAGAATCTTTTCTAAAGATTTTAGTCACGTTCTGAGATAAGGAATGTATTCACTATCAAACAAAGTCGTACCTGTCATATGATTGAAAATAATAAATTCTTCACATTCTTCGAATAATATCGACCTTTATCAAAATATGCAAATTGCATTGATTTACATGATTATTGAACTACAGTTAGGTAGGTAAATGCTCTTAGGCTTAGAGATGAACATTCTGCGATATTTCAGATTTATTATAAAATAAGTTTTGAACTGACGACTTTTAGGCCAGTTCATTCACACAACAATCCTAGGTCATACTTTAAATTTTTAGAGTTCATTACTTTCTATCTTCTTTCTCTAAGAGGGTAAGAAATAAAATTTAAATAAAACTGTATTATTGGATCTCTTCGCGTGTTTCGCGTTTATTTTGGTATTTTGGTGTAGTTGATGTCATTAAATTATACTGAATTTCGATATAAAGCCAAATTCCATACAAAAGCTCGACAAAGTTCGAAAATATATTTTCTTCTAAAATTACATGGAAAGTCATAAATGATTGTAAATTTTTAAAAAATATTTAATAACTGATCTTTATTGTAACATCTACTATTTCGAAATGAAACCCTACCTTGTCCGCATAAAAGGCAAGCGATTGCTCTAAGGGTGTATGGCCTTCACTGCGGGGTAAGGGCGACGCCCGCCTGCACAGCGACCTTGCATGGCTACGACTGATGAACTTAGGTCTATCAACTTTTCACTTCTTTCTTCTTAAAAGAAGCGGTCTGGAAGAATAATTTCTAACGAATAGTCTAAAAACATGGAGAAATCATTATGATAGTTTGACATTATTATTAAATTCATCGTTTAAATACAATCTTACTAATATTATAAACTAGCTGATCCGGTGAACTCCGTACCGTCAAAAAATAAAAATAATAAAACACCTAAAATTCTTTTAATAGTCACTAAAAAATCTTCGTATAAATATTGACATTAATTATTTATACGATACTGACGTCACTCAATTGTTTTAATTTTTTTAACTAACACTTAAACTTTATTGTATGGTATTAAAGTTCAAATTGACTTTTACAAGACAAGTGGTTATCAATCTAGAAATAATTCGCACATAAAAATATCACTTGCGAGACTCGGATTTGAACCGGCATCACTCGGTTATCCAAGCGAGCACGTTATCGCTGGGCTACCACTGCCTTATTTCTAAAGATACATGGATGGATTATTATATATATACAATGGCTATACAGATGTGGATAAAATACAGATATATCATAGCCTAGAAAAGCACATACGATATTCCAGACTATACCTAATTAAAAAATTTAATAATGATAAAAATATTACTTTTTATTCCAGAAAAAGTACTGTCTTTCTCTAGAAACGAACCCAAGTGTAGAGAAGATGAACCGTTAGTTTTTAACAATTCGTTTAAATTTTGTCGGCATCTTGTCAAAGCTCCTGGTTGTAAACAGTCAAAATGATCCTATAAGTTGTAGATAAAAAATGTTTACCTAAAAGATAATTTTTGTATCGCAGTTAGGTGGCAGTATATAGCCTTTATTCATACATACATATGCGTATACATATGTTTGTATATATTTACACGTTACTAAGTAAACAAAGTTTTGTTGTTAATGTGACGGATGCTGGGACAACGACACCAGCGAAGCCCCAATTTCTTATTATGTAAAGTTTGATTCAAGATACAAACTCCTTTAAAAGGAAATCTTACTAAATTTGAACATACTCGTATTTACTTAATGGTTTTTGAATTCTAATAAGAGCGTATTATCGTAAATTGTAAATAATGATTTTTTCCTATCTTCCTTCACAAAACCGCACTTAATTATTACTACTAAAAATTATTAATATTACTCATAATTATAATCTAAGGATGGAACAAAGCTGAAATCAAATATACAATTTAATATAGTTATCTCATCAAATTTTTATCAAGTTGTCAGTTTTAGAGTAAATCGCAGATGCAGTAGTATTATGTTCTACTTACGAGTACAAGTAGGTTTCATGTCAACCAATTGCGCAACTAGAACCTATGAGTGTGGTAATTTTTGTCCTCTTTTTCGGTACCGTGTTTTTATAAAAATAATACTGTATATGGCATGTTTAAACAATAAGTAAATTGTACAGTGTACATACATATATATCACTTTTCATCCCATGCTTTCCTTTCCAGCCGTTAGAAGGGCTAATAAAGTAGTAGGTACCTAATTTATTATATAGTTATTACTTAACATGAGACTTTCAAGACTAACGCATTTTATTTGTGAAAAATTATTGGCTTTCTTAAAGATTTACCTAAACAAGGAAAAAAATATGCAAATTTTTAAAAATAATCTTTCCGAATACTATGTATTCTCAGAAGAAAACGCTAAAGTGTCGTATGTAGGGCTTCTTCACCAAACTTCTTATTAAGTAATGCAGTAAGAGGATTAACGTTTCCTCAAACACTGGTACAGAACTTATCTATCAGTTACTAGAAATATTTATCATTTTTGGGTGTTTTTTTCTTTGTGATAGTGAGGATGATGATTTTTATAATTTTTAACCGAATTCAATAAGCAATCGGTACTTAATCTCAAGATAATTTTAATGATGTATACAATATATTCGTTAATGTGAATAGATTTTCATCATTCTTTTTTTTATTAATATATTAAAACATAGAGGTGCTTTAAGTACCCTTAATCCATCGTACACATAAAAACAAATATTCTACCCTAATTACCCTAAAACATTATCTTATTTGTAAGGTACGTAGGTCTTTTACGTTGTTTTCTAGTAACCTATTTCAATTTTCATTAGATATAATAATGTATGTATAACTAAAATAAAATTGAAAAACGAGCGATCAGATTTTCATATGGTTGCCAGTAGTTAATAGACGGAGTGATTCATGGGGAAGATTAAGGTGTACAATTCATTACAACTTTTGTATAAATTGGCTGAAATATGAATATCGCAGACGATATTGGAAAAAATCATGCTATTGGGAACTCTATACGACGTACCCATAGACGCAAACCAGGCACGTCTAACCTATGTATAACCTATGAAAAGAATGTATCATAGATTCATTCGTAAATGTACCTATAATATGTTAAATCTCAGCGCCACTGATAAATAAAACAATTTAAAAAATATATTTATATATCTGCAATTTTTTGAGAATGTTATACTTTTCCTTAGTACCTTTTATGTATATAAAAAGACTACATAGGCAATGTTTCTCGAAAACTTGCTAGATTCTCTCAGACATGCAATTATACGAAGTTTTCCTTCACCGTAATGCCAATCAAGTAATCATGTACGCACATGAAAATATCAGAAGTGCGTGAACCGGATTTGACTCTACCCGTTTTTCCTGGAATTCCCAAGCACGCTAGGCTACCTCTGCCTTCTTTTTTATATATAAAATTTAAATAAAAAAGATATAGTTTCATTGAAACCTTGTGATTGTACTTTTGAAAGTAAATGTTTGCAAGTAATCAGCCCGTAGATTTTCTGCATTATGAGTGACTGGTAAGTCCCCTGCGGTAGTCAGGATATAAATAGTAAGGATCCTAGGTAATTCCCCGGCTCAGTGCGTCCTGGCGGAAGCTACCATGTAGATAACTTGCGTGACACATTTTGATAAAACCAATGGGTATTTTTTTGTATCAAAGTGTTAGTTAAAAGTGAGAAATATTAATGTTATATTAAAATAATATACCTTATAAAAGAATTTCTATATATTTAAGAATAGAAGAATCTTCTGTCGGTGCATCTTCAAAATTTTGCGTACTTCTATGTTATTCCAAAAACATGTACACTACTTACATTTTCAAAGCAATATGTAGTTAACCTATTTAAAAGTTTTATCCAAAAGATCTATGTAAACACAACTATGGCGTGCTATGGCTGTAAAGTCGTAAATTTTTGAGCCTAACTTATAATACTAATCTGTTTTAATAAAACAGTGAAAAAGGTAGACGCAAATCTGTGGTGCGATAAAATCCAACCAACTTAATTAGTACTTATTTAAAAAATTGACGTCTCTTATAAAGAAACAAAATTTTTGTTAAAATTCTTATCATTTATAAGAAAAATAATACTCTAAACTCACTTCAACTAAACAGTTTCGTACAGCATGAAAATGGACCAAAACGGCTTCTGGTAATATACAAAAATGAACATTGAATTTTTCAAAATAGAATTCAAATTCTGAACAACTTTGCTACAAGCTAAACTGTCGAATAAATTATAAACATAAAAATGTAAATAATATAATAGACAGTTTGTCTATTTTGTTTTAATATTCGATTCTTATAATTATACTAATATAAATACTACAAACAGTGAAATTATCTGCTTAGAAAATCTTACTTAGGTACTAGTATACTAATGTACCTGCAAATAAAGTCGCAGGCAAAAATTAGATTAATTAAATTAATTATTAAATGCTATTTCTATTTTAATGAGGTGTAAAATCCAATGAAAATGCAGCTTTTATCTACATCGTATGAGTGACTGACCTTCATGCGTCTTTCAGAACCGCTAGATACAAAGTTACGAAACGTCATTGAAATCAGCATAAGAACAGTTTATAGAAACTGATACATATTTGCGGCTACTTGTTTTAGCAATTTGCTATTGAAAGCTATGATAACCCATGATTTAATGGTATTTGACTTTAAAAGACCATTCAGCCCTTTGTAACGTCCCACTGCTGGGCACGGGCCTCTCTTCAATACAAAGGGGATCAGGCAATGGTTCACCGCGCCGCACTCGTCTAGTGCGAGTTGGCAGACTTCACATGTATTTCATAAACTTTCTAGGTTTTCTCAGACATGCAGCATTCCTCACGATGTTTTCCTTCCCCGTAAGACAAGTGGTAATCATGATAGAAAAATTTCGCACATGAAAATATGAGAGGTGCGAGACCCGGATTCGAATCAGCATCTCTCGGTTATCCAAGCGAGCGCTTTAATACTGGGCTACCACTGTACATATACTTATTATATGATTTCTATATACTTTTTACTGTCATATTGACAAATAGCTTTATAGAAAAAATAGTAAAAAAATGTTACTACAGACCTAAATATACTTTTTTAAAGTTTTTTTTTAATATTTACAAAGTAATTATATTACAGCTACAAGCCTATAGTCTATTTAAATTGAGATTAAACATATAACTTTAATAATTTGTATAGTCTATACTTTTATATTTTTATTTTTTAAACCGGATATTACAAACTGACCTGACCTTCAGTACACTGCATCCTGAAAGTATCGGAAAGTCTGCTCTGGCAACGTTTACAAAACAGCGGGCTTTCCCGCCATGCAATATATACCTAATAGTAATTGACAAACTAAAAATAACCTTGTGTAAGTTTTAATTGCATATATTAATAAAGCAAATATTATGACATGATTAATGTCTGTTACTGTAAAGTCTACGTTTTTATTAGACGACAATTTAGATGACAATTCACATTTAGTAGGTCAGTCTGATTTTTCGTTTCAATTATAATTTATTATGGTAGTTTTATTTGCTTATATTTTTTTTAAAGTAAAAATAAATTATTATGTTATTAAGTATTTAAAATACCAATAATTGTTATGCTTTATAGTAGAGACTTTCAATTTGAAAGTTAAGCTTGATTTTATATCGGTATTACTGACTCACCCGCGCTCCTCTGAGATTCGTTTCCTCGGTACGATTAAACGTATAGTATACACTAGCGACTCGCCCTCGCTTCGTCCCTAGATTTAACGCGAGCGAAGCTGCGGGTTTTGCTAGCAAATGTATACAAATACTTGACAAATTATATACAAAAACCTTCCTGAAGAACCACTCTATCTATTGGTGAAAATAGCATGAAAATCAGTGCATTAGTTTTTGAGTTTATCGGGAACGGACAAACAGACGCAGCGAAGGACTATTTATAATATGTAGTGATTTCACAGTGGTGTAATAAGGTCCCGCAGTAAAAAGTTACCTATATGTTGAACCTAATTTTATCAAAATTTACCCAGTAGTTTTCTTATGATGACTCAGCCAGACAAAAATTGTAAAATGTAAACCATAGTCGGTAATGTGTAAACTATGGTGTCAACAAATCCATTTAGTAATAGAAATCAAGATTAAACAATGCCATGTGCATGAGGATGCTCACATACGCCAAGTTAAAAAGCTATTAGCATGTAATATGCGTGTCGATAACGTCCTCGTATCTCGTACGTGACTTAGCACTGAATTTAAAAACTTTGATTTCTTTAAATAAAATTTGTTTGCAAATACTATTTTTATAGTACGGTACTAAATGTGTCAGTGCTTATTTGTTCTAACGGATTTACCGAAAGTGGTTTTAATATGTGATCTGAGGCTTCGTTTTCATAACAGTAGAGTTATGAAGTTGAGTAAAAATTGTAATAAAACATTAGTGTTATATAAAATATATATGTTGAATTTGACTTTTAAATATCAATACTGTTGATATAAATACATATTATATTAAATAAGCCGAAAAAAAATAATTACCCATATAAATATAGAAAACTTAGAACTATAGAGCTTTATTTTTATCAGCAGTGTGAACAAAAGTGCATCCCTCTAGCACTACAAGTCAGTTAAACAGCTGTTTCACATTTTATAGCCTATAGATCAGTACTGGTTAATGTACCTTGGACCGACCTCGGCACCACACTTAACAACTAAATATGGATTTTTTTTCATTAAACTAAATTAGGTAAAAATAAATTTTATTTTCGCACCTCAATAAACATGGCGACAATAAACAAGGCATAACTACATACAAAGGCAAATACGAATAAAAATGATATTTATTAGATAAAACTATAAAATTTATTGTTACATTCATTATCTTGCGACCTTACACTTCAATCATAGTAGGGTAAGGCGTAGATTTCTATTTAAATATACGCATTGTGTCGTAGTGCGTAGAGCCAAGAACTCGGGCACGACACCTTTCACTTTCAACATGCCAAGAAGTGTAGAAGACAATAAATTATTTATATATTGAATGAATTTTAATTAAATAAAGTACCTAGTTGTAGATATTATCTTTTATTCTTTGTGGGATATTGTTTCTTCTAAACGCATAATAGTAGCAATTTGTAATCAGTTAGTTACATAATTTATAATAATACTAATTACTTTTTACAAAAAATATATATGTATATAAGTTCTAAATCACTAAAAAGTGTAAAAGTACCTACGCCCAAAAATATAACTGATTTAAGTTCCTCTTTCTCTCAATAGTAGGTCAAAACTAAATATCATTATGTAAAAAAATGTATCTGATGCTTTCTCGATACTTAATATGTAATACTTAGTTAAATCAAAAGTATAATATATAAACGTAAAAGTTTACCTAATTGCATTATTTTATGTCTAACAGTGACCAAAATCAGTAAGTACAATAATCTCTCGACCTGTCTCACACCACGTATACCTGGCATTCCAGGTCAACTCGTGCTCTACATATTATGAAGTTAATGCCATCGGTTCATTATTCGAAGATAAAAAAATGGTATTTCGTAGGTATATTGGAAAGTTAGAAGACAGTGGTAGCCCAGTGGTAACGCGCTAGTTTGGTTAACCGAGTGAAGCGGGTTCAAATCCGAGTTTCGTGCTTCTGATATTTACATGTGCGGATCATTTCTAACATGATTACCGCTTGTCGTGAAGCGTATCTATGTACGTAACCTGCATGTCTGAGAAAACCTAGCAAGTTTTCGAAAGACATGTGAAGACCGCCAACACGCACTAGGCCAGTGTGATGGACTATGTCCTGATCTTCCTCGTATTGAAGGGAGGCCCGTGCCCAGCTGTGGGATTTTAAAAAAAGCTAAATACATAAGTACATATTGTAAAATCTGACATGAGTTTATGGTTTCCACGTACCAATTATATTTAATTATAATGTCTGGAAGGTCTCGTCATTTGTTGGACAAAATGTAAACAGTGGATGACTAACGTTTCTGCGTCTGTCTCCTCAAGGACTATTCCACTTCTTTATTAGTTAACTAGCAATTTCCACAGTTCCGCCTGCGTTCTAATCACTATTAATTATTAAATAATAGGGATTGGTGGTAGAAGGATGACAATTAAGGTTCATAAATGTTTTTTTGTTTATGTTAAATTATAAAAAAATATAAAATAAAAATTTGGTCAAGAAAATATAAAATAAAAAATCTGGAATCAAAAATCTTTTTTCAGTTTCAATTAAAGAATCTATTCCTCAGACCTACCAAATATACACAAAAAAGAATCATAAAAATCGGTCAAGTGGTAACGGAGGAGTTTGATAACAAACACTGTGACACGAGATTTTTTAAACATATTTTAAAAGATTAGACTAGATTTAACTTGATGAGTTTTACTTTACAATGAATAACGATAATTATATCGTATCATCAAAAAAATATTATATATTGAGATAATTTTGTGTTTTAAAAATTCTTAAAACAATAGCTGCAATCAATAGCTAGAAAAGTCAACAGTAATTCATATAGTTTCTTGAATACATAATATTATATTGATGTTACTAAAGAACAATTCGCTGTCATATAAAAAATGGAAATAAACATGTGGGTGTTAAGATCCTATTTTAATGGATCGGCATTAATTGCATTGATAATCGGAAAATTTACGTAGGTACTTTATATATGACTAGCGACTCACCCTCGCTTCGCTCGGGTTCTTCCCTAGATCTAGTACGAGCGTAGCCGCGGATTCCGCTAGCGTATTATACATATAAACCTTCCTCTTGAATTACTCCATCTATTAAAAAAAACGCATAATATATAATCCATTGCGTGGTAGTACCTCCTTTATATACACTGTAGTCTTTGGGTAGTACATATGGACAGACAGACAGCGGGAAGCGACTTTTTTATATATGTAGTGATTTAAATGTATATTACATGAAGGATGGATACCATTTCTTATAAATAAATTAACAACTTTTTCTTTAACGAATGTATATAATAAAGCCGCTGGTTTTATTCCATTAGGAAAATCACTAAAAAATTTTACGCAATAAGATTACTCTGTGGATACTTAAAAGATGAAGACGTAGTGTATTCAGATAATAATTTAATGATAATAATACGAGTATATGTGTGTACACTACATAAACAATCTCAAGTCTCAATTTAATAATACCATTTGAATTTACGCAGTGAACTTTTTCCACAGTCCACAAACTTCATAGAGTTACGGGTTCGATTCTCGTACAGGGCATTAAGGACATTGACCGTCGTTGCCGAAATCGGTCACAAGGACCGGAATTATTACCAATACGTATCACTACATAGTGTAAACTAAGTCGCTTCCCGCTGTCTGTCCCTATGTATAATAATAGATGTTTAAAACTATACGCAACGGATTTGATGCGGTTTTTTAAATAGATAGAGTGATTCAAGAGGAAGGTTTTAGTATCAAATTTGTCAAGTTTATGTATACATTTACAAGTGGATCCTGCGGCTTCGCTAGCGCAAAATTTAATTAAATATTTTTAAGGTTTGAAAATTTAGCTAAGTTCTTATTCTCGATGCTTAAACATATTAACTATTTATAAGTACTCGTATTATGAAATATGGAGCTATTTTTGTGAAAATTATCTTCAGTATTTCATACATTCTGCCTACTTGTATTAAACCTAACACTCTCTAATCTAACAAGGCCAATTCATACGTCTGAATATAAAATCGCGACGCCATTTCATTGGCCCGTTTTAAGGCGTGGTACGACAATGTTCGTCGTGAAATTGATATAATTAATGGACACATTTATACATGAATAAAAGGACTGACGTAGTAAGTAGATAGGTTAAATAAATGTGTTTTGATCATTAGTATTTATTTCGTAGCTGTGTGATATTTTCCTGCAGTAAAAAGTATTGATTATGCTAAACCAGCTATCAGACTAACAGATACACAGACAAAAAATCTAAAAACCATAAATCCCACCTGTGTATCGATAATAATAACTATTAAAATAAAAAAAATTTAAAAAATATCAATTTATAGATTTTATTTTCTCTTCTCTGTTTACATTACTCTTAAATTCATTTAATAATTAGACACTCGCGATGAGAGGCAAGACGCTGAAGAGACGCGACGCGTGCTTTCGAGGCACGGGGGTGAAGCACCGCCGGCTTCCCAATTGTACCTACTAACACCACGTTAGTACCACGTGACCTACGCGAGTAAACATCAGCAAATATACAATTTAAGTGCTGAACCCATTTGACCTAAAATCTGCTGCGTTGTTATCGAAAATTAATTCCAGAATATTCGCATTGAAATCGTGAAGGTTGTTTACGTTTATCGAAAATATCTATTATCCAACCAGTCTTGATTAAACCGAATGTAACTTTAGATATACCAATGCTACAAACTATTATGAATTAAAACTTACTGAAAAAGATTAGGTAAAAATAACGTATAGGCTACTTATATTTTATTAAAATATGATCTGGAAAAGCTAGTCCTTTATATGATTGTATTGTAAATAGTAATCTTCTAAAAATGATGTATGTAGTACGTCTAAGTTTGTACGTCTCTGAACACCTTAACCTTTTGTCTGTGACTTTTTAAAGACTTTAGCTTTATTTTAGTTGTTTTTAACTAAGTTCTGTAGAGAGTCCTAATTACTCGAAGATATTAAAAATTTCTTTTTGAATTGTTCGAACAACTCTTATAGTGCGATAAACCCCTATATATAGCTATAATATTTCTATAAGATATATAATAATATATGTATAATATATCTATAGGATATATTATATCCTATAATTAATTGCGGTCATGTGTCGTTATCATTCTCTCATTATCTGTATCAAACTCGTTTAAAAATAGCTTGCAGCGAGAGTCTTGTGACACATCGTCAGAGATATGAACACAAACACTAAAATTGTATGAATTTTATTAAAATATTTCTGAAGCGGTAGATTGACATTTTGTGTATATTTTAGCATTTTTTAAAACTTAAATATTTTTGAGAAAAATATGCAATGCACCCTTTATAGATATATTTTGTGAGAAAATCTGCATCGCTGAGAGAACCTAGTGTGTTTTCAATAGACATGTAAAAGCCACCAACTTGTCCGTCTAGCCATTTCTGTGTAAGGAGTAACAATCATACACACATGCAAATTCTCCTCCTCACTAATGCACATTCTCGTTAATAAAATGTATTCCGATAAGAACAAATCGCCTAAAACAGACGCGACAAGTGACAACACAGTGAAGCGCGTGCGCACGCGCCGCCCCCCGGTGCCAAGGGCCGACGTCTCTCGGGAATAATGCGTACTTTACACATATTATCAATAAACATTACACTGTTATCAATTTCGCAAAACTATGTTTTTCCGTGTATTATTTGTTTTTTATCTTAATGGGGAAGGGTACAACTGGGTACAGAAAAACAAAGGAAAGTTGTGATAAATAATAATTAATTTAAAACCAATGAAATTGTGACACAAGCTCGATTGTAAGTCGCTATTTTATAATAAAATATATATTAAAGCTTAGGTGGTGAATTTATTTAAGATCCTGCAACATGTTTTTAGAAAGATTGGAATAATGGAGATGCAAAACAATGTTTAATTTATTAAAAACAAAATTTTAACGCGACGTGTATTACTTATTATTAAATAATAATATATTTTTTAGCATTGCGATTGTTTATTGTTTATCTTTTACAAGTTGTTCCTGTATCCGAAAAAAAATTAAAACGTTATGAACCAATACTCGTACTGTATATAGAATTTATAAAATTTTACATAATAACAATTATAATAAATTCCACATATAATATTGATTTTCTCAAGAAGTGGGCTTTTCGCTGGGCGTAAGTTGAAATAAATTAAATAGTTTTTATAATTTTATAATAAATAAAAATTAGCCTAATCTACATTAGCTATCTGCGAATGAAAGTCCCGTCAAAATCGGTCCAGCCCTTTCAGAGACAGACAAATCAATATTTTGATGGAAGTACATACCATACCTATATAACTTTACTTTGAAATTAAAAACAGACATTCCAATTTTATTTATAAGTGTAGTTTAGGAACTTAAATGAAAAGTATTTCATAAAAGGTAAATAATGTTTTAATATGACTTCAATTGAATCATTTATATGCAAACACGATCTCATAAATTAACATTTTAAAAGAATTCTGTACCTTTGTAGCTTTACGTCGAAACATGCTTGTTAGTTTCTAGGTCGTGCAGTGACGTTATAAACGTAATACGGAAAAATTGTGCTTTAACATTGAATTTACATTTAGAATGAGTTCAGTGTACCGTTAGTTCTTAGAAAATATTTGCTCCTTCGTTATATGTCTGGTCTTATAAACTAAGAAGCGTCATTACTTAACTTGGAGTTAGATGAGTTGAAAAGCAATTTCAAATGTAACAAAAATAGAATTTCATATTCATAATCATCATAACAACTAGTAAATTCTAAAGAAAACTATGAATAGAATATTACTATATACCTACTAGGTACTACACCGAAACTAACACATACTTATTTTCCAAATATGAGTAGGTCACTGAACCCATTTAGTTCTATGTACATATACGAGTATCTACTGAACTTGTTATATTACTAACACTTTGTGTTTCTTTATTATATTATTGATAAATGAAAAATAAAAAATATATTAAGTATTTTTAAACTATTTTGTCGTTATTTTTCAGTCACATCCATTCTGTAGGACTAACAACAAAAACACTGTCCAATTGTGTATATTAGTATGAATAGTTATAAAGAAATTAATTTCAAAATGTTCTCCAGGGTCCACTGAAAGACAATGCTGAAAGAATTTACACATCTCTTCATGAGGCACACGTTACCAAGTCGTCGGCATCTCACTCCTGAGATCGTGCTTCGCCTCATTACACCCTCCTGCACGCTCTGGTCTTCGCCTGTCGAGAAGTCACCCTTCATTGACCCCTTTTGGGGGTTCTATTGGCCCGGAGGACAAGCAACGGCTAGGTAGGTTTTTAAAATAAATTGTATTAATTATATTATCGAAGTAGGTACTAGATTTAATGCGAAAGTTTGTATATGTGTGCTTGTTTGTTACCTCTTAAGCCTAAACCGAACTGAACGAATTTGGATGAATTTTAGTACAAGGATAGATTATACATACCTATGTAGGTACTTAAGTAGGTATTAGACAGCCAGAGAGCCCACCCAAGGAAAGCAAATTAATATTCAAATATTTTATTCGCTGCTTAACTATAGTGAATAAAATGATCATTTTATTTCCAAGTTACGTTTAAGGAAAGTAAATCTATGTAAGCTCAAAAAATATTCACAAAAACCGGTAATCAAAACTTAATTCGTACTAAAATTCTCAAAAACCAAACGGAATCTTAAAGTCTACCAGACCTAATTTACCGAAATTGTAGTATTAAGGTCGATTTAGATTAAGTAATATAAGAAATAAGTGACTGTACAATAATAAGTGCATATTCGTTACTTTGTATCGACTATTGACGTAAATCCAAACACTTGTAGTACTTGCGTAGTATAATTACGATGTTTTTTCCCTGCACCTGCCTAGACCATACCGACGCAGGTATCTCATAAATATGTATACAAGCGAGGAAAACGTTTACTATTTGTAATACAACTTACCTTGTATTTGGGAAAAATTTTGTTACCGAGCACAAAGACCACGTAAATATTAGGAGTAGGTACCTACTCGCACATGAACATACAATGTTTTTGTAAGAAGTAACTAGTTAAAAGTTTTTTTAATGATAAACCTAACCTACCTACGACTATTAAGTTATTTTTAACGATCTCCATGTAAATTGTCGTACAAAACAAAGTTTCCAAAAATAACACCTTGTAGCGATTATGATATAATATTATGTAATTATAATAGGAAAAACATATTCTTATGTAAGGATAAATTAAACTTGAGGACAATATAGGCACTGTCTCTCTAAATAAAAAGTAATTTATTAATGTGTTGTAAGTATTATGTATATAAATATGTAGGGGCATTATTACAACAGTGCCATCTAGTTCAGTGGTAGGCCACGAGGCTTGTGTTACGGATACCAGATAGATGATTTTAAATACATGCTCAACAAATGGATCAACCAGCGGGACTCGAACCCGCGATCGCCAATCGTGACGTCAAATATATTTTATCAGCATATAATTATTACATAATATTACATGTATCATATTTTTAATAAACGATTGATTAAAAATATTTTTCGCAAACAATATGAAAAATCGTGACTGAAGACGTACAAAATAATAAATAGCAAACCTATGTTATCGTGAAGTGAACGCACTTCACTACATAGTATAAAACAAAGTAGCCTTTTCTGTCCCTATATCCCTATGTGCGCTTAAATCTTTAAAACTACGCAACGGATTTTGATGCGGTTTTTTTAATAGATAGAGTGATTCAAGAGGAAGGTTTATATGCATAACTAGCAGATACCGCGGCTTTACCTGTGCTAAATCTAGGGAAGAGCCCGAGCGAAGCGAGGGCGAGTCGCTAGTGTACAATAATCTTCAGAAATCCTCGAATTAAATTATTAAAATAAACCTATGACGCGTGGATGCAAAATTAACGTACGAGGAAAATGTTATACGCGTTTGCTTAGAATTATTTTATTCCTTTATCTCTTTAGTAAATCATAAATATGTATTAAATAAATAAATAAATAAATAAGAAAATGTTACGACATTATTAGACACAGCGCCCTCTACCTAACCGCAATGACATTGATAATGGGTTCGATCTCGTTTGATGTAAGCTTAATTAGAAGTAATTTTCAAATTTTTTAGTTTACATATCAGAGAAATTTCCAGACCAGACTTAAGCCAGTCTAAAATCTTAAAACAAAAATATTTATTATGATTTTTTTTTAATTCCTACTAATCATGAGAAGCGATCTAATAAAATTACGAGTAAGTAGCCAGGAAAACATGGAGTCCATAATATAGGTCAATAATATAATACTTTGTTATCAAACGTATACAAAAAACCCGCGACTCACTGAATACTGTAGTAAAATATTTATCAATGAAATATCTCCCTAGTAAAAAGTTATATATGATAAGCATAATCAAAACAAAAACACTCGTATATCAAAGTAAAATAGAACTTATTTTACAATAATATTAATTGAAGAGGAATTTCATTCAATATTCAACCTTATTCTTTGGCAACAAAGATGTCTGATACTTCAATGTGAGTCATACTTTTATGGAGTTTACACTTCTATTTATAGTCCAGGTGGCTATTTTTTATTGGCATTATTTAATACTTAAGTCATCTAAACCGTCGGTTGTTCTGTGTGTGTGTGTGTGTACTCAAAAGGATTTTGTTCGTTACGTATCGCTGCTCTAACAGAATAATAAAACATTTATTTCCAATATAGGAAAATACAAATAATAAATATTAATTACATGTACACAGCAAATGCCCATTTCATTATTACTGTACTAGTTATATCCGCGTGAAATAGTGGCAAGAATGCTGCCGCATTCCTCCGCTTAATGACAATGCCGATTGTTGTGGCGAAAAATGCCCTCCTTTCACATGTAGAAGTGTTTAGGGCTTTGACTCCATCTGCCAACGGTAATAAATAAATAAATCCCCTAAGAATCAAATTCAAAAAAAACATTAAATTCAAAACATGTTAAAACTACTTTCCGCTACTAAATAAAAACTGCTCTAAATTCTTATGTCTGTTAGAACTGTAACTTTGTTTTATGTTAAAGTAACAAATAGAGAGAAAATATAAATCAACAATCATATAATAAATCAATTAATTATGAATAAAACCTAAGAATATTTTGATTCTTCTGAAATTTAAATGTTCTCGCAAAGCTCTAATATGTAAATAACATCCAACTGGACTTCCCGTAAACATCCTTAAATTGTGGTAAATCAATTAATTTTAATAACTTGATAATTTTATTAAGTAGATACGTATTGGGGATACTTGGATACAGTGGTATAATAATTAATAACAATGGTATTATTGGGTTTTCCTAAAATAATATATAGCCTTGATAGTGATTACGGAAAATAATATATTTGTGTAATAGTAATATATATTTATATCTTATTTACTAAAATAATAAATCTCAGAATATAACAACAAACATAACAGCATGGGTTTATTCTTGGAATTATTTTCACACATCATTTTATAAAGCATTTGTTTCTATAATAACAATGAGAGGATTAGTGTTGTTACTAGGTGACTTACGATGCGGTAACTCTATTGAATTTCGGAAAAGGATGATGCTGAGTACGTTTTTATTTTTTATAAATGTAAGTTTACGAGTACTTTAAAATATATATAACCTTTTAAGTAGTAGGTAATTTAAAGTCTCGAAAATACGCGAACTGTAGAAATACGAACATACTTAATATTATATAAAATATTACAAATTTCTATAAAAAATCATTAATTAAAAATTAAAATTAAAGCTGTCATGATAAATAAAATATTGTATCACACAACGGTGTAATGCTAACAAGTAACAACATAAATACTATATAAATTTAAATATAATACTTGTGTAGATTCTAAGAACGAATTAATACTCGTAGTACAATATCAAATAAAAATCAAAGAATAATAAATGAATTATTTTTTATCCAAATCCTTAACTATAAATACAGACTAATCCTCGAGAGAAAGAAAGTTAATTTACATTCTTAGCGCGAAGCCTTAGAGAGAGAAAGGGCATATAACGCATATGTCGGAAAAGGATAGCAATAAAAAGAGCGAAACAGAGCTTATTTTGTTTTTGAGAAAACGAGACGCAAGATGTGAGTCATCCCTGCATGTTTTGAATTTTATCAGGATGACTCATAGGCGCATATTTTCGTACAATATATTCTAATCATGTGATTTTTTTGAAGTACATTTTAGAAAAAAATGCTTGTATAATAATTGAAATAAACAGTAATAGGTATTACTACTATTAATAGTCTGAGTATTATAGAAATCAGAAATATATGTAAAGAATCATTTTTATTAAAAATTAATTATTAAAATGTTAAAATATTAGAGGTTGTTTTTGAAATTTATTTGAAACTTCTTGAAGTAAACATTACTAAATTTATTCATCATTATCAGCCCTTTTTAACGTCCCACTGCTGGGCACGGGCCTCCCTCAGTACGAGGGGGATCAGGCCATAGTCCACCGCGCTGACCAAGTGCGTGTTGGCGGACTTCACATTTCTTTCGAAAACTTGCTAGGTTTTCTCAGACATGCAGGTTTCCTCACGATGTTTTCCTTCACCGTAGGACAAGTGGTAATCATGGTAGAAAAGATTCGCACATGAAAATATCAGAGGTGCGAGACCCGGATGTGATCCCGCATCACTCAGTTATCCAAGAGAGCGCGTTACCGTTGGGCTACCAGTTACCACTGTCTTTTAATTTTCCAATATACCTACGAAATAATATTTTTTTATTTTCGAAATTTATTAATATAAATATATCAAAATCAGTTCGGATTGAACTGATTTTGATATTACGAACCTTTAGTATAGTTCTTTTTACCTTACGAAGATGTTGAAAAATTAATAAACTTATCTTTTTTTAAATAGTAGGTATTACAAGCCTAGAACCTTACACTCTATAATATAATATATTTATTTATTATATCATGTAGAATTACTTACTATGAATAATCATTTTCGAGAACGCTGTGTGTGCGTAACAACTGACAATATCACGTGTGTAACTTACGATGAGATAACAGCAGTGTAATATGAATACAGTGAGATTTACATCATAATATCTGTTTTAAAAATGTTTGTCTGTCTGTTTGTTTCTTTCGGCTAACCTCTGAAACGGCTGGACCGATTTTCATGGGACTTTAGCTCGCAGATATCTTATGTTATAAGGATTAAATTAGGCTACCTTTATTGTATTAAATTAAAAAGTTAAAGAAAACACGCATAAGTATCTAAAAGTACATTAGTCTATAATACTTATAACAGTTGAGACGACTTGGTGTGACCAAGTTATAAAATAATAATTATATCAATAGGCGTTAGGCGATAACTTATGAGTAAGTTCTTACAAGTCAACATCTTGTATAGGGCAAGGTCGCGAGGTCAGGACCGAGGCTACCACGAGCTTTAAACTACATTGTAATATACATACATACTTATATTACACAATGTTTTGGCTAATGTTCTATGTTTGAGTGCGGCTTCACGTGGTTCTATGATAAATTTCTAAATGTATAAGTTCAAATCTGTGCAGTGTTATTATATCAGTAGTACTACACTGTACAACAGTTATCAAATCAAATCAAATTTTCTTTATTCAAATAGACTTTTACAAGCTCTTTTGAATCGTCATTTTTACATTATTAAAATTAAATGTCAGTCTGTAAGTCTGAGTAAACTACCACCGGCTCGGAAAGCTGTTCTGCTGAGAAGAACCGGCGAGAAATTCAACAGTTGCTCTTTTAAAAAAATATATGGTAACAATATTGTATTACAATATATATGTACATAAAATTGAAGTGGTTGTTTTTAATTAAAAAATTTAACAGCTTTTCACTAAATTCACACGAAAGTACATATATAATAGGTACGTAATACGATACCGTATATACCGTACTTAGATCAAAAAATAAATCTTTAAAATGGTTGTATGTCTGTCCGTTTGTCTGTCCGTCCGGTCTATCAGTCTATCCGTCTTCTGTCTTTTTGTTCCGGCTAATCTCTGAAACAGTTAGACCGATTTTAATGGGACTTTCACTCGTAGATAGCTAATGTAATAAGGAATAACTTAGGCTACTTTTTTATTAGAAAATTATAATAACTGTTTAATTTATTTTAACTTACTGCACCGGGCCGGGTTTTGCTCACACCTTGTCCTCGCACCCCCGTGCTAGTGACCTAGTCATAAGTCAAGGTCCACAGAGTCAATAGCATACTTCAAGATAATCAATAAACATGTATGTAGGTATACATATATGTAGGTATGAAATCCATAAGTATAATATAACTGACCCTTCATTTTCCTGTAGAAATTTCAATAAATATTTCAGATCACACTCTTATTATAATTATGAGGTCTTCGTACTTTACAGTTTTCCTGAATTTTTAGACAATTTTTTCTTTTCCCTAAAAGTAAAACATCTTTAGACGAATTATTAACATCCTTATAATATTTTAATTATACAGACATATTTTGTTCTTAACTTTAAGATGTAGTAAAATTAATCATCTAGTAAAAGATGTAGTAAAACAATGCGCTTTCTAATTTCTACGATTATATCTGTTAAACATTTTTCTATCTAAACATCTAATAAATATAGTGAGTCAGTTATACTAGCAAACTAGTCAAAGTAAATTACGGAAGATATTACCGCGTGTCAGATTTGTGAGAACTAAGCCACCCCCAGCCACCCCGCGTGAGTCAGGCCCGAGGGAGGCCGCCAGTTCTCGGAACCGTAATTCCCTGTAAGGGATGAAATGAGTCACTTAAGCTTGAGGGCAAAATATTATTTTGTTGTTACACTGCAGTACTCTACGTATGTACGAAAAACAAAAAAAAGTAAAAAAAATGTACATAGGTAGTTTTATTTCAGCATGCATTAATTCTATTTTTGTGTTTAATTTAAATCAGGATTGATTCAATTTTGATTTTTTTAAAAACATTTCTAATAATTGATTCTTATAGTTATACCACAGATCACACAATACTATACTAGATTATACAATTGTGTTCAAGTTTTTTTATGATATATTAATATGTTGAGCGTTTAATGTTCCGTTATAATGAAAGAGCTTTTAATGTTGTTTAAGTATAAGCAGATATTTTGATAATCATTATGATAGTGTTCAATTAAATGACTGATTTATAATATTGGCCTTCTTTGGAGCCCTGTTCCTAGCAAGGCCATTTAGAAGAGCTTATCTAAAACGAAAAGTTTTTTAGATATAGTGATTAAATCTGCAGTAAAAAAAGTTTTTGATATGTAACATAACAAAACAAAATTTTATTAAAAAATATGTTTGTTTCATTTATCCAGTAGATAACCAAATAACTCTTTATTTGTTAAGGTGGCCTTCCATGGTCCACCCACCTTATTTATATTTTTAAATTCAAGATACATTTCCGCGTTACGTCTCGTGTCGCCATAATGCCAAGACGTCCTCCTTTCTTCCTTTTATACTTATCACGCATTCTATTCTTAAAACCCTTCCATTCATTGCCTTTTAATCTTACATGCGTACTCCTTTTACAAATCCCACATGTTTTCATTAAATGTCAGAGCAGAGCGTAGGAACCCTAATTATAATCGACGTCTTACTTTTTATTTGTTTTCAAAATTTTATGCTAGTCTATAATTTTTTGTATTTTTAACGAAGTAATGTAATCCCAAATTACAATAATTTTGATTAAAAATGATAAAATTCTTTCTATGGTATAGAAAATCTTTTCACCTTTTTCCGATTTTCGCTAAATTGCAATTTTTCCCTCCATTTCTTTAAAGTTTAAGTTGACAGTTAAAACTAAATTAGGTATATCCCTTCGTTGATAAATGAACGTTTACTAACGTATAATAATTTTGGTTTTTAAATTAATTAATATTACATAGTTTATGACATTAGATTTATTTTTTTGAAATACAAAATTTTTAATTTTATTTATATGTTTAGAATCTAATTCTATTTTACATCAGTTTTTGCGTCAGCCATCAAGCCAGCAAGTATCACGCCGCGTCACATCTACGCATTTTGTATCGCGTTGGAAGTCACTTGTCACTTGACACAATATCGTATTTAACGCCGCACTTATTGCATATTATTAAATCAGTACATCAGTACATATAAATAAAATTGATGTGTCTGTTTTTATTTCAAATTAACAGTTTTTCACACAATGCATATGAAGGTATGTATACATCAACAATCAATTGTTAAAATTTTTGTCTGTCTGTCTGTTTGATTCGGCTAATCTCTGAAACGGCTGGACTGATATTGAGGGGACTTTCACTCGCAGATAGCTAATGTATAAGAAGTAATTAAGTGTACTGTTTTATTAGAAAATTTTAATTTACTTTCAGCGAAGCGGGCCGGGTTTGCTAGTAATAAATAAATACCTGGCTCCTGTTGTATGTGTGTATGTTTGTTCCTAATAGTATATAGAATACTTTATTTTTGTATAATTATTAACTAACTTTTCAAATTACAATTTCATCTGCATTTCATAACAAAAGATGGAATAGCAATGCAAAAAATAAATAATGCAATACAGATTTGCTTTGAGACAGTAGTAGCAAACTGCAAAAGTGGTGTATAGGTGGTAGAATATTCATAGGTTACCAAGCTACATTATTGAAAAAAAGTATAAATTCAGACTGTGTAAACTAAAAAAGTGTGAAGTTAAAATTTTCAACAAGAACTACTGACCAAAATTCTTCCAAATCGAAAGGGATCGATTGTTAAAATTGGTCGATTTAACATGGAATCACCCATGATTGAAGAATAAACACTTATGATTGGAGAATCACACAAATGAATGCTCCAAGCGGAATTCGAATCCGCGACTGCTAGCACATCAAGTAGGATCATTACAAACTGACCCATTAGTGTCGTCTTATATGTTTTCCATCAAATATGGGCTATACTAAAATTTATAGTTCATTTTTGACCTAGTTATTGAGAACCAGTTACCTAAATTATTAAATACTAACAGGTGATAAGTATTACATCACTACAATATATTTTGGTCTAAAAAAATAAACCAATTGTAATTTTTAATGAATTAATACGAACTACGACCTATCATGATTTGCATCATCACCTTACGTGGCGATATTAACGTGGAGCTCCACGTGGACAAGCTTTAGCAAAGTGATGCAAATATCGGAAATTAATTGCAAATATTATATTTTTAATATTTTGCAATAACTAAACAGTTCTCAAAGTACTCAATATAAACCCATTAGATATATAGATTTTCAAAAAAAGTGGTTTAAAATTTTTATAAGGTTTAATTAAAATCGGCTCGATTATTTATTGAAGATTTTGCTACTTCTCTATCCAATGCCCATTACCATTCACTTAAAAGCCTTATTTACCTGAACTTTTTCTTAACTTATGATAGTTATAGATGTTTAGTGTAGAAACGCACTTATCGCACACTAGTATTAAATATAGCCTATGTTAATCAGGGATAATGTGGGATTCTTATGGTAAAAGATTTTTTTAAATCGGTCCAATACAAACAAACAATCAAATCTTTCCTCTTTATAATATTAGTGTAGATAATAAAAATCCATACCTATAAAAATATTTTAAATTTAGAAAACTTGCTTTACTCTGTCATACCACAAGTTAGCAGTCATAACAACAAATGCTTCATCGTGTATATTAATAGAAATTGTATTGACTAACAATAATTATTATTGTTATTTGTTATGTTTATTGAATATACATAAGTAGTATATAAATTATAGCAACATATTCAAAGAATGCATAACATTACATAAATAATATACATTTACCTAAAAAGTATGTATTAGGTTATAATTAAAAAGTAATTATTAAAAAGAAATGACACAGGATGACTTTCATTATGCAGATAAAAATATTTTTTCTAGAAAATCTCCTTTCAACCTCAGAGTTTCGTGGAAATGCTTCTCGCTTATCGTCCAATAAAGTTTTATTAACGACATCGTTGGCTTAAAAGTTTGGCAAATATTCAATCTACATAAATTAACATTATGTACTTTAGTAACGAAAATTTAAGGCTCAATTTTCTCAATACATCGTGTAAGAAGAAATTGTTACCAATTTCGTTGAACAGAAGCAGATTTATTTATTGAGATTTCCACGAAAGCCTATAACTGTGATAGTGCTTAATACTTTTATCTCGTCTCTCAGGATATATCTCAGTGACTCATATTATAATATGATATTTAATAGACAAGATGGCTAGTAAACTGAATTTATTTAATTACAAATACACTAATGAAAATGCACTCTCTCAAATACCAAATGAAAACAATAAGAAGCCAGAGTCCCGGAATGTGTAGAACTGTGAACATTTCAAATTCGATTTGTATCATACTATCATACTATACTATAAGTAAGGACCATGGAAGGCCACCTTAACGTATATAAACATATAAACAAATATAAACAGTTATAATTCGATTATTTACTAGATAAATGAAACAAACTACTATAAGTACCTACCAATTTCTTTCCACTTTTCGGAATTCGAACTCGAACCTTTTTAAACAAAAGCAAAATTGTGTCTCTATGTAAGTACTCATTACATAGAATTAAAATTGAAATTGAAAGAGTCATACATGACTCTTGTTATAAAATTTAGTTAAAACTAGCTGTGCCCGCAACTTCGTTCGCGTGGATGTCGGAACTTAATTAGTATTTTTTAGTGCGAAGCGCTGTTGGAGGATACCGATACAAATCATTTTTTTTATTTATTTATATTATTATATTATTTATGCTAGGCATGGGCGAAGGTCATTCTTTCAAAGAAAATCTTGACACCGCGATTCAGAAAATGACGTTACACGCACAACACCATCTATCGAACAATACTGCACGCAGTTGATCTCTAGTTATAGTCCCGTCTAAGCTCGAATACTCGTAGATGGCACTGTTTTAATATTTTACTTCGGAAACACTATTTTTTTTAAATTAATTTACATTTTTTATAAGTGGTGAACTGATTACGATGAAACAAAAACCTTAATGTTACTTCAATTTACGCACATATTGTGGTGTATAAAAGTTACGTGAAGTTGTGAGACCAAATGCACATAACCCTAATTTTACTTCTGGAATTTCTCTCTTCTTCACTTTAAACTCAAATATCTTTTGATAGACTGAACCGATTGCAATGAAACAAAAACTAAATGTTACTTCAAGTTACGTTCAATCGTTGTGTATAAAAGTTATCTACATTGCTTTCGTACATTTTACGTGATGCCCGGATAAATAAACAGACAAACAGACAAACAGACAAACAGACAAAAATTCTAAAAATGCTGGAAATGGGTTCTATTGGTTATCCTTTAACACCCTGGCTATTTTTTTTGTATTTTTTTTTGATGTACAAAAACGACTTTTCTACAGTTTTATTATATGTATAGATTTTAATGAAATTTTAGTCAAATTACACAAAAATGAAATATTCAATGTAATTAAAACAATAATATTTAAAAATCTTGTAATTTCGTATTAAAAACATTTTGTTCTTGTGTAAAATTAATAAAAATTACAATACAGTTGCCTCGCGCATGTATTTGTTAAAAATAATAGCAAAAAGCCAACGTCACGCGGTGTTCCCAGGCGGTCACCCATCCAAGTACTGACCGCGCCCGACGTTGCTTAACTTCGGTGATCGGACGAGAACCGGTGTGTTCAACGTGGTATAGACGTTGGTGACAATTATGTTAAAATTATAATACACCTAACAATATTCACATAAGCCAAGTGCTTAATTTTACATAGAGGTCGCTTATGTAGCAGTTACAAAGTTGGTTAATCATTTCACTAGATGCCACTATTCTATAATAATTATTAGATTAATAATCATTAAACTATCATGTCTTGGAATAAAATAGAAATTAGAAAGCTCTATCAAACTACTGTATCATTTTCATAATAAATCAGATATATTGATTCTATTTTCTATTTTATATAAAAAGTACAAACTAAGAATAGTTTGTTGAAGAATAGAAAAATATTTTTTTAAGTATAATGGGGCATTATTACACACAGAACCATCTAGCTCCGTGGTAAGCTACGAAGCTTGTGTTACAGATACCATACCAGATAGTCGATGCACTACACATATATGTATAACTTTTATATTATATACTTATTACTCAGACCAATAAAAAAGTACTTTTTTATTGGTCTGAGACTTATTATAAATATAGCCCCTAGCGGGACACAAACACGCGACCGACCATAAACCAAAACTAATAAGGATCTTCTGATTGTATATATTATATTAGTATTATAAATTTTCTATTTAATTTCCAGATACATTTTAGATAATCCAGAATTAGTAAAAGATCGTAAAGTACTGGACGTAGGTTGTGGATGTGGCGCGGGCTCTATCGCGGCGGCCATTGCGAAAGCTAAGAAAATAATCGCTAATGATATTGATCCTTGTAAGTAATATTTAGACATTTTGACATAATAATTATTCTTTTTAATATAACTGATAAGTTCTACTTGGAAATAAATAGATGGTCCGAGTTTTTATACACCTAATAAAGATGGTAAAAAAAAGAACCTTATTCACTATTGCTATTTTATATCTTTTTCAGTAGAAATAATAAATTTAATTTTAATTTAATTTTAATACCTATTAAGTTTCAAGAGTAAACTTAAACAAAAAATGATACAATACAAAAAAATAAATATAATCATTGAAAAATAAATATTAATAGATCAAAAAGTTGGAGATGCCGGGGATCGAACCCGGGGCCTTTCACATGCAAAGCGAACGCTCTACCACTGAGCTACATCCCCTAACGATATTGAGAGCTAAATTTATGTTTACGTTCAATTAGTTACCGCGTGAACAGCGATTCACTACATATTATAGGATCATAGTCCTCGCCGCGTCTGTCTGTCTGTTCGCTATAAAATAAAAAGCTGCTGCACCGATTTTCATGCTGTTTTCACCAATAGATAGAGTGGGTCTCGGGCTAGGTTTTAGTATAGCTAAACCTAGTTAAAGAATAAAGAACATAACATAAATTATACCGATATAATAGTTTGATCTCCTTGTATTGAGGCTTTCCCTCATATTAAAAAAAATACTTTTTAACTTTTCCTTCCAATTTCAATTAGTTACAAATGAAAATAATAAATTACTACTTTGTCATCTATCTTTACGAAAACCTAAACTCCTTTTATGTAAATAAGATACGTATAAGATTATCTTTTGCAGACGCACTGATTGCCACTAGAATTAACGCCAGCCTCAATGATGTACAGATTGACACCGATGAAAATGATTTTATTGGATCGAGCTGTGACGATTTTGATGCTATTCTTATAGGTGACATGTTTTATGACGAAGAATTTGCGAAAATGCTGTTTGACTGGTTAAATAAACTAACTGTGAATGATAAAATGGTAAGTTTTTTTAATTTTAATTTATGTGTTCCTATAAATATAATATTGCTTATAATATTAAATTAAATGACTCTGTGAATGTTCTTATTGTGCTTGCCTATTATTATATTACTTTCTAATGTATTGCTTAGGAACAAAACTTAAACCGTCACCATCACTTATCACTCTATATTAATTTAAAATACCACTATGTATCTCACTTTATTTACCTTGGTAATTTACTACTTTCTGAAATTATTAGTGTACGCTCATATTTTATAGTTTAAAAACTTTGATTAATTTAATCTCTCCACCATGATTGCTGTAAAGCATTTAAAACATCGGGAACTAAAAGTTACACATTATTATATTTATAAAAAGGTGTAACTTATAGCAAATTTATTTTGGTTTATTAATATTTAGCGCAAACGAAGCCGCGGGTTTCGCTAGTAAATGTATACAAAAACTTGACAAATTATATACTAAGACCTTCCTCGAGATCCACTCTATGCATTTGTAAACAGCATGAAAATCGGTGCAGTTATTTCCAGGTGATTATAGGTGACCCCGGCCGGCACGGTCTCACGGCGAGCAGGCGCAGTCGAATGACACAGCTAGCTAAATACAGCTTGTCAAAGGAAACGTGCGAAGAAAATCATGGGTTTACTGAAACCAGTGTATGGATGTTGAATAAACCATAAAAAATCTAATGATTTATCACTCATTTAAGTTTATTCCTGAAAAAATAAAATACTCTATACTTTTGTTGAAGCGGGACTCGAACCCGCGCGTTCGGCAGGATAAAAGGGTCATAGCAATCTGTGCCTAAGTCGTCAGTTGATAATTGATATCATTACTAGTAGCAAAATCGAAAATAGTAACGTAACCAGCAAATCAAGATGCCTCTTTAGACTTTGAAATTTATTTTAAGGATCTGTATAACTTATTAATCTAAATGATAATATTAATTCTAATACTAGCGACTCACTCTAGCTCTGGGGCTAGTCCCGAGATTTAATAATATGAATGATAATATTATTATATACTAGCGACTCACTCTCGCTCTCGGGCTAGTCCCGAGATACGATTTAATGGTGCACCAATTTCCCGGAAAAGAGATGTTCCCAAAATTCATCAAAGTCAAGTGGTTTTCTCGTGATGCAGTGTCAAACAGACGGACAAAAAAATCTAATTCAAGCTACGTATCGATAATAATGACTCTTTCAATAAGATATTCCAAAAAATATTCAATGTACAGAATCGACGAAGTAAGATTTATGTTTAGGATATTGGTTCATGATTAAAATTGATTCTTATTAGTAACTAGAATATTGAAAAAAAAAATCAAATACGTAAAATATATAAAAACTTATTTTATTAAATTATTATAATTAACTTTATATATAATTATTTAATTGCAAGGCACAAGTAACATCGTTGTACATCTGTTATTTCTTTATCCTACGTTTACTTCTAGACACTACTACTTCTATTCTATTTACATTAAAACGTACAATATTATGTTACACTTAAATATAATTATTTCTGGCTAATGTATAAAATACTTTGTATTAATTTATAATTGGACCATTTATTAATTTTTTGAGCACAAATATTGCATACAACAATAAAACTTGCATGAAGAACATCGTAGTGGCAAGAATTATAAACACTAAATTAAATGAAATTCATTATTAAGTAACAATTTCTGTGTTACATCGTGATAAAAGTTATAAATAATAAAAAATCATTCAAATTTCACCTTCGGGCGTTGAAACATTTATAAAGTAAGATAAATTGAAGAAATATTGAATTAAATTAATCTTTAAAGTGACATCTATCGTCGAGAATAATTCAACTAATTACACAATTCAACGCCATCAACATACAAATACGATACATTAAAAACAGCGCCCTCTATTATTAAATAAAAGAACTACAACAAACTTATGAAATAACGCCATCTATGAACATATGTGTGAACTACAACTGATAGTTATGCATAGTGTTAGCGTAGATGCCGTGCTTGGAGCGCGCGGTGCGGCCCGAATAGTGAGAGTAGGAATCGAGGTCGAGAGGCGCGTGCGGGTGCATGAGCAGCACCGGCTGTAGAGCGAGAGACTTGCGAGAGCCGGACACGGATGTGGCGTCCGTTACGTAGGCGTTGTTGACTTCACCTGGAAAGCAAAATGATAAATAAATATTACATTAACAATGTATGTATTTCTTTAAAAAAGTAGCATTTCCTTTTGTATCTTGTACGAAATGAACTTGCAGTAAACTAAACATTTAAGAAATAATCCAAACATAATAATATAAGAAAAGTCAGTTCGAAATATTGAAAACCGCTTATTTGGCAGGGAGGTAGTTTATTGTTACTAGGCTTCCGTAAGAAAGGCTTTTACAACAGGGCGGGATTAAGGTGGTTGAAAGGCTTTTGCAAGTTTTTATGAAAGTCCCTCATTTTATGTGCTAAAGATTTTTATGGTAGAGAGCACCTAGGGGCGAACCCAAGCGAAGCGAGGGTGAGTCGCTAGTAATCTATAAATAAATTATTTATATGATAAGTTTTAACACTTAACTAATAAAGAAAAAAAGTACAAATAATAAAGTCCTCAACAGATGGCGTTACATGTCAAGTCAACTGATTTAACAGTGACAT
Organism: Boloria selene; assembly: GCA_905231865.2. Classification (NCBI taxonomy): domain Eukaryota; kingdom Metazoa; phylum Arthropoda; class Insecta; order Lepidoptera; family Nymphalidae; genus Boloria; species Boloria selene. The sequence goes on from HG993131.1 coordinate 17,462,886, forward strand.
CTATGAGCAAATATTTGTTTCTCTTATGTTTAAATTTTTTATAAATTATTATTACAAAAATACTAAGATATTGATATTAAATAAAACTGAATTATTATTTTTACATATCTATAATGTAATAAAAATTATAAAGCTGAAACATCGCACATTACAATATTCCCATCGAGAAACCAAAGAATCTCAAACAGGATATCATGTAAAGTGATCTTTTGTGGTATTTGACACCGAAGAAACCTTTTAAGGCGCAACTTGTTTTATTTTAGACTCTTATAGCCATAGGCATACAGTTCATAATGTATCATATTCATAGTTGTAAATGCAAAGTGCAAGCAGCGATAGACGACGTTCTTGACACAATTAGTATGTGGCTTTTTCTGTCAGTGCAGTGTCTTGCATCCTAATTTTTTGTTTACTGAATAAGTGTGAGGTAATATGAGTCTCTGCGAACGTTATATTATGTTTAGATTAAGTAATGGATAGTTGATTTATTAAACACTAAACTTCCATTACGATATCGACTGTAAAAATCGACTGTCTGAAATCAGATATAATCTACGGATAGGAGAGGAAAGTGCTTTTCATCCTAAACACGTATCACTTTACAAAATCAAATTTAATATTAATTATATAGTACATATACTGGTATTTGATATTAAATTAGGAATTCTTGTATACATAAAATATATTTCGTCGTATCATAGAAATTACTTACGTTTTAGGTATTTTTTTCAGATAGGTAAGGTCTTTCTTTCTGATATACAAAAAAAAATTGTAACGCAAGTCAAGCAAGTAAGCAAGATCTAAAGAATAACTTCTTTATATTTCGAGAATATTTTAAACTAATATCAATATCTTAATTTTTATAGCGATTTAATTCTAAAGCTACTAATAGAATCTTTACACGATGATATTTATGTCGTACACTCTATGTATATCATCAATATGGGCTAAACCAAAATGGAAATATGCGAGCGTAAATCAATAAAAACAAAAAATCACCACATTTACAATGCTAAATATTAGATTGGCCTCACAAAGACTTTAGGTGAACTTGAATACTTCTGTCGCTTAATTGGTGGTTGGAGGTTTGGTTATCACTGACTAATGATTATTGAAACCGGTTAGGACTAAAATTATAATAGCATTAACATATTGTTTTGTGTAGTATTCATGTCAATTGTATAATATGTATTAATGTACAGAAAAGAAATATTCTTGCAACTCATAGCATAGTTCCTAAAGTAACTGAAATATTATTGTTCAGATATTAAAAATAGACTGTTTTTTCCTTAAAACGTGGACCAAAATGTTATATCAATCAATCAATATTCTTTATATTCAACTAGACTTTTAAAAGCACCTTTAAATCGTCACTTTTACGTTATAATACAGAATTTATATTAAATGTCAGTCAGTAAGTCTGTAAGGAAGCTACCACCGACTCAGAATGCTGATCTGCTGAGAAGAGCCGGCGAGAAACTCAACAGTTGCTCTTTTCAAAATAATATTTTATAAAGTATGTTCGTAAAAACATTCGTGATTTATATTTAAGAATTTTCAAAGCTGTGTTCTAAGATTAAAGATTGTAATTACTTAATGCTACTTAAAGTATTTTGAATTTGAATTATAACTGTCAATTCTGTTTTTCAGTTATTTCTTACTCCATATTACCGTTTTCTTAACAATTTATTCATGGCAATAATCAAATTAATCTCCAAATAAACTCGTTTTCATCGTCACAGCGCGTGTGCGGGTATCGTGACTGGTGCACATGCGGCAATCAGAGTGGAACTCAGTCCCCTGCCGTGCAATTATATGGTGTTTAGTAATGAAACTGACATTATTCTATTCAATTTTCTTGTCTATAGATTCAAAGTTTGCCAGTTTAGAAAAGATAAGTAATCTTCGCTCATGAAAACCTTATCATACCTATGCATATATGAGTAAAAAATAAAATAGTCAATTTATTGTATACCAAACGTTATAAGGGATCAGCCAGAGTGAAGCAAGGGTGCATTCATAGAGTACATATTCACTAGATATCCATCATTAGACCGACAAAGCAAAACTGTCTCTGGAATAACTGTCACTTGAAATTTTTAAAATCTTAATTGAGTGCTGCTTACTGGAAGACCTAAATGATGCATAAACAGAATTTTCAATGTGAATTGTGGATTGCTGATTTGCTGGCAGTGGATGAAAATCAGCCACTGACAGCAAAATCAGCCATTACAGTGCACAAATGTACCGACCTACCTACCTGATCATTTTGTATAAACAACAGCCGTATAAGTTAGAAATTATTATGTTATTGCTTATCACTTTATTTATACTGTTGTATACTCAGTATTGAAATTAGTGTATTAAATAATAGTCTAATAAACATACCCTTGTACAAATCAGCAGGGTATGAGGTGTCAGGTTGGAGACGCACATGTCGCGTCGCCAGGATGAAGGCGAGCGCGGCTAGGACGATGCCGTCTAGACACCCGATGACAGCCAGCAAGTACGCCCACCGCACATGACAGCGACCTAGGAAACGAATAGCCGTTGAAACTTCATTCGCCTATCTCGTACTATTCTTCTAGGAAAGCTTAGTTAAAATTATTTAATTCCTTAGGCTTTGGCTTGTAAATAACCACATTTTGTCATAACTCAATATCACTAGACAAAAGCTAGATTGTAGCTGTAATCCGCACTAATTAGTGCTTTTTTCTCAGACTAAAGTTTGGAAAGTTTCGTTTTTAAATATAATTTTTGTTATAGCTGCAGCTTAACTCTCGGGTAATATATAATTAGATCCCTTCTTATTATCGTCTTCTATCTCTCTCTATGTTTTAATTTATATTATTCGTACCAATATTGTACTGGTCTGCAGTGGGGCCGCAAGTCTCCTGCACGGCCGTCTCGCTCCAGCCCGCCGGGTACACCGCCACGCCTCCGATCATAAAGAGCGCTGTAACAATACAAAACCATTGTTACTTATTTACTTTGAACTATGAAAAAATATCCGATTACGATTACCAATACTATTAATATATTATAAAACGTTTGTTGGTGTGTTTATGTGTTACTCTTTCAAGACTGGATGTGATAATTGTACATGTTATGTATTGGAATATTTGACAATTTAAATAATTTAATAAGTTTGCAAACCTAAACTTAAAATAAATCCGTTAAGTAAGAAGAGGAAATAGTTTTATTAGAAAATATTTGGCATAAAGTAATATCAGTGCACACTACTTATAATAAACTTTGGAGTTCTACTTTGCATAATATAAAAATCGTTATCCTCATACATATTTTATTTTAAAAATTCTTCTACAAATTTTGACCTCTATGGAATAAAAACAATCGCAGCTTTCTTCCTTACTAATTAAATTCTTTACAGCAGCTTGAACCTGACACTATACAATAGATTTGAAGACCGTAACAGATTGTGTAGCAAAATTAGTCAGATTTGTTTAGAAAGTACACCGCCATAATGACGCAAGGGCTAGTCACTACCGATGATATTTCACGGCAATTACTATTGAAAGTGATACGAATAAATCCTCCACGCTCCGGCTGAGACAAGTTTCACCGGGTTACAGATGGGTTTCCGGATATATTATTAAGTCGATTTCCAAATTAAAAATTATAATACGATAGGTACATGAGTGAAAAAAATAAAATATAAACGTTATTACGTAAGCTTTACTGGTGACTTGCCCGTGGACTTAAAGCCTAGGTCCTAGACAACCTAGCCTGCCTGCTACGGTTTAATAAATATTTTTAAGAATATTAAATAATAAAAATAATAGTTCCGTTTACATAGTTTTAATGCAACCCTGTAAAGTCGACATGATTTTTCCGATATCTGCAACATCGTCATAATAAGGCTAACAAAATATATTTTCTGAGATTTTTTTTATTAATATGACTTTAAATATAAAATTATTATCTATTCATTATAATAATAATTTTTAGCTAGATTTAGATAGATTTAAAGATATATCACGATTCTTAGCGACGCGTCCGGTAGAACGATAAGGACGTTACAATATGAACTTACAATACTACTTTTAATGTATTACCAACTAATTTTTCAAACAATGCTGGTTCACAAAGTTTTTATTTAAATAGTAAATCTTTTAAAGATCTTTTAACTAGTAATTTGCTCTTATCTGTTTTCGTCTACTTAGCTATTGTTTTATAGGAGATTATTCGATAGTGGTTTTTTGTACTTCAAGGCCTAATGAAGCCTTTTATTTATATTCGTATACAATGTGAATGTTTCAAACAGGTGCGATGACGAAATCTGATATTATAGAAAATAGCGAAGAAACACATTTAAAAACTAAACTGCATCAGTAGATCTTTAAAAATACCTTCTTCTGCACACCTTATTGAAATAAAAAAAATAATTAACAATTTAAGAGAGATAGCGGTGACCCTTCTTTAGTTTCTCTCTTTTAATAATAAACAATGCAGATTATTCATCACATAGGGTGGTTGTTGTAAGTCTAGCCCACATCTACATCTAGTAGGTACCAAAAATGCCGCTAAAATAAGCTAAAGGAAAATTAATAAAAAACCTAAATGCAAATATATTCCATCACCGTTACCAACAAGTATTTTAGACGGTTGGATATAGACCTTCGTTAAAGATTTCCATGACTGACATGACATAACATACTTACATACACCACGTAATAAATTCAAGTCTGTCAGCATCATTAGAATTAAACAAAATAATCGACAATCCGAATTTTGTGGATATATGTTGTGGACTCGAAATCTTTATTATTCAGCTAAGGTTTCGATCGAGTCTACAGTAGTTGACGAAATTATTAATATAGATGTTGAAAAAAGTTTCCTTTCGATTATTTAATTATTAAGATTGCATACTTGTACAACATTTTATATAAAAACAATTTTTTCTTTTTTTTTTAAATAGGCCTTCATAATATCACAATTTATCATCCAATTAAAATAATTAGTTAATCGTACTCTACATCTAAGATCATAGAAAAATATTTCACAGAGTATTTTCCCACAGAAGCTCGTAGAGCGTGAAGATAGTCATTGTTTTAACCGTTACTTAATTCCCGATTTGATCTATTCTTCGTAAATACTTCGCATTTTCTTTTTACTTCATTACTCTGTAGATTTTGAAATTATTGCGCAGGAGACTGATTGCAGCGTGCAGGGGCGGGGCATATTGAAAGAAGATTTAGCTTTTAGAACAGTTTTAATAGATAGTTTAGATTTGTCCTTCATAATGTCGTGTTTCATCAGCCTGTTCAGTTGCTTCGCTAAAGGTCGTGTAATTGAAGTTCTAGCTAAACTTTACATATTAAGAAAATTATGAGTTAAATGTGTTAGTTCATGAAATATTTTTGGGAAATTTTAATAGAAGGAATCTTTATTATCGGTACAGAGACTAAATCTATAGTTTTTAGATTTTTTGTCGTACTGTCTACAGCTACACACGAGAAAATACTAGAGTCTAGGCAGATTTTGATTAAATTTTGTATGATGATAGCTGGTTATTCGGGTCAACGACGGTTGGCTCCCGCTACGAATACTTTACAGCAGTCATGGTCACCGGAGAGACAAAAATTTTTTGAGTAGGCAATATATTTTAAATTGTAAATTTTGTGGTGTGGTCTATAACACCATGTATTGCCTGAGAGACCTCCAAGAATCAAAATAAATCCGTGAAAAATCCGACAAGATAGCTTTATTTTTTTATCAGAAGGCCAGTTTCATGAGCTATGATTTTTAAGTAGTGCACTAGTAAAAAGGCTTATTTTGCCTTCACTTGCTGTCCATCTTCGTAGGTTCACAAAATCTATCTTATGTTAAAAAAAATAATATAATATTGAATAAATATCCAGCTATTTTATGAGAGATCAAACATGTGATGAGACTTTAATGTGTAATAGTTAAATCTTCAATTAAGGACACCTTTTATTTTAAAAAAAAATATTTTAACTGAGGTACGCGTAAGTAGGTACTCATAAGACAAATCCATTTTGTGACATTAACATATCTTATAACAGTTATATTACAATTTACAACTAATGGCAGTAATTATCCATGAAGTTCACATCCGCGAAAAGCAAAGCTACTTAACTTACTCGTACTTGTTACTTACTTATTTGTTTAAACCTACATACATAAATACATACATATTATATTTAAACACCTTAAGAAATGTGTGCTAGAGCGTTCACTGAACTAAATAATCATTTAATATCATAGACCAAAAAATCTGATTACGAAATGCAAGAATTAGTAACATTAATCTGTGAAGGAATTAAGCACGCAACAGTATGTGAAGCATGTCAATATATCTCGATACGACCAAGATAACGGCACGATCTCACGTATTGCACTGTAATGTACTCTATTATTACATATTTTGAAATAAAATGTCTGTATAATTGTCATTGTGAAATTACAACTTGGAAAACACCATGGTATCTACTTGAAGAAGTTTATATCAATAACTAGCCTTCACCGCGGCTTTGCTCGCGTTCTAAAGGCAGCAAACCAAATACCTTGCAGAGCTACCGGTATCACTCCCCTTTCACGACCGACCGTCCGTCTTGCACGCGGTGATCATTATTTTGTTGCGAAGTTATTATGTTAAAGCTATGATACCTTGTAAGATATTCATTGAAATCAAATGATGCCATGAGCAATTTTATTCAGAATTAAATACTTGTGATGAGTAATTTGTTTATTTAGGTAAGGTTGTAGCGAGTCAACCTTAAAAGATAGACATATGCTATCGTTGACTTTTTTTTAGCAATTTTAAAGGGGAACAATTTTGTCTTACATGATTTTTGCATAATTTTAACCGTTTACAGAGCGTATGCAGCGGAAGCTTTTATTTTATTTTTGTCTGGATAAAATATTTTAAATTTCAAAAAGGATATTATGTCAAACAAAAAAAAACTTTAAAGTCTATAATATTAGTCACTGTAGAATTATACTTGTATTTTGTATATTATGTTTAAAGGAGTGATGACTAACATACCACACCTGTTTCTAAACAATTTCAATTATTTTGTATACCTATGTAGCATGTTGACGACGTTAGCAGAGTATACGTATGCAGAAAACTTTTTCGCTTGAAGTTCTTAAAGTTTTTTGCAATATAAAATGTAATGTAAAAAGTAAAATAAAAAAATAATATCAGCGAAAGCGAAAAATGCATAAAAGATTGACCAACCAAAATTAAAAAAAGAAGAGATTGGAGTTTTAACAATTATCTTTAATGGAACATAGAGATGTTAATATTTTTTGTTTTCTACATCCGGTCTGCGAGTAACGCCTCGATTTGCTCGCCTCTGGCAGCACTTATAAGGTGATTAATGATTATCTAATGCATTACGTAAGCCTCCTTCATCGAACAACAATTTAACACTTTGCTCGACCATATAGTCTGACGACAACGTGGTGTTGACAGGCAATTGTACTAATTTTAACTTTTTAATATTTTCTACGAGAAACTCACCCTCAATCCAGTCGGGTTCGTTCCTTGATATGTTTTAACGGCCCAGTACCTAGTGGTCTTTTAATAATGCGGTCACAGACAGACAGACAAATAGACAAAACTTCTAAAAGCTATAGATTTGGCTTTTGTATAGATACTTTTGACTCTTTCAATATTATAATTTTTGAGATTTATAATATGAATTTCGAAGAGTTTCCGTTTAGAATTTTATATTTGTAGATATACTTCTTAGTCAAACGCATCAATATATCGTATGGTTTGAAATGATGATGTTAAGACAACGTAGTCACTAAGTAGTGTACCCACATTCAAAAAATTGGAAGTGATGATAACGGTGTTATAATAACTCAAGTGTTGTCTACTGACTAGCGCTTAACACTTGCCAAGTTACTTTCTACATAGACTGTAGAAATCGCTAATATAAAATCAAAATATACGGAAATAACATATTATACAATTATTATAGATACATATTGTTAGTCTCTATTAGAATACGATTACAAAACTATGAATAATTAATTATACGTGAAAATAAATTATAATATGTACACACATGAGTTACATAAAATTCTGTTAGTTTCCCCTGAGTGCAAGCAATTGTAGAATGTCTAAGCTTACTCATTACAACTTCAATTTATTATGCATGCATTATTAACATAATAAGACTAAATTCATAATATTTATATGCTACATACACATTTAACTATAAATAATAATACATATTCTAATAACTAAAGTATTTAGTAATTTATATTATATAATAATTCGTAATATCGTCATATTGTACAACAACGAATCGTTACGTCGTCGTGTCGGATATACTAAAGTGCATAATTTTTAAGTGATCATATTCGGTGCTTACTGTCCGTTATATCGCGTCTATATTTTGTGAGAGATTGAACATAATACGTATTGACTAACACGACCCAGTTTTTATCTGGTATTTAGAAATGCTAATTCTAGTATCGCTTAGATGTGAAATATTAGTAGCAGCCACTCTTCATTTTTCAACATTCGTAATGGCTCTCTGCAGTCTGAATACGTAATCTTAGGACATGCTTTAAACAACTGGTTTTTGTTTCAGATTTTCCACGAATTTCTCGACAGTCTCCTCATGATCAGACATAAAAATAAATCCACGAATATATTCTTAAAGATAATATTATGTAAATTGTATTATACGGGCTTTTATATGAACTAATTTCTCTTAAGTTTCTGATGGGACTACGATTCGATAATAGTATTGGGTTCAAATCCCAGTCTAATTTTAAATTGGCCCCCAAATCTTAGGTAACTGTTTGCAATCACTTTATTTAAATAGTCTACGTTACTTTACGACATAATATAAGAAGCATCTCTATTGGATAAGTAGGAACATAAAAATATATTTTCGAATTTATGATAATAAAATAGTAAATATTGAGATAAACACAGAGAGCTTATTTTCATTTAATGATTTATGTACAGCCAAAGAATAAATCAAACAATTTATCCAGATGCGAACTCCTCCGGCGTGGGCATGTGAGCGCGGACTCTGGCACACCTGTCTTTGTCTATATTGAGAGATTTTCTTTTACAAGCGATGTCCTTTTCTAAATCTCCTCTGTATTTCATCAACTCTGATCTCACATTCTCAGCTTCCCTTAGCTTATTTTGAAGTGACTCCGAAATTTCTTTTACATATTTGGCTTCCGCCATCAAAGCGTATTGCGCTTCATCTCTACAGTTCTCTACATTAGGTCGCTCGTAGTTCCTCGCATATAGCCGCGACATAACACATTTGTTCCGTTCGTCAACTTTTCGTAGTGAATCTTTTAAATAGTCGATAAGGTTTTCTATATCTGCTATTTTTTGCAGGTTGTCTTTAAGGGTTTCTTCCAGCTTCTCACAAAGTGCTTCAGTCGCTTCTATTGTTTCTGATATTGCTAAATTAGTTCTATCTGCTTGTATTTTCATATCTTGACTTCCTTTAGTTATGACCGTCATCAGATCACCACGAAGTTTCTCTGATGCCTTTCTTACCTCCTCGCAATTTCTTATACTTTCCGCGCAATAGTGCTCCCAGTACTCTAATGTAGTAGCATTTTCTGGCCATCTCGCCACGCCGGGGTGGTAGAGTATAAGATTAGATTTTGGTGAAAGACTTGCATTTAACTTATCCATTTTTAAAGCGATCATTTTATCACCCCAATCGAATTCAATAGATGCTTTTGCCGATTTATTTCTTGCCATTTGTTCTTCAACTTGCGCTAATGTAGTCATAAAAACTCGTCTTATTTCACCAACAATTGCTACTTCTTTAATTAATTCCTGCTCCGCATCGTCCCTTACTAAGTCTGGCTCATACCGATTTGTGCGCAGTTCTAAGCATTCTCTCGATATCGCTTCTGGCATCATCAAGATTCTGCACGCACCTTTCAACCGCATCCTGTCTTCATCTAAAGTATTTATTTCCTCAATCATGGCCTGAAGGGCAATTTCCACTTTTTTCTTCCAATGCGACAAATCTCCTAACCGCTTATTTAATTTTTTATCAGAATCTTCTAGTTTATTATCCAGGTTTGAAAAAGCATTGTTAATATCGTTCTTAATCTGGATTTCTAAAGCTTTAGCTTTGTCAGTTGACCGTGGTGTTAGAGTGTATTGATTAGTTTTTCGCCATTCTCCAGTAGAATATCTTGTTATAGAATACTTATCTACGACTGGACGTACTCCTGTAGTCCCAGCTTGGGGAGTCCAATCTATATGACCAGCAGCCCATGGTCCTATGGGACTCATACCAAGAATATCCCCACTCGTGCTATCTGTAGGTTGAGGAAGATACCTCGGCGGGGCTCCCGGAGGAAATATTTTTGGTTCTAGCGGTTCAATCATGCCAGGTACGTAAGCATATGCGTGAATATTTTCCGCCTTTCGTTCTCTACTAAGTTTTTCATTTTTGTATTCATGACTTCTATCTGTGGTCGGACATATATTTGGACAAGAGAAACGGTCGTTGCCGATTGACATTCTTATAGAAATTTAGTTATAACTGGTGTTTTTTCACCGTATGAAAATAAAAATATAATTTCAAAAAAATATTAGTGACATAAGCGTCAAATAATTAATACGAATAATTTACACGATGATTTATACGTAATGCCAGTAATAAAAATAAAATGTTACGTCATGTTTTTACATTTAATATGCAAATCTTTTATATATATTGCAACAATTTACCTAATTCCATATATTGCCATAATTTTGTTATTGCTTTATTTAAAGACTCACTAAACTGTAAGCTAGACATTAAAATTTGACACATTAATTATGTAATTACTATGCTATGTAAGTAATTCTCCATATAATAGAAAATGTATTATTGCATAAATGAGTCCAAATTACTTTGGAAATTTACCTCATTCTTTTAGTAGAGGAGACGTGGAAGATCGACCTTCACCGATCTGATAACCAGATGAGACATATTTTTTATCGAATATAATTTATAAACAAATATGCCTATAATTACTTGCCTATCTGAAAGTGCTCATGGCTATTTTTAGCTAGGTAACAGTGCTTTAAGTATGATTTTTTGCAGGCAATTCTATATGACTGATTTTGTAATAAAATGATCTAAAATTTGATATAACTTTCGATAAGTTAGCAGAACGATGGAGTCACCTATATTGACTTACCTGTTCACATCGGCTTGCCAGGTAGCTATACACAAAAATGTGTAGGAAGCCTACTGAGGCATATTCTGTGTGTTAAAAACTAACAGTGAAATAAAATTCATTTGGTTATCAAAAGAATGAAAGTGATGAAAAAAAAAATCGATTAAAGTTTAGAAATTTAATTAAAAATAGCCATGAGCACTTTCAGATAGGCAAGTAATTATAGGCATATTTGTTTATAAATTATATTTGATAAAAAATATGTCACATCTGGTTATCAGGTCGGTGAAGATCGATCTTCCACCGGCTCTTAGACCATTTAAAATATGATATATTTAAAAAATATACGTTTAATTTTCCCAAACAATGTAAAAGTACTCATTGGATAGTTTCCTATATCATTAAATTCTATCTAATTTTGAATTCAGTTACTACAAACTGATGAAAGGTGAACATGTTGTCCACATTGACTTTTTAATTTGGTAGTGGATATTCACCTCTTTATAACGCTGATATACTAGGTAAGTTATTACGTGGCAGGCTCGTACTTTGCCACGCTTCGCAGAGTATAAAAACAAAGCACATCTAACAAGTAATATGCCATGAAAAGGTCACCGTAACCGCCATTCTCCGCAGTTCCCACTCTCATGGGATGGAAGATAACGATGTTATTGTTTTTTAAGTTCCAGCAATTTTTACTGTTTAAGATTCCGTATTCCGTAATAAGACACGCAACGGTTCATTTGATACATACTATTTTGTTGGCCTCTTGAAAGCAATTTGAAAAGTAACATTTTGTACGAACAGGTTTATATAAAAAATAAACCTTAATAAACTTATTTTTAATTCTACATGAAATCACGATATATAGTGACGAATCTCTGGTAGTTGCAAAAAATGCTGTAAATTAATACTATAGCAGATATTGTATTGGCATGAAAAGTGACTACTCGAAAAATTTCAAGTATTTTAAATGATTGAATAATGAGTATGTATTATTAAATATTGTCTTAACGTAAATTATCATGGACTTTAGGGATAAACAGTAACTAACTTACCTTTATCGCGACTAACAACTTTGTCGAGAAATGCAGACAGAAAACAGTTTATTTTGCATTTCACGCTTTACTAAAATTATGTCAACATTTTCATATTTCCAAATATTATAAAATAATTTCAATTATCACTTGTCTTGGGTTTCTGGTCGGATAAATTGCCATAACTAAAATAAAGAAAACTAAAATGTCATTTGAGTTTGCATTCTACTTGCGTAACTCACACTTGTAGCTGAGAGACAATAAATAGTGAAAGGCATGATTACTACGACTTAGTTTCACTAAGATGAGGAAAACAATTTAAAATTTATGATACATCTTTATTTCCTAACGCAATTATTAATATTATGGATTTGGAAATGTTCAATTATTGAATAAATCACCACTTATAAGTATTCTATCGTTCATTTACATGGCCATTTAAAAATGTTAATTAAATAATTTAGATACCTATTTTTGTATCCCGCTAATCCCGCGGATTATTAATATCCCGCTAATTCCGAAGCCGATGGGTAGTGGGAGCGAACCATACCACATCTGTCGCGATCGATGTTTAAGGTCTTTCTTTTCGATGCAATGTCCTTTTCTAAAACAATTCTTTTTTCCAAAAGATCCTGTCGTAATTTCTCTGCATTCTTTAACTGACCGAGTAGCGAAGTAACAGTTTCATGGATCTTCTTTACTTCTTCAATCAAACCTAAATGTGGTTGATCTCGCACACTCTCTCCATGTGGTCGCCAATTATTTCTATTATCAAGTCTTGTTTGAGCTAGCTTCATTGCAGCATCCATTTTTCTAATTGAACCTTGTAAATTTGCTATCAACAACTCCATATCAGCAATTCTTTGTAATGTATTTCTTAACGTTTCCTCCAATTTCGTACAAAGTTCCTGAGTAATCGCAACAGTTTCCGCTAACGCTATATCGGTTCTATCAGCTTGGTTTCGTAGTTTCCTGCCACCGTTCACTAGAATAGCATTGAGGCTTCCACGTAAGTCTGCAGATTTCTGTCGTGCTGCTTCACAATTTTGTACGTTTTCTCTACAAAAGAATTCCCAATATTCTATAGGCGCAGTATATTCCCCAAAGCGTGTAGAACCAGGTCGAAACATTATAGTTTTCGATTTCGTGTTAAGACCTAAATTAATACTTTCAGTGTTGTAAGCCATAGTCTTATCGCACCAGTCATATTCTATCCTGTGTTTCGCTGCTTTATTGATAGCCATTTGTTCTTCAATTTCGTTCAGAGTATTTTTTAATGTCGCACGAACTTCACTAACTAAATTCATTTCTTTGATCAGTTCTTGCTCAGCCAAATCGGCTACCAGGTCTGGTTGATACCTGTTTGATCGAAGATCTAAACATTCTTTTGATATAGATTCTGGAAGCATTAAAACTCTAGAAGCACCTTTTAAACGTTGTCTTTCTATTTCGAGAAGTTCTACTTCTTCAGTAATAGCTTTACACGCTCTTTCAACTTCAACTTTCCATCTAAATATATCTTTTGCTTTTTGTTTTAATCTTTTAAAATTCTCACATTGTTGTTTGTCAATATTTCCAAACGCTTGCATCATCGATGTTTTAGCGTTGTATTCAACGATATTTGATTCAGTGATGACTTCTGGGTTCAGTACATTTTGGTTATGATGTCTCCATTCGCTTAAAGAGTAACGACTTATGCTGTATTTATTAACACTAGGTCTAGTCCCAGTCATGGCACCGAGAGGAGTCCAATCCACTTTACCGTCGGGACCCGGTTTTAAATTTGGTAGATATTCTTCACTGATTGGAGAAGATCGACTTTCAATGATGTCTTCACTTCGCTGGTTGGTTGATTCTTTTACCGATTGATCCGACATTTTTGCTGCTTCTTCTGCCTTTATATCTGCTTTAGCTGGTTCTGGGGTCTTAGCAGCCTTTTTGAAAGCACCAATATCTGTGCATACTTTAGGGCATTTGTCATCTTCTGGGAATGACGTCATGTTTTGATAAATATTTTTGTATAAAAATGTTAAATTTAAATTACAAATAATAAATTAACCTCAAAAAATAATTAATATTAATAATGTATATATTTGACAGTACATGGGAAAACGAAAGTAGATTTTATGCCAGGCCAGTACTCCTGCCAGTAATCTTTTTACAGTCGCCTTATAACTTTAATTAACAAATTCTGGATTATATGTATACGTGGTATAAATATAATTTTTGCATAATTAAATTCCTATATATACAAACTTTACATACGTTCATACGTTTATTTAATAAGAAAGAAAGAAAATGATTATTTCATACTAAACTTTGTTTAAATTTTATTAGGCATTGCGTGTTACGTTATAAAAACTCATTTTATCCTATTTACGCAACGCGTATCATAAAAAATCCTTGTCAGTTTTGCATTAATAATATGAAAGGCTTTATTGGATTGTCATTTTTTTATAAAACGGCGAATTTATTCAATCCCTAACGGAGGCTTAACAGTCCTTTGTTTTCCATTCAGGCATATATCACTAATATTTAAAGAAAGTGCAATATGTACTAAGGCTTAAGACGTATGGCGCCTATTATGGCGTAAGGCGTGTCACTAGTATGCAAATCTAATAATTAGCAGTAAAAAATAGTAATCTAATAATTAGCATTAATAAAGATTGACTACTGAATAACTTATTAACAGGCTCTTACACGTGTCATAGTCATTAATATTCTCTTTTCCGTTTAAAGTGAAAACTTGCAATTGAAATATCCGCCACTTATCCAGTTACTGTCTACGCTATGCTTCTAGAGTATCTGTTCTCTAGACTACTTTCTATATGATTTGAGAGCGTTAAAACTAGTTTTCTATTATATTTTCTATTAAAAGGTAATAATAATCCTTACTTCCTTACTAATATTAAAAATGCGTAAGTAACTGAGTGTCTGTCTGTAGCGCAATCACTTCAAAACTACTGACAGGATTTAAATAAATTTAGGCTACTTTTCAAGGCAAAAAAGGGCTGTAAGGGGTTGAAATAGGGGATGAAAAATTGCATGGAAATTACGTCATTTTTAAGGCTAGAAGCTTGAGACTTATTTTTTAGGCTTTTGATTAGATATAAATAATTAAGATATTCAAAGTTTTAAGAAAAAGTACCTAATTACCAGGGGTATGATGGAAACACCTATAATTGAAAAAAGATACTCTAAACTCAACTGTATCAAGAACTCACAACCTATTACAAGAGTCAAGAAGTCTATTTGCCGTTAATATTCAATGTGTGTTTAGGGTATTTTTGTTTCAACCTGAACGTTACCAGCAAAGGCTGGCTATATTTCAGTATGCAAATGGGCAATGACCTGCGTATTTACATTTAGTATACATTCCCAACGTCAAGAAAAAGGCTGCTAACTAATGTTCATCATAAGGCTTTAAGTTTTGAACCTACGCGGGAATCTAATAGAGACAATATATGCATTTATACCTAACAAGGTAATTGTAATACTCTATTTTACCTGGGAAGACCTATTAGACAAATGTTTGTTATATGGACTGTTTGTATTTTCATATGTATATACATTATACATGTAGCTCTTTTTAACATCCTACTGCATCAAATGTGGATGTACGTTCTTTCAGACATGCAGGTTTCTTCACAATGTTTTCCTTCACCATAAGGCAAGCGGTAATCATGCTGGATATATTTCGCACCTAAAAATATCAAAGATACGAGGATCGGGAATTGAATCCGCTTCACTCAGTCTCGCAAGTAAGTAAATTACTACTGGCCACATGCCACAGCCATTTTTATAAATGTAGGTCGTTTAAAATTAACATAATATTATTCACAGAGTACACATTCACATAATATATGTATTTGAAACAAAGAAACAATTGTTTTATTTATTTGATGCTTTAAATTTTTACTTTGCATTATATTTTAAATTAACGCTTTATTTTTCTTTACTCGTTCTTATTACTCGGCGTATTTATCTAAGGAGTATCTAATACAAGGATGGACATCATGTTAGCTGATATTTTATAACAGTATCCAATAACCACGTAAGGTAGTTTGTATCATGTAATGTATATGATTAATATTTCTAATTAAATATTAAAAGCCATAGATTATACTTTGCAATTTTCACTCGCACGTTAATTTGTTATGAATATTAATTACGAATACGAAAACTTTGATAGAACGTTGATTGATAGATAGATTAACGCCGCTTGTTTAATTTTTGTAAGTTTGATTCCTGAAATAGGCAATGTTTGTACGTAATATGATTGAAATTGAAAGTTTTAAAGTACTGAGAAGAACATTGATAAATACTAACCAAAGCAAGGCGTGACAAATGATATAATTTAAAATCACTTAGTTACTTCACAAATATAGAAAGCCTCTAAAGCCAGCCGCACTCACCATGAAGCATATTATACGCAGGTTGTAGTTAGTAGTTGGACTTTTACTTTTCGCTATGGAAAGAAATACCATGACGAGCTAATGACAACTTGATGGCGATATTTTACTAGATTACGCAAGTTGTTTCGTTTATTTATTTATTTTTTTAGTAAAAGATAACTTCGTCAAAACAATGCAATGGTGGCTTGTTTTGGTTACGTTTACAATAACGGCACTCAGAATTATTTATATTTATTGATGAAATGATATCTATAAAAATATTGACGACACGTTTGGCTCAGTTAGTAGTGCCCCTACTTGAAGGTTCAAGTCTCGCTGGGGGGATTCATTTGTTGAGTTATTAGTATATCAACTATCTGGTATCCGTAACACAAGCCTCGTGGCTTACCACGCTACTTGATGGCGCTGCTGTAATATTGTCCCGACATATTTACTTATTTATTTATTATACAACGGAACACAAGTGATAAAAACGATAAATAAAATATCTATACTTTGGTAAATGCACTTATCGAGTGTCCCTGGTCAAATCAAATCAAAATATTCGTTATTCAAATAGACTAGACTAGACTATATTAAAATATAGAATTAGGGAAGGCTGTTCTGCTGAGAAGAGCCAGCGAGAAACTCATCAGTTGCTCTTTTTAAAATATTTTTATTTTACAATATTGCATTACAATATTTATCTATTTATCCTACGTAAAACTGACAGGAAAAACAGACAGACATTAATCTCACACATTTACAACTACTTAATATTTCGTGACGGTGTAATAAGCCTTATATAATAGTCTTTTAATTTTTAATTTAGCCGGGTTTGGAAACAGATCTGGTGTGGAGGTGGAGCTCACCGCCATTTTATAAAATTACTGAAGATCTTGTAAAAACAAATAGGTACATCGAAATTTATCCTTTAGTACTAAATATCTACCTACCTCTTATTTAAGGTTCTGTACGGATTTCATCGTGAAAATCAGTTTTATTAGTAGATACGCTTCTATTACCTTGTCAAGAACAATTTGTACAGACACAACAAGTAGGTACTTGGTTAAAATGGAATTATAGAATACACTTACGGCGCCATTGTTACGCCAACAGTTACTTTACTGTAAAATCATCATGGCATTCCGAATCGATTTGTTGGGTCACAAACATAAATCATTTAGATGTCTATGAAAGCTTGAAACTAAGATTGACTTCTGTTTAAAAGTTTAGGTTGAAAGATCACCAACATCCTAAGTTTATTTAAAAAAAATATTGGCAATTACTAAAAAATCGTTAGTAAATCTTTAAATTAATATTTCTTGACTTGTTAATTTTTAAAGTTGTGCGATTACTGGCTGACCTTCTCTCGGCACTTCCTTAAACACAAATATAAATTAAATGAAAAATTATCATATGAGCATCAAACACGCGACGTATGCTTTAACGCATCGGCCAGCGTTGACCTTAATATTTATTGTGACTACTTAAATATTCAAAAATAAACAGAGTGAAATAATAGGATTAATTTTATAGCTTTCTACAACGCGTACGTATAAGTTATAAAATACTAAACGGATCTTTAAAAAAGAGGTGCCTAATACAAATATCTTGTAAGTAAGCTTGAATATTTAGTATGATGATAGCTTGGGGTTAACATAATATGGGATACTTTTTCTATTCTAATCATTATTCCATATATCTGTTTAGTATATTTCATATATAATTTTGTAAAAAAAAATGAAAATAAGTATTTTATTCACTTTATCTAAAAATACTCATATTACCTTACCTGTTTTATTTCCACGTATTCTAAGCTTACACGTAAAATAGTAATAGTTATCAAAATTTTGAAATTATAATAGGTAATACGATCGTCAAGTTATCAATTTTGCATTTTCGCACATTTACATATAGCGTTCTGAATGTTTGTGTAACGAACCCGCAAACACACGTCCCACATGCGATACTCTACTTTCCCATAAGAAACAGTCATATCTTTCATCCTCGATTACCACGTATGTAGGTTGTTAGCATTTTTTCCGGTCGCTTAGCGGTCTCCGCGATGAGGTCACACAACCGGCCGCCACTATCAGTACGAATGCCAACTGGTTTTGTATAATTTTCCTTTTATTCACTAGATACAAATAAATCCACATTTAGAGCTTTTACGAGAGTTATTACCGTAATATTTGTAATTTGAAGGTATTTAGTTGTAAGTTGTTATTAATTTTACCATCCAAAACCACGTTTATGTTAAACTACACTTTATATCATAACTAGTGATTCACGATAGGTTTTGACTGTAAGTATAGTTCTGACCCGGATATCCAGCTATTATCATACCAAATTTTATCAAGATCTGTCAAGTAGTATTCTCGTTATGCGGTGACAGACAGACAAAAATTCTAATTCTATTTTAATAAGATTTTCCAAAAAAATATTTTAATGTACAACTTGTTTTAATTACAGCCTAGCCTTCCTCGATAAATTGGCTATCCAACAATAAAAGAATTTTTCAGTTCGATCAAGGAATTCCTGTGATTAACGAGTTCAACCAAACAAACAAACTCTTCAGCTTTATAATATTAGTACAGATATCTCAATCTGACTGCAGATTCAGTCGTGAGGAGTCCCACCAGATAGCATTTAAAATAGCTTATAAGTCGAAGAACACGTCAATATAGGGCGCGCGTTTGCAATAATCGTATGGACATTTAACATAGAGTAGGTAATTATGTATTCTACCATAATAAGATTTAATTAAGATGACTATTACGCACCATTGCTAAGCCTAAGCCGATTTCAACGCAATTGAAATCCCTGGCCTGGACGTAATAGACTTACTTCATTTATAAGAAGGTACTCATAAAATATCGTATTTTAACTATTTTGAGAAATTTGTGTGTTTTGTGTGTGTACGACTTTCGAGTTTTTAGGATAGTGTATGGAACCAATTTAATTGCTTTTAGATTGTTTTGGTAACTGATTATTTGTCCCCATTGCCATTCACTACAATTCTTATTTGATCAAACATCTTAGTTTAATTTTACTCGGCAAATTCAAAATGGGCTCCTACCGGCTACCTTTGCTCCTCACTACCTCAATTACTACATATTTTAAAAATAGTACCACGCCGTAACTGCCTGTCTGTTTGTCTGTTTATTCTCGATAAACTCAAAGCTACTGATCGGATTTATTTTCATGCTGTTAATTAATAACTCATAACTTGTTTATTTTGTGTTAATTGGCTAAAATATGAAGATAATTATTGTTTAAGAGATCGCCATGGAGCTTTATTGACGTGTAACTTGTAAGCCATGTTAAATAAAGTTACGTAAAACTTCTTATTAAACTGTAGCAACGCTCTGTACACGCGCTTAGAGACTCACCCGAGCGAAGCGAGGTGACTTACACAGTACACTAGTACAATAATTAATGTACATTGAGAAGTTATGAAGCTTGTTATATATCATTCTGTAATTGTAAAATTAATTCACGCGTGGAGTAAAAATGCAAGCATGAATGAAACGAAAAAGAAAGTTTTATCTACAATCAACATATATACGTATAAATATAGTAATAAAATACTTGCTGATTACTTACTGGATAATTGATTTTTACCCAGTACCACTGCATGCATCTTATATGTAGTCTAAAATATATCAGCCAGATAAGAGAAATGTCGAAATAAATGTTTTTCATAGTGGTAGTGCCATGCTTGTTACCTTCGGGTAGCAACCGAATGGGCCGGCACGCCCCGTATAGTTCATTAGTACCACTCTCTCACAGAAGACCGGCGTGAAGTGGCAGCTATGCTGTCGCGTTTCGACCGGTGAGTGAGAGTCCGGGAGGCCCACTCTCCTTCCCCCCTCCCTCTTCCCATTATCCTCCCACTTCCCTCCCTCCTCCATCCCTCCCTTTCCTGAAAGGCCGGCAACGCATCTGCAAGCCTGGCTTGCAGATGACCATGGGCGGAGGTGATCACTTCCCATCAGGTGAGCCTCCTGCCCGTTTGCCCCCTTTTTACCATAAAAAAAAAACAAAATTCGCGTAGCGAATCCAAAATAGGAGTCTGTGAATAAATAGTGATTCGTTTTTTATTCGACTTAATGGCGCTTTATCTGTTGCTTAATTTTGTTGGATAGGAGAAAAATGTCATATCTGCTTTCTTAAATAAATTTCGCAATTAAATAGCTGCAGTATAAAATAAAAATACTTAATATTAAATGTTACCAGTCACATACACCACTTCCCCTTAACTATCCTTCCCTGTTGCCTATTCCGAAACCGAAGAAGAGTATTGCTAAATCTGTTGAAGAAAAGTCATAGTATATCTATACTAGATAGGTCATAGAAATATAGCTTATAAGCGAAATACCCTCACTTCGCTGGCGTGAACACATGGCATAATTCTTTTTCTAAAATGAAATAGGCTGAAATTACCTACTACACATAAGATCAGCTATCAGTCAGTCCCGTTAAAATCGGTTCATCCGTTTCGATATTATTCGGAACGAGCAGACAGACAAAATTATCTGCATACTTTCATCTGTTTATATATTATATGTATATGTTATTTTGACATTGCAAACAGTCAATTTTTATTAATTTGTATAGATGGGCCATCTGCCATCATGGATCAGCCATTGTTGAAAAGTCCAATGAAATTGGCTTATTAATTCTCGGTAACATATTGCACAATCAGACTGGTAATTAAATATTAATCATTACATCTTGGACACGTCAAATTCCAATGAACTTATTCATTCGCAAATTGCTCCGAAACGCTGACATTTTATGCGTTTCGAATGAAATTCTTTCGCAATCGACCGTAGGATACATAACCACACCTGCCTTGCTAGGGTTGATAGCTTGATTAAGTGGACAATTATTTTTGCTTATTTCTAACTTATCTAAGTAAAATAAAATTGAAGTGTTTGTAATAACATTAACTAATAGGCGAATATACTAAATGCATATTATATAATTACTAATTAAAAATTATGTAGGGTACTTATAAGGAAAACGTAATTTTCTTTTATTTAATTAATTAGGTTTGCTAGTGGTTATTACATTTAATACATAATTTAAATTAAATATCTACTACAAAAAATACAATAATGCATAACCTTTCAAACCTACAGTTAGGGTAAATGAATAAAATTAAATATAATAAATTATAAAAGACAATTTACTAACTAAATGAATTTATATTGTAAATTTTAACATTTTGTTGGTCTGTCTGTCTTATTATTCCGGCTAATCTCCAAAACGGTTGCTAATAAGGAGTAACTTTGGCTAGTTTTAATTTAGAAAAAGGATTAGGTTTCCGCTCAAAAAATCAAAACCTTCTTAGGTAGAGGCGTGTCATTAGTTTCTAATATAGGTAATTGTAATATAATTTAATATTCAAAGAATATTTGTGCAATGGACAAAGTGTAGTAAACTTAAAAGATATTTTACCATCGCATCGCATATCGCAATAGCTTTTAAGCAGAGCATCATCAAAAAGGTCCAAAGGATAGCCCTACTCAGGGCGGATGTACGCAACACCTGTCTAACGCAGGAACCACTACCGGTTACCGATGTTGCTTCGTTTCTTTACAAGTACCTAGTTACACATTCGCGAAATTTAATTACATTTTATTATTATAGGTTATAAACATGTTTACATCCGCTAATACTTTTTTAAATCATCCAAATGTGCGCAAAAGTTTAGTTTATATTTTAAAAATAAACGTACATTTTTACGTACTTTTTAAGTACAAGATCGATAATCGTACGTAAAGTAGGTAATACGATTATTAATTGCCCGTATTCTTATTTCTAGTTTTCTTTTCTTTGCTTTAGTCAATTGGTCATACTTATCACATGTGGAGAACTTACTTAAAAAGGTGTTTACTTAGTATTAAAAACATATCTATTAATCCAACCCAAATATTAATGTGAATAAAATAATAATCTGTCCAAAATTCAACTGTAGATTATATTATGATTCTTCTATGTTTGCGAAAAATTTAGTTTAGAAATAATTTCCCGAAATCACAGCTGTGGATACATAATGGTTGACCAAGTACCGCAAAAAAATTATAGCTAGGTTCAACAATCTTCGGAACATTCATCATCGGTGGAAATACCTATGAGGAAATCGTTTTGAACTTTAGCTACTACCTACCTATATCTAGAAAGACTTTTATAACTGCTGAATTTATAAAAAAGAATAAATGCTAGCTTTCCATGACTTAATTCCCAATCCGCAAGTTTGAGAGAACTTAACATGGTCTCGATAAACATGTGAAGTCCGCCAACCCGCACTTGGGCAGATTGGTGATCTACTCGTATGGCCTGATCCACCTCGAATTGAAGGGAGGACTCTCAGCTGCAGTGAGACATTAAAAAGGGCTGAATAAAACAATCCAGTGGCCAATTAATACAACGGATTGTAAGTTTGGTTCTTTGTCCTTTTCAATAAGGTACATCACCACTTAATCTAGGTATCTAGCTATAAATATGTAAGCACAGAATAACTACTGAATCAATACTAAAATTTAAATCTGTGCACTAGAGTATTTAATTTAAAATAGGTAAACTCGGTTAAGTACTAAAGTTGCGCCAACGAAATAAATACACTTATAGGTAGGTAGTCTAGATTTAAATATTATGATATTTTATTGTTGTGTACCGCCGATATGAGATCAACAATATAAATGCAAGGTCAGAATTGTAGTCAACTTTCACTTTCGTGACACAGAAAAATAATACCTTCACAGCTACACATAATTTAATAACTGATTTAGGTATAATTTATTGTGATAAATTAGAAAAGTGCTTACTTTGATATAGAAATTGACTTAAAAAGCTTAGTAAATCACTTGATTCTTGGATATATGTATTGAGATAAAACTTTATATTCAAAATGCAAATGTATTCTTTTGAAGGTGCTTCGTTTGCCAGTTGCATTAGTTTACGGTACTTACCCGATATCAGCTGAAGCCATCCGCATATGTGGAAAACTGTCGTCGATTGACAGAAGAAAAACAACAGCATGGCACAGATCGTAAACAAGGCCAGAGCCACCGCCGCTCCGACCAGCACAGTGGCCACTTTGAACACGAAACCATTTATCGACATAAAATCGTCCAACCGGCCCTTACAATCTTCGATAGAATCATCCGTTCTACATATCTGCCATAATCCAAACTTCCTGGGATACTCGGTTTCCAAGTCACCTATCCATTCCGGTGTAACGAATGCCACAACGCTTATAATCGCGTAGCAAATCGTGAAAATAGCCCAAAGCACTCCGATAGCTTTCGAATTACGGACGTAGTTTGTAGCGTACAAGTGTGACGAGTCAACATACTCTATTTTAGATCCCATTGCTATGTTTTTTAAACAAACTATATGCACATTTTATTTAGATAATATTTTTAGTTTTATTTTTCACTCATAAAAATAAACTACCTAAGCCGAGGACGCGAGAAATACTAAAAGTACAACTCTCGCCGTCGCTGCGCCATTCAACTTGGCGAGTAGAGGGGATATGTAAATTGTAATCATAGGCGCTTACGAGTTACGGCATTGTAAGATAACATAAAAGAGGCTTTATGTAAATACAGTTATGTTTCAGTATAAGCTTTCACAGAATGTTATTGTTAATACTGAAACATTTAAAATCTTATATCCTTAAAACATGACATGAAACATAAAATAAGGAATTAGGAAAGGAATTCCTTGATTTGTATTAAACTAAAGTAATAAATTAGTAAACTAACGACATCTATCGGGATCTATCTTTATTAACATCTGACGTAATTAATATACTCCTCTTGTTTATAAGATGTTAAGTTAGAAAGTGTGAAAATAAAAATACATAATTTTTTTATTTATAAAACAAAAGTATATTTATTAAAATTAATATTTATTGCATTATTTATTTTTAACATCAATTATAATTATGAGAAAGCGTAAATTGAAATGTATTAAACAGTCCTACTAAATTAAGTATACACAGTGTAGACTTATAGTGTAGACCTTTGCAAATGCATTCTCAATTGGGTCGTATAGGCTTGTTGCGATAATATATGTCACTGTCACTGACCACCACAAATAATAATTGACATTTGACTCGGAGTCTTGACGTAAATCGTGTATTTTGCTTGTGTACAAAATAAGTACCTACACTTTATTAGCAACATATTTAATTAATTATCAGTATTTCTACGTAACCATTTAAGTTTATTTCGTTTAATAATGTAAATAATTACTATAACCAAGTGATTTAGAGTGGGATTAAAGTTATAAAGCATGTCAGTTAGGGATAAGTGGGTTCGCCGGTTTTCGATAGACGAGACCGCAAAACACAAAAATGGCTTTACGATTTACAAAATAACATCAGTTGTAAGTATTACAGTTCAAACTATACTATTCGTTTTTGTATATTTTGTAGGCTTTGTGTTTACAGTCGCTTACACAAGTGATTTCCACTATCGATTAATGACCTACTCAAACACTCATTATCATATTTCAGTATCAAAAGTAAGTGCAGTCTAACTAGAAAGTACTTGATTTTCTTTTCTTTATTTTAATTTATAAATAGAAAGTAGATCATGCATTTATAATATTTTTAGTATTTAAAATGTAGTCTATTGTAAATGTATTGCACAATATTATAACTTTGTATTATTTTGTTAAAATAAAAAGTTGAAAGTAACATTACCTTGAATATCCATATATAGAAGTAATGATTAACACATAGTTTTCAGACAATAGGACATACCAATATATATTTTTTATTATAAATAAAATATTATTTCAAAGTGCATGTGTTTGATGTGATTTTAAACATTTATAAATTCAAGGCTATGAGTCACATCAAGTAACAAATATTAAACCTGCATTTAAATGCCTTTTTTCTCCTATTTTTCAGCTCCATATTTAA
The DNA here is from genome assembly GCA_905231865.2 of Boloria selene. Taxonomy (NCBI): domain Eukaryota; kingdom Metazoa; phylum Arthropoda; class Insecta; order Lepidoptera; family Nymphalidae; genus Boloria; species Boloria selene. The sequence continues at coordinate 17,488,427 of HG993131.1, forward strand.
TTTCTTCTTTTAATTAAATACTTCATGTTAAATTTGGTTTTTCCTTATTGACAAGATAAGTTAACATTTATCTTCTCTGTAATATTTACTTAAAAATAACATAAGACTTTTTTAAAACTATATTAGACAAAATATATTTAGTTTCAAATATATAAAAATTTTACTTTTAGCTCTTCCCACTGGGGTCACCAGAAGCAGTCACTGTAGTGTCAGTATGGAAAAGATATAGTGATGTTCAACAGTTGCATAAATCCATGAAATCTTTGCATGCTGGGTTACATCTCCGAGGAACTTTCCCTGCATTAGCTAAGAGTAGTTATTTTAAAAGGTTTCAACAAGAGGTAAGCTTTCAAAAATCATATAAGAATGTGTATTTGATAGAAACAACATGTATACTTGTATGTAAGTATTATATTATACCAAAAAAAATATGTTGAGACATTTCATTTATATAATACACACAGTGCCGCTTAGTTCTGTGGTAAGCTAAGAGGTTTGTCTTATTGATACCACATAGTTGATACACTACACATCAATAACTCAAATATAAACACCCATGACTGGAGTACAAACATTCACGCTCAACAAATGAACACCCCCAGAGCAAGCAGGATCACTGCAAACTGAGCCAAACATGTTGTCCAATCAAAATTAATGTCATAATGGCCTCATCATAATATCTTCATAGAAAGACATTAAGATCAAACTATTAATTCTTTTTTTTTCCTATGTGACATTGGATGTGTCATTTGTACCTAATAAATAACACTTGTACCTAATAATAGGAAAATTTCATTGAAATAATACTTGAGAAGTAAATATTCATCGTTTTAGGTAATTGAGGAGAGAGCAAGGGCAATAAAAACCTTGCTAGAGTTTATTGCTGAACACAAACTTTTATTTGCGAGTACTGATTTTGTAAACTTTTTGCAGGTAAGTCATAAAATATTATAAAATAAAAATATAAAAAAAATATCTACACTAATATTATAAAGCTGAAGAGTTTGTTTGTTTGGTTGAACGCGCAAATCTCAGAAACTACTGGTTCGATTTGAAGAATTCTTTTTGTGTTGCATAGTCCGTTTATCAAGGAAGGCTATAGGCTATATTACATCACGCTATGACCAATACGAGCGAAGTATCAATGAAAAATGTTGCAAAATCGGGAAGGGCGGGCGTTATTTCTGCGAAATTCCATACCGCGTGACTCGATTTTATTCAGCAATACAATTACATTAAATAAGATATTAAATTATATAAATTAAAAATCTTTTTTTTCACAATTAGCTTACTTTACGTTTTCATTTGTTTGAAGTTTAATGTATGGAACTAATCTAACTTTTAACAATAAAGAATATCTTAATTTCTTTTATTATTTTACTAGCACTTGGCGCCATTAGCTTTATTCTAATTTAACTTATAAATTTTCTAATGGATATGATATGAAATAAGTAAAAAACATACAATATTACTGTATCCGCTGATTCACCTTTTGTTAGCTTAGCCTTTATATTTAGAGTTCATATTGCATTGCGAAATGTACTTATAAATAATATGTTAAATTATAAAAGGTGTTTACATATTATAAATAAATAAATTTTAGACTGGATATCCAGAACCAGAAACAAAGGCATCGGGTGTAATAAATTCGATACGGTCCTCTCTATACTTGCCTATAGAGGAGACTCCACCCCTGGAGTACCAAACTTCAGATGATGAAGCCAGAAGTCCGAGTGGTGAGTTAAACTAAAATATACTGTAATATGTTGTGGTAAGGTTAATTTTGTAGTGCACTGAGTCATTAAAGATCCACACATTCAATATGTGCAGACCGTAGACTTAGCGTCTGTATCCAACTGTAAAGTAAATACAAGTAAAGTGTAAGTGAGATGCAACGAGCGTGCAGCCAGTAGTAGCCAGTTTTGATTAGTACACGTCCATGTGGAGTACCAAGTATTGGCCGCAAGATCGCTTTCTTTTTCACGATCTTTTTTAGAGAGAGTGGTGGACTGGGATTACAATCGTTTGGCAGGAGTTGGTGAGTGAAACTTATAACGTAAGGGTTTATTGACTATATTTAATCATAATAATAACACTCACAACACAAGGTAACTCATATTTTTGGAGAAAATTAATAAAACCTTAACGTGCGAAAGCAGGATAACAAATAGCATTTTGTATATGTAAGACAAAGATGTAAGACCATTATGTAAAAATGTGTCAAATTACTGAAATGCCATTGTCAAATTATTTTAACGCCGCCATATTTAGATCCGCGTTTCTATGGATATGTGTGAAAGTGTTTTCACTGTAAATTACTATTTTTTCGACTTAGATAACATCTTTATCTTTTATCTATCAGGTTTATCTTAAGAATTTATAGTTCTTTCTAGGTAGCTTAGGTTAGATATATGGTTACATCGCACGAGCAGAACGAACGAAGTGAGCGTGCCGCGGCAGCTTCGGCGAGTGCTACAATCAAAGTCTATTTTGTCAGGAACTATGTATTACCTTGTAAAGGGCGTAGTGTAGGGATAATAGGGAGCATCTACCCTTCCCCTCCAACCGGGAAGGGTTGGATTGCCTTCGTCCCGACAAACGATTGTAAACTGCAACCAGAGTGGTTAATTTCATATGGGTAATACTATATTGAGAATTTAGTTTAGTGTCGTAGTCATCAAAATTAACAAAATTATTTATAGTAAGTTTTATTAATTCCAGTACAAATAACAAACTCAGAACACGCTGTTTCAAGCACCTCAAATGTACCAACAGAAATCGATGTGTCACAAATACCTATATATGAAGCGGCTGACGTTGAAATACGGGAATCCCCGAAAACCAGCCAAAAACTATCGGAATCCAATAGTTTCGAATCCATAAACTCGATAGATAGCTTAGACAGTGACTTCTACGACGAACTGTCAAAAGTGACCATAGACAAAACATTTCTGAGTGTTAAAAAGAATGTGTTGCCAGACTTAATTAATTTTGACGCACCGTCGACTTCTAAATTTGAGGATTACCACACTATGCCAAAAAGGACAGATTCAGACAACGTGTCCCTCGCGTCTACTGTTTATGACTCGAGTTACAATGAAGACCGAGGTTCCCAGATGTCTTTGTACAGCAAGAGGAGTGCTCTGTCTCTTTCTAACGTGGAGAGTAAGACAAGGACGGAAGATAGTTACGTGTTTGAAGCGGGCTACATGTTGAATTTAGCCGCGAGGTGCGAAGATATGGGAGATTATCACAGAGCATTCGAATGCTACAAGTCTGGTATTGAGAAAATGTTGATTGGTGTTCAAAGTAAGTATATTTATTATTTTATATTATGTATAAACAAGATGCCTTACATCTATACAGATAAATAATATTAAAGTGTCTGTTTATAATATCGACATTTTTTGACTAAATGAGTACGTAATTATACTTATCAGAAAAATATTACATAAAAATGTTTGTTTCTCTGTTTGTTTTCTTTATTCCCTGAAACAACTGGACAGATTTTAACAGGACCTTCACTGGCAGGTAGCCGAGAGTATAAGAAGCAATTATATAAATTATAGGCTTTATTTAATTTTGCGAAACTTTTTAGTTTAAAAAGAATTAAAATAGATAAAAAAATCCGCTAAAAACATACTTAAAGAGTAGGAACGAGTGAAACGAGAATGGGCAAAAATCAAATTGACCGCTTAAATATTTTTTTAACAACACTTAACAAAGTATTTCTATATTAAGATATAATATACTTGAATTTTTACTATCGTCAAGTAATTAATGAAAACATCAGCTTATCGTTCAAAACAAAGGTGAGTGTAGATACAAAATGGTCATATCAATTAACATCGTTTTCTTTATTAGGCCGCGATCGGTGCCTTCGCGATAAAGTGTTTAGTTAATTTGCTTATAATTACAAGTTAACTTAATATAATTAGTATCTACGAATAAAATATAATAAATATGTCTATATTCTATACATATAATAAAATCCTTAGTCGAATATGTACAACCTACATTAAATGTTTTTTTTTCATATTGAAATAGTTATTATTATCAATAGACGCGGTCCAGTGAGACCTTTACTTTTTAAAATTTTGATCTCTCTGTCTGTAACTGCATTAAGAGAAAACCACTAGACAGTTTTTTATGGGTATGATATTAGCTGGTATACTGGTCTTCATATAGGGTTCTTTTTAACTGAGGTATTAGGGCTGTCCCATATGAATTTAAAAAGTAATTTTTAACTGGTTCCTTACAAACCGACTAATTATCCTTCTTTTTAATATTACTACCGAAAAAAGTCATATTCTGAGAAACATACTAGTTTCATAGACATTAAAATATATGCGTTTCGTTACTGACCGTTGATGAATCAGTCAGTCCGGAAATATATTTTAAATTATTTTAATATCATTCTAAAAATATTGATATGGGTAAAACCGCATTAAACAATACTATGCAGATAACGTTATTGATATCGTTTAATCGCTTCTGTAACCACATTAGTACACAAAGTTTTGTTTGGAATACACGTTTTTACTTGAAAATGGAGTTTTTATATATCAGTGCGTACATTACGGAATATAACAAACATATTTGTGAGTCCTTCTTTAAGTTTAATTAAAGTTATTCTTCAATATTTGTTGTCGTGATCAAGTTTTAAAAAGTACAACGTGTTTTTTCTTTACTTTACAAATTGTGTACCTATTTAGTATATGTATAAAAATATTTCGTTTAAATCGGAAACGTTTGTAACGATTTGTATTATATTTAGAGCGTAGAGGGATTTTTCTTTTAAGTTTTTCTATTTAGGTGGTTAACTTTATAAAAATTACATTTTTTACAAAAAAATATAAGATTTTTTCCTAAATGATCGGCTGCGCCCAGGTATATTCACGATGTATGATTCATATATGAATCACACTACAATTTATGAATGCGAAAGTTTAAAAAGTCAAAAGACATTTCAAGATGAATATACATTACCACTGCGTGCCTCAAAATTGTCATTATCATCTGTTTCGACGCAAAAGGGTCCGCGAAGAGTCCTTTTTTTAAAGTCCCACTACAGTTCACAAGTCTCCATTCGATACGAGGGGGATTAGGCCATAGTCTATCACGCTGGACAAGCCTTCACATGTCTTTAGAAAACTTGCTAGTTCTCTGGTTTCCTCACGATGTTTTAAGATCAGTGGTAATGATTTTTCCATGAAAAAATCGGAGGTTCTAAACCTAGATTTAAGCCCGCTTTACTCGGTTATCCAAGTGAGCGCGTTACTAAGATACGACTGCCTAGAAAAGGGGGTAAACAAACAAACATATATTATTTATGGACTATATTAGAATGGACTATAGCATGGACTGTAATAAAATCCTCGCGTGCGCAGCGGACCCAGACCCTCAGCGGCGCGCACTGGTGAAGGAGAAGACCAACAAATACCTCTCGTACGCGGAGACCATCTACACCAACCGCCTCTGCGGCGCCGACCAGACCGTGAGTTGGCCTAATAAGCTTTCTTTGAAGACAATTTGATAATAAGCTTTTAATTTACATGACAAAATTACTGTTTGAAATAATAATTATAATGTTAAAATACATATAAATCAGAAAGAAATAAGTGTAAAATAATTAGCGAATCCTGTAGTGGATGTCACAATCCAAGACACAATGAGATAAAGTATTATTTTACTTATAAATGAAACTATAATGGCAAAGCTTTCACTTCAGTATCATAATGTCAGATATTCGCATAAACCTAGAAAGTATTATTATTATTTGTACCTACTTAAAAATATTGATGATTTATTGTCAATACTTGATGCACTTTTTTTAACCTAAATATATCAATTCCCGGTAGTTATTACAAGAAAGGGATAATGCGTGTCGTCTGCAAGTCATACCACTGTCCATGTTGAAGAAGCCATACGAAGAGCTGTCGCAGTACCGCGTGCTGTCCGTGCTGGGTGTCTCCGTCATGCTTGTGCTGCATAAAGGAGACCAAACTTGCTACGCTATGAAGGTATTTATATGCCATCTATACAGATAAATCGATTGAAGTCTGTGTGTAATGTCAATAACAGATTTCTACTATATGTAATGTAGGGTACTTGTAAAATAGTTTTGTTGCTGTCTGATTGGATTATTTGGGCAGGACTTTTACGGAGAAGAAATAGAGTGCTAAAGTAAAGGTTATGAATAAAGCTAACGGATGTTTGTTCAAAGTAGCTTACTCTCCACGTCACTGTCACTCCACTTCATTAAATTTTTTTTAAGCACAAAGTGACATCGTTTAGTTTTTTTGTCGCTACCTGAAAATTTTAAAACATTGCATGTGCTAGTCTAAAATACAGTATTCAAATGTAACACTTTCATGCTATGGATATAAAATAAATATTATGTAGTTTTTATTTATTTACGTTGCAATATAAAACTTGTTAATCAAACTGAAAACATATTTTTAAGTAATTCTCGTTCGTATTATGAATTATTGTATTACAATTACAGGTATTACAAAAAATCCCCAACAATCTAACAGAGTTCGACAATTATTTCCAACAAAGAAATAACGAGACCCGACCAGTGATCCTCCCGACGGTTGTTCCGTACATGGTGCCGCTACACGCTTACGTTGAAACTAATAATTTAATATTCCTAATACTTGCCTACGCTCCGGGGGAAAATTTATTTGATTACATCAAAAATTACACAAAATCGATACCTAACACTCCAGCGAGAGAGCTGAATCTAGAAAACGTATTCGCTGAACCAAAGAAAAAGGATATCGATATACAAAACGATAATATTGATGTTACAGACTCAATCGCACCTAGAATAGATCAGTTATCGAATATAAAAAGTAGTAAACCTAATATAGAATTAACAGACAATTGTAAAAAGGAGACAGAAGATGTGAATGAAAATGAAATGAAGACTGATGGTTTGGATAATATTGATGTCTCGGTGGACCAGTTGGTGAAAAATTCGCAGAAATTGCTATTGAATGTAGATAAGGCGTTGACAGATGTTCCGCAAATTAGTGAAGTGAAAGATGTTAGTAATGTAAGAGACGATAGATTGCGAACACAAATATTTAATAACAAAAGTGATGGATGTGGGACGTCAAATACTATTGTAAGTATAAAAATTTAATTTAGAAGATTAAATGTTAATGCATGTATTTCAATTTTTTGACAAAATCCCAAGCTTTAAGTTCCATTATGGAGAGGAACTTAATAATTTCTCCTTAGTGTTCATTTTCGACATATTTTTGTTATTAAAAACTAATTTAAGATCTAGTTGGCTGGGGTTTAGTTGTTACATATTCATAATCATAAATTAAACTATCTTCTCCCCATTTCGTTGTAAATATCACTTTGTCCTAGTTAGGAAGATTTACCGTAAGGGTAAACCATTCTAAAAATGCTCGCCCCTCCGCGGTAATACACATAAATTGGTCTTTGTCATTGGTTGTTTAGAAGTTTGTTTACTAAGAAAGAACGGCTGGATCTGTCGGCTAACAGTGCATAAATGACTTGAGCGAAACGCACAGCAGAGCGCAAGAGTTTGCCCATACAAAGGTCAAGCTCAATACCTACACCTGGATTGATCGCGCAACTAGTTGACCATTCAGTGCGCGGATGAGTCCATATTTCTAGTGAAGTTGCACACAAGTAAAGTGATGCAATAAGTATTTCCTCTTACATATTGAAATTATCACGTATTGTGGAGGGGCGAGATTTTTAGAATGGTTTATCTCTACAATACCTTGAAACATGGAAGATAGAACCAATGGAGAGAGCATTGGCATGTTTTGTATTAGCTCGAAGTCACTCTTTTACGGCGGGGGTAAGCTTCGCCAGCTGTTTTCATTGGGTAACGAAGTGACAACCAAGTGATGACTAATTCTCTAGGGATTCCAAAAGGGTTACATTAAAAAACGTCGGTAACGGTATCGATCGATTTGACTTATTATTAGTGTAAGGTACGGTCCGGTGCGAAATGTCTAGAGCATACTCTATGCCTTGTTGGAAAAAAATTGTCTCTTTGAAAAGCATTAATACAAATTTCTTTATTCTCGCTGTCTTCGTTAGGAAATCTTTTAAATCATACAAAACACGTATTTTTATTTTTTAATTATCCTAGGCCCCATTTGTATTAAAATAAATCAATAATAATACCTACAGTAAAATACAAATTCATCTAATCTTGAATTACATCGATATGAATCGTTGCGATGCTGCGACAGCACTATTGAAAAAAATAGACAAGACGTCAACGTTGACGCGAGCCTATTCAGCATATGTTTGATTTAGTATAGTGCGGTTGCCCCCGCATGCGCTCTCCATATACCCCATACCTTGAAAGAAGTAAAACGAGAATGAAACAAGTATCCAAGTATCCACTTTCCGCCAACAGTCGCAGTCGCCGGCGCTGCCACCGTCAGCGCTGTGCCGCTGGGGCGCGCAGCTGCTTATTGCGCTCCAAGGCCTGCACGCCTGCGGCGTCGTGTGCAGGTACGACCGCGTGTCTCAGGGATTCCAACTACCTTCGTGTTATCTATACTTCTATACTAATATTATAAAACTGAAGAGTTTGTTTGTTTGTTTGGTTGAATGCGCTAATCTCAGGAACCACTGGTTAGATTTGAAATTTTTTTTTGTGTTGGATAGTCCGTTTATGGAGGAAGGTTATTGGCTATACTAAATCACGCTATACGACCAATAGGAGCGGAGCATCAATGAAATATGTTGCAAAAACGGGAAGGGAATGTTAGTTCTGCAAGGAGGCATACCGCGCGACTTAGAATGAATTTGGTTCCCGGTCTTTAGAACGCGTGCGTAGCCGCGGGAAATACTAGTACATAATGTAACAAAATTTGAACTCAATCGAATCTGTATATTGAATTATTTTTAATTTAACTGAAATACTCATTATTAACGATGCAGATGCCGAATCTAAAGTATTAATTTTTTTTGTCTATTTATCTGTTTCTGCATTACGAGATAACCACTGGACAGATTTTGCTGAAATTTTGTATAACAATAGCTGGTTATCCGGGTCAATATAATAGAATACTTTTTATGCAGGAAAATACTTCATTTCCGAGAAACGTATAAATAAAAACATAAACATTGTAATGTGGTGTAGATATGGGGTTAATAAAGAAACGTCTTGATTACTAATGGATGGTCGACACACATAAAGAAATAGTAGTTGGTCTACCACATATGGTGAAACACCTGATTCCTGAGCTTAATCTTTATTAGATATAGCATACACTAGACTTAATACAATATCAATACTATATTTAGTTTTACTATGTTAATTATTAAACCATGTCACACTTCAAAGTATGTTATAAACCGTTTAGAGACTTGCACGCCGGTAACATCTTACTGGGCGCGCACGGGCAGCTGCTTCTAACATACACGCCGGGCCACTGCGCAGACGTAGCGCGCGCGCGCCTGCGGGGGGCGCGGGGGAGGGGGCGTTTTGCGCCCGAGCTGTGGGCGGGGGTGGGGGACGCGGGGGGCGTTGGCTGCGACTACTGGAGCTTCGGCGCCGTCATGTACCACCTGTTGTGTGGACATGTTAGTGGATATTATATTTATATTTTAAATGGAATTTACATAGGTTTATATATACAGTTCTCGAGACGTAAGCTCAGCTTTGCATTTGTGTGAGTTATAGCTAAAAGCCAATAGCCGTGCATCAAAATCCAGTTAAAACCGGTTTAAACAACTCGCAAAGCGCTACGCCGTCAGCCGTACCTATCCGTAAATTGCACGCACACAAATGCAAGGCTGAGCTTAAGGCGCGAGGACTGTCTAGTGACTTGTATAATTTAAGAACGCATCAAACACAAATTTTCAAACTTTTTTTGTTCTTGAAATCTTCGCAGACATATAATAACTAATAACTTGTTCAAGGTTCATTACAATTGGAACAGTCATTTAGGAACTGATGTAGGACAAACATTAACAGTGTATCAACAGGATTCAAAATTCATCTAAATCGGTTCAGCGAATGATCCGAGTAAAAGTAAAAGATAGATAAACACACAAAGTTTTTTTTTTTATGGTAAAAAGGGGGCAAACGGGCAGGAGGCTCACCTGATGGGAAGTGAACACCTCCGCTCATGGACATCTGCAAGCCTGGCTTGCAGATGCGTTGCCGGCCTTTCAGGAAAGGGAGGGATGGAGGAGGGAGGGAAGTGGGAGGGAGGGGGAATGAAGGCGGAGGATGAAGGGAAGAGGGAGGGGGGAAGGAGAGTGGGCCTCCCGGACGAAACGCGACAGCATAGCTGCCACTTCACGCCGGTCTTCTGTGAGAGAGTGGTACTAATGAACTATACGGGGCGTGCCGGCCCATTCGGTTGCTACCCGAAGGTAACAAGCATGGCACTACCACTAAAAAGAATATTAGTACGAAATAATATTAGTACGAAAGTAAGGATTAATATGGATTAGTATACTAAATACAATCGCTCACGTGTCCACAGCCGCTGTCGCACGTACACCCACACTTCTCGAGCCACACCATCTTGCAGCTTCCGCCGGAGCTTTCGGTGGAGGCGCGCTCCTTATTGACACAGGTATTATTTATTAATATTAAGTTGCGTAATGCGACTCTCGATAGAAGTTGATACATTTTTTTATTTTAACGTTGGGAAATGCAATAATGGATACCACCAGGTGGTTATAAAGAACTCATCGGCTCAAGAAAAGCCAGCCAGAGAACCCTTCTCCGTCTTAATGGCACGTACGAAATGCACCCCTTGAGCTTCATGCTCCATTTTTAGGCAGGACCTTCTGTCCGCCTCCCCGCCCGATGACTATGTCAAGGCCAGTAGGGCCAACAGCACTCAACATTAAAAAAAAGACAGCCGCTAGCTGCTGTAGGCAGTAACAGCCGCGTCCACAGTCTACTCTGCATCAGAGAAGTACCAAGTGGGCCCCTCCTGCGCGTTTCTTGGCTTCGCGCTCGGCCGGCTTGCCAGACGATATCTCAGAGAAGACCTTGAGCAACCCGTACGAAATACCACCCACCATAGTGGGCCTCTATGTGAGTTTGCTAACTTTACGCCCGACTGGATTAGCCTATCAACAACTCGACTAAAAGCACCCCATGTGTCTACAACAAGTACCAGGCAAGCATGAGCGTTTAGAAGGTCGGTCATTGATGGGGTTCTACATGTAAAATGAACACTCCTTGAGGTTCGTGGCACTGGCGCCCTAGTACTCATGACAAAAGTACCAGGCGAACATAAGTATTTAGGAGTGGGACTCGTGATAACGACGCGACGACACGTTTGTTTCAGTTTGTAGGAACCCTTTTTACAGGGCCGTGATCATGTGTTGCCACTTAAAAGAAATATTATTTTTTTATTTTTGTATGGAAAAATAGAAGCTCTTTGCAAATTAACGTTAATTTTACGAGAACACTAGTGGACAGATTTCGATGTAAGTTACCATGATAGCTGATAGCTGGTCAACATACAGGATACTTTTTAATTCAGGAAAATATGCCTGAGAAAATTATCCTAACTGTTAAAATATATCGTAAATTGT